>JAUDYJ010000012.1:10881638-11481638 GCA_030761175.1 Masticophis lateralis | reverse complement strand
AAGGGCGGGTGGGAGGGCCCAGCTCCCAAAGACAGAGATATCGTCACCGCTACCGGCTCTCGCGAACCGGGCTGAACTGGGAGGAACCCACCACTGAAGCGGTAAGGTACCACGAGGTTCCGTCTTAGGTCCAGTACTCTCCAATATCTTCATAAATGACTTAGATGAGGGAATAGAAGGGAAATTTACCAAATTTGCAGATAATACTAAACCGGCAGGAATAGCTAACATCCTAGAAGATAGGCTCAAGATCCAGCTGGATCCTGACAGACTTGAACATTGGGCCCTATCTAACAAAATGAAATTCAATGTAGAGAAAAGTAAAGTCTTACACTTAGGCAAGAAAAACCAGAAATACACATATAGACTGGGTGAAACCAGGCTTAATAACAGTAACCGTGAGAGAGATCTTGGAGTCTTACCAGCTAAATATTAGCCAGCAGTGTGCAGTGGCAGCCAAAAAACCAACACAATCCACAATCAAACACAACATAATAAATTGCATTAACAGAGGGATACAATCAAGATCAAGTAAGGTACTAATACCACTGTGTAAAGCCTTAGTAAGACCACACCTGGAATACTGCATCCAGTTTTGGTCACCACGCTATAAAAAAGATGTTGAGACTCTAGAAAAAGTGCACAAAAGGATGATGAGGGGACTGGAGATTAAAACATACGAAGAACTGCAGGAACTGGGCATGGCTAGTCTAGTGAAGAGAAGGACCAGGGGAGACATGATAGCGGTGTTCCAATATTTGAGGGGCTGCCACAGAGAGGAAGAGGTCAAGCTATTTTCCAAGGCACCCGAAGGCCAGGCAAGGAATAATGGATGGAAACTGATCAAGGAGAGATTCAACCTGGAAATAAGGAGAAATTTTCTGACAGTGAGAACCATCAACCCATGGAACGGAAGTTGTCTCTGGAAGTTGTGGGAGCTTCATCACTGGAGGCTTTCAAGAAGAGACTGGACTGCCATCTGTCAGAAATAGTGGAGGGTTTCCTGCTTGGGCAGGCGGTTGGACTAGATGACCAATAAGATCCCATCCAACTCTGTTAATCTTTTTAGTTGAGTTAATAGTTACAATAATGGTTAGTTCCTGGATGAAAGTTACTTTGGACTAGATCAAGGGTGTCAAACTCACATCATCATGGCATCGTCACGTGGCATATCAGGACTTTTCCCCCCTTTACTAAACCGGGCGTGGATGTGGCCAGCCTGTGATGCATCTGGCCCGTGGGCCAGGAGTTTGACAGCCCTGGACTAGCTAAACATTGGAGACTAGAAACAGCTCACAAGTGAGATGTAGGCATGTGTTGCTAGATTTGGTTCTCAGCAACCCAAGGTGGGACACTCCTGTTTGAAATGTTGACAGCTGTGACTTAAAATTCTAGGTGAGATTCCTTCCTTAGCAGCCAGATGGAAAAAAGAAAAGAAATTGTCACAACGAGAAAAAAAGAAGTAGTATTCTATTCTATTCTATTCTATTCTATTCTATTCTATTCTATTCTATTCTATTCTATTCTATTCTATTCTATTCTATTCTATTCTATTCCATTCCATTCCATTCCATTCCATTCCATTCCATTCCATATTTTCTATTCTATTCTATTCTATTCTATTCTATTCTATTCTATTCTATTCTATTCTATTCTATTCTATTCTATTCTATTCTATTCTATTCTATTCTATTCTATTCCATTCCATTCCATTCCAATACTTTTCTTTTCTTTTCTTTTCATTATTTCATTTCATTTCCAAGATTTCATAAAGAGACCAAACACAAAAAAATGCTTCCCCATTGAGCTACTGGCCTCTCCCATTTCAGAATGTAGGAAAGTTCTTCTTCACGGCAGGTTGGATTAGAATATGAGTTCTGTATTCCTTGCCAGAAATGACTGAGCAGATGCATCCAGGAAGTTCCTAAGCTAGAACGGGACGAGCCCTTCTCTTCCACTATCCCCTTTTAGACACGGACACTAAGAACACAATGCCTAGGATTCAGAAAGTGGCATTCAGCCATGCAAGCTGTTCTCCTTGCATCTGTTGAGTCCCTTTTTCATGTCATGTGGTCGGTGGCCACATCTTACAATTAATTAAGCGTTGATTCAAATCACATTCTTTTAACTCAGTCTCAAAATCTCTTGGGTTTTGGCTCCAATGGATCAAATTCAAGAAACATACAAAATCCAGTCCTTCCTTCCTTCCTTCCTTCCTTCCTTCCTTCCTTCCTTCCTTCCTTCCTTCCTTCCTTCCTTCCTTCCTTCCTTCTCTATTCCTTCGTTCTCTGTTCCTTCCTTCCTTCTCTAGTCTTTCCTTCCTTCGTTCCTTCTCTATTCCTTCGTTCTCTGTTCCTTCCTTCCTTCTCTAGTCTTTCCTTCCTTCGTTCCTTCTCTATTCCTTCCTTCTTTCTTCCTTCCTTCCTTCCTTCCTTCCTTCCTTCCTTCCTTTCTTCCTTCCTTCCTTCCTTCCTTCCTTCCTTCCTTCCCTCCTTCCTTCCTTCCTTCCCTTCTTCCTTCCTTCCTTCTTTCTCTATTCCTTCCTTCTTTGTTCCTTCCTTCCTTCCTCCGTGCCTCCTTCCCTCCCTCCCTCCATCTCTCTCTGTGTTTGTGTGTTTACACATTTTATCTTTCCATTTAAAATCAGTAGTCCCAATGGACTTTGAGAAAGATGTTAATCAAATCCCTGAATTACTGTAGAGCCAGTTAAAAATAAAATAGCCTTTTCACCTTCACCTCCAAATTAACGTCCCAGAGATGGAAAAGGGATCTTTGCTAGAGATTAGACTCTCAAAACAGGAGGCAGCTGGGTTAGAACTTGAAACATCATCATTTTCCTTCAGAAAAGAACTGAGCCAAATGCCAAACCTCTTTCTGCAGGGAAAACAAAACCCATAATGGGGAAAGAGGCACATAGTTTGAAAGGAGGACCTATTATTGGTTTCTAAGAGGTAGATTTTTTTAGTCAGGACTTGTCCTGATTTTTGAACCAGGAATCCAGACTTATTTTGTCTGCTCAAGATCCGGATAGTGGCTCAGGAAATAAAATGCAGAGAATCTAGGAAATAGCTGAGCAAAGATTATTATGTTGTTCATCAGCCAAAAGGATCCAAACCTCACTAAAATCCTAGTCTGGCCTTCTTACATAAATGCAAACCTTTTTTTTATTTGCTGAATACTACCCAACTTGCTCACATTAAGTGTAATGTGTACAATTAAAACATAAAACATTCTCATCGTTCCCGTCGCCCATCTCCTCCCACTTATGACCGCATGACACTAACTTTGTTGCTTGTATCCTTACAATTTCTATTGATTGTTTCCTAGTTTGATTCAATTGCTTATTTGTTCCCTATGACAATCATTAACTGTTGTGCCTCATGATTCTTGATGAATGTGTCCTGTCTTTTTATGTACACTGAGAGCACATGCACCAAAGACAAATTTGTTTGCTACAGGTGGTTCAGTGGCTAAGACCACTGAGCTTGTCGATCAGAAAGATTGGCAGTTCGGAGGTTCGAATCCCTAGCACAGGTCTCCTGGATGAGCAGGGGGTTGGACTAAATGACTTCCAAGGTCCCTTCCAACTCTGTTACTGATATATTGCTAAGGTACTTCTTGGTTCAAAAACAAATGTAAATTTGTCAACCCAATGCTATGGCACTCACCAAATAGGAGATCCACATAGCCAGCTTCACTCCTACGTCCTTGGTAACCTGGATGGCTTGGGATGTCTGTCTGAAAGCAATCTGGGAAACAGCAGCAGCTAAAGATTTGATGCTTGCAAAGGTGCTGGAAGGAGGCATCTTTTCTGATACACATCCAACTGCAGGCTTGTGGACTACAAGCAAGAAATGGAAAAAATGTATAATTAGCAAAGCAGACCGTTGTTCTCCTATACAGAAGTGGCCAAAATTGGGGAAGTCTTTTGGGAAAAGTGTATTTTTGAGGTTTGATGGCTAATAACACCACTTTTGGGGGGGGAGTTTCAAGATAATCCTATTCCACTGCTGGAATGGCTGGAAATTGAAAATCTATGGAGCTGACTAAAGAAACTTGTTAGTCAGAAGAGACCCAGTAATAAAACCCAGTTAATAGAAGCAATCCTTCAATCTTAGTTTCACAATATAACAGCTGCAGAACTAAAAGACTTGGTTCACTCCATAGGAAGATGTTCTAAGGCTGTAATTCATACCCAACTAAGGATTAACTGACATGGTGATCATTTTTGTATATCTTGTTTTTTCTATGGTGATAATTTTTGTATATCTCATTTTTTTCTAGGTGTTTCACTTTTCTTCTTTATACCGTAACTGTTATTCTAATGGCAAATCCTTCATAAAAGTTATTGCATTAGATTCTTGATTAAATTATCTTTCCATTGATATGTAATTTTATGGCGTTATTAGCTAGTTTTAGATAATACATTTTCCACAAAGGTTTTCCACAATTTTGGCCACTACTGTAGATTAAAAGAAGTTAAATGATTCCATCCATTCTATGTCCAGTGGTGGGTTGCCCCCCGGTTCGCACTGGTTCTATAGAACCGGTAAGTAAAACCGGCAGGAGGCCACGCCCACTGACCCTGACATCATCAAAATGCTACCTGTTGCGAACCGGTAGTAAAGAAACCTGTCTATATCCATAGTTCTCAGCCTGTGGTCTGTGGACATCTGGGGTGGGGGATGATGTCATCGCAGGGGGTCTTGCAAAGGCTTGAAGAAATGTTACAAATCTTAAGTTCTGGGGACTCCATGACCACAAAAGCTATTTAAAGAGGGTCCGTGGTGAAGAAAATGTTGAGAACCACTGTTCTATGTCACTGGAACCTCTCTGCCAAGAGCAGACGTGATTACAGATGACTGGGAACAAGCAGATATTTTGGTAGCTCAGGTAACATCCATTTAATTTCATCTCTGTAAAAATCCCAGTCTTCTTCCAAGCAATGTAATCCACATTGACCTCTCAAGCGTTTAGAATAGAATAGAATAGAATAGAATAGAATAGAATAGAACAGAACAGAACAGAACAGAACAGAACAGAACAGAATAGAATAGAATAGAATAGAATAGAATAGAATAGAATAATAAGAAAGGGAATAGGATAGGACAGGACAGGACAGGACAGGACAGGACAGGACAGGACAGGACAGGACAGAACAATAAGAAAGGGAATAGGATAGGATAGGATAGGATAGGATAGGATAGGATAGGATAGGATAGGATAGGATAGGATAGGATAGGATAGGATAGCAGAGTTGGAAGGGAGCTTGGAGGTCTTCTAGTCCAACCCCCTGCTTAGGCAGGAAACCCTACACCACTTCAGACAAATCGTTATCCAACCTCTTCTTAGAAATTTCCAGTGTTGGAGCATTCACAACTTCTGGAGGCAAGTTGTTCCACGGATTAATTGCTCTCACCATCAGGAACTTTCTCCTCAGTTCTAGGTTGCTTCTCTCCTTGATTAGTTTCCATCCATTGCTTCTTGTCCTACCATCAGGTGCTTTGGAGAATAGCTGGACTCCCTCTTCTTTGTGGCAGCCCCTGAGATATTGGACCACTGCTATCTTGTCTCCCCTAGTCCTTCTTTTCATTAAACTAAACACACCCAGTTCCTACAAACATTCTTCATATGTTTTAGCCTCCAGTCCCCTAATCATCTTTGTTGCTCTTCCCTGCACTATTTCTAGAGTCTCAACCAAGGGTGAAATTCAGCAGGTTCTAACATATTCTGGAGAACCAGTAGTAGAAATGTTGAGTAGTTTGGAGAACTGGAAAATACCACCTCTGGCTGGCCTCAAACTGGGGTGGAAATGTAAATTTTGCAATATCCTTCCCCTGCCACACCCACCAAGCCACGCCCACAGAACCGGTAGGGATAAAATTTGGATTTCACCTTGGTCTCAACATCTTGGTTTTTTTTGGTCAGTGTCAATCCAGAAACAATGGAACATCAGCTTTCCACTTGTGCAAAAAACAAAACAAATCCAAGCTCTATCCACAATTCTTATAACTTGGATTTTGAAAACGTTGCTGTTGCAAATGGTGTGAGCTTGTGTGCGGTGTTGAAAAGGAATCCTGACTCACGTCCAGCAAGTTCTTTAAAAACCTCAAAGAAACGGAGGTAGGAATGTTTCTAGCACCATCTTGTGGAAATCGGGGTACTGGAGCCTAAGAAACTGCAACCATCTAATCTGACTTTCTTGGCCAACCCCCAAAATGACTTATAAGAAATCAGGACTGGATAGATTAACACTTACTATTAAGGATAAAGAAGAAACTGAATATTTTTTGATATGGGACATATTCTCTCAATGGCTAGATAACAGAAAACAGAACTTGGAAAGGAGGAGATATAAAAAGAGGAAATGGTAAAGTGGGAGAGTTGTTAAAGGTGATGTTAAGTGTTAAGTATTACCGTATTTTTTGGAGTATAAGACTGAGTGGCGTAGGAGGCTAATGCCTCCTACTAAAGGCAACATTTAACATCCAGCTGCCTGCAATTACACCAGTTCGAAACTCCCCAGGCTCAAGGTCGACTCAGCCTTCCATCCTTTCTAAGGTGGGTAAATTGAGGACCCAGTTTGTGGGGGCAATAAGCTGACTTTGTATAAAATATACAAAAGTATGAAGGCTATTGCTTAACGCATTGTAAGCTGCCCTGAGTCTCTGGAGAAGGGCGGCATATAAATCAAATTAAAAAAAAAAAAAGACGCTCCGGACTATAAGATGCACTTACCGTTTTTGGTGAGGAAAACAAGAAAAAGAATTCTGCCTCTGCCTCCCAGCAATTTTGCCTCGTTGCAGCAAATAGCCTGCTTTACTTTCATTTTCATTTTCAGCAAAGCTTGATTAGCAGCTTGAAAATCTGCTCCCAGCAATTTACCTCCTTGCAGCAAGCAGCAAAGGCCCACGCAAAACAGGTGAGAGCAAAACAGCTGAGAGTCAGGAGGCTGATCCAATCAACTTGTGCTAATTAGGCTGTGCTGAACTGAAAGGAGCTGTTTCTTCTTGCTGTTTGCTCCAAGGAGGTAAACTGCTGGGAGGCAGAGGCCAAAGGGTGGGGGCCAGTAGTTAGGCGGGGTTACATTCAGTATATAAAATGCACCTAAATTTTCACCCCCTTTTAGGGGGGAAAAAGGTGCATCTTGTACTCCGAAAAATACAGTAATGTTATTATATTATTATATCATATTATTAATATGATGAATTGTCACAACATAGATGTGTAATATGACTATCTAAACATAACTGTACCCAGAACACACATTGTTTGATGAAAATTGAATGTTATATAAATAAAACAAATAAAACGTTGGGGGGGGGGGTGTGGGAAAGAAATCAGGACTACAACATTCAAATTTTGAAACCAAAAAATATCCAGGTTTAATTTCTGATAAATGAAATGACTTTATGAAACTAGCAAGACGAGCATCTTATAAAAGGGAAAGCTCTGGCTGCCAAACAACATATGTTGTTTCTTTTTTTAAAAAGCAAAAATAAAAGATGTTCCCTCTCTTTATTTGGATACAATATTTTGAGTGGAACCAAAACAACCAAGCACAAATAATGACTGATTATATTCTCAATCTGATTTGTGTCACTTTTTAGTTCAGATTTTGGCAGAGATGCAAAACTGCCCAATTTACGTTCTATTTTTATATAATGTCATTACAGGTTTTTTAAAAAGGAAAATAAATGCTAATACAAACTAATACAAATTAAGAAAAAGAGAAAGCAAACAAGGAGAAAGCTAAGTGGAAAAAAGTAACAGAAATGAAAGAAAAATAGAAAAAAAAGGATACTAACTAGTAGTATCCGATCTTTCTTACAGCAATCATGAGCACAATTACAAATTTACCCCTTAGTCTATGGTTACAACATAACAACATAATTCCTTTCTTTTTATCAGTTGTCCTGTCTAATTATCAGAACCATGAATCATGTTCATTTTTTCCTGTTCTATGCAAAAGGTCCATAAAGAGTTTCCAGTATTTAATAATCATATTGTCCTTTTTTAAAAAAAAAAAAAAGATGTTTTAAGAAGATGTTGGATAACCATTTGTCTGAAGTGGTGTAGGGTTTCCTGTCGAAGCAGGGGGTTGGACTAGAAGACCTCCAAGGCCCCTTCCAACTCTGTTATTCTATTCTATTCTATTCTATTCTATTCTATTCTATTCTATTCTATTCTATTCTATTCTATTCTATTCTATTCTATTCTATTCTGTTGTTCTGTCCCCCTTCCTCACACAGGCAAACGTAATACCAAGCATGCCTATCAATATTTTATTAGGTAAACAGATTAGAATTCTTGGCAGACCAAGGTTTTGGCAGCAAACTGCCGAATGCTTGCCAAGACCGTTTTCACTCCCATAAAGCAGAAGAGGACCTATCTTCAGCCCGTTCCAGGAGCAACAGATTATCCACGAGACAAGAATTTAGTCAATGTTCAGTCCAAAATATATCCAAGCCGAATTTCAGAGATCACAATTGGGCATATAATCTGTGCTGGCAAGTTCTTTAGAACCAGGAGATGGACCAAGCACTTTGAGATATTTATGGAGGCCCACCTAGGTTCAACTAGACCCGTGATGGAGAACCTATGACGCCACCTGTGGCACGCGGAGCCATATCTGTGGGCACGCAAGTGTTGCCTTAGCCCAGCTCCAATGCACCAGCTGATTTTCAGGCCTTCTGGGCCCACTGGAAGTTGGGAAATGGGCTGTTTCTGGCCCCTGGAGGATCTCTGGGATGGTGGTGAAGGCCGTTTTCGCCCTCCCTATGCTCTAAGAAAGCCTCTGGAGCCTGGGGAGGGTGAAAAATGGGCCTACTGGGACAGGGGTGGATTCTCCTTGCCTTTACTACCGGTTCACAATGGGATCGTGCATGCTTCGCTCATACACATGCCTTGCTTCTGTGCATGCGCAGATCGCCAATAATGACATCCGGGGTGGTGGGTGGGGCCTCACACCGGTTTTACTATTGGTTCTTGCAAACCACAGGCAACCCACCATTGTACTGGGCCCACCATGTCATCACGTACCAAAAGCGGGGGGGGGGGCGGATGCAGGGGGCATTGAATTATGGGTGGGGGTACCCGCGCGCATGACCGCCACCCGTGCTCCCCCCACTTTTGGCACACGATGGGAAAAAGGTTAGCCATCACTGAACTAGACCCTTTAGAAATCAATAAGAATAACACTGTCAGGAAATCTCCACTGAGGAGCAAATACTATAGTCTTGAAATACCTTGCTAATCAGAAACCTGGGGTGTATATATGAAGTTTTTCAGCTCCGAGATGAGTTTTTTTTTTTTTTTTTTTTTTGCAATAGATCAACTGAGCATTATACTAACCTGAATTGGGCTCCATTTTCCAATCCACCACCTTCTCCAACTTTCCAACTGCAGAGATTTTAGCCACTTGGTTCACTTGACTGCTCTTCGCATTCTTTGTCTTGATCTTCAGGCTGTTCTTGGACTGCTCATTATTTTTGGCAGACAGTCCTAAAACTTTGTCCAGGATGTCCACGACAGAGCATATAGTGTAGTGAAGGTGAGCTAGAATGGTGTCCTTCAAATCAGATGTAGCCTGAGGAAGAAGAGGAGATTACAGATTAACAGAATAGGAAGGGCCTTGTAGGTCATCTAGTCCAATCCCCTATTTCAGATAGTCCAACCGCCTGCCAAGCAGGAGACCCTACACCATTTCTGACAGATGGCAGTCCAGTCTCTTCTTGAAAGTCTCAAGTGATGAAGCTCCCACAACTTCCAGAGGCAACTTCCGTTCCATGGGTTGATTGTTCCCACTGCCAGAAAATCCTTCCTTATTTCCTGGTTGAATCTCTCCTTGATCAGTTTCCACCCATTATTCCTAGTCTGGGCTTGGAAAATAGCTTATGGAAAATAAGCTTATGGAAAATAGATAACGGAGAAAGTTCTTTATGACCATTTTACAATTTTAAGCAAGACAATGGATCTGTCTGGTAGATTTAGCAGAAAGGTAAATAGGAAGGAGGAGATGACTAGAAGTTCACTAGGCTAGTAGAGTCCTAATGAAGAGTTCAGCAGCTTTTAGGCAGACCCCAAATTTAAGTCATGAAAGCCTACATTTTTGAGACAAGAGCTATACTTGAAACATGGGTTCAGAATGAAATAAGTGCAGCTAGGTTACAGGCCTGGAAGCCCTCTTTTGCATTGGGCCTTCAGGCCTGCCACATTTACTACTGTGGGAAATTGGGAGTGGGGATTGTATGGAGCATGGGTGATATATAGTCAAAATAACATTCCTTTCTCAGAGAGTCAAGGACGTCTTGCCCTGCACCTGGAGGGCTGGAACTGGGAGGCATCTCCAGCTGGGACGGTACTTTGATTGGACCATGTGATGGACATGTGGGTGCAGGGGGGAAGGGTCTTGGACTTTACTCTGGGTGGGGAAAACCTGGAAGCCTTCAGATTCGGTTTTCCCAGATGTGCCAATATAACATCTCTAATAAAATGGAACTTCAAGGCCCAGAGTCTTTTTTCATTGGGGGTGTTACTTGGAACCATGACCCCTGGTCTAATTCAGCAAGACAGTTTTCTTCTTATTATTTTTTTTTAAAAAAACTTACTTCCTCCACTGGTTTCTGAAGGATAGGTATCTTCTTCTCCAGATGATCCAAACCTTGACAAGCCAAAACATTGGCTGCTGCAACTGAAGAGAGAGAGAGAGAGAGAGAGAGAGAGAGAGAGAGAGAGAGAGAGAGAGAGAGAGAGAGAGAGAGAGAGGGAGAGAGAGAGAGAGACAGAGACACAGAGAGAGAGACAGAGACACAGATAGAGAGACAGAGAGAGAGAGACAGACAGAGAGAGACAGAGACAGAGAGAGAGATAGACAGACAGACAGACAGAGAGAGAGAGAAAAACAAAGAGAGACAGAGACAGAGAGAGACAGAGAGAAACAGAGAGACAGAGAGAGAGAAACAGAGAGAAACAGAGAGAGAGACAGACAGACACAGAGACAGAGACAGAGACAGAGACAGAGAAACAGAGACAGAGAGACAGAGAGACAGAGAGACACACAGAGAGAGAGGGAGACAGAGAGACAGAGACAGAGAGAGACAGAGAGAGAGAAGAATGTAAAAACAGTGCTGGAATGAAAGGGATGGTCAGCCACTGGACTACTCGATTCCCCTGTATCTTCACAAAAATGTCACCAAGATTCATAGACTATGTTTGGGTGGTGGACTAAAACCACAGTTACAAGACCTGCTACCATGTTACAAATTGCATTCCTCATCATATAGTGTCATTTCTCCCTCAGTTTGGAGAATGGGGCATTTTGGAGAATTCTAATATGTGCCACCCCTCTGCTGGACTATGTCCAGAGGTTGCTTGAGGGTTATCCAGAAGTCAAGCTTGCAACTGGAAGTCACCAAGCCATGCCACTCCAACAAAGCCACACCCACCAAGCCACACCCACCAAGCCATGCCACTCCTACCAAGCCACACCCACAGAACAGGTAGTAAAAAAAATTTGAAACCACTGGTTTCCTGCCTAAGCAGGGGGTTGGACTAGAAGACCTCCAAGGTCCCTTCCAACTCTGTTATTCTAAATAGTTCATTTGGTGACACTGTGAGAAATGAAAATGGGGGGGGGGGGTGTTGGGTCATTTCCAAAATGAAGCTTGTGCAAACACTTACGTTGAGGCTCCAGTTTGTGTACCACAGGCTTCACACTCCACAGAGCCAAGGAACTGGCATTCTGGAGAGCTCGCTCATAGGTGGCACATACTGATGCCATGAAGGGGTGAATCTCTTTGGCACTGGCATAGGTCCTCTGGAGACCGGTGAGGGCTGAATTCACCACAGGAAACTGCAGAACTCTCTGTAACACACTGCTTTGCTGTTCAAGAAAAAAAGAGGATGCGGATATAATAAGAGTTACATTATAGTCACCGTTTTCTTTTAACGACCCCATCATCCAGGAGTGAAATGCTCCCGGTTCGGACCAGTATCAATGACAGTGGCTGGTTTGGAGAACCGGTAGCAAAAATCCCTGCACCCCCTCCACCCCTCCATGCCCAGCTGAGCCACGCGATCATCAGAGGCTTTTTATTTTTTACTTTTAAAAGCATTTTTTCTTCGGCTGAAAAAATGCTTTTAAAAGTAAAAAAAAAAAAAAAAGCCTCTGATGATCGCGTGGCTCAGCTGGGATCGTCAGAGCCTTTTAAAAGCATTTTTTCTACAACCTCTTCGGCCGAAGAGATTGTAGAAAAAAATGGTTTCGAAAGTTAAAAAAAAAAATAATAATTGGCCACGCCCACTGTCACATTACCCTCCCCTCCACCAAGCCACGCCCACAGAACCGGTAGTAACAAATTTTACATTTCACCACTGCCATAATCCCTTGCAGTCAAGGACTACCTGTACATTATATATCACTGAGACAACTACTGGATATCTGTGCTAAGGAACGGAGGTAGTAAAGTTTATTTTATCAATTTAGTATATATCTTCTTCTTTTAACAACCCTATAATCCCTTGCAAGGTGGAGTTTGGGTAACTGAATGGAGCAGTGTGTGTTCTGGCCGGATACCTTCCTCTCGCCAATGCAGAGATTTTTGCTACCGGTTTTTCGAATCGCCCGTTACCATCGCTACCAGATCGAGTGATCTGGTCCGAACTGGGAGCATTTCACCCCTGCCATATTCCCTTGCGGGGTGGAGTCTGGGCAACTGAATAGAGGTGAGTGTTTACTGGCCAGATGCTCTTCCTGTTGCCAGTGTGGAGTTTTGTTCAGCAGATATATTCTCATTGTGCCCAGAGAGAGAAATATCTGCCTCTACCTAGGATCGAACTTACAGCCTCCTGATTGTGAGGTGAGAGTTCCACCTCTCCGGCAGGTTCTGATAGGTTCTGGAGAACCAGTAGCGGAAATTTTGAGTAGTTTGGAGAAGCGACAAATGCACGTTTGTTCCGGTTTGGGCACTCGGTACTGAAAAGGTTTGCCATCCCTGGGCTAGCACATCTTTTTGTCGTTTCACATTATTTGCAATCCAAACTCTTTTCTGTTAACAACAGAGTTGCTCTGCTTCAAGTGAAAATAATGACGAAACACATAAGCGGCTTTTTAAAATAATGAATAGCAGACATCGTATCTCATTCATGCGAGGTAAAAAATTTGCTTTAGCCTGTAGAACTTGATCAGGTCTCCTGAACCTGTTGACTTACTTTTTAAAAAAAAGACATTATTCACAAGTAGTATAAATGGTGCCTCATCAGACCTTTGCTGATGTTAATGAATTTTATTTAGCTGTTTTGAGAGTGATAATTATAGCTTTATTATAAAAAGGAGGCTCCCATGTTGGGTCAACTTACCTTGGGACCGTTCTGCATTACTGGTTTGTTTTTGGCTGCCATTGTCGAGCATTAGCCTGCAACAAAATCATGGGACATGTGTAAAATGTTGCTTAATCTAGGGGTAATGTAGGGGAAAAAAGAACACCCATTATAGAATAGAATAACAGAGTTGGAAGGGACCCTGGAGGTCTTCTAGTCCAACCCCCTGCTTAGGCAGGAAACCCTACACCACTTCAGACAAATGGTTATCCAACCTCTTCTTAAAAACCTCCAGGGTTGAAGCATAGTGTAGGACCGTGATGGTGAACCTATGGCACGGGTGCCACAGGTGGAGCCATATCGGTGGGCACGCGAGCTCAGCTCTGGCACATATGCGTGTGCCGGCCAGCTGATTTTCGGGCCTTCTGGGCCCACTAGAAGTCAGGAAACACGCTGTTTCTGGCCTCCAGGGTGGGGAAGGCAGTTTTCGCCCTCCCCAGGCTCCTAGAAAGGCTCTAGAGCTGGGGAGAGCAAAAAATGGGCCTACCAAGCCCACCATGCCATCACATGCCAAAAGCAGGGGGAGCACAGGTGGGGTGGGGTGCATAGAATTATGGATGTGGGCACGCTTGCATATGACCTGCCCACGCTCCCCCAGCTTTTGGCACGCGATGGCAAAAAGGTTAGCCATCACTAGTGTAGGACAAGAAGCAACGGATGGAAACTAATCAAGGAGTGAAGCAACCTAGAACTAAGGAGAAATTTCCTGACAGTGAGAACAATTCACCAGTGGAACAACTTGCCTCCAGAAGTTCTCAATGCTCCAACACTGGAAGGTTTTAAGAACAGATTGGATAACCACCTGTCTGAAATGGTATAGGGCCATGATGGCGAACCTATGACACAGGTGGCACACAGTGCCCTCTCTCAGTGTACATAAAAAGATACGTTCATCAAGAATTAGAATAGAATAGAATAGAATAGAATAGAATAGAATAGAATAGAATAGAATAGAATAGAATAGAATAGAATAGAATAGAATGAAAGAAATAATAGGAGTAGAGTAGAGTAGAGTAGAGTAGAGTAGAGTAGAGTAGAGTAGGATAGGATAGGATAGGATAGGATAGGATAGGATAGGATAGGATAGGAGTAGAGTAGAGTAGAGTAGAGTAGAGTAGAGTAGAGTAGAATAGAATAGAATAGAATAGAATAGAATAGAATAGAATAGAATAGAATAGAATAGAATAGAATAGAATAGAATGAAAGAAATAATAGGAATAGAGTAGAGTAGAGTAGGATAGGATAGGATAGGATAGGATAGGATAGGATAGGATAGGATAGGATAGGAGTAGAGTAGAGTAGAGTAGAGTAGAGTAGAATAGAATAGAATAGAATAGAATAGAATAGAATAGAATAGAATAGAATAGAATAGAATAGAATAGAATGAAAGAAATAATAGGAATAGAGTAGAGTAGAGTAGGATAGGATAGGATAGGATAGGATAGGATAGGATAGGATAGGATAGGATAGGATAGGATAGGATAGGATAGGATAGGATAGGAGTGGAGTAGAGTAGAGTAGAGTAGAGTAGAGTAGAGTAGAGTAGAGTAGAGTAGAGTAGAGTAGAGTAGAGTAGAGTAGAGTAGAATAGAATAGAATAGAATAGAATAGAATAGAATAGAATAGAATTCTTTATTGGCCAAGTGTGATTGGACACACAAGGAATTTGTCTTTGGTGCATTTGCTCTCAGTGTACATAAAAAGAAAAGATACAAATAATAGAATAGAATAGAATAGAATAGAATAGAATAGAATAGAATAGAATAGAATAGAATAGAATAGAATAGAATAGAATAGAATAGAATTCTTTATTGGCCAAGTGTGATTGGACACACAAGGAATTTGCCTTCGGTGCATATGCTCTCAGTGTAGATAAGGAGAATAAAATACATTCATCAAGAATAAAAAGATACAACACTTAGTGATAGTCAAGGTTACTAATAAACTATCAAATCGTACTAGGAAACAGGTAAAAACAATTTAAATTAAAAGATACAAGCACATGGTTATAGTAATAAGTGGGAAGCGATAAATACTAGTAGGAGAAGAATAATAGTAATATAGTCTTAGCAAATTATTTGACAGTGTTGTGGAAATCAGTTGTTAAGCAGAGTGGTGGCATTAGGGGAAAAACTGTCCTTATGTCTTGTTGTTTTCACAGCCCTCTTTTTGACTCATGCAGTATAAAGATCAAGATTTGTTTGTTTGTTTGGTTGGTTGGTTGGTTGGTTCGATTTATATGCCGCCCTTCTCCGGAGACTCAGGGCAGCTTACAATGTGTTAAGCAATAGCCTTCATACTTTTGTATATACCTGCTTAGTAGGGCTTTTGCCCTCTCCCCAAGCGGTGTTCTTTTTTATACAAAGTCATCTTATTGCCCCCACAATCCGGGTCCTCATTTTACCTACCTCAGAAGGATGGAAGGCTGAGTCAACCTTGAGCCTGGTGAGATTTGCACTCGCAGTAATTGCTGGCAGCTGGCAGCTAAGTGCTATTTAATAGCACTTTAGTCTGCTGCTCCACTAAGGCTCCTAAAGATGATCTTTAAAGGTGACAATCAGAACTTTAATCCCACTTAGAAGCCAACTGGCAACCAATGAAGATCCCAAAGCAACAGGCTCACCTGAATATACAATACTTACAATAATAAATATATATACAATATACTATATATATACAATACTTACAATATTAGACAACACAGTATCAACAGTAGAGTCCTTCAAGTGTCTAGGTTCTATCATATCTCAAGACTTAAAATGGACAGATAACATCAAAAATGTGATGAAAAAAGCACAGCAAAGAATGTTCTTCCTGTGCCAACTCAGGAAGCTCAAACTGCCTAAAGAGCTGCTGATTCAGTTCTACAGAGAAATTATAGTGTTTGTCATCTGCAATCAAACAAGACAGACACAGACTTCAATGGATAATTAGAACTGCAGAAAAAACCATGGCTACCAACCTGCCTTCCATTGAGGACCTGTATACTGCACGAGTCAAAAAAAAAAAGGGGGTTGAAAATATCTACAGACCCCTCACATCCTGGATATAAATGGTTTCAGACGCTATAGAGTACTGCACACCAGAACAACTTGACACAAGAATAGTTTTTTCCCAAATGCCATCACTCTGTTTAACAACTAATTCCCACAACACTGTCAAATTATTTACTAAGACTGTATTACTATTATTCTTCTCACCCTTCCTATTACCTATTTCCTCCCACTTATAACTATAACCTTGTCTCTCTACAATTTATATTGTCTTATTTGTTTCCTAGTATGATTTGATTGCTTATTAGTAACCAATCACTATCACTGTGTTGTATTTTATGATTCTTATTTTTTAGGTACACGGAGAGCATATGCACCAAAGACAAATTCCTTGTGTGTCCAATCACACTTGGCCAATAAAGAATTCTATTCTTCATTTTGTAGATTCTAAATTCATTCTAAGGATATTCTTATTTACAGTGCATTACAGTAATCCAAGCGGGAAGTGACTAAGACATGAATGACTGCAGCATGGTTCCCATTGGTCGTAACTAGCACACCAAATGCAATTACACTACGCAAAAGCCGTTCCAACCACAGATGCTAACTGCTGATCAATTGCAAACCACCTCTGAAGAACTCCATTTGGAGTCAGAGATGGCATTTCCATGGAATCCTCTGGCCCAAAGCTAATCCATCTCAGATGGATTCAGTCCAAGTCTTTTCTTTCCCATTCAGACGCTCCAGGATTCAACATGGTTATTTAAAAGAACAAAACCCAGGAATACAGCCTGTATTAGAGAAAGCTGGCTGCAAAAATTGTTCAGCCTCCGTAGGAAAGCCATTTCTTTGCATGCATGACTGAATCCTGAGGATTTTAGATAGGATGGGGAAAAGCAAGCTCCTATTACAAAACATGGCTTTCAGCTTGTCCGTGCAGAAGAGAGGACTTTTTAAAAATCTCTTGGAGGCAAAGGCCAGATTCTCACATCACACAAAACCCAAAGCTTGTTTGCTTGGTTTGGCTTGGCCCAGTGCACTAACCCAAGTACTGCAACTGTAAACCAGTGGTGGGATTCAACTGGGGTAACAACCGGTTTGCTGAGCGTGCTTCGCTCACATGTGTGCCAACCACGTGCTCTGCACGCATGCAGTGCATTTGAAAACAGTGCTAAAACTTACCTTCTATTGCAGCCCCAATGAGTAAAACAGCTGAGGCACGGCAATCTGCTCTACCATGCCTATCAGCTGGGTTTCCAACAAAGGAAATATAGGTTGGTTTAGCGCAGGGGCGGATGGGCCAGGCCCAGCTGATCGTTGAAGCAAACCGGTTCACTCTCAACTGATCGTCGGAGTTACAGGTTCTCCCTAACTGGTCTGAACCAGCAGAATCCCACTGTTGCTGTAAACTATGGTTTACTTATCAACATGTTAAGCAAACCCAACTGTGGCTTCCTAACGTTTGGGCGGTAGCTTGCCTAAAGTGATTCTAGAAACCATCTACAAGTGTTACGAGATGTCAGCTGTGCAGGGAAGGTACTCACAGGTTGTAGAAGTCCAGCAGTCTTGAACAGGGTGCCAGCAGCGCCGTCTCGACTGTGAAAGAAGAAACTCATGCCCCAGATTGTAATGCGACAAAGCCCCACCTTCCAGCTCAATAATTCTGCCAAGTTTCTTCAGTGATTAAGCAAGATGGCTCCCCTGGGCCCCCTGAAACTCAAACAGACGTCTGAAATACCAGCCAAGTGCAACTCCAAATTATGGAAAGAATTGTGCAAGCAACATAACAAAATGTGAAAACTCTCGGCCTCTTTGGAAAGTACCTAACTCAACTCTTTTTTGGGTGGGGTGGAACATCCAGGTGCTTTTAGGGAATTCTTTGCTAATCTTCCTATTCTATTTAAAAAGGAACCTTGCCTATTTAAGGCACCAGGGTGTCAAAGTAGGTAACCTGCTTTATTTTCTACATTAGCTTGGCACTTCTTGGCATACACCTGGAGGTATACAAGCTTTTGGACTCTAGCAGAGAAATTTTGGTAAGAGAGAATTTCCCTGAGGATGGGCTCCAGCGTGAGTCTAAAAGCTTAGCAATAGCACTAGTACTTAGACTTACATACCACTTTACAGTACTTGATAGCCCTCTCCAAGTGGTTTACAGAGCCATTCTATTGCCCCTAACCATCTGGGTCCTCATTTTACCCACCTCATAAGGATGGAAGGCTGAGTCAACCTTGAGCCTGGTGAGATTCGAACTGCCAAATTGCTGGCAGCTGGCAGTCAGCAGAAGTAGCCTGCAGTACTGCATTCTAACCACTGTGCCACCTCGGCTCTTAGTCTTTAAAAGACTAAACCTTTGGTCCTGGCGACTGATCCAGATTGGATCCTGCAACACTATCTCTGAGTTGTTAAAAGACACATGTAACTTTCCAGTGTAAGAATATAAATGTATTAGGCCAATGCTGTATATGGAATCATCTGCAGTGTGTCAGGGGAGTGTGCAAAGAGATACTGGGACTGTCCAGAGTAAGATCCCCATATTGTGCACTAAAAACCAACGCAAATCAGCCATTCTTACTGTACTGAGCCTCGACACCATTACATGTTAATTTGTGCAAAACCAGAAAAAGTCTTCGTTCTGTCCTAGGCTTCCTGAGTCAGTAAAACACACAAGTAGTCCTAAAAACCTGTTTTATTTTAACATCTGTGAATTCTGTTCATTCACAGATGAGTCTCAAAAAGTTGTAAAGAATCCTCCAGGATAAGGCTGATAATCACCCACCTTTATCTCCCTTGACATGCGGCCAAAGACCTAATTGGCAAAGCCACGCGGAGTCTAGAATCAAACAGAGCTTCAGACTTTAAACTGAACAGAATTAACAATGTTGCTTCCTGCAAAGGCCCACCTGCCTTTGCTCCTCTTTTAAGTCTTATGGGAGGGGCCAATCATCTCCAAGCCTTACTCCTGAGTTGTCCCTTTTGTTTTAACTGTTCTTGCCTTCTGGCAGCTCTGCGCATGTGCACACTGGGAACAGGCTCCTCTGTTCCTCTGCCTCGCTGAGGTCCGACTCTGGAGGCTCCGGAGGCAGCACGTACCTCCCAGATGGCCCTTTCTCTGCCTCCGACGCAGAGCCTTCGTCCGAGCCTTCCCCAGACTCCAGAACTGGCCCATGTTCTTCCCCAGCCTCCTCACTGTCCAACTCTGCTGCCAGCTTCACAGGCTGCTAGTGGACCACAACAGTCTGGTTATTGTCTTCGGATCGTATAACTGTGTTTTTGGCAAAGTGGGGTCCTTTGTGTTCTCTGAGCTTAGTTGTTTACTTGTCGAAGTTTCATTACTCAACTTCAGCGTACTCATGACTTTAACCTAGTTTGAGTAATGAAACATCTGCAAAAAAACAACCAAGCTCAGAAAGCATCAAGGACCAGGTCAACCCTGAGCTACAAATATTATCTTCTTTTTGCACAGTCCTGGGACTACAGAACAAAGTATGTGATGGGCATCCTCAGAAAACTGCTGCTATGTCAAGGTCTATTGGAAAGCATCAATCCACCATCCATGACAATCTTTCTGAATGTTATAAGGAAGACCTTTATGGACCCATAAGCATATGGATGGGTTTTTTTTTTTTGTGGCATTGAAATCCCCTATTTATTTATTTTTAATTAAAAAATATTTTTTGAGAGTCAGCTGCAAGAAGGAGCCTGCCAAGCCCGAAGGGAAATGTCTGGGACATCTATACTCAGACACTGCCAGCTACTCCTTTATAACTATGAAAAATCCTTTGGTGAATTCCAGACATTTTCAATATGTTTCATTTTCATGCTAACGTTTACTTTTATTGCATACGTAAAGAAAAATGGATCAGCTCATCCTTGCCCCACCATTAAATCTAATACCTGTTTCTTTGGACTCATGAAAACTACCACCTTCCTCTTTGTGTGTTTAATGCTTTTCACCCTAATCCGTTACTCCATGATGTAGGCAAAAAAGCAAAAGAGATTATGTAAACTAGAAATTCTTCCCTTAAGCCTGGCAAAGAGTCACTGGAGCACAAAGGGCAACCGACATTCCAGAATCAAATATTTGGCCACAATTTTACAGTTGGCAGAGAGAGGACTGAATGCATTTTAACTTCACCAATGAAGACACAACATATGCAGAGAAATTTAACCAGCAGTTTAGGACAGGAAGGTGTTGGTAGAGAAACGAAAAACTTCCTTTAAATTCCACCTCCAGTTCTTCTTGCTTACTCTCTCGTGTGGCTCTCCTTTGCAAATGTCCTCTTAAGTTTCTCTTGCACTTTGATAATGCAACTTCAGGGCCCATAACATCCAATGGAATGACACAAGGCTTCTCCAGAAAGAGCATTGGGAAAAGCCAGTGACTCCCATATCAAAATGGTGCCAGAGTTGAGTTCTGTTACCAATCAAACTTTCTTATAAGAAACTATTCTCCTCCCTTCCCTTCCCTTCCCTTCTCTTCCCAATAGTCCTTTCCTTTCCTTTCCTTTCCTTTCCCTTCCCTTCCCTTCCCAATAGTTTTCCTTTCCTTTCTCCTTTCCTTTCCCTTCCCTTCCCAATAGTTTTCTTTTCCTTTCCTTTCCTTTCCTTTCCCTTCTCCTTCCCAATAGTCTTCCTCCTTTCCTTTCCTTTCCTTTCCTTTCCTTTCCTTTCCTTTCCTTTCCTTTCCTTTCCTTTCCTTTCCTTTCCTTTCCCTTCTCCTTCCCAATAGTCTTCCTCCTTTCCTTTCCTTTCCTTTCCTTTCCTTTCCTTTCCTTTCCTTTCCTTTCCTTTCCTTTCCTTTCCTTTCCTTTCCTTTCCTTTCCTTTCCTTTCCTTCCCATCACATCAATTTTGTATTCTTCTTTGTAGGTGTGTGCAGCCTTCCATTTATGTTATTACCTTATTTATTAAATTTACTTGCTGCCCATCCGACCCAGCTAATCTAGGTGGCTTTTTACAGTTTAGTTTTTTATCATTTTTTTTTTTACTATTCACAGTTCGCCTTGTATTCTTTCAAAAAAGTATTGAAAGCTCGCCCGGAAGGTGACAAAAATAACCTTCCCCAACTAGCTGCTTTCAAATAGCCAAAGTGGATAAATTACGGCTAACCAGTGCTCCGTCATTCTGCCAGTGGGACCCTTACTCAACTACGGGTAGTCCTCGACTTATGACCACAACTGAGCCCAACATTTCTGTTGTCAAGTGAGACATTTGTTAAGTGAGTTTTGCCCCCTTTCTTGACACGGTTGTTAAGTGGGTCACTGCCGTTGGTATGTTACTAACCGGGTTGCTAAGTGAATCTGGCTTCCCCAGGGACTTTGCTTGTCAGAAGGAAGCAAAAGGGGAACACATGACCCCGGGACACTGCGACCGTCATCAATATGAGTCAGTTGCCAAGGGTCTGAATTTTGATCTGGTGACCATGGGGGAAGCTGCAAAGGTCGTAAGTGTGAAAAACAGTCGTAAGTCTCCTTTTTCAGTGCCGTTGTAACTTTGAACTTTTTGTAAGTTGAGGACCACCTGTATACATCTTACTATGTGTTGTAAGCTAACAGCGGTCTCGTTTGCAATGTGAAAGGTTTGTTTATTTATTTATTCGTTCGATTTATATGCCGCCCTTCTCCGGAGACTCAGGGCGGCTTACAATGCATTAAGCAATAGCCGTCATACTATTGTATATACCTGCTTCGTAGGGCTTCCGGCCCCCCACAAGTGGTGTTTTTTTTTATACAAAGTCAGTGTCAGGTTTCGAAGTCGTCTTAAATAAATTGCACTTCAAACAAAGTCTTTGAAAAAAACCCTCTAATTTATTAAACACGAACATTCTAACTCCGACTCATTGCAGCCAACTCTGGCTTCCTCAGACAAAACCCTCCTTTTCCTCTTCCCACTCCTCTGCACTCATTGGCCATCTTCCCCCTCACTCTGCCCCTAATCTACTGCTCCCACTCAAAGGAATTTCCCCCCTCCCCTCCCATCTCCTACGTGATATTCTCTCCAGGGAAATTAAGTAGGTGAAGAGTCAAATGTCTCTTTCCAGATGCCTCCGCTTCTTCTTATGTCAGCATTGGAGTAAGATTAGCATGAAATGCTGACATCCAGCTTATTACCCCCACAATCCGGGTCCTCATTTTACCTACCTCGGAAGGATGGAAGGCTGAGTCAACTTTGAGCCTGGTGAGATTTGAACTTGCAGTAATTGCAGCCAGCTAGTGCTAGTTATCAACACCTTAGTTTACTGAGCCACCAAGGCTCTTAGTCCTAAAGGGGTCTTAGATATCCGAGACTCTTAGATATTCTTTTATTTACAATGGCAATACAATGGCACTTATTTCAGAATCGGAATGCTGAAGAAAAAAGGCACAATACTGTTTCTTTGTCCCATCTGCCAACCAAGGTGAACGGTCTCATTTCTAGCAATGCATAGATTAAGTACAAACACACACACACACACACAAACACTTCTCCCTCGCCTCCACTGCACACTGAGCCCTGAAAACAATGCTCCATACCGTATACCCGTGATGGCGAACCTGTGGCCCGCATGCCCGAAGTGGCACACGCAGCCATGTCGCCTGGCACATGTGGCATCGCCGGGTTTCTGGCACTCATGTGCACGCGACAAACAGCTGGCCTTTTTGCATGCGGCAATGCCGGGAACTAGAAAATCTTCTAGCTGATCTTCCGTTTTCCTGCGTGACCATGCGCGCCGGAAACCCGGAAGAGGAGCTGGCTGAAACCGGAAGTTCAGTAGCTGAAACCGGAAGTTCATTTTCAAGCACGCACATGCGCCTTGGGCACCTCCTCTTCCGGGTTGCAACTCAGATGCGCATGCGTGCTTCCTTTTCAGCACTTGGTGCCGAAAAGGTTCACCATCACTGCTGTATACCCTTCTTCCGGGAGATCAACAGTGTTTTTGACGAACACATGCCCATCTTGGTTTCACAGGCAAAAAGAATGAGCATAGCATAAAAGCAAAAATCGTTAAAAACTTCACAGTCTGACCAGAAACAAGAATAGCTAAAAATTAGCTAGAAGCAGCAATTTGGCTGCCTGTGAACATGTAAGTCTAAATGTTTCTGGTTAAAGAGGGTTTTGTTAAGCTCCGGAATTCATCCCAGATAACAGCAATAAATCCTTATATAAACCAATGCTGGGATGGGGAGGGAAGGAATTACATAAACTAACAAAAGGCAATTCTATTTCAAATTAACTTCGAATCTGCTGGTCTCTCTATCCCAGGATAAAAGACTGACCGGCTCCTCCCCCAAAGGTTGATACCGTCTCATCTTGCGTAGTGCCTCCTGCTTATACTGAAGTCCATCAAAGCCTCGGTCGCTGTTTAAATGCACTTATTTTGGGTCCTGAGTTGCGAAGTATGCAGACATTTGTGACAATTGATTGTTAGGAGCCAAGAACAGTTTTGCTTGTTCTGTTGCATAGCCGGAGAAAGATCTTCGGTTAAGGGGCCTTTACCCTTCTTCAAACTCAACCCACGTCATATGGGCTGCTCAACGTGACAGCACAAGGAAAGAAGAAAGAATTAAACTGGGACACAACTCCATCATCAAAGAGAAGGAAGACAACACGCACGAAGTAGTGAAACGCCACCGTGCAAAAGGGAAGCCCTGAGAGAAGATCAGTGGTTCAACCGTAAATGCGGCCTCATCACAGTAAGGATTCCCACCAGGGAAGAGATAAGACCACACAATCCTATAACTCCAGGGTTGGTCTTGTAGATGCCCAGACGGTCCAACGGACTAAAAATATCACAAAGATTCTTCACTGTGTCCAGCAAGAGGGGCGGGTAGTTCTTTAACGTGAGGAATACAAGCAGGAGAAAAGTCTGTAGCTCACCGTTGGTCAGGAACTGGAATTTCTGCCTGCTAGGAATCAAGGCCTTTTCAGGCTTCTGGCTGCATGCTGTCTGCTTCATGCGCCAGCAGAGCTCATAAAAATCCTTGACCAGGTTAATCACCAGGGAATAGTAGTAGCATTTGGTTGCCCAGTTGCGCCACTTCTTCTGGTTGATCTCCGAGAGGAGCCCAACGCTCTTCACCCACAAGATGGTGTCACAGGCGAAGTACATAACCCGGTTGACGTTGGAGGCAGTCAAGCAGAAGCGAGGAATGGCGTAGGGCAACTGGGAAGCTTGATGGGTTGCCACCATGGCGTGCACGATATTGCCAAGCCGAAACACTGCAAGAGAAACGAGAGATGAAACAGGCTGGTGGGAAAGGCCTGGAATCTTATGGTGCCACTCGTTCATTCTTTGCAGCCATGTACTCCATTCGCTTTGGACCATAATTCAAGATCTCGTCTTTGGGCTACCTCGCCTAGGCATGACAGCAGCTCAGCCAATAATGCGTGACTTTATATGTGACTTTATTTTAGAGGATGAAACTGAAACTTTGACAATAGAAACCATTATGGCTGTGTGTATGTTTGTGTGTGTGTGTGTGTGCGTGTGTGCGTGTGTGTCTATACACACGCACAAAATGATCTTCCCCAAAATGTTCCAACCTGAGTGTGGTTTCTGGTGCCACTTCTGGAACACTCAGAATGGTCTATTTCCTGAGTCAGAACATTCCACAATATAAGCTTTTGTGCATCCTCATTTCTGTCTGCCTATTTAGCTCGTAAGTAGATCCTTGAGAACATCCTAAAGTTTTAATCGATATAGCAACCTAATGATCACATCAGCGGGCAGGGACTCTGAGATTCCCGGTCCAATGTCTGTGGTCTCCAAATTGCCAATCCACAGCGAGTTCTTCTAATCAATTGCTTGATCTTTAAAACTGGAATGCTGCTCCTCAACACGAAGCTTTGCCAACCCACAAAAGACTACCCACATGGAGCCTTCGATAAACCCAGGTCATAATTAAATTTGCAATACTTAAATGCCTTTTAAAACAGAGCTGGTAAGAATGGAAACGCCTCATTGCAGCATACAAATATTAAACACATCAATGCACAAAAAAGTGGGGAAAATAAATGAACTTAAGTGTCTTAGATTGAGTTCTAGTCCTGGAAAGCTACCACTAAAACACTCCAGTTCATTGATGGCTACTCCTATATTTTATCAAGGGTGATCTTCTGTAATTAGGCCATCCATCATCTATCTATCTATCTATCTATCTATCTATCTATCTATCTATCTATCTATCTATCTACCTACCTACCTACCTACCTACCTACCTACCTACCTACCTACCTATCATCTATTTATTTATCTGTCTGTCTGTCTGCCTGTCTATCTATTATCTATTTCTACTATGTCTATCATTCTATTTATCTATCTTTGGCAGAACATCTGCCATTAAAAACAGAAACTATGATGCTTAAAATTAATATAAAGATTAACATAAAAGTATACTGAAAATTAGTATAAAAATCTAAATAAAGAAAACTTTCAGTAACTATATAAAGAATATAAAAATTAAAACACAGAAGGCATTTAAAGCAGATATGTGACATTATATTTGCATTTGAGACCCAGAAAGTAGGTCTAAATAGCTTTATCATTGCCAGGAGCAAATTGTCCATTGTACATACGTGCTCCATCAAGACTCTGGCATATCAATAAATGTTTATATCATATAAATTAGGCCTCTGAGGGTAGCTTTAGGGTATGGGAAGAATTTACAGGAAGATTGCTTAATGAGCTGGGGAGTAGAAAGCAGTTAGACCAGCTACAGAAAGAAAAAAAAATTGATCTAAAGGAATAAAAATTACCCAGGCTCTTTCCTTTCTTTTGGTAGCTTTTTGAAAGTTTTGAACCAAGCTGCAGTGATGGGATCCATCACCATTCCTGCAATCAAGTACTACATTAAAAGAAAGGCTGGGGTGGGGGTAGGGGGGCAGATACCAAGCCCCCAAGCACAAGCAAGGACATTTGTCATGGCAAAGCCTACCATACACAGCTCCCTAGCTTCTGGTTAAATGCCATTGAATGTGGATGATTTTAAATGGAAAAGACTGCTGCATGCAAAAATGCAAACACCCACTGGGAAAGGATCAGGCCAGTCAAACAGGCTGTTCCCTCCCCAGACCAGAACAAGAAATAAATACATAGTAATAGCACATTTCTCATGCATAGATTAGGACACAAACATTCCAGGTCAAGTGAATGCAATAATATATGAAGTGACATGTTAATGCAGGAATTTTGATTAATAAGCAAACCAGATTTTCCCATGCAGGAGCAAGGAATGAAGTTCAGCAGGTAGGAATCAGCAGTACCTATTTAGAGAAAGCCACAATGTCAATCTTTCCCCACCCCACCCCCTCCAAAGCCCCCAAGGCCATCAAGAGAACAGCCCAAAGATGTATTGACTCAGGAAGGCAGGAAGAGAAAAATATAGAATTTAAGCCTCTGAGCATAGATCTATTTAAAAGGTTTTGATTGCAATATTCCTGCAGTGGACAAAATCTGGATGTCTTTGGCAATTCCAACCAAAGGGATTGGAGCTACAATACTTTGGAAGGAGCTACAATACTTTGGAAGGCACCAAAAGTGGATAAGGTTGAAGTAAAGACGAATCATCCATCTACTGCAACCAATAAGGAACCCTCGCCATTAAATTCCCATCAGGAGCTGTCCATGAAACCAAAATCTGATGCAAGTAACACAAATTAGAGTACAATCCTAGGTATTAGGACTCAAAAATTCAATATTTTCTTTTCCGGGACTTCATTTTAAGTAAGGATAGTTGGTAATTTCAGCATGACTCACTGTGCCTTCACATTAATGAAAGAGTCCACGATGGAAGCAGATCAGAATTGCTTAATAGCCTTACACCTTCCCGTAGCCTCAACAAAGATGCGGCTATCAGTTATCACAGACTGCCTGGACAAGTCCTTGAAGTTTTCTTGGCCAGGCTTTTTAGAAGCGGTTTGCCATTGCCTCCCTCCAAGGGCTAAGAGAAAGTGACTGGCCCAAGGTCACCCAGCTGGCTTTGTGCTTAAAGCAGGATTGGAATTCACAGTCTCTCGGTTTCTAGCTTGACGCCATTACATCAAACTGGCTCTCAAGGGCAACATTATAATATTCCTACCGTACTTTTCGGCGTATAAGACGCACCTTTCCCCGCCCTAAAAGAAGGTGAAAATTTGGGTGCGTCTTATATACCGAATGTAGCCCTGACCAGCTTCTGAAACAGAGGTTTCAGAAGCTGAAAAAAAAGCAAGGCGCAGAGCTCACAACCAACAAACCTGTTGCTAAAGTTTACCTCTGGGAACAGCTGATTGGGGGTATTCCAGGAGGCCGATTCCATTCCCAATCAGCTTTTTTCTTATTTTCCTCCCCCAAAACTAAGGAGCGTCTTATACTTTGGTACGTCTTATAGTCTGAAAAATACGGTAATTTGCAATCCAATTCTGGTACACAGTATTAAGATTTCTCTCTCTCTCTCCCTCCCTACCCTGCTCCCTCCCTCTCCCTTTTTAATTCAACTTTTCTGTCCCACACACCTATCCCTTACTTGGGGACGATCAGCAATCCATTTCCTTTTCTTTCTTAGATAGGCGGCATCTAAAACTAAGATACTCACTCTTGCGTCCTGAGCTCATGCTCGATTCCAGAAGTCTGAGCTTCATAACCACTTTCTCCTGATGAGTCTTATGCTCTAAAATATAGCTAAGCAGCATGCATGAATACTGAGTTGCTCTGGAAAGGGAAGGAAACAGAGGCACATCGCTAGTCACACATCACAGGCAAAGCACAGGCTGTGTCTTCCCACAATGAGACTGAGATATAGATATAGATATAGATGAATGCAGGTCCCTCCCCATGCAAAAGATGCTACTGGACTGTTTTGCTCTAAGGCAATGCTGTAATATATAGTTTTGCCCATGGTAACATTGCTCAATCAGCAGAGACATTGCAAGTCCCTAAATCAAAAAAAAAAAAAAAAATCAAGTTACACAGGAGCTTGCACTTCCTGAAAACTTTGTCTTCGAACTGTCCTTAAATGCCACATTACGCTTCTTACTACCGTATTTTTCGGAGTATAAGATGCACCGGCTTATAAAACGTACCTACCTTTTTTTATGGTGAGGAAAAGAAGAAATAGCAATCTGCCTCTGCCGCTGAGCAATTTTGCCTCCTTGCAGCAAACAGCCTGCTTTACTTTCAGTTTCGTTTTCAGCATAGCCTGATTAGCACAAGGGGAAAAACAATCTGCTCCAGCAATTTACCTCCTTGCAGCAAGGAGCAGAGCCCTGTGCAAAACAGCTGAGAACAAATCAGCTGAGAGTTGGGAGGCCGATCCAATCAACTTGTGCTGAAGCTGAAAGGAGCTGTTTTTTCTTGCTGGGAACTGCTGGGAAGCAGAGGCCAAAGAGTAGAGGACCAGTGGGTGGGTGGGGCTACACTTGGTGTATAAGACACACCTAAATTTTCACCCCCTTTGGGGGGGGGGAAGATGCGTCTTATACCCCGAAAAATATGGTATGTTACAGAGCCCGATTACGATCTCATGCATGCAAACAAGCTAACTTCACTACTAACGTGGTCAGCCTCCTGCCCACACCCTCTTATCTTTCTTGGTGACCTCAATCTACCTCTTATTAATTGGACCATAAACGAATGTACAACCGAATCCATACATGCAACCCTGTTCAATGCTGTTACTAATCTGGAACTGGATCAACGAATAACTAACTAACTAACTAAGTGGTGCATAAGAATCTATTATACTCAATTATTGTGGAAAAACATGCTTATTTCCAAAAGCATTTGCTACCAAGAAAACCCCCAAAACCCAAAATATTAGTCTCTTTCCAAATGTCTTGTGCTGGCTATCAGAAGATTAGTTGTGGAGCAACTGTTAAGCACGATGGGAATCCTGCAAAAAAGGTATTTATTTATTTATTTATTTATTTATTGGTTTTATTTATTTATTTATTGGTTTGATTTATATGCCACTCTTCTCCGGAGACTCAGGGTGGCTTACAATGCATTAAACATGCCTGCAATTGCTGCGAGTTCATACAGATTAGTTGTGGAGCAAATTTTACGCACAATGGGAATCCTGCACAAAAGGTATTTGTTTGTTTGTTTATTTATTGGTTTGATTTATATGCCGCCCTTCTCCGGAAGACTCAGGGCAGCTTATAATGTGTTAAGCAATATCCTTCATACTTTTGTATATACCTGCTTAGTAGGGCTTTCGGCCCCCACTAAGCGGTGGTCTTTTTTATTCAAAGTCAGTTTATTGCCCCCACAATCCGGGTCCTCATTTTACCTACCTTGAAAGGATGGAAGGCTGAGTCAACCTTGAGCCTGGTGAAATTTGAACTCGCAGCAATTGCAGGCAGCTGGTGCTCCTTAACAGCACTTTAATCTGCTGCGCCACCAAGGCTCTTATCATAAGATATATCTTATCGTAATGGAATGGGATGAATCAACCAACAGCCAATTCCTTGCATCTACAGGTCGCAATACTATTCCCTCCCCCCTTTCTTTTCCCCTCCTACCTGAACACCTGTGGAACTGAACCTGAGAGCTTCATACCACCGTTTCCTGCATTACACAGCAAGCAGCAGCTTGGGATAACCAGCCCAGGGTTGAAATAGAACTTTTGAGATTGGGGTTCAGTTCCATTTACAGCCGTGGGAAAAACTCATCCCAGGGAGCCTAGCGCTAATGTCCCGTCCAAATATATTGCACAAATGGTTGCATGGTTGCAAAGGATAAAATTGGAGGAGAATTTGCTACCCACACACACTGCCTTGAGGGCAGTGAAGGTAAGGTGGGTTGTGAAGCTGCCAACGAAATGGCAGTCCCTTGGATCACCCAGCACAGAGTTCAAGTTGAAAAGCAGCATGCGATGCTGAAAGCTAAGTTTACATAACACCAGGAAATAATAACACAAAGCAGGTAAGGTTGAGGCAATGGTGATTTAAGGCATGCATCGGCAACTTTGGCATAGTTATTTCCACCACCACCACCTCTCTCAACAACTTTGGGGAAAAGAAATGGGGAAAAAATTACTATGCAGAGGTATATGTAGTGTGAGAATTATATAGGTGTTCCTAATTCTCACACCTATATAAAGCGGTAAGATTATCGTGCTTACATTCTTTGTTTTATTCAAAAGCCTTCATTTAATTCATATCATTAAATTAATAAAATTTAATAATGGAATTATTGGGCAAGACTGCTTCTCCTACCAGATTTTCTTTTACATTTTCCTATTGATACTTTACTGATATTTTTTTTAGGGATGCAGTGGCTCAGGGGCTGAGATGCTGAACTTGTCGATTGAAAAGTCGGCAGTTCAACGGTTTGAATCCATAGCGCCACGTAACGGGGTGAGCTCCCAAAGCAGGTAAAAAATGCAAGTAGAATAATAGGGACCATCTTTGGTGGGAAGGGAACAGTGTTCCATGCGCCTTTGGCGTTGAGTCATGCCAGCCACATGACCACGGAGACGTCTTCGGACAGTGCTGGCTCTTTGGCTTTGAAACGGAGATGAGAACCGCCCCCTAGAGCCAGGAACAACTAACACATATGTGCGAGGGGAACCTTTACCTTTACTTATTGATATTCTGTGGAATGATGCAGGGATCGCTTTCCATTTCATAATCTGAGTTCCATCGTATTTGTTGGATATCTTCAATCTTCTATCACCCTGTCCAAAAGCTTCCTTAGCTGGGAATCCAGGGAATTGTAGTCCCAATACATCTGGAGGACACCAGCTAAATATACCAGGTTTGGGAATTTGTGCCTGTCTGGGGAAGTAGTTTAGGTTTGTGTACAATCCATTGTACACAACAGTACTCCAGGACATCATGCTGACCACATGACCACAGAAATGTCTTTTGACAGCACAGGCTCAATGCAGCATTGGGTTTCAAAATTTTTTACTACCGGTTCTGTGGGTGTGGCTTGGTGGGCGTGGCATGGCTTGGTGGGCAGGGCAGAGGAAGGATACTGTAAAATCTCCATTCCTACCCCACTCCAGGGGAAGTTTACTGCAAAATCCCCATTTCCTCCCGATCAGCCGGGACTTGGGAAGCAGAAAATAGATGGGGGTGGGGCCAGTCAAAATGTTTACTACTGGTTCTCCGAACCACTCAAAATTTCTGCTACCGGTTCTCCAAATTGATCAGAGCCTGCTGAAAACCACCTCTGGCTCAGTGGCTTTGGAGATGAGCACCGTCCCCGTAGCTGTAGCTGAGTTAAAAGGGAGTTCTTTACCTTTACAATCCACAAGAGAAGGCAACTTTGACCCCTCCCCCCCCAAGCACCTGTTAAATCTCAGCAATTCTTCACTCTGTTTCATTGCTGACACTGCATTATTTTTACATTGTGTAAATTTCCATAATGGGAGTGGAGCCATGTTTGCAAATCACTCAGAAGGAGTGAAGAGCTATGAAGAAATATGTCAAATATAAATTAAGGAAATCAGATCTACTGATGCCTCTGTTGAAGCAAACCCGCAATTCCTACAATTCCTTCAAGTTATCAGATTTGTAACTGCCGTCACACAATGGCCAACCGTGATTAATGTGAGCCTTAACAAGTTGTGCAAACTCAGTATGCATGAACTGGGGGTCTTGTGCAACACCAGGGAACAGGTTGTTTCAGGAGGTTGTGCAAGGATACCCTGTTTCCCCCAAAATAAGACATCCCCTAATAATAAGCCCAATCGGGTTTTTGAGAGCATGGCAATAAGGCCAAGCGCTTATTTCAGGGTTCAAAAAAATATAAGACAGGGTCTTATTTTGGGGGAAACATGGTACCTGTAAGCCTACATTCACACATCCTGATTCATCAGGTCTGATGAAGCCCAAGGGGGTGCAGGAATACCCTTCCTTATGCCCGATTGTTTGGTTGTTCCTGTGGCTTTTGACTAAAATCCAGAACCCACGAGTGCTGTGGACTTGACATTTGCCAAATTTTCCTCAAATGTTTTATGGTAAAAATGATCACAAAAGCATCTCGTGACGTAATATATAAAACATCGTAAAACATTTCCTGAGATCCACTGCTGAAGTTTGACTGCTATAAAAGCTCCATCCGGGCTGCTCTTTGCTGAATATCACGCAGAACTTCTAAAAACTTTTCCAGTGAAGGCACTGAGGAATCTCATAAGGTCAACCTACTCTCCCAAAGCACCTGAGGGCAGGACAAGGAGTACTTAGGGGTGTAAGATCATTAAAGACAGATCTAACCTAGAACTAAGGAGACATTTCCCAACAGTGAGAACAATTCATCAGTGGTACGGCTTGTCTCTGGAAGTCGTGGATACTCCATCTCTGGAGTCCCAAACCTGCTTTTTTTATTCCCAAGAGGCAACTGGACTTTTTGGTTTTTCTTTGAAGACATGGAATCCAGTCAGAGCTGAAGAAGCTTCTTGGATGCTTCTTGTACTAAGCGTAGCGCACAAAATTATCTGCTACAACATCCTACCTGTCAGTGACTACTTCAGCTTCAAGAGCAACAATACACGAGCACACAATAGATACAAACTCAAGGTAAGCTGTTCCAAACTCAATTGCAGAAAATACGACTTCAGCAACAGAGTGCTCAACACCTGGAATATTCTATCCGACTCTGTGGTTTCATCCCTAAAACTTTAACCTTAGACTGTCAACTGTCGACCTCACCCCATTCCTAAGAGGTCTGTATGAGGCGTGAATAAACGCACCAGCATGCCTTCCATCTCTGTTGTCCCCATTTATTTATATCCATTTCTTATATTCGTAATTATACACATTTATTTATACTTATATCTTTATTTATCATTATCTTTTATCTTTTATTAGATTTATATACCGCCCTTCTCCTTACGGACTCAGGGCGGTGAACAGCCAGAAGTAAAAACAATTGTACAGAAAAGTTAAAATAATTTAAAAAGTAACTAAATAAAGTTTGGCCCATAATTTAAAACATTTCAATTAAAATTGATATCAAACTTTAAAATTATCATAGAATCAGGCCAGCCCGGCTAACTGAAAGAAGTTTTTAGGGCCCGACGAAAAGTCCGGAGGTCTGAGATCGTTCGTAACTCTGGGTGTAGTTCGTTCCAGAGGGTAGGAGCTACCACAGAGAAGGCTCTCCCCCTGGGGGTCACCAGCTGGCATTGTCTGGCTGATGGCACCCTGAGGAGGCCCTCTCTGTGGGAGCGAACCAGCCGGTGGGAGGCAATTGATGGCAGAAGGTGGTCCCGTAAGTACCCTGGTCTTAAGCCATGGAGCGCTTTAAAGGTGGTCACCAACACTTTGAAGTGCACCCGGAAGTCCATATCTGTTATCTTATGCACGTTTGACAAATCAAATGAATGAATGAATGAATGAATGAGAAGTGAAACACCTTCAAAAAGAAAAACCAGAAAGTCCAGTTGCCTCTTGGGAGGATGGGGGAGAAGCACCTTTGGCACAATCATGACCTGGACGATGGAGAATCTCCATAGACATCCATCACTGGAAGCTTTCAAAAAGAGACTAGACAACCACTTGTCTGGAATGGTATAGGCCAGGATCTTTTGCTCAAGCCGGAGGGCTGGACTAGAAGATCTCCAAGATCCCTTCCAAACAGGGATGAACTCCAGCAGGTTCTGGAGAACCGGTAGCAGAAATTTTGAGTAGTTCGGAGAACCAGCAAATACCACCTCTGGCTGGCCCCGGAGTGGGGTGAGAATGGAGTTTTTACAATATCCTTCCCCCAGGAGTGGGGAGAGAATGGGGATTTTGCACTATCCTTCTCCTGGAGTGGGGTGGGAATGGGGATTTTGCAGTATCCTTCCCCTGGAGTGGGGTGGGAATGGGGATTTTGCAGTATCCTTCCCCCTGGAGTGGGGTGGGAATGGGGATTTTGCAGTATCCTTCCCCCTGGAGTGGGGTGGGAATGGGGATTTTGCAATATCCTTCCCCTGCCATGCCCACCAAGCCACGCCCACCACGCCCAGAACCGGTAGTAAAAAAACAAATTTGGATTTCACCACTGCTTCCAACCCAGTGATCCTACCTTCTATCAAAAAATAGGGAGTTGAATACCCAGGTGCCAGACTGTTCGCGCATTGTTATGTTTGTAAAAAAAAAAAAAAAAAATTAATTAAAAACTTGGAAACAAAAAAAACAGGAGTGAAAGTGGGGAGGGTCGTGGGAATCCCAGTAACCTTAACCCAAGGGGTATTTGGGGGTGGGGGTGGGAGGAGCTCTGCAAGCTCCTTGCAAAGGAAGTGGGGGGGGGGAGCCCCGCCACCCTCTCCTTCTCCGCCCTTGCGGCTGCTCCCCCTCACCGAAAAAGCCGCTCCCGACCCTGCGTCTGGTTGGTGAAGTGCACAAAAGCCTCCATGCCACCTTGCAACCACCGCCTGACCGCTCCAAACTCTGGGCAGGAATCAGCTGTTTCTCCAAGGGAGGGAGGGAGGGAAGGAAGGAGGAAAGGGGCGGGGCCGAACCGTGGCCACGCCCCGGCGTTCCATGCCCTGGAGGATTCCCTTTCCCTTCCTTCCTTCCTTCTTCCTTCCGCCCGGGGGTTGCCATAGCAACCTGTCAACTTCCGGGGACAGGTGTGCGCTGGGGGGGGGGCGGGGGGAAGGGACAGGTGTGCGCGGAAGCCAGGAAGAAGAGGAGTTTAGCAGCTTTGATTTGGGGTTCCTCTGCCTGCCTGTCTGCGTGAATCATTTTTTTCCCCCTCCCTTTGCTTGAACGGAGCCTTCTTTCCCAACCAGGGGTGGGGAGAGAAACTACAGCACCCATCATCCCCAGCTGATGGGCTTTGCAGTTCGACGCCTCTAAAAAGAGCCCCCAGGACAGGGGGTTACCTAAGAGGAGGGGGAGTCCTTTTTTTGTTGCCAAAGCCCAAGATTTCGGATTGTGGTTGAGGTTTTGTGATGCCCTGTAATCTTGGTTTGTTTTGGGGGGTGGGTGGGTGTTGGTTTTGGTTTTGTTGTTGTCTGTTTTGGTTGTTGTTGTTTGTTTCATTGGTGTTTCATTTCGTTTGTCTTAATTAGAATTAGAATTTTTTATTGGCCAAGTGTGATTGGACACACAAGGAATTTGTCTTTGGTGCATAGGCTCTCAGTGTACATAAAAAGATACGTTCGTCAAGCATCAGAATAGAATAGAATAGAATTCTTTAATGGCCAAGTGTGATGGGACAAATAAGGAATTTGACTTTGGTGCATAAGGCTCTCAGTGTACATAAAAGAAAAGATAAGTTCATCAAGAATCAGAATGGAATGGAATGGAATAATAGAATAGAATAGAATAGAATAGAATAGAATAGAATAGAATAGAATATAGAATAGAATAGAATAGAATAGAATAGAATAGAATAGAATAGAATAGAATAGAACAGAACAGAACAGAACAGAACAGAACAGAACAGAACAGAACAGAACAGAACAGAATTCTTTATTGGCCTAGTGTGATTGGACACACAAGGAATTTGTCTTTGGTGCATAGGCTCTCAGTGTACATAAAAAGATACGTTCGTCAAGCATCAGAATAGAATAGAATAGAATTCTTTAATGGCCAAGTGTGATGGGACAAATAAGGAATTTGACTTTGGTGCATAAGGCTCTCAGTGTACATAAAAGAAAAGATAAGTTCATCAAGAATCAGAATGGAATGGAATGGAATAATAGAATAGAATAGAATAGAATAGAATAGAATAGAATAGAATAGAATATAGAATAGAATAGAATAGAATAGAATAGAATAGAATAGAACAGAACAGAACAGAACAGAACAGAACAGAACAGAACAGAACAGAACAGAACAGAATTCTTTATTGGCCTAGTGTGATTGGACACACAAGGAATTTGTCTTTGGTGCATTTGCTTTCAGTGAACATAAAAAGACAAGATACGTTCATCCAGAATCATAAGGTTCAACACTTAATGATAGTCATAGGGTACAAATAAGCAATCAGGAAACAATATCAATATAAATCGCAAGCAACAAAATTACAGTCATACAATCATAAGTGGGAGGAGATGGGTGGTGGGAACGATGAGAAGATTAATAGTAATGCAGATTTAGTGAATAGTTTTACAATGTTGAGGGAATTATTTGTTTAGCAGAGTGATGGCATTCGGGGGAAATCTGTCCTTGTGTCTAGTTGTTCTGGTGTGCAGTGCTCTATAGTGTCATTTTGAGGGTAGGAGTTGGAATAGTTTATGTCCAGGATGTGAGGGATCTGTAAATATTTTCACAGCCCTCTTTTATTTGAGTTATATGCCAGGAAATATATTTCTTTCCCCCTTCTAAGGTCCACTGTTCGCAGAAGCACTGAGAAAACCATGGAGTTTGTGGTATGAAACAATGTTCCTGAACATTATTTCGAAAATTCAAAACTTTTTGAAAGTTCAAAACATCCTTAAAGATCCATCTCATCCTGGGCACCCTTTTTTGGAACTATTACCATCTGGATAAAAAAAACAAGGACAAAGAGGCTGAAAAATAGCTTCTACCCCAGGGCAATAACCATACTGAATTCTACGATACAGTGCAATATCGGGTTTTCAGTTTCAATGATATAGAATGTAAAGGATGTATGTTTGTGTTTTTATTTTTATAGTTATAAATGTATGCTGAAGATGGCATTTAATTTTGTTGTGCCATGTGCAATGACAATAAAGTAAACTAAACTAAAACTTAACACACTATGATGAGCCGTGCAAGCTATGTAAACTATAAGAAGTCTGAGCGCACGCCTGCTTTTCTCTCTGCCTGCCATTTAAGGTGGGAGACTAAAAAGGGTTGCCAAGTTTTGCTTTCTAGCTCAAAATAAAAGCTGTTGCCTCCTGTTCAGAGTTTTGTTGGATTTATCAGATTCTGACCTGCATTCAGTTCATTTCTGTTTTGGTTACTTTTGTTTGTGTGTTTTTTGGTTTTGTTTGGTTTGTTTCTCTTTTTGTTTCTGGGTTCTGCCCAGATCAAACTTAGGGGACAAAAAGTGTACAAAAAGTTCCCTAAAAAGAAAAAAAAAAGTGGACAGTTATTGCAAAACAGTGTTATGCTATGTGGAGAGCTGGCAAGAGAATGTGTCGGATTGCAGCAAAGTAATAAACATGTTCCATAGAGGACTAGTTTGGTATAATGGTTAAGGCACCTGGCTAGTACCCAGGACAGTGTGAGTTCTAGTACCACCTTAGGTATGAAAGCCAGCTGGTTGACTTTGGACCAGTCATTCTCCAATCCATCTCATAGGATTGTTGTGGTGGGGAAAATAGAAGGAGAAAAGAGTATTATGTATATTTGGTGCTTTGAGTTATTTATGAAAAATAAAGGTTGTTGTTGTTGTTTTTAAAAAAATTGAGAATGATCTTTGCTCCTCTCTATTTCGAAACCAAATTCCATCCTTCCTTTGCCTGACTAGGTGCGCTCAGTGGCTAAGACACTGAGCTTGTCGATCAGAAAAGTTGGCAGTTCGGCGGTTCGAATCCCTAGTACAGGTGTCCTGTGTGAGCAGGGGGTTGGACTAGATGACCTCCAAGATCCCTTCCAACTGTGTTACTGTTACTTTAAGAACCCTGATTAATAATTGGATTGAATTTTATTGTAGAACTCAGTTGAGCTGAGTGCAGGACAAGAGCACTGAAGAGGAAAATAAGATGCCTTTCTATCTTCGGAAGCAGCACTTTGACATCCCTCCACCCACCGAAAAAGACTGGATTAAAAAAGATGAAGAAGAAAATTTCTTCCTCAGTGACCCTGACCAACTCCTAGATGCCTTGCCTCAGCCTTTCTACATGATCAATAAAATATTGAAAGACTTGTTTGAAAGAGCCTGGGACCGAATTGAAGAAAGGCGCCCGTTACAGGAGACAAAGCAGCAAAGTTTCACACCCTTACTCTGTCACCCTACAAATAAATTCACGGTAATCTAAAGCTCTTTTGGATAAATAATCCAAGGAAACCTTCCTATGTGACATTAGCACCATATTTTATTTCCTCCAGTGTTATCCTCTTCAACAATCAAACTGGTTTTATTTTGGCTTAACTATGGTATGCTTTCAAGGGACGCGGTGGCTCAGTGGCTAAGACACTGAGCTTGTTGATGGAAAGTCAGCAGTTCAGCGGTTCGAATCCCTAGTGCCGCATAATGGGGTGAGCTCCCATTACTTGTCCCAACTTCTGCCAACCTAGCAGTTCGAAAGCACATAAAAAAAGTGGAAAAATAGGGACCACCTTTGGTGGGAAGGTAACAGCGTTCCGTGCGCCTTTGGCATTTAGTCATGCCGGCCACATGACCACGGAGATGTCTTCGGACAGCGCTGGCTCTTCAGCTTTGAAACGGAGATGAGCACCGCCCCCTAGAGTTGGGAATGACTAGCCCATATTATGAGGGGAATCTTTCCCTTTACCTTATGGTATGATTTCAGTGAGATGTGACAAAGACATAAATCTAAATATTTCTAGATCATCCCTTATTTATAATGATAAGATCCCTTATTTATCCCTTATTTAGATTTATTTATAATTCTATCAAAACCATTAAAATTACCAAAGGTTTATTAAACATGTTTTTAATGATGCCAAAGATGTTAAAGCATGGAACCGTTTGAAAATCAGATGAAGTAAAGAAAAATATCCCCACATATAAAGACATTGTAATATAGAGGGATTGGAATTACGATGGCATTCATATTGCATGTTCACGTTTCTGAGGTAGACATCATGTTCTCTTTTGAAGCTTTGCATTTCTGAGGTAGACATCATGTTCTCTTCTCTTGAATTTTCCCAGGTTTCAGGAAGGGTAAACTGCTTGTCGGCTTCTGAAGGGTACATCTTTGTAGGACATTCCACCGGGATTTCTGTCTTCAGCTCAACCACCTGTGAGAACTTGTGTTCTTGGGAGGCCACCAAGCTTGAAATTTGCACCATTCAGCTGTCAGTTCTCGGTGGAGTCTCCCATCTTCTTGGAACAGTGGATGAGATGGGTAGGTAGCTATGTATTTATATTCTTTAAGAATGAGTGATTAATTCGCAGATCGGTTTCACAATTTATTATGACTGTCTTCAGCAAAGTCTTGCAAGATGAGTTTCAGGTTTTTCCTATTGAGTAGCCAGAGATAATAAATTCTTCAAACAGAAGAGAATTTACACATTTTTTTATTTATGGTAGCATTCTCAGCCAATCAAAGTATGGTTACTGAATAAATACAGGCACCATTTGGGGTTTTGCTAATGAACATGAAGGAAAAATTGCCCTTCCCTAGAATCATTCTTGTTCTGTCTTCCAGGTTTTGCACGTCTTTTCTGCTTTGTCAGAGAAAACCTCTTGCATATAAGAGCCATAAACGAAGTGGTGAGTTTGTCTCATATTAGCTGCTAGTGCTTACCATTATCTACCTTGTCAATTTTCAGCTGTCTAAATTCCAGATTTTTTACATCCCAGTTATTAATGTCCATTGTGGGATGCTTGTATTGCAGTAATCTTAAAAATGTTACGTTTTTAGTTGAATTTCTATTGTCAGAGTTTAAAATCTAAGGAGAATCAGATCTGGTTAGTTAGTACTGTATTTTTCAGAGTATAAGACGCTCCGGACTATAAGAGGAAAACAAGAAAAAGAAATCTGCCTCTGCCTCCCAGCAATTTACCTCCTTGCAGCAAGCAGTAGAGACCCACGCAACACAGCTGAGAGCAAAACATCTGAGAGTCAGGAGGCCGATCCAATCAATTTGTGCTGATTAGTCTGTGCTGAAGCTGAAACGAACTGTTTCTTTTTGCTGCTAGCTGCAAGGAGGTAAATTGCTAGGAGGCAGAGGCTAAAGGGTGGGGGCCAATGGGTGGGCGGAGCTACATTCGGTGTATGAGACGCACTCAAATATTCACCCCCTTTTAGAGGGGAAAAAGGTGCGTCTTATACTCTGAAAAATACGGTACTTAAAGGGGAGACTTTCAGGACTATAGACTAGATTCCAAAGAAAAAACCAAATCCAGGAGAAGGCTGTGTCAAACCACTTTCACACTGCGGCCAACCATACCGCATGGACACTTCGACTTGAAGATTTCCCTTTTTTCTTTACTAACTGGGAGGACGCTTTGCACAAGTGTCTTCTGAGTGCACTTTTATGGCACATCTGGTTAATGACCGTGGGAAAGAAGAACAGGTGGTCCTCGATTTACAGCGCTTCATATACTGACTAAAAAAGTGACTTGCAACCGTTTTTCACACTTTACGACCATTGCCACATTCCCCATGGTCACGTGATCAGAACTTGGAGGCTCATCTTTATGACGGTTGCAGCGTCCCAGAGTCACGTGATCACCTTTTGCAATCTTCTGACGAGCCAAGTCAGTGGGGAAGCCAGGTTCGCTTAAGAACTGCAGTCATTCACTTAACGACAGTGGCAAGAAAAGTTGTAAAATGGAGGCACAATTAACGATTTTCTCTGTTATCAACATAAATTTTGGGCTCACTTGTGGCTGTTAAGTCAAGGATTACCTGTACCAGGCTGAATTCTTTTTCCCCTCAGACCAGGGGTGAAATGCTACCAGTTTGGCGCGACACAGCTGTGATCATCGGAGCCTTTTTTTAAACCTTTTAAAAGCATTTTTTTACTACCAGCTCGGATGAATAGGTAGTTAAGAAATGTTTTAAAAAAGTAAAAAAAAAAAAAAAAAAAAAAAAAAAGCCTCTGACGATCCCAGCTGAGTTGCCTGATCGGCAGAGGCTTTTGAAAGAAAAAAAGCCTCTGCCGATCAGGCAACTCAGCTGGGATCGTCAGAGGCTTTTAAAAGCATTTTTTTACAACCTCTTTGCTGAAGAAGTTGTAGAAAAAATGGTTTTAAAAGTAAAAAAAAAAAAAAAGTTGGCCACACCTACCCAGTCACATTAACCCCCACCCCCACCAAGCCACCCCCACTGAACCGGTAGTAACAAATTTTACATTTCACCACTGACCTACTGTTCTACTTACCTTCCCAAGCCTCCTTTTGGTGCACACTGCAGGTGCGCACACACAACTCGCATTTGGTGTGCACCGTACATGCATGCATGCACGTGTTTGGCGCATGGCGCGCATATGCGGCCAGCGAACCGGTAGTAAACCTGTTCAGATTTCACCACTGCCTCAGATCTTTTCCCATAAAGACTTTTGCTCTTCTGTCAGACTTCTCAGGGAGCTGTGCAGCTCTGCAGCCAAAATAACGTAGTATTGGACGCCTTGCTATCCTGGTTGAACAGGCCCAGCCTGATCTCATATTTCGTATTCTCCTGTTTGGCAGGAAGATATCAGCAAACGGAACATCTGCGTGGCACTGGAGCTTTCGCAGGAGAGTGACTATGCAGGATTCCTGCTACAAGGCAAGTCTTAGCCTCCCTTAAGCATCTGATGGACTTGAGGTCCAGATCGACAGTTGGGTGGTTTTGATATAAAATAAGTCTTAAAAACTAGCCCTTCCTACTGACATACTTAATTGGTCCTACTGAGAATGAAATTTGTTTTGAGTCCAAACCCATTAATTTTTTAATATCTATCTATCTATCTATCTATCTATCTATCTATCTATCTATCTATCTATCTATCTATCTATCATCTAGCTAGCTATCTAGCTATCTAGCTATCTAGCTACCTAGCTACCTAGCTAGCTATTCATAGATTTCATAACCTTGGCATGGTTTTGTTATTTTCCTTTTATATGGAGATGTGGAATACATTTGGATATGTTTATAATTCATATAGAAGGGATGCAGTGGCTCAGTGCCTAAGACGCTGAGCTTGTCGATCGAAAGGTCAGCAGTTCAACGGTTTGAATCCCTAGTGCCACGTAACGGAGTGAGCTCCCGTTACTTGTCCCAGCTTCTGCCAACCTAACAGTTCAAAAGCACGTAAAAAATGCAAGTAGAAAAATAGGGACCACCTTTGGTGGGAAAGTAACAGTGTTCTGTGCACCTTTGGCATTGAGTCATGCCGGCTAAATGACCAAGGAGATGTCTTTGGACAGTGCTGGCTCTTTGGCTTTGAAACGGAGATGAGTACCACCCCCTAGGGTCGGGAACAACTAGCACATATGTGCGAGGGGAGCCTTTAACTTTATAATTCATATATACAAACACTAGTAATTTGCACCATAAAGAGGCAGCTTGTTTTTTTCTTTCTCTAAAACCTGATCTGTAGCTTAGCATGCCATTATCTTGTTAAGAACAGTTGTGTTGAAATCCAAGCTGCATTATTAACACAGGAACTTTCCAAATAGTATTTAAGAGTTCAGGTTTGGAGACAACGAATACTCTTGAACGTATGTTTGCTTTTTTTTTTTTTTTTGCACTTTGCAAATCAGTTTCGAGCAGTTCTTCTGCCACTGACTTCCCTTTTATATATACTCAGAAATTTAAGGAATTTCCATTAGAAATTTTCTAAAAGTCCTGTGAACTGCTTGAACAATGGTAGACAACTTGCAGCCTCTAAAATCTTCCTTTTCTTTTCTTTTTTTTCCCAGTCTGAGCCCGTTCCAACTGTAGAATTAAATTTCGGGTCATTTTAAAATGGAAGACATAAAATAATTTTTGTATCAGCATATATACACTGCCCGGAATACCTTTTGGTGAAATGGGCAGCTATATGAAAAACAACAACAGAAAATTTTAGCTGAACTTGTATACGTCCCACTTTGTCTCATCCCCTGCAGTGGTCCTGTCATATATCTAAACTGGACAACGTTTACAGCTCCTATTTGTCCATCTTTTACTTGACAGTTCTTGAGCAGGGGCAAAAAACTGTGAATCTGGTTGTCTTGTTATGGGACACAGTTAATCATAAAGGCCCTTCTGTATTTTAAAGGACTGTGAGACCTTTCTTCTCCTTCCTGATTGCTTAATGTGCTTTCTTCTGATTTCTCAATAAAGGCAGCTCTGATTCTTGGCTGGAGATTTATCGATTGCCTAAGGATGCCTGGCAGAAGGAGACTGAACAACTCCATACAATTGCTCTCCCAGGTTCAGGATTTGTCAAGGACATGGGACTCAGCCAGCTGCCAGTGCAAGAGAAATTACCAGAGAAATCTATGGTAAAAAACCACTTTTTAAAGAGAGCCAAATAGTTAGCAGCTCTAAAAGTTTTCCATCTAACTAAAGAAATATCACTAATGTTCTTAAGGCACCTTACTGCTAAGTTACCTTGATTCTTAGGTAAAGGTAAAAGGTTCCCCTTGCACAGATGTGCTAGTCGTTCCTGATTCTGGGGGGTAGTGCTCATCTTTGTTTCAAAGCCGAAGAGCCAGCGCTGTCCAAAGATGTCTCCGTGATCATGTGGCCGGCATGACTAAATGCCAAAGGCGCACGGAATGCTGTTACCTTCCCACCAAAGGTGGTCCCTATTTTTCTACTTGCATTTTTTGCTTGCTTTTGAACTGCTAGGTTGGCAGAAGCTGGGATAAGTAACGGGAGCTCACCCCGTTATGCAGCACTAGGGATTCGAACCGCTGAACTGCCGACCTTTTGATCGACAAGCTCAGCGTCTTGGCCACTGAACCACTGCATCCCTTTTTTCTTAACCCATCATTTAAACCATATAATCTGCTATCAACGTTGATGTTGCTATGTACTACAAAATAGGTATGGCTGGAGAATGAGCCCATATTTCTCTAAATGTGTTGTCAAAAGTGCCTAAAACAACTCAGTTAGTCTATGGGGCTCTTCTTCCTGAGAATTAACCTTAATTCTGGATTATTTTCCTTCTTAAAATGTATATCTGGTGATGCCAGATAGAAGCATCGTGGCATTTTCTTCTGACATAATTCTTCTCCCCTCTAGGATGTCTCTTCACATTTAGGAATTAATGCGTGGATCTTCTTTTATTAAAACGAGCCAAGATAGTAGAATCCTTTCCAAATAGGAATCAGAACCTCTATGGGTTTCTGGCATTACTGTTGTTTGGTCTGGGGGTGCTAAGAGCTGAACTAATTCCATGGGAGTGTAGTTTTACTGTAAGTAGAGTCAGAATATCTATCTAAGTCCTGCTAGTGGTGTTCTATGCATTTCTGAACCATGGGTGTTTTTGTATTTCTGTAGCACAAGAATGTTGATATTCAAGTAACTGAAGATCTGGTAAGCAACTCTGACTTTGAACTCTATGAATTAAATGTCTGAAACAGCCTTAGTCAAACAACTAGATTGTCAAGAAGTCTGCTTTGAGAAGGAGTTTATAAAATGGGGCACCATGGGTACATTTTTAATTCTGCATACCGTATTTTTCGGAGTATAAGACACTCCTTAGTTTTTGGGGAGGAAACTAAGAAAAAAAGCTGATTGGCAGGTGGAGCGGCCTCCCTGAATACCCCCAATCAGCTGTTCCCAGAGGTGAATTTTAGCAACAGGTTCTGTGGTTGTGAGCTCTGTGCCTTGGTTTTTTTTTTTTTTTTTTTTTGCTTTTGCTTTTTTTTCTGCCTCTGAAACTTCTGAAAGTTTCAGAAAAACTTCAGAAAAAACTTTTTTTCCTGCCTCTGAAAGCCTCCAAAACAGAGCTTCAGAAAAAAAAAAGCCTCTGAAGCTCTGTTTGGAGGCTTTTTTTCTGCAGCCTCGTTGGGCGTATTTGGAATATTTCAAATTTAATCTTGGGCTGTTAAATTTCAGCCAATTTCTAAGTCTGGGGGAACCTTAGAAGTTGCTTACTGGTAGGGAAAGGACAGTAGTAAAGTAATTGATACTGTCTGCAACCAATCACAAAGCCCCTTTTACCATTTATGATGTTGCTGTTCTCGTCCTCCTCTTCATCCTCCTCCTCCTCCCAAATCTCACTCCTTACTAGCACTGACAATGTTACCTAGTCTGGGTAATGGAGCATCTGCAAGAAAAGCACCAAGCTCAGAGACCTCCTCCTCCCCCCCCCCCCTCCTCCATTTTTCAGAAAGTCACATGAAGCTGGATCTCTGCTAGCCATCGCAGAAAATGACTTTAGTGCCCACAGAACCATTCTGTCTATTTATAGTCCAACCAGAAAACCGCTCAACTCCTAAAATCCTGAGTTTTAATCAAGGAGCAGCAATAACACACTGTTCAGAATGACCATGTTGATTCTTTGTAGGATTTGCAACAGCTGCTAACCAAAATTGAATCTAAGCTGCTTCCCCCCGTTCTACTGCTGAAGGTCAGACCACCCAAACCTCTTTCAGGTTAGAGCCTACTCAACTCCTTTCTGCTTTCTCAAAGTTTGTGCTTCATTGTGCTGGGGCAAGCAAGCAAGAAAAATCGAACTATGGAAAGCAATAGGTTCCTGCCAGGGATGCTATTCAGCAAGTTCTGACAGGGGTCAGCCAGAGGTGGTATTTGCCAGTTCTCTGAATTGCTCAAACTTTCCGCTACTGGTTCTCCAGAACCTGTCAGAACCTGCTGGATTTCACCCTTGGATCAAAAGTAGCGGTAAGAAAGAAAGAGAAAAAGAAAGGGGAGAGTGAGCGAGCTGGGGTGGAAGGAAAGAAAGACAGGATGAAAGAGTGGTTCAAGAACTAAAAAAAATAAATAAATAATCACTTCTTAAGATCGCCGGTAGAGAATCTGACATTCCAGTTAGCAAACAGCATTGCTGACCCAAACCTTTCTAATCTTGCCTAAGAGGTTTATGTTAATTATATTAATTCTTATTGCCACACTTGTTATAATTGTTGGTAAATGTTTGCATTGACTACTTTTTTAATAATGGGGTAATGAAATATTTATATTAATTGGACTGAGAGATGCAAAAGGCTTCATTCTTTTGGGAGGCGGGGGTGGGGGCTGGGGAAATGAAGCAGAGCTAAGTTGTTACGAAAGGAGAAATATTGGACCTTGTTTTTCAAGGCTGATTCATTGCACCTCGTAAAGCTGCCCCAGGAGGGATATGTGTCTTCAGACACTATTGCGTCCAATATTCTCAAAGAGACCAGTTGAAAGGGGTGGGGCAGTGGTGAGTTTCAAATTTTTTTACCACTGGTTCTGCGGGTGTGGCTTGGTGGGCGTGGCAGGGGAAAGATACTGTAAAATCTCCATTCCCACCTCACTCCAGGGGAAGGTTACTGTAAAATCCCCATTTCCTCCCAATCAGCTGGGACTCGGGAGGCAGAGAATGATGAGGGTGGGGTCAGTCAGAATTTTTACTACCGGTTCTCCGAACTACTCAAAATTTCTGCTACCGGTTCTCCAGAACTGGTCAGAACCTGCTGAAACCCACCTCTGGGGTGGGGGGGATGTTAATTTTGAGGAGCTGCTGCCTGTGCCAGATTTTGGTGTTGACAAACAGATCCCCTTGTGGTCATCAACATATGAAAGAGCATGTTTATCTCTCAAGATGCTACTCTGTGCGCTTGTTCTGACCTAGGCTTCCCAAGAGGATGAAGCAGACTCCTTGTCCGGACAAAATTCCCTTTTTAATAAGTTACTGTGAATTCTTCTCATTCACATCCAGCAAAAGCTTTCAAGGGAGAATTTACAGTCACAGACCTTATCTGGCTTGGAGAGCTGCCAAGCCGATATCTTCAACACTTGGCAAGGAATCTCTTTGAGAGTCATGAACCTATTAAGTAAACTACTTGCCTCCTGCAAACTCCACTCCCCTTTCTCCTCTTTATTCCCTATGGAAGGGGCCATTCATCGTCCACCTGTGGCCTTACTCCTGAGTCAACCTTTGTTTCTTAGCTGTTCCCTTCTCCTGGCAGCTCTGCGCATGAGCACACTGGGAACAGGCTCCAGCTGTTCATCTGCCCCACTGATGTCCGACTCTGAAGGCAGCTGACAACTGTCAGACGGCCCTGGCCCCATCTCTGCCTCCAACGCGGATTACTCATCAGAGCCTGGCCCATGTTCCTCCCCAACCTCCTCACTGTCTTGAGTCTGCCACCAGCTCCGCTAGCTGCTAGCAGGCCACAACAGTGTTTGCTTATGTTTCTTAGCAATTTTGAAATATGAGGACTTTGACTCCCAGAATTCCTCAGCCAGCATGTGTGGATTTCAGTTTTTAGAATTCTGGGAGTTGAAGTTCGCACATCTTTAAAGATGCCAAGGTCGAGAAACACTGCCTTAGAAATAAGCCTCATGGTATTCCTTGAGATTTGCTCCTAGGCTTTCAACCTGAGCCTCTTAATCAATTCACCTATTTCTTCTTTTTTTTTTCCTCTAAAGTCCAAGGATTAGAACTCCCCCAAATTAAAGATAGAGAAGCAAAACAAGCAGAAGCAGGTTTCAAGAGAATTGGATTAATGGAAATGGGGGGCTTTCTAACATCATTTTGTTGAAATTCAGCAAGTGCATTTAGGAGTCCGTTTGAAGCTTTAATGAAGAGCGATGAAGGACATGTGATCGGCATGGGCTACAACAACTTAATCCGAGAGTGCCAGATGGACTGGCTACAAGAGATTTTTAACAGCAAGTTCCAGCAGTATCTGGAGATAGAGGAGGATCTGGAGAGCAAAGAGGAAACACTGAGGTAAGAGGAGGAAAGGATCTGTCACTACTATTGATTGCCAGTGCCATTGTTGAGAAAATATACCCATGCTATGTAATTCTATTGGGACGCAGTGGCTCAGTGGCTAAGATGCTGAGCTTGTCGATCGAAAGGTTGGCAGTTCAGCCATTCGAATCCCTAGTGCCGCATAACGGGGTGAGCTCCCGTTATTTGTCCCAGCTTCTGCCAACCTAGCAGTTCGAAAGCACGTAAAAAATGCAAGTAGAAAAATAAGGACCACCTTTGGTGGGAAGGTAATGGCGTTCCGTGCGCCTTTGGCGTTTAGTCATGCTGGCCACATGACCACGGAGATGTCTTTGGGCAGCGCTGGCTCTTTGGCTTTGAAATGGAGATGAGCACTGCCCCCTAGAGTCAGGAACGACTAGCGCATATGTGCGAGGGGAACCTTTACCTTTATGTAATTCTGTTGCTGAGATAAAACTGGTAAAGTGCAGGGACCTTCACCTGGTCTCTAAGATGATCTGATAATGTTTTCCTGATTTTTATAATAGCCTTTCCATGGTTTTTCCCAGTCATTTTGGCCTTCAAGATTTGAACCGTAATAGATTTGGAGGGAGCCACCTTACAGAAGGCTACTTATATGTACATTTTAATTGGAAGATAGGAATAGCAATAACCCTTCATAGCACTTTACAGCCCTCTCTAAGCAGTTTACAGACTCAACGTATTGCCCACCAATAATCTGGGTCTTCATTTTACCAACCTCAGAAAAATGGGAAGTTGAGTCAACCTTGAGCTTGTGAGGATCGAACTGCTGGCAGTAAGCAGTGAATTAGCCTGCAATACTGAATTCTGCACCCACCATGGCTTCTCCTCCTTTTTGCGAAAATGTGAGCAACGTACAGAGGTGGTATTCAGCAGGTTCTGACCAGTTCTGGAGGACCAGTAGTGGAAACTTTGAGTAGTTCGGAGAACCAGTAGTAAAAATTCTGACTGGCTCCACCCCCATCTATTCTCTGCCTCCGGAGTCTCCGGGAGGAAATGGGGATTTTGCAGTAACCTTCCTCTGGAGTGAGGTGGGAATGGAGATTTTACAGTATCCTTTCCCTGCCATGCCTACCAAGCCACGCCTACCAAGCCACGCCATGCCCACAGAACCAGTAGTGCAAAAATTTGAATTCCACCACTAAAGTAACCCTAATAAATAACGCTCCTCCAAACCAGTTTTATTGGCTTCCTTAAATCTCTCGCTAACGTGTGTTTTTTCACAAATTGTCCTCTCTTGTCTGTTTTAGTTGTGCAAAATTCCATTTTCACTTACCTGGCCGCACCTTTCAAACTGGAACTGAATTAAAAGCTGAGACAGGTAATTTCCCACGCTGGGCAGGACCTTTAATAGTCCTGATGAAACTCCTTCAGCAGAATTAAGAGTTTGAATATGAACGCAGTCAACATGTTTAGGTCCCAGGAGTCTGTGTGCTCTGTGGGTGGGATTTCAACTTGCATGTTTCTTTCCTGATTTTCGTTTTCCCAGGCTCCTTTCCAAAGGAAAGAACAGGGGGATGGGAAAATAAAATCCTCTGCCTTTCAAATCTTTCTCAGGCCTTATCTCAGTGATCCTTTTGTTTTGTTTACATTTTCTAGAAGCGCCTGTCGCATTCAGTGTTCACTGGAGCAACAGCCACAATCTTTGCTTCTATTCCCTGAGCCGTCCACCCAAGGAAAAACCTGGTAATGCTATTCCAGAGTCCCCCTACAAGAATTTTCTGAAGTTTTACGTGCATTTCAGAGTTTCTGGTGATATATTTCAGACGCCTCAAGGCATAATCCTCTGTATAGACTTGTGGGGGTTTTTTTGAGGGGGGTTGGCACTTGAAATTCAACAACCAATCCTGGTATCAGATCATATTTCATAAAATAGAGGGGGGGGAGGAAAGAATATAGGGAATCTGAATCATGAGAATTTGGCACTGGGAGTCGCCGTGTGATTTTGGCTCCATTTATTTGCAGAAAAACAAGAAAAGGAAAGTCTAAATGTCTGTATAGTTTTCGGTCTTGAAGTGTAGCTTTAGGCAGGCCACTTCTAAAATTAGCCACCTGAAAAATCCTCTTTTCCAAAATATACTTTGAGATTAGGCGTTTTGCTAAAGCGTAGTTTGCTGTTACCATAGTTGTGCTGAATATGCTACAATTGATTAACAGATTAACAGAATTGGAAGGGACTGTATAAACCCCCTGCTCGAGCAGGAGACCCTACACCATTTCTGACAAATGGCAGTCCAATCTTTTCTTGAAAGTCTCAAGTGATGAAACTCCCACAACTTCCAAAGGCAACTTCTGTTCTATGGGTTGATTGTTCTCACTGTCAGAAAATTTCTCTTTATTTCCAGGTTGAATCTCTCCTGGATCAGTTTCCTTCCATTGTTCCTTGCCTGGCCTTCAGGTGCTTTGGAAAATAGCTTGACCCCCCCCCCCTCTCTGTGGCAGCCCCTCAAATATTGGAACCCTGCTATCACGTGTCCCCTGGTCCTTCTCTTCACTAGACTAACCATGCCCCAGTTCCTGCAACTGTTTTTCATATGTTTTAGTCTCTAGTCCCCTAATCATCCTGGTTGCTCTCCTCTGCGCTTTTTCTAGAATCTCAACATCTTTTTTAGTATGGTGACCAAAACTTAAATTAGATTCATGCAACATTTGTAAACATAAATTGCAGTGGCTAAGTTTACATGACATGTTAAGACGAAACCAGGATTGAAAGTCACTTCAAGAGGGTTTAGCACAATTTAGGTTCTGGGTCAGACAGTTGGCCCATCTCATTCAAAGCTCAAAACTGCTAAAACACATAATGAAGCACCACCATGGGATCCTGGGTTGCCAGTTTCTGTAGTAACTTGATAACAAGGTGGATTCTGCTTACTCCTATGTGTAGCTGTGTGAATCAAAAAGAAGAGAGGTGGAGAATCTAGAGTGGTTCTAAGCAGAAGATAATGTTCTTTTCCCTACTATGAGGACCATCTCTCATATGATCATCTGTTCCTTCCAGATTCTGATCCCAAACCAGATATTATCTGGCCATGTGCTGCTCCGATTGTATATTCAACTGTCAGCTCTTGCTCATCTTACTTCGCTTTTGCCTGTGAAGATAGAGTCATTACTTTGTGGGACACATCAGTCGGTGAGCTTTTTCCCTATCAGCTTGGGAAAGTTAGAAAAAGGGAAATTCCCCACCCTGAAATTTGAATACAGTGGCAAACAACTTTCTCTTTTTTTTGAACCAAGAGATTTCTGAGTGATGGGCCAGGACTTCCCTCCTTAAATAGATGGGTACCATTTTCCTTTTCTACCTCCATATAATCAAACATCTTATTTTATCACATGCACACCCAGGGGTGAAATTAAAAGATTTCCCCCACCGGTTCTATGGGCGTGGCTTGTTGGGGGAAGGTCATGTGACTGGGTGGGTGTGGCCAACTTGACATCACTCACATCGAGGGGCTCCTCACCGGCCCCTCCCCTCCCAGCCACTCCTTGTCGGGAATGACAGGAAAACGGGGAAGGGAATATTCCTGCCTACCATCCTTCTCTCAGTCTGTGCTGAGATTGAGGAATGGATGACAGGAAAATGGGGAAGGGGATTTTCCTGCCTTTCACAAAAACGTCTCCATTCCAGCTGCTCCCGTCCCCCTCCCTCCTGGGGACCACCTTAAAAGGGACAGGCTGCAGCAGCTCCGTTCTGAATAGAGGGAGAAAAGTTAGCATTCTCTCTGCTGCATTTAACGTTGAATTCTGTGGAATACTGAGCGGCTGGAAGGGGTGAGTGGCGATCAGCCGAGTGGGTGGGGCCAAGGAGGGGTGATTACTACCGGTTCAGCGAACTATGCCCATAATCCCTAGCGGATCACCCGAACCGGTCCGAACCGGTAGGATTTCACCCCTGTGCACACCACAAATTAAATTTTGTTGGAAACCTTGTGGGGGAGTTTAGACTTCAAATATTTCAAAGTTTAGGAGATTGTCCACTTCCAGAAGATTTTGGACAGTATGCAACATGGGCTGGGCTTGTAATTTAGTTTCTAAGAAGAAACCTAATGGCATTTTTGGACAGCTTAGGCCAGTGATGGCTAACCTTTTGGCCATCCTGTGCCAAAAGCAGAGAGGGGTCATGCGCGTGTGTGGCCATACCCATAATTCAATGTGCCCCCCCACATATATGTGTGACCCCCCCTGTGCTCCCCCTGCTTTTGACACGCGATGGCACGATGGGCCTGGTAGGCCCGTTTTTCGCTTTTCCCAGGCTCCAGAGGCTTTCTAGCAGCCTGGGGAGGGTGAAAACAGCCTCCCCCCCCCCGGAGGTCCTCTGGAGGCCAGAAACAGCCTGTTTCCTGACTTCTGAGGGACCCGGAAGGCCTGAAAATCAGCTGGCCAGCTCACGCATGTGCACTGCAGCTGAGGTAAAGCAATGCTCACATGCCTACTTATATGGCTCCGCGTGCCACCTGTGGCACTCATGCCATAGGTTCGCCATCACGAGCTTAGAGTAATATCCACTCTGTACTGATTTTTCAGAAAGCTGACTCTGGCCTAGTGAAATAAGCTATTAGGATAACCTTGATGAAGAGGAGCCTCCCATCCTAAGTCTTCATTTGTGGTCTTCTAGGGTTTCCATTCTGTGCCATGGTGCTTCCAGAAAACTACGCTGCACGAAGCATCCAATTCATGCCACGTTTGCTACCATCCAGAGAGAAAACATCTTGCTGTAGCAAGGATCCTGCCCATACCATGGTGCAGCTTTTGGTGCTCTGCACAGATGGATCACTTCACCTGCTCACATCAGGGACCAAAGAATTTAAGTCCAAATTATTAGGAATTAGGTGAGGCAACCCATCTAAAGGTCCAGAACATTTGGACAAATTGGGATGATTCCCATGAGTGGCATTCTCTGGCCCTGATTTCTCCTAAAGAAGAAATATATCTCATCTTGCCAACTCCCGTGCCATGACGAAAAGGCATTACATTTTAATGCTGTTGGGGGATGTCCCAACATATGACAAGCCAAGATTAGTCATGTCCTTATTTGAAAAGAGTGTTGGGAATTGGAATCCACCCTAGTTGCAAAGCGAGGGTGTTTCTTAAAACAATTTAAGGATGTTGTTCATTCTTAATTTATTCTGTTTGTTCAAGAAAACAAATCAGAATTTATGAGCGCGGATTGTGAAAACAAAATAATAACTATGACGGGGCAGATGTATGAGAGTCATAAACATGCCAAGGAAAGAATTTCTCCATTGAAGAATGTAAACGTACAAACCCAATGGATTTGGGATGGCCAGAATGACTACTATTGTTTTCCTCCCAAAGGACAGAAATTTAATCTTTGTAGATTTTTAAAAAAAAGTTTAGTGGGAACTTCTTCTGCCATCCTAGAATGTTATCCTGCTGACATGAGGACTGATAACATATTCTGTGTAGAAAAATGAAATTCTGAGAAGTATCTTTCTGACACCTGCACACACTGTCTTTAGACTGATTTACTGCATTTTTCAGATATAAAACGCACCTTTTCTCCCCCAAAAAGAGGGTGAAAATCCAGGTACATCTTATACTCCGAAGGCAGCCCCGCCCAGCTTCTCAAACAGAGGCTTCAGAGGCTGAAAAAAAGCATCAGAAACGAAGCTTCAGAAAAGAAGCCCCCAAACAGAGCTTCAGAGGCTTTTTTTCTGAAGCTCTGTTTCAGAGGCAGGAAAAAAAAGTTTTTTTCTGAAACAGAGTTTCAGAAGTTTCAGAGGCAGAAAAAAAAGCAAGGCACAGAGCTCACAACCAAAGAACCTGTTGCTAAAATTCACCTCTGGGAACAGTTGATTGGGGGTATTCCGGGAGGCTGCTCCACCCGCCAATCAGCTTTTTTCTTATTTTCCTCCCCAAAAACTAAGGTGCGTCTTATACTATGAAAAATACGGTACTGAATAAACTGAAATAGGGTTATTGGGCAATGCACAATAAATCCCATAAGTCTTTACGATCAGTTTTAGATCAGAATTGAAAAAGGAATGAAAACATTTCTCTTAAACAATTGTATGACTTATACCTCCCTTGGTTGTGAGTACGCTTTCCTCAAGATGCCAGCTGAAAAAAGTACATAAAGACTCTTTTTTTTAAATAGGCCTGAGGTTCCTGATCAAACAATCAGCGCTGTGGCAACCATTCCAACTTTGCCTGATGCTGTGAGTGCCATATTGTTACTTCCTTAAAATGTCTTGTCTCTCCACATCCAAGAAACTTGAAGGTGGGAGATCAGGGAGAGATGCTTAGCGATGAAATTAGGTCTGTGTGTTGATATGGCAGAAATGACTAAATGGATAAATGCTGTACCAGATCAAGATCTGTGTTAATGGTGGTGGTAGCATTTTTTAAAAAAAATATTTGTATCTCCTCTTTAGTATTATTATTACAAATAATTCAAAGCGGCAAACATGAATAGAATAGAATAAGAAATGGAAGAATAGAATAGAATAGAATAGAATAGAATAGAATAGAATAGAATAGAATAGAATAGAATAGAATAGAATAGAATAGAACAGAACAGAACAGAACAGAACAGAACAGAACAGAACAGAATTCTTTATTGGCCAAGTGTGATTGGACACACAAGGAATTTGTCTTTGGTGCATAAGCTCTCAGTGTACATAAAAAGACAAGATACATTCGTCAAGAATCTTAATAGAATAGAATAGAATAGAACAGAACAGAACAGAACAGAACAGAACAGAACAGAACAGAACAGAATTCTTTATTGGCCAAGTGTGATTGGACACACAAGGAATTTGTCTTTGGTGCATAAGCTCTCAGTGTACATAAAAAGACAAGATACATTCGTCAAGAATCTTAATAGAATAGAATAGAATAGAATAGAATAGAATAGAATAGAATAGAATAGAATAGAATAGAATAGAATAGAACAGAACAGAACAGAACAGAACAGAACAGAACAGAACAATAGAATTCTTTATTGGCCAAGTGTGATTGGACACACAAGGAATTTGTCTTTGGGGCATAAGCTCTCAGTGTACATAAAAAGACAAGATACATTTGTCAAGAATCATAAGGTACAACACTTAATGATAGTCATAGGGTACAAATAAGCAGTCAAATCATACTAGGGAACAATCAATAAGGAAACAATGTAGAAAACATACTAGGAAACAATCAGTCGTAAGGATACAGCCACAAGTTACAGTCATACAGTCATAAGTGGGAGGAGATGGGTGGTAGGAACAATGAGAAGATTAATAGTAAACATATCCAACAAATCTTCCTTTTCCTATTGTCCCCACAATAATAATCTTGTGAGGTGAGTTGGTCTGAGAGAGCGGGACAGGCCCAAGGTCACCCAGCTGCCTTTCATAGCTAAGGTATGACTAGAACTCCCTATCTCCCAGTGATTGGCCCAAAGTCATCCAGGTAGCTTTAATGCGTATGACGGGACTAGAACTCACAGTCTCCTGGCAATTGGCCCAAAGACACCCAGCTGGCTTTAATACCTAAGGCAGGACTGGAACCCACAGTCTTCCCTTTCTAGTCCCTTTCTACCTTAACCACTAGGTGAGCTGGCTCTTTGTAAATTGTAGCTGTTGGCTTAACAGATAGAAGTCATTGGGTTGTGGGGAGGCTTCTGTAAAAACGACATCCACGAGTGTGTGGAAGATCTGCACGTCATTTTTCATTTGTGCCAGGTACTAATTTTCTTCTGGATTGGCGTCATTAATCTGATGGACACCACGACAGATGAGATCATTTGCCAATTCATAATGCCACCTTCCTACAAAGTGGCATCACCTTGGCAGCCAGTTTTTTCCATGGATACAAATGGCAGGTGGTTGGCCGCCCAAGGTAAGGAGTTCTGGAAAATGGACATGCACCACGAACACATAAGGAGAGGCAGGGTATATTTTCTTTCTTTAAGCACGTCTTGAATTTCTTCAACTGCTTTCTCAGCTCTCAAGTGCTGACTCATCTTCAGCTTTTCTTTCTGTCCCTACTTTAGAAGAGGGCTGTTAGATCCTGCTAGTACAGGGGTGGGCAACTGTCGTCCTTTTACAACCTGTGGACTTCAACTCCCAGAATTCCTGAGACAGCCAGGAATTCTGGGAGTTGGTCCACAGATTGTAAAAGGGCCACAGTTGCCCACCCCTGTGCTAGTATCCTCCTTGGAGCACTTCCACGGTGCCATCATTTTATAAAGCATTTTTGAAGGTGATTAACCATTGTTTCCATGTTTGTTGGTCTCAGATCACTGACAGGTAGCTCAGTTTCTCTTGCCTGATTTCTCTATTACTATCATTCTTGATTAATCAATCCAAAGTGGACCTTCTAAAATAGCATTTAGCAATAACAATAGCACTTAGACCAGTGATGGCTAACCTTTTCCAGATCAAGTGCCCAAAGCGGATGCCCGAACTCAGTGGTGAAATGTAAAATTGGTTACTAGCGGTTCTGTGGGCGTGGCTTGGTGGTGGTAGGGGTAATATGATTGGGCGTGGCAAACTTTTTTTTTTACTTTTAAAACCATTTTTTCTACTGAAGAGGTTTTTTTTTTCTGCTGAAGAGGTTGTAAAAAATGCTTTTAAAAACCTCTGATGATTCCAGCTGATCAGCAGAGGCTTTTTTTTTTTTTTAAAAAAATACTTTTTCTACAACCTCTTCAGCGAAGAGGTTGTAGAAAAAATGCTTTTTAAAGCCTCTGACGATCCCAGCTGAGCTGCATGATCATCAGAGGCTTTTTTTTTTAACTTTTAAAAGCATTTTTTTGGCTGAAGAGAAAAAAATGCTTTTAAAAATAAATTAAAAAATCCTCTGATGATTGCGTGGTTCAGGGGGGCAGGGATTTTTGCTACTGGTTCTCCGAACCAACCGCCGCCATCGCTACCGGATCGGGTGATCCGGTCTGAACCGGGGAGCATTTCACCCCTGCCCGAACTCCCAAAATGCAATGCACGCCCGGCCACCCCGCATGCCCCCGCCCCCTGTGCATGTGCAGCGGAGACTCAATGACCAGCTGGCCAGCGGGAAATGCGTGTGCATGAGTGGCTGAACTAAACTGGGGTGACAGCTTGCATGCCCACAGAGAGAGCGTGGTGTGTCACCTGTGGCACACGTGCCATAGGTTCACCATCACAGATTTAGACTTATATACCGCTTTATAGTGCTTTACAGCCCTCTCTAAGCGGTTTACAGAGTCATCCTATTGCCCCCAACAATCTGGGTCCTCATTTTACCCACCTCGGAAAGATGGAAGGCTGAGTCAACCTTGAGCCTGGTGAGATTCGAACTGCCAAATTGCTGGCAGCCGGCAGTCAGCAGAATTTAGCCTGCAGTACTGCATTCTAACCACTGCGCCACTTCGGCTCTTAGTCTTTAAAAGACTAAACCTTTGGTCATGGCGACTGATCCAGATTGGATCCTGCAACACTATCTCTGAGTTGTTAAAGACACATGCAACTTTCCAGTGTAAAAATATAAATGTATAAGGCCAGTGCTGTATGTGGAATCATCTGTAGTGTATCAAGGGAGTGCGGAAAGAGATACTGGGCCTGTCCAGAGTAAGATCCCCATATTGTGCACTAACAACCAATGCAAATCAGACATTCCTTCTTACTGTATTCAGCCTCGACACCATTACCGGCTGGCAGCCGGTGATCAGCAGAAGTAGCCTGCAGTTCTGCACTCTTAACTACTGCGCCACCCAGCACTCTCCGGCTGGACGTGTTGTGACGCTGCCATATAGTTGGGCCCCATTTGTCCAACCAGGCCAAGCCCAGGATCACAGTTTAGCATTAGATTTACATGGAAGGCAGGCAAAATGCATCTCTAATTCTAAGCTTCCAACTATACAGGGGAGTCTAAGGCTGGTAAAGCAGAAATGGAGACCATCTGTATTTATGACTTCAGCACATATTCTTTCATGGAAACGTTTGCTGCAAAAGCTCAGGAACTACCGGCTGCCTTTCCAGAATTGACTTGGGACAAACGTTGTGATCTTTTTTTAAATAACAAGTAAGTTAACAACGAAGCCACGTTCCCCTATGGGGAGATTCTTAAGCAATGAGGCTAACTTTTTTTCATGGATGACTTGCTCTTAAAAAAAAAAAAGGCAAAATTGGTACCCTTCTAAAACTGCTGCCAATTTATCATTCTTTTTATATATATATATGTAATTTTTTAAAATTTTATTTTAATACAAACAATCCATCTTCCATTAAACAGTGTGTCACAGATGTCTTGTGTAACAAGATTTACAGCCATATTCATTATTTGTCTACTCTTAACTTAAGACTGAGAGACATAGGATATCTAATACCGTAACAATCTTTTTCTTGACTTGTTTAATTCTATCGATATATTTTCTATATTTCACTAATCTACTTCTATTTCTAACTTTCATATTTATTCTCTAGCCGTCGATAAAATAGTTCCCATATAATATAATATTCAAATTTACGAGACCGCCTTCTGCCCAGATGGCCTCCCACCGACCAATACGCTCCCACAGAGAGGGGCTCCTCAGGGTGCCGTCGGCCAAGCAATGTCGACTGGCGACCCCCAGGGGGAGTGCCTTCTCTGTGGGGGCACCCGCTCTCTGGAATGAACTGCCCCCGGGGATACGCATGATACCCCGCCCTGCGTCGTGCCCTTAAGACCCTACTTTTTCAACAAGATGGACTAGCTTGAGAAGAATTCGAACTGGGTGTTTTAAATTCTTGGGTTTTTAATTTGTGGAGCCAAGGGATTTAATTTGTTTTAACTGTCTTTTAAATTTTGTACGTTCGGTTGTTTTAATGTGGCTGTGCACCGCCCTGAGTCCTTCGGGAAAAGGGCGGTATAGAAATTCAGTAAAATAAATAAAATAAAATAAATAAATAAATTATCCTTCTGAAAGGCAGAATTAAATATATTGTAAGATGGCATGTTAACTGTATTTAATGTCTTTTAATTTTATAACATGTGAGGGGTTTTTTTTTTTGCTGTCATTTTGCCCACAGTTTAGTTTGATCCATTTAGTCTTTCTGGAACATAGTCCTTAGTCAAAATCAGTCCTCCCTTCTCAAATCTTAAATCTCTCTCCCTTCTTTAAATCTTAGAAAAGACCTTAACCCTTTCTAGCTGAATTCTTCTTCCAGTCCTAGTTATTCCAGGGGGGGGGGGAGGGGGAGGGAACCCTTGTAATTTCCACAGGACTTTCTTGAAATGTGCACTTTATCCATAGAATCACTAGATGGCAATGTGATGTGGGTAATGAATTTATGACTGGTTAGCTAAATTATACTTAGAAGATGAATAAGAGATAGGTGTTGCTTCAAACAAATGAGGAGAATGTGTAATAATTATGCAAGTTACAGACAAGGAAAATTCCAGTGGGGCTTATTTGGTTTCATTTTAGCTTGCATTTAAGCCTAGGGTCATAATTCAGCAAATGATGGCTTAATATAGTGCCATCAAATTGAGTCACTCTTGGTTTTATCTAGCCCAGTGCTGTCCATGGTGACGGCTATTCATTTTTAATTCTTCAAAGCAAAAAAAAAAGAAGACACCTTTTAATGGGAATGGTCAGAGGACAAGACTTGGGGCCTAGAGGAACAAGGCCCTTGTTTTTGTTCCAAGGCCATTTCTGCTCCAAGGGCCACAGTATTTCCTGCTTTGCTCAGCATTAGTTCTTTTACTATCATGGTTTGTGGGAATGACCTTGAGAAGACACAGCCAAGGGAACAGTGACATAAAGGGCAACTGAGACCACTGATTATGGGAAGAGCAAGAGGCTCAGAAATGACTCTCCCTAGTTTCTTTGCCAGTAAAGGAGATGGTGGAGGGAGAGATGTACTTTCAGACTTACAATTCTTTCTGGGTAGCTGCCCAATCTCTTCTTAAAAACCTCCAGTGTTGGAGCAAGTCATTCTGCAGGCAAGTTGTTCCACTGATCAATTGTTCTAACTGTCAGGAAATGTCTCCTTAGTTCTAAGTTGCTTCTCTCCTTGATCAGTTTCCATCCATTGCTTCTTGTCCTGCCCTCAGCTGCTTTTTTTTTTTTTAATTTGATTTATATGCCGCCCTTCTCCAGAGACTCAGGGCGGCTTACAATGCGTTAAGCAATAAGCAATAGCCTTCATACTATTGTATATTTTATACAAAGTCAGCTTATTGCCCCCACAAACTGGGTCCTCAATTTACCTACCTTAGAAAGGATGGAAGGCTGAGTCAACCTCGAGCCTGGTGAGATTCGAACTTACAGTAATTGCAGACAGCTGGAGTTAATCACAATGCACAATGCATTAGTCTGCTGAGCTATCCAGGCTCGTTCTTTGGAGAATAGCTTGGCTCCCTCTTCTTTGTGGCAGTCCCTGAGATATTGGGATATTGAGATATTGGAACACTGCTATCGTGTCTCCCCTAGTCCTTATTTTCATTAAACCAATTCTTGCAACCATTTTTCATATCTTTTAGCCTCCAGTCCTCTGATATATATATATTTACTATGTGTGTGTGTACACACACATACACACAATAAAATAGATTAGCTTTTCTGGTTATATTTCCTGTCTCGTCTATCTCATAAGGCTGACATGAATTTTGCAAATCTGAAAGTACCCATCAGGGTTTCCAAGTAACACCCCCGACGAAATAAAACTCCCAAGACTTGAAGTTCCTCAAAGCTTCATTTTATTAGAGAAGTCATATTGGCACATCTGGGAAAACCCAAATCTGAAAGCTTCCAGGTTTTCCCCACCAATAGAAAAGTCCAAGTCCTTGCCCAACACCCACAAGTCCATCACATGGTCCAATCAAACATCGTCCCAACTGGAGATGCCTCCCAATTCCAGCCTTCCAGGTGCAAGGCAAGTTGGCCTTGACTCTCTGAGAAAAGAATGTTATTTTGACTATATATCACCCATGCTCCATACCATCCCCCCTCCCAGTTTCCCACAGTAGTAAATGTGGCAGGTCTGAAGGCCTAATACAAAAGATGGCTTCCAGGCCTGACAGGACCTCTTTTCCCCATCTCCTTTCCAACTCAAGAAATCAGGGTCTCTTCTTAGCCTTTTACTCTGTCCAGGGGTGGGGCTGTTGGGGGTTCGCAGGGGTTCAGGAGAACCTCTAGCTAAGATTCTGTGCAGTTTGAAGAGCCCCCAAATCCCACTTCTGGCTGGCCCCGCCCCGCCCACCCCACTCCACCCCTCCCAGGAGTCTCCACACAGCCCGTTTTGGATGCGGGTAAGTGCAGGGCACTCACGGAAGCTTGGGGAAGGCATAAAATGGGCCTAGCAGAAATTCGGGAAGGCCAGAGGGCCTCCAGAACCTGGGGAGGCCATTTTCACCCTCCCGGAGGCTTAAAAAAGCCTTCGGAACCCGGGGAGGGCAAAATCGCCCCCCCCCACCCTCCATGGTGCAGGAGACCAACTAGGCCATGCCCACCATGGCCACGCCCACCCAGCAACCGGGCAGAGAACCCCTTTCTAAAATTTTTGAAGCCCACTCCTGACCCTGTCCACATTCCTGTTGAGACCTCAGGTGTCTTTTCTCTGACCCTTTCCTCGCTGAGTCTCGTTGCTCCGTCTTTGATGGTCATTCCCACATTACCATGACAGTTGCCTTTTGGATTGGGTCTCTTCTTCCAACTCTTCACACTCCGAACGGAAGGAGCTTGCAGGAATTAAACCAGAGACGTAAGAACTGTTGGGTGGAACACGTTTCCAACATGCTATCCTAACACTCCTTAGCAGAAGCAGCTGTTAAGAGCAATGCCCTATTTATAGAAACTCTTTTGCCGATCTTTTTGCAAAAGCTGCTAAAATCCTTTTCCTGGGAGCGCTGTGAAAACTGTGAAAAGTGCCCTACAAATTCAGGAGCAACTCTTTGCGGGCTGGAGAATGTGGTCGCCAATAACTTAACCCACCGGGCAATGAAGACCCAATGGGTTCAGCCCAGGGAGCTGGAATCACTGTTTTGTATCTCCTGGCTAGTTTGCAGAGGCTGTCCACAATTAGCCAACAGATGCCCGAATGCTGGAGCCAGCTGCAGGATTATGCAGCTACCATGAAAAGGAAGATGTTTGGTGAAGTGAGCGTATATCAGGAGTCCAGGTTGGTTCTCTTCTTTGTTGTCATCGTCCCTTGTCCCACCCTCTCCCCCCCCCCCCCGGAGACAGATGCTGAACCATAATAGCTTTGACCAACCCAGAACAGATGTTGCTAAGCAAAGATATTTTGCAGGTCAACTCAGGCAATAGAGCCGTGATGGCAAACCTATGGGACATGTGCCACAGGTGGCATGCCTAGCTATATAGGTGGGCACGCGAGCTCAGCTCCAGTGTATATATGCACGCCGGCCAGCTGATTTTCGGGCCTTCTGGACCCACTGGAAGTAGGGAAACAGGCTGTTTCCTGCCTTCCAAGGGCCTCGAGAGGTGGTGGGGAAGGCCCATTTTTTTCTCTCCCCAGCCTCCAGAACCTTTCTAGGAGCCTGGGGATGGTGAAAACGGCCTCCCCACCCCCAGAGGCCCTCCGGAGGCCAGAAATGGCCCCTTTGCCTGGGGAGAGAGAAAAATGGGCCCACCATACCATCATGTGCCAGAAGCATGGGGTGAGGGAGTGGGGGGGGGGTCGTGCACGCATGCGCAGGGTGCATAGAATTATGGGTGTGGGCACACATGTGTGTGACACCACACACACACACACACACCCCGCTCCTGGCATGCGATGGCAAAAAGGTTAACAATCACTGCAATAGAGAATTGTACTCCAAAATATGGGCATGGTAACAGATTGAGTTCCTTATTTCTATACTCATCTCCTTCATTGGCTGGGTTAAAAAAGTGCCCATGCTTCTTTCGTCCCACCGCTTTCGACAAGGTTTGCTACACGCCATGTTTAAAGTCATGTGGGCATTTTGGGAGGTGACACCCACTCATTTGAAAGGCGCTTCAGGCTGAGCAAAATATTTTGGATATAATTATAAAGAGGTTTTGAAACAGGGCAGCTCTTTTGATGATTATTTGCAAAAGTCCTGTTGTGTTCGTCCTGTATATTTGCAGTGATATATTAAGGGAAGCGGTGGCTCAGTGGCTAAGACACTGAGCTTGTCGATCGAAAGGTGGGCAGTTCAGCGGTTTGAATCCCTAGTGCTGCGTGATGGGGTGAGCTCCCGTTCCTTGTCCCAGTTTCTGCCAACCTATAAGTTTGAAAGCACGTAAAAAATGCAAGTAGAAAAATAGGGACCCCCTTTGGTGGGAAGGTAACAGCGTTCTGTGTGCCTTTGGTGTTGAGTCATGCCAGCCACATGACCACGGAGACGTCTTTGGACAGTGCTGGCTCTTCGGCTTTGAAACAGAGATGAGCACTGCCCCCTAGAGTTGGGAACGACTAGCACATATGTGCGAGGGGAACCTTTACCTTTATTAAGGAGTTACCATTGATGTGGCAAGACTCCGTTTCAAAAATTGACTCTGACATGCTCCTCTCAATCAAACATTGTCCAGTGAGAAGGGAAATCTAAGAGTATCCTTTCCACCCAAACCTGCTGCTCTTGTTGTGCAAAGCCTCGATTCAGAGATTTCAGTCAAAGGCAGCTTGAACAAATCGGATTTTACTTGTGAATTCATACAGGTGAAAAAAAATGCCTCTAAATAAGTCCAGCAACTTGATGATTTTTTGGGCATACATACAAAGGTACTTTCCCCAAGTCAGACTGCCTTTCCGAATCAGTTGCACAGACCAGGGGTGAAACGCTACCGGTTCGGGTCTGTTTGCCCGAACTGGTAGTAAAAAAAAATGCTTTAAAAAGTTTTTTGAAAAAAGTTCCGACGATCACAAGACACAGCTGATTGTTGGAACTTTTTTTTTTTTTACTTTTTAAAGCATTTTTTTTACTACCTATTGCCCGAACCGGTATTTTTGTGTAAACTGTGATAGTTTGTTTTTGAGCCCTCTGTGACTCTGTGAGGTTTCTTTTTTTTTTTTTAATTAGATTTATATGCCACCCTTCTCCGGAGACTCAGAGCGGCTTACAAGGCGTTAAGCAATAGCCGTCATATTTTTGTATTTTTTATACAAAGTCAGCTTATTGCCCCCACAAACTGGGTCCTCAATTTACCCACCTTAGAAAGGATGGAAGGCTGAGTCAACCTTGAGCCTCGAACTGGTGTAATTGCAGACAGCTGGATGTTAATAACAGGCTATTCAGCCAGTTGAGCTATCTGAGGCTCTTGTTTGGTTTCTCTGTGAGGTTTCTTCTTGTTGCAGGGGACATTTTGTGTGAAGTCCAGCTTCATTTGCATTGTGTCTTAGTCAGTTGTGTAGCTTTTGTGTTATTTTTATGTAAAGTTGGTTTTCCCGGTCACATAACCACCAAGCCATGCCTACCAAGCCACGCCCACAGAACTGGTAGGGAAAACTTTTGAATTTCACCACTGACACAGACTGAGAGTTTGTTTCATCCCCAGTTTTTAAGGGATGGGGGAATTGAGGCTTCTCTTTGCTTTTTAGACTGTATGAAGCCCATTTTCAGAAAGTACACTATAATTTTAGGGGGTTTTTTTCCACATCAAGATGAGCCTCCAAATTTCCATCAATTGTTCTACAGAATTCTGGAGAGGATTCTGAGGGCCAGAAAAATGGGTTGGGGAGCAGATTATCTACCGTAGCAATAATCTGTCCATACCTCTTGATAGGCCTTCTATTGAAGGGTAGGCAGTCACTGGACAATAGAAAAGTAAAAATGTACTTAAGGGACACTTGATTCACTAGCCACTAGGAATCCTGACTACTACTAATATATACCTAGAATCCTGTGCATTTGCCTTTTGATACAATACTTTCAACTTTATGTTGTTTCCAATGTCATAAAAATACGCTCTCTTACGTTAGTTCTTTTCTGTTTTAGCTTTTTTCCTGGGCCTAGTGAAGAAGTATTAAATATTGACCCGGTACCTGAAATACCATCAACCTAAGGAGCAACTTTGCCATCTGATTCCATTTTTGGATGCTTTTGCATAACATCTGTTTTTTTTGCAAATCATCACTTCATTTAAAAGGAAGGAACAAGATCAGAAACCAGTTGTGGAAGAATTCAACATGAGAACAGAGTCTCCCTCTGCCTTTAGAGGTTCAATGGGTAATCTCGGTTATACAGTTCAGAGTGCAGGGGATTGGGATAAAATGCCTGGGAAATTAAGGTCCATGATGCTAAGGAACACACAAGAAATCTCTACCAATATACTTGTTTCTCTTCCTTTTGGCATCTGCTTTGACAGATCTTAAGCCTGCAGATACAGCCTTCATTTGGTTATTTATTTTTTATTTTAAAAAAACAAAACAAAATGGACTTGGGTTATAGATGTCATTAGTACTCTTTTTACAAATAAACATAGCTGTTACTGTCACAATATTGGAACTTTCAGAAAGTGAAATAATCTTGTGCGATCCGATTCCAATTCCAATTCCGTTGGGTAGACGTCCATCGATGGTTAGTGGTATCCCCAAGCCAATAGAGGGCATTCTTCAACATCCTTAAGAATCATCATCCATTTAGGAGGATCAGATGTAACGACAGATCATGGTTTAGTAGCATTATGTGAGTAAATGAAGAGAAACCTGGGAATCTTTTTCCTTTTCTCCCCCCTCCCCCCCCCCCCAATCGCAGTTCTGTTTCGTTGATTCCGTTCAATGTCACCCTGAAATAATTAATTGCTGATTCACAGAATGTTTTAAGTTCATAATGTTGCTTGTCCATGATGTGATGTGTTTCATGAACCCTGCCATGGTTGCTTTTGAGTCACTGGTTAACTCAGTGAGTTTGGCAAACCCAGCAAATTAAGCACTTCAGGGGTTCGCACATATGGAAAACCAGTTATAATCTGGGCTGCTAAATAGTTGGTCTGCTCTCGCCCATCGGAATTCGATCAAAATAAAATAGCCAATTATAATTTAATTCATACAGACCTGAAATAAGTACTGTATTTTTTTGGAGCATAAGAGGCATCTTAGCTTTTGGAGAGGAAAATAAGAAAAAAGCTGATTGGTGGGTGGATCGGCCTCCCGGAATACCCCCAATCAGCTGTTCCCAGAGGTGAATTTTAGCAACAGGTTCGTTGCTTGTGAGCTCTGTGCCTTGCTTTTTTTTTCAGCCTTTGAAACTTCTGAAACTCCATTTCAGAGAAAAACTCTGAAGGCCTCCGTTTGAGAGGCTGGGAGGAGCTACATTCAAAGTATAAGACGTACCCAGATGTTCACCCTCTTTTTTGGGGGAAAAAGGTGTGTCTTATACGAAAAATACAGTAACTTCCTTTCTCAATATACTTGGTCTGAAGGTTTTGTCTGAAATCTTACTTGTTGGGTGGGGGGTGTTAGAGGGAAAATGTTTCAGGAAGCTTGTCCCAAAGGTGCTTTTTCAAGAGGCAACTGGACTTTACAGGGTTTTTTTAAAAAAGATTTTTGGATGAGAAGTGAAACATCTTCAGAGAGTCCAGTTGCCTTTTGAAAAAAGTACCTTTGGGGCAACCATGACCTGGATGACTGAGAATCTCCATAGACTTTCTACAAACTTTTTCTACATAGACTTTAACAAGGAAGCTTGTTTTTGTGCATGTTCCTTTTATCAGGTTGCAGATTTGCAAAAGCTCTCCATTTGCTTGGTGACTATTAGAGGCTGCTATTCAATAAACAGAATTTTAGCAGCTCGGCAGGCCACAAGAGAGCACTCATGCAACACATCCCAATTCTATGTGTTCCTTCAACAGCCTTCCTTCATTTCAGGCCAAATGGACCTCAGCAATGTCTTTTAGGGAACTAAATGGGAATGCTCAGTATTTAAGGGGCCTTACTAGTTCTGAAAAAGCTTCTTGGATGAGAAACAAAACATTTTCAAAGAAAGAAACAATTGGGACTGGAAGCAAAAACATACGAAGAACGGTTGCAGGAACTGGGTATGTCTAGTTTAATGAAAAGAAGGACTAGGGGGAAACATGGTAGCAGTGTTCCAATATCTCAGAGGCTGCCACAAAGAAGAGAGAGTCAAGCTATTCTCCAAAGCACCTGAGGGCAGGACAAGAAGCAATGGATGGAAACTCATCAAGGAGAGAAGCAACCTGGAACTAAGGACAAGTTTCCTGACAGAAAAATTGATCAGTGGAACAACTTGCCTGTAGAAGTTGTGAATGCTCCAACACTGGAAGTTTTTAAGAAGATGTTGGATAACCATTTGTCTGAAGTGGTGTAGGGTTTCCTGCCTGGGCAGGGGGTTGGACTAGAAGACCTCCAAGGTCCCTTCCAACTCTGTTGTTCTGTCCTGTCCTGCCCTGCCCTGCCCTGCCCTGCCCTGCCCTGCCCTGCCCTGCCCTACCCTACCCTACCCTACCCTACCCTACCCTACCCTACCCTACCCTACCCTACCCTACCCTACCCTACCCTACCCTACCCTACTCTATTCTATTCTATTCTATTCTATTCTATTCTATTCTATTCTATTCTATTCTATTCTATTCTATTCTATTCTATTCTATTCTATTCAACAGAACTAGCTTCATCCTATTACCTCACTTGTCCCAGTATGTATTTCAGACCCCGTAAATTAAAGAACTCTGATTGGCAAGATTCAGGAAGAGAGCCTTCTCTGTTGTTACCCCCACTCTGTGGAATATTCTCCCCCCTCCCAAGAGGTGAGGCAGCCTCCCCCCCCCCCCTCTCCGGGCCTTCCAAAAAAAGGGTTAAAACATGGCTCTTCCCCCTTGTGTGGGGAACCCAAAGGAGCATACAGTCATGGGGTTGGTTGGTGCCATGAGAGCTCTTCCTTTGCCTTTGTCAACTAATTTTTAAAAGGACTTAATTTTCTTGGGGACACAGTGGTTCAGTAGCTAAGAGCTTATCAATCAGAAAGCTCAGCAGTTCAGCGGTTTGAATCCCTAGTGCTGCATAATGGGGTGAGCTCCCCTTCCTTGTCCCAGCTTTTGCCAACCTAGCAGTTCGAAAGCAGGTAAAAAATGCAAGTAGAAAAATAGGGACCACCTTTGGTGGGAAGGTAAGAGTGTTCCGTGCACCTTTGGCGTTTAGTCATGCTGGCCACATGACCACGGAGACATCTTCGGACAGCGCTGGCTCTTCGGCTTTGAAATGGAGATGAGCACCACCCCCGAGAGTCGGGAATGACTGGCACATATGTGCGAGGGGAACCTTTACCTTTACTAATTTTCTTTAGTCCCAATTTTTTTCTTTTAAAACATGAATTTTTAAAATTAACATTTTAATTCTAACATTTTAATTTTTACATACTGCTTTTATATTTTGATGTTTTATCATATGCCGCCCAGGGAGATGGGTGGTTGAGGATTGCAAAAAATAAACAAGAAACAAACCAACCCAATAGATGGCTGTGGGTGCTCCATCGCTAGCGGTTTTTAAGAAGTGGTTGGACAGCCATTTATTTGAAACGGTAAAGACTCCCGTGCTTAAGCAGGGGGTTGGACTAGAAGACCTCCAAGGTCCCTTCCAACTCTTATTCTGTTATATCCGTAAATATGGAAAGCCCCAGTTTACTGCTCTGCCTGTATATTTCCTTTATCTTTTCTATCTTTCAGGACGACACAGTTATTTATATAACTGGCCTGGCATTGCTTTTTCATGGTTGTTTTTGCACATGTTTGGAAAAGAAGATAATCCATACATAAGGATGGAGCAGTGGCCCTCCATCTTCAGTCTACATTTTATCTGAGAGACTGGATCATACTGTCTCTTCTACCAAGACCGTTCATTGCCCCTTTGCTGCAAAAATATATGTAGAAAAAGAGAGCTTTAACCAATTTAAAGGGAAGGGGAACCAATTTAAAGGGGCGGGAGGGGCGGAAAGCAGGGGTGAAATCCAGCAGGTTCTGACAGGTTCTGGAGAACCGGTAGGGGAAAGTTTGAGCAGTTTGGAGAACTGACAAATAACACCTTTGGCTGGCCCCAGAGTGGGATGGGAATGGAGATTTTGCAATATCGGGATATTTACGAGACCGCCTTCTGCTACCAACAGCCTCTCACCGACCAGTACGCTCCCATAGAGAGGAGCTCCTCCGGGTGCCGTCAGCCAAACAGTGTCAGTTGGCGGCCTCCAGGGGGAGAACCTTCTCTGTGGGGGCACCTAACATCTGGAATGACCTCCCCCCGGAGATACGGAGGATCCCGTACCTGTGCATGTTTCGACGTGCTCTCAAAACATTTTTATTTCAGAAGGCTGGCTTGGCCTAGCTCTCCCTTTTAAATTTTTTAAATTGTTAACCTGTTTTGAAATGGGGTGTTTTAAATTGTTTCGGCCAAAATTTTTAATTTAATTTTAATAGGTTTTAATGTTTGTACTATCTGTTTTTTATCCTGGCTGTGCACTGCCCTGAGTCCCCCTGGGAGTAGGGCGGTATATAAATGTGATTAATAAAATAATAAATAAATAAATAAATAAATAAATAAATAAATAAATAAATAAATAAATAAATAAATAAATAAATAAATAAATAAAATATCCTTCCCCAGGAGTGGGGAGGAAATGAGGATTTTGCAGTATCCTTGCCCCTGGAGTGGGGTGGGAATGGAGGTTTTGCAGTATCCTTCCCCTGCCATACCCACTAAGCCACGCCCACCAAGCCACACCCACAGAACCGATAGTTAAAAAAAATTTGGATTTCACCACTGGGGAAAAGCCAACAATATTGCAATCTTGTGAGCCATGATGGCAGTACAGCAGTTAGAATGCAGTCCTGCAGGCTACTTCTGCTGACTGCCGGCTGACTGCAATTTGGCAGTTCGAATCTCGCCAGGCTCCAGGTTGACTCAGCCTTCCATCCTCCCGAGGTGGGTAAAACGAGGACCTAGATTGTTGGCGGCCAAGACGGTGACTCTGTAAGCCGCTTAGAGAGGGCTGTAAAAAGCACCGTAAAGCGGTACATCAGTCTAAGCGCTATTGCTATTTGAAAGTTCCAGGCCCCACCCATTTCTCTTGAGACAGAATGCCATCTTTCTCAGACTTTCTATTCCTTCCCGGGTTTCTCCTTTTAAGCCGTCTTTACCGTACGTCTAATTAGTTTTGCAGTCTTTTGAAAAGCTGGGTCTTGTCAGTTTGGATAACTTGAGGCCTGGAACGCTTAGAATTAGAAACTAGAATTAGAAAACAAAAGGCCCTTATTTATTTATTTCATTGTCACCAGATGACAGCGCGAGCTAAAAAATCATTCTAAGTGATGATCGACCTCCCAAGAAGGTCATCTGGCAGTTACAAAGCACCAGCAGAAATGATTGATGAGACATTAACAAAGGGCGCTCTGGCATACTTGCCAACGACAAGACCAGCAGGACGGAATTTTCATGTTGATTCAAAAAACAAAAACAAAAACCATCTTCCCTGCTCTATGGTGAGAATGGCATATTTACAGAGGCTGTGTTTTCCTCTTTTTCAAACCCTATAATTTGGCTATCAGAGAAGATAGAAATGTTTCAAAAGAAAAAAATGGAACAAAGCGGGCCTTTCTAGTTTTGAAATAAACCACACACACACACCCCTGAGTAAGTAAGGGAAAATGATACCTCAGGAAAAGCAGGGAGGGGCTTATGGGTGTCAGACCAGCCATTTTACTGCCATTGTCCCTCCAATTACTTCCATCATCAGTAATAAATAGGCTGTTGAAAACGCTCATGATTAACCGTCGATTAGTTTTGGTAATCGACAATTCTTTCTGAAAGCTGCCCAGGTCAACAGTGATGTCTGAAACTTGCACACTCTTTTCTTAAGATCTATTGTAGATGGAGGAGAAGGAGTAGCAGAGCCCCGGGGCAGAGTCAAGAGAGGAATCGGCCTAGAATCTCTACATTCCCACAAACAAACTCCAACCCCTCTTGAATTCTGTTACCCTTCATCCAGTGCCAAAATAGTGCCAACCATTAGTTGACTAGATTTCTGTGCAGAGGCGTGAGCGGGATGAAATCTAGCAGGTCCTGACAGGTTCCGGAGAACCGGTAGCGGAAATTTTGAGTAGTTCGAAGAACCGGCAAATGCCACCTCTGGCTGGCCCTAGAGTGGGGTAGGAATGGAGATTTTGTGATATCCTTCCCCCAGGAAGGAGTGGGGAAGGAATGGGGATTTTGCAGTATCCTTCCCCTGCCATGCCTATCAAGCCGCGCCCACCAAGCCACACCACACCCATCAAGCCCCGCCCACAGAACCGGTAGTAAACAAAATTGGATTTCACCACTGGGCATGAGCAATACATCAGTTTAATTGGAATGTAATGCACGACTCTCGTCTTTCGTGTCTGGCATTAGGCTAGATTTTAATCTCTTGTGCTGCCTCATTCATGTGATTGACTTAATTCACTTGCCACAGTTTTGTCCTCTCTGAAGCCCACTTAAATAGATCATGGGCTGTGCGTGTCCCACACCACCTTATTTTAGGAGACATCTAGACCAAGCTACTGGAATTGGTGGGTTGCTTGAATATTAACAATGGTGCTGTTCTCTATCTTTGCAAGTTATTCCGCAAAGGGCTTATCCTTCTGTTCCAGGAAGCACTACTTCAACACTTTTCTCCAAGCTGACTCATTCCAAATGATCTTGGACTCCAATTCCCAGAATTCTCACCAATCATGAGCTCGCTGTCTCTGCCTCAATGGCCACATAGATGGAAACAAGCTATGTTGTTTCCATCTATGTGGTGGAATGTGTATGGAGGGATTGGACAAGAGTCCAATCCCTCCATACACATTCCCAAGAAAATTGGGTTATTTATTTCCATCATCTTTAGCATCAGTTTTATTTGTTGGAGGTAAAAATAATAATAATAATCCTGTGCTTTTCTCACCTTCCCAGCATTTTCTAATAGCAATTTAAATATTACAAGTGGTTTGTAGGTCACTGTTTCCCAAGGAGCATTATCTTACATTGTCCGTTGTTCTTTTCTGCACTAGTAAAATCATTTTGTTCTCCCAGGCTTTTTGAAGTCCTGGGTTTTCTAAGAATTTTTTTAATTGAAAAGATTAAAATATTGATCCCCTGTTCTTTCAGTCTGAAAGATTTTTCAGATCATGAAAAACAGGTTTCCTACCTCATGGAATCTACAAAAAGAGATCAGCAAAGAAAGAAGCACAGGCGTTTCTCCTAGAGCAGGGCTCAGCAATCTGCGGCTCTGGAGCTGCATGTGGCTCTTTCACCCCTCTGCGGCGGCTCCCTGTCACTCCAAATATGCGTCACAACCGCCAATGTGCAACACCCGCTGGCATGTGATTTACTGAGCTTTTCAATCCCCGGGAGGCCAACCATGGATAAATCCAAGAAAAGAAAAGTTTCAGAAGAAAACAGAAGGTTTAATTCAACTACATATGCTAGTTTTGTGGCCGCTCAAGAAATAGTCAGGCATGGGAAGGATTTTGTTGCTCCCGGTGTTTTCTTTTCTGTGGGAAACGGGTCCAAATGGCTCTTTGAGTCTTTAAGGTTGCAGTCCCCTGTCCTAGAGCTACAGTTCTAATGGAGGATGTTGTAACGATATGTGGAAATGACTTCAAGAGACAGGAGGAAGAGTTGCAGACTGGACAACTGTCATACAATATATATATATTTTTCAGCCCACGGAAGGAAAAGAGCTGTGGAAAGTATATCAGAGAAAAGGGAGAAGAAGAAGAAAGAACTCTCACATGCCAGAGAAAATAAAGAATCCTTTATGTCATGAAACTTCTTGATTAAAGCTTTAAGCTGTACTACTGAGGTGGATGAAAAGGCATAGCTTTCGAACTGCTGAAAATTTAATAATGGCCGATGATGATTTGTCTCACCCATAATAGTGCATTTGCTGCTGCTTCTTTCATTTTCTGTTCATATTTTTGTTCAGCTAACCCTCCACTCAACTATATCTGGGTTACAGAAGAACAAGAAGTAGAAGAGAAGGCAATGTCCACATGAGGAGAACAAGCACCAATTAGAAGGAGGAACGTAATCATGGTATAACCAAGCCAATATCTTTGGTTTACAGAATCCACTGGACCATATCCTAACCTTATGTGAAGAACCAGCTAAGCTACAATGGGTTGGATAGCTGGTGGCCATCTTGTGTGAATACAGTCATGAAAGCTTTGATGGGATTTAGTAGTGTAGAAGAGCATAGAGATGATCTTGAATAAAATATACAACAACCCCTAGTAAAAGCTGAGCTTAATTCAAGAAACCATGAGAAAGCAACTCAAGATTGCCTGTCTTCAAGAAGGGAAAAAAGGAGAAATGCAGAAATTACAGAGATTCTGTAATCAGTGAAATGGAATTCTAGTATTTCTCATATCTGATGCCAATTGGGGTATGTGCTAGAAAAATTACCGGATTGGCAAATGGTATATGGGTAAAGTAGGATAATTGATTATACATTGGTTATAAAGACCTGGTGGTGCAGTGGTTAGAATGCAGTACTGCAAGTTACTTCTGCTGTCTGCCGGCTGCCTGCAATTTGGCAGTTTGAATCTCACCAGGCTCAAGGTTGACTCAGCCTTCCCTCCTTCCGAGATCGGTAAAATGCGGACCCAGATTGTTGGGGGGGTATAGGCTCACTCTGTAAACTGCTTAGAGAGGGCTGTAAAAGCACCGTGAAGTGATTTATAAGTCTAAATGCTATTGCTATACATTAAATAATACCCTCTTCATCTATCTTGATTGTTACAAGGTACATGAAGGTTCATAGTGTGCTTTGAAATTTAGAAGTCATTGAAAAATTCCTACCTATTCATTCTGGCACAGAACAGTTCATGTTTTTATTTTTAATCTTCATTAATATTCCTAAACTCTTTCCTACCTCCATCCCCTACCTCCCTTTCAAGGAACTCACTAGATTAGACAAATTGAAAAGAAGAAAACATTTTAAAAAATAGACACAGCAGGAAAAGCAACCTATCGGATTTACTAAAAATGAAAAAAAAAAATTCAGACAGGAAGATAAGACAAATTAATTCGCTCAGATGTTTGATGACATATGATGGTCCAGCCCATTTAAACATTTTAGCTGTGGAGTACAATAAAAGAGTATTTCTGAAATCAGTACCATGGTCAGCGCAGGTCACTTATTCCTGGTTCCACATTTGCTTGATCATAACTCTATTCCATCTTATATATATATATATATATATATATATATATATATATATATATATATATATATATATATATATATATATATATATATATATATATATATATATGTATGTATGTATGTATATATATATTTAAAAAATGGCTATGTCCCATTTTCTCTGAAGCGTCATATTTTTAGAAAATCCAAATTTCCTGTCTGTTTTTCTAGCATATAGGGGTAAGGGTACTTCTGGATCCCTAATGTATAGTAAGATGCCAGATAATAAAGTCTGAACTTTCAAAATACTCAAGAAATACTTTTATGCTGGCTGGGGAATTCTGGGAGTTGGATCAAGTTAAGACTTGAAAAACAAGTCTTAAAATTGCCAAAGTTGGACACCCCCTACTCCCGTGATGCTGAACCTATGGAATGCGTGCCACAGATGGCACGCAGAGCCATATCTGTGGGCACACCAGCCATTGCCCTAGCTCAGCTCCAGTGTGCATGCTTGCACTGGCCAGCTGATTTTTGGCTGGCCCCACCCATGCTGCCCCTCCCCTCCCAGGAGTCCCCATGTGGGCCATTTTAGATGCCAGGTAAGTACAGGGCTCACGTGAAGGCTCTGGGAGGGCATTTTCAGCCTCCGGGGTGGTGAGGGAGGGCGTTTTTGTCCTCCCTAGGCTCCAAGAAAGCCTCTGGAGCCTGGGGAAGGCAAAAAAACAGGCCTACTAGGCCCACCGGAAACCTTTTTGCCGTCACAGGCGAAAAGTGGGGGGAGTGGGGGGGGGACTGCATGCACATGTGCGGGGGGCATTGAATTATGGGTGAGGGCACGTGTATACGCAACCGCCCCGTGCTCCCCCCGCTTTTGGCACGCGATGGCAAAAAGGTTAGCCATCACTGCTCTACTCTATAGAGAGACTCATGAAAATAAAAGCTCCACGCTCCACTCCCTATCTTTTCCTCACAAACAAGGTGTGAGGCTGCTGCTTTATCTTCTACCTTTGTTATTAAAACTGGAAGGACAAAGTGTTGCTGTGTCTTTTATCGTTAGTGACCTAGTTTGCCACCCAAAAAAATGCAAGGGCGGCGTTTTGTACAGGAAGTCACTCTTGTAGCCGTGGCTGCATTCATGTCCTCCCACCCACCCACAGCGAGCCAGGTCTCAAGGCTTTGTCATTTATTTGTATTTCTCACTCCCCACTCGCACTTCTGAAAATGGGAAATTTCCCTATAAATCTGCTAGCCTTCGTCACCTACCCCCAATCAGCACCCATCTACAGAATACTAACCCACTGTCCCAATTCTCTAAGCCTTTTGCTGATGCCTTTAAAAGTAATGATTTACATATATATATATATATATATATATATATATATATATATATATATATATATATATATATATATATATATATTGGATTATAAGATGCACTTTTTTTGTCTCCCAAAAGGGGGTGAAAATGTCTGTGTGTCTTGTAGACCGAATATTGCCGGAGCCCCACCCACCCTTCCCTTCCAAGTTTTTTGGCTTCCGCACACCCTATTTTGGGGCCCTTTTTTTGGCCCATTTTCGAGCCTTTTTTTGGCCTGTTTTTGACAACCTTTTTCAAACCTTTTTCAGGACTTTTTTTGGCCCATTTTTGAGGCTTTTTTTTGGCCTGTTTTTTTTTTTTGGAAAAAAGTGGCTGAAAGAAGCCTCGAAAACAAGCTGAAGAAAGCCTAAATACAGGCCCCCAAAGCCTCAAAAATGGCCCCCAAAGCCTCAAAAATGCCCCCCAAAAGCCTCAAAAACAGACCCAAAAAAAAAAAAGCCGGAAAAATGGGCCGGAAAAAGCCTTGAAAATGGGCCAAAAAGCCTTGAAAATGGGCTGAAAAAGCCCCCAGAAACAGGCCGAAAAAAGTCCCAAAATTAGTGACACCAAAAACCTTTTTTTGTTGTTTTCCTCTTCTAAATTTAGGTGCATCTTATAGTCTGAAAAGTACAGTATGTGTGTGTGTGTGTGTGTGTTTCTTTAAGCCAGGTTTTTCCTATGTAACCAAGATTTTTCTGCAAGCCTAGTTGAGTGAAATCACATTCACTACTTTTTCACTCAGCTAGTTCATTTCACTCAACTAGTCTTGCAGAAAAATCTTGGTTACGTAGGAAAAACCTGGCTTAAAGAAAAACAAACACACACACACACACACACACACACACACACACACATATATATTTTGAATGAACTACTCTTCGGGGATTGCTGATCACTGTGACAAAAAGCAGTTGCTGTAAGGGCTTCTTGAAGAATTTTACCTTTAATAGGACTCTGATGGAGTATCCTGTATAGAAGGAAGCGATAAGCTTATTGGTGGCCAGGGGAAGAATCTCTGCCAATTCTTCTTAGATGCTGGCATAACGAGGAGAAAAGCCCTGAAAATATGTGGCTTCTAAAATGTGTGCCTTTACATTAATGTACTGCTTTTATTCTTACCCAGGTTGGTTGCTCTGTGAAATATATATATATTTTATTCTGCAGCAAATGGAGCTCTCGTTCCAAAACAAAATGCAAGGCTAAAGATCCCATATCATAAGTGTTCTTCAGTTCCTTGCTGAATAATGACCAAATCATCTCCTGGAATCCTTTATACGATTTTGTGAGAGAAAAATGAGAGAGACAAGTCTACCAATTGTTTTCAGAAAGCGATAAAATTCTACAACTGGATTTTAGGCCTGGAGCTCCTTTTCCTTGTGCTGTTTTTTTTTTTTCCTTTCTGTAACTGTTACACAACAGTAACTATAATTAATTTATTAATCAATTTTTTTTCCAAATAGTTTTTTTTTTATTTTTAAACAAAGTAAAACATAAAAACATCATCATTCCATACAATTATAGACAGTATATCGGTCGGTTTGTATCTTTTTGTGCTCCCCCTCTCTTCAACATATCACTATTTTAAGGTTATTTTCATATATGTATATATAAAGGAAAAAAAAGAAATTCACATAATTTATCTCAGCATCCACATATTTCATATTTATCTCCATTTTTTATTGTCCATCCATTGATAAAATAAATCCCATATCAAATAATATTGTTTATCTTCCTGCTCTCTTATTTCAAATGTCAATTTACTCATTTCAGCACAGTCCATCATTTTCTTAATAATGTCTTCATCAGTAGGTGTCCTTTCTCCTTTCCAGTTTTTTGCAAGTACAATTCTAGCTGCTGTTAAAAGGTTTATTAATCAAATTTTTGTATAGATAGTCCTTGACTTAACAACCATAAATGAGCCCAGATTATGGTCATAAATTGTGAGGCTGATTAAGCAGGTAACCATGTGACTTTGATCAATTTTACAATCTTTTTTTTTTTTGCAACAATTATTAAGCAAACTATATCAACTTTTCTGATCCACTTAATCTTTTTTCATCCCTCTGATACCCGTTTTAGTCCATGGCGGATCTGAGTAATGGGAGATCTAGTTGAATATAACCGGAATATTTCAGGTTAAGGAAAGGTGATCATGATCAAAGCTAAAATCTCAAAGACCGGGGGAAAAAAGGCTATAACTCAATTATTTCAATTATTATTGGGCCTTGATATTGCTTTGGAAACTAAATATATTGTTGAAGCCAAGCTCCTATTAGGATTTGTTTTTCAGTTAAAGGTCAAAACAACACATTCAAACCAGCTGCAGCCTATAATTTCTATCCACATTGTAATTTGCGCGTGATTGCATTATTACACTTCCACCAAACTGATGTCTCTGGTGGAATTTTGCTCCATATGCCGGAGCAGCTATTAGCAATTCTATTAATTAAGAAGCGTTTCACAATGTTGATGATTAAAATACATTTTTAAAAAAAAATAAAATAAAAAGCAATGAATTCTACATTAAGGTATCAAGATTCATACGGTTCTCAGCCAGATTAGAGGGACTTTGGTTTTTGAGCTTCTCCTGCCCTCAAAGAACAAGAACCCCATAGATCCCGTTCTTGTGTTGTTGCTTTTTCATCAGAAATATTAAGATGTTTCCTAGTTTGGTTTTATTTTTTTCTGCATTTTGGTTTCACAGCACTCAGGAGAATTTTGCTGTACTTAGAAAATAACGGCCTTTGAATCTAGAGTAAGCACCTTGAGTCAATTTATATTGATGTCTGTATTTTGTGTTTTTACCTGGCTGTGCATCGCCCTGAGTCCCTTGGGAGAGGGGCGGTATAGAAATAAAATAATAATAATAATAATAATAATAATAATAATAATAATAATAATAATAATAATAATAATAATAATTGACATTGCAATACCTGGTGATGCACGGATTGAAGATAAGCAGCAAGAAAAAATCACAAAGTACCGGGACTTGCAAATCGAAGTTGAGCGACTATGGAAAAAGAAATCGTGTTGTTCCGATTGTAATTGGAGCCCTTGGAGCAATACCCAAAGGGCTACCCCGCTATTTAGAAATTCTAAATTTACCGGACTTGAACATTTTGACTCTACAAAAAACCACCTTACTCGGAACAGCTTACATCCTCCGGTGATACCTTAACAGTTCCTAGGTCCTTGGTTAGGACTCGAGCTGCTGAGCTATTAACCAGCCTCAAAGACTGTGAATCTCACTACAGATTAACCAATAATAATAATTACTATTATTATCCACAAAGGTGAGTAAAGACAGCACATTGTTCTAACAATTTTAGGGTTTAATGCTAATAGAAGTTTAAATAAATATAGAAATATTCATAAATAATCTGCTTCCCCAAAACTCCAAGAGCAAATTGAAACTGACTTCTGCATATATGCTGTGCTGGTTGAGTGATGCAGTGGCCTAGAGGTGGAACTCTCACCTCACAATCAGGAGGCTGTGAGTTCGATCCTAGGTAGAGGCAGATATTTCTCTTTCTGGACACAATGAGAATATATCTGCTGTGCAAAGCTTGGCATTAGCGACAGGAAGGGCATCCGGCCAGTAAACACTCACCTCCATTCAGTTGCCCAGACTTTACTCTGCAAGGGAATATGGCAGGGGTGAAATGCTCCTGGTTCAGACCGGATCACCCGATCTGGTAGCGATGGTGGCGGGTGGTTCGGAGAACCGATAGCAAAAATCCCTCTCCGCCCCTTCCGTCCAGCTGAGCCCCCAATCATCAGAGGCTTTTTTTTAATTTTTAAAAGTATTTTTTCTTCGACCTCTTTGGCTGAAAAAATGCTTTTAAAAGTAAAAAAACCCGCCTCTGATGATGGTGTGGCTCAGCTGGGATCGTCAGAGGCTTTTAAAAGCATTTTTTCTACAACCTCTTCGAAGAGGTTGCAGAAAAAACGTTTTTAAAAGAAAAAAAAGCCTCTGCCGATCAGGCAATTCAGCTGGGATCGGCACAGGCTTTTAAAAGCATTTTTTTTTTACAAGCTCTTCGGCCAAAAATGGTTTTAAAAGTTTTTTTTTTAAAAAAAGTTGGCCACGCTCACTCAGTCACATTACCCCCCAAGCCACGCCCACAGAACCGGTTGTAACAAATTTTACATTTCACCACTAGAATATGGGGTTGTTAAAAGAAGAAGATATACAGTATACTAAATTGGTAAAGCAAACTTTACTACTGTCGTTCCTTAGCACAGATATCCAGTAGATGTCTCAGTGACCTAATGTACAGGTAGTCCTCGACATATGACCATAATTCAGCCCAAAATGTATCTTGTTAAGTGAGACATTTGTTAAGTGACTTTCGCCCCGTTGGATAGCTTTCCTTGCCACAGTTATTAAGTGAACCCCTGCAGTTGTTAAATTAGTCACTTGGTTGTTAAATGAAACTGGTTTCCCCATTGATTTTGCCTTTAAGGAAGTCACAAAAGGGGATGGCATGACTGCAACTGTCACAAATATGAGTCAGTGTCTGAATTTTGATCACCTGACCGTGGGGATGCTGCAACTGTTGTGTGAAAACGGTCATAAATCACTTTTTTCAGTGCTGTTGTAACTCTAAACGGTCACTAAGCAAACTGTTGTAAGTCAAGGGCTACCTGTGCATCATGACATCACCTGCAATGACATGAATTATAGTATTTTTCGGAGTATAAGATGCACCTTTTTCCCCCCTAAAAGGAGGTGAAAATTTGGGTGCGTCTTATACACTGAATGTAATCCTGGCCAGCCTCTGAAACATAAGTTTCAGAAGCTGAAAAAAGGCTCTTAAAGGGATATTTGGGAGGCTGAAAAACCCTCTGAAATGGAGGTTTCAGAAGCTGAAAAAAAGCCTCTGAAATGGAGGTTTCAGAAGCTGAAAAAGCCTCTGAAAGGGAGGTTTCAGAGGCTGAACAAAAAAAGCCTCTGAAATGGAAGTTTCAGAAGCTGGAAAAAAACCCTCTGAATTGGAGGTTTCAGAAGCTGAAAAAGCCTCTGAAAGGGAGGTTTCAGAGGCTGAAAAAAAAGCCTCTGAAACGGAGATTTCAGAAGCTGAAAAAAAAGCAAGGCGCAGAGCTCACAACTAACAAACCTGTTGCTAAAGTTCACCTCTGAGAAGAGCTGATTGGGGGTATTCCAGGAGGCCATCCACCTGCCAATCGGCTTTTTTCTTATTTTCCTCCCCAAAAACTAAGGTGCGTTTTATAGTCCAAAAAAATACGGTATGTAATTTGTGGCCATCACTTCATTTGTGTGATGATGCCATAGCACATCCCACAGATGAAGTGATGACCACAAATTACATAATTCAACTCATGTGGCTGATGTTGTGACATGGCTTACCCCATTCATTGATCCACCACAGCCTTTATGTTTAGGGAGCTGCTTGTGAGTAATGAAAGGGACAAATTTAGTTTTTTGATCGACATAAGTAAGAATAGAAAATGGGGAATAATATGATCGTCTAATGACTTCAAACTTATTCACCGAGTCCTCACTTTTGACTGATTCATCATCTGGAGCCTGGTGGAGCAGTGGACTAAAGCACTGTTAAAGTAGCACTTAGCTGCCAGCTGCCTGCAATTAATGCAAGTTCGAATCTCACCAGGCTCAAGGTTGACTCAGCCTTCCATCCTTCCGAGGTAGGTAAAATGAGGACCCGGATTGTGGAGGCAATAAGCTGACCTTTTATAAAAAAGAACACCACTTAGGGGGAGGTGAAAGCCCTACTAAGCAGGTATATACAAAAGTATGAAGGCTATTGCTTAACGCATTGTAAGTCGCCCTGAGTCTCCGGAGAAGGGCGGCATATAAATCAAACCAATAAATAAATAAATAAATAAAAAATATTGTCCCAAATAAATAAGCTGCCTTCATGTCTGGTTGCTATCACCCTTTTTCCATAGTTAGAATCTCTGCCTTTGACATCTGCACACTGGGCAGAAATGCAGAGGAGAAGCTATTTCAATCACTGCATCTCCACGATGAGAGAATAATTAGGTAGCTTCTGCCTGTTATTTGCAGATGTGAAAAGCACAGAATTGACTGATTTAAACAAGCATCATAATCACAGCACCAACTCTGTATTGAGAACTACGTCTATTAACACCCTCCTCACAGTTCCAATATATATATATATTCTCCCACTTTCCAACGGAATCAAAACTCCGAGGCAATAATCTTCCTCAAAGCAAGAATTTATTAGAGATGTCATATTGGCACATCTGGGGGAAACCCGAATCTGAGGTCCCCACCCAAAACCAAAATCAAAGATCCACCCCCTTCCATTCCCCATCTGCATCACATGGCCCAATCAGATCACCGTCTCAAGTTCAGCCAAAGTCCAGTCACTCCTCCCCAGGTGCTGTTGATGACAGGCCTGGAAGCCATCTTTTGCACTGGGCCTTCAGGCCTGCCATATTTACTACTGTGGGAAACTGGGAGGAGGGGGATTGTATGGAGCACGGGTGATATATAGTCACAATAATGTTCTTTTCTCAGAGAGCCAAGGACATCTTGCCCTGCACCTGGAGGGGTGGAACTGGGAAGCATCTCCAGTTGGGATGGTGCTTTGATTGGACCATGTGATGGACTTGTGGGTGCTGGGGTAGGCACTTGGACTTTCTGTTGGGTGGGGAAAACCTAGAAGTTTCCAGATTCAGGTTTTCCCAGGTGTGTCAATATGACATCTCTACTAAAATGGAACTTTGAGGAATTTTAAGCCTGCAAATCTTCTTTCATTGGGGGTGTTACTGGGAACCCTGACATTAACCCAAATCTAGATTGACAGTTGAGACGTCCTTGAGTCCTAAGGGAAAGAATGTTGTTTATGATTACACCCCATACCATTCTCCCCTCCCCTCTCCCGTTCCCACAGCTTGGTCAACCGTCACTGTGGCAGCCCCGAAGGCTCTCATCAAAGATGGCTCCAGGGCTGACAGAGTGTTGGTATGTGCACATGTATATCCACACACATTCGTTTGCATTTAAGGTTATATTTATATAAGTTGCAAAACTTAAAAAATGGCAATTTACATCGAAACCTACATAGAAATACAGACTAGGATTCTGTAAGTGAGGGATGTGTAACTCTTTCTAACTTGCAAATATAGAGTGCTTATGAATGATTTCCAAATTCTGTTCTATCTTTTAATGATTTTTTTTTAGTTGGGTCCACACAGATTTTCCCCTTTTCACTGAATCATAGTTTACCAAATCATAGGTTAATTGAATTAACTCAATTCCCTCAATCTTTCCCAGCATTAGGCTCTTCTCCAGGGAGTCCTTCTCATTAGGTGGCCAAAGTATTTGAGTTTCATCTTCAGGATCTGGCCTTCTAAAGAGCAGTCAGATCTATATTGCTTGTTAAATCAACAATAATGGTAGTATGGACCTTGACTACAAAAAGGTTGCATATTCTTGAAGCAGATCAACCTAGTGGCTTGTAGTTTTTAGATTCTCCTTCAGAGTTTAGTTGTGAAAGTGATCCTCAATGACCCCCCCCCCCAAGGTCCAAAAATCACTATTATTCCACAGCTTCTGTAAAAGCATTACTCCAATTCATCACTTGTCATTTTTGTTGTTTCACTACTGCAATCTTCCAATGTTCCAATTCTAGACATGCTTCACTCAGATCCATCTTTCCATCTCTTTCATTACCCTTCGGTAACTCTCCATGGGTGTTTGCTGGTACCTTATACATTATTAGCTGTGTCTACAGTTAAGTGTGCCATTTTTGGAGTTTGGTCACATTTGCAGCCAGCAGCCTGGGGAGAGGATACTGTGATGCAGATGGATGAGAGAGTGAATTTGATATAGCAAATTTCATTGGCTGTCCTTAGTCATTTCTGCAGTTGGGGGAAAAAATATGGAAAGGCTGCCAAGCTGACTATTTAGGAGAGGAGAAAATATAAATTGACTTTCTAGGCAGAAGACAAGCAATGTGTTGTGGTCCACTAGCAGCCTGTGGAGCTGGCAGCGGAGTTGTACAGTGAGAAGGCTGGGGAGGACAATGGGCCAGCCTGGAGTCTGGGGGAGGCCCGGATGAGGGCTTTGCATCAGAGGCAGAGATGGAGCCAGGACCATCTGGGAGCGATGTGCGGACTCCGGAGTCTCCAGAGGCGGACAGCAGAGAAGCAAAGGAACAGGAGGAGCCTGTTCCTAGTGCACACATGCACAGAGCTGCCAGAAGGCAAGAGCAGCTAAAGGAAAATGGATGACTCGGGAGTAAAGCCAGGAGATGCTTGGCCCCTCCCGTAAGGCTCAAAAGAGCAGCAAAGGCTCTTGTGCTCTTTGTAGGAAAGCAACATTGCTACATTTGTTTCTTGTCAGCTTCTCTTGTTTCTGAACTACGTGGGGCTTTGCCAAGAAAAGCCTTTGGCAAGGTGCCAAAGAAGACAAAGGTTTGTGATAAGGCTGAAGGACTTTTTCTGAAGGACTTGTTTTGGAATTAATTTGGTCTAAGCTGAGAATAAAGTAATTCTCAGCTGTTGTAATAAAATATATTTGTTTAGGACTGATTGTGTCTGGTAATAACTACTTGGGCCTAGATCACAACACAATGCATTATCGTACTGAATTCCAGTTTTAGCCTGCAATTGTTTTTGTCAAGTTACAGTTTCATCCTGATGTAGGTTTGGCCTAGGCTGATAACAAGTGATCAAGTGGTATAAGACATCTCTTGAACCCGACAATGTATTGTCAGTTTTGTTAAGGATGTTTGTATAATGTCTTCCCCAAGACTCTTTCTAAGGGGGTCTAAATTTTCATCCATTTCTGCTTTGGTTAACTATGAGAGACCTCTACAGTTCTTGTACAGACCCTTGCTATGAGTGGCTACATCCCAACTGGGGCCAGCTGGACTTGAAGGACGTATGAAATCTCTTTTCCTGGAATTTCCTCCTTCTACTTGTGGTGTGCAGCGCTTCGAATGCAGTTATTGCAGGCAAACTCTGCCCACAGTCAGGAGTTCAATCCTGACCGGCTGAAGGTTGACTCAGCCTTCCATCCTTCCAAGATGGGTAAAATGAGGATCTAGATTGTTGGGGGCAAATATGCTGACTCTGTAAACCGCTTGGAGAAGGTTGTAAAGCACTGTGAAGCGGCATATGTCTAAGTGTTACTGCTACCCTCTCCCAGAAAACCTCCTCTGCCAATCTCAGCCTTAAGAGCCAAGGTGGCGCAGAGATTTGAGAGGAGAGTATGAAGTGGTACATAACTCTAAGTGCTATTGCTATTAATATCAATTGACAGCTTCTTTCCCTGATAAATCAACTATCACAAGGGCTCTTTCATCGGTCAGATAGTATGCCAGAAGACATAACCTGCTTAGAGATGCAACCATTCTTATTAGACCTCACCTGTAGACCACATTTAGCTTCCTAGGTCTGTAACTGCTGGGCTACCTCCATTTTTTAAAAAAATTTGATTTATATGCCGCCCTTCTCCGGAGACTCAGGGCGGCTTATAGTGCATTAAGCAATAGCCTTCATACTTTTGTATATTTATATTTATACAAAGTCGGCTTAATGCCCCCAACAAACTGGGTCCTCAATTTACCCACCTTATAAAGGATGGAAGGCTGAGTTGACCTTGAGCCGCCTGGGATTGAACTCGCGAGTAATTGCAGCAGCTGGATCTTAAATGCTGCCTTTGTAGGAGGCATTACTCCCCTACGCTACTCAGGCTCTCTAAGTAGGCTCCATAAACTCCTAATGAGTCTTTCTGGCCAGAATGCTGTTCCTGTTTTTGTTAGTGTATATCCGTAAAGTCAGTGAACTGGTATAATTCTAAATGAAAACGCTCATTTCATGTTCTCCTGTGTTTTCATTTCCTAAATCTCATGTACTTTCCATCCCAATATTGAAAAAGTTGGTCAATTCTGAAAGTTCTTTTTTCTTTTAATAAAGAAAATGACATTCTCATGTTCCATTCAGCCGACTTCAATTGACACAGGCATTTTCAGCACCCGGAGAGATAGACCTCACCTTCTGCCTACGTAACTCTTAATATAAAGGGAGTTTTTTTTAAAAAAAAAATCAGAAAGAAAGTGAAAATCCTCAATCATTATCCAGCTTGGGATTCAATGTAGGTAGTCCTTGATTTACAACAGTTCTTCAAAATTACAACGGCACTGATTCTTTTAACAACCGCAGTGATTCTTTTAACGACCGTAGCAAGAAAGGTCATAAAATGAGGCAAAAAATGAGGTCATAAAATGAGGCAAAACTCACTTAACAAATGTCTCATTCAGCAAGAGAAATTTTGGGCTCAATTGTGGTCATAAGACAAGGACTATCTGTACGGTCAAGCTCACTTTCTCCTGTATTCCTATCCTTTAAAATCCAAAACCTTTTGATACAATTACTAGCTGGATACCCGTGCTTTGCTACTTATGACCATTTTTCACGCTTACGACCATTGTAGCATCCCCGTGGTCTTGACAGACTCTCATTGTCATCATCGCCAACAAAGTATATCTGGAGAAATGAAGGCTGCTGCTGAGGCCCTGCCATGATACTTCCTATCCTGTGGTAGACCTGTCCCTGGACTTTGAATGTTGGCATAAAAAATTTCCCTCTTTCACTTCTCTGCTTCCAAAATACATCATTTTGAAGCATCCATTGTACTTCCGGACAGCTGAAAGACAGTCTTTTCCTTTTAACTGGTATTACAGTAGAAGGAACAGATTCGTCTGAACTGAAGAGGTCAGTGTAAGAAGTGCGTTGGGTCTGGGACACTATACAGGAGAAATTCGGTTCACAATCCATTGGCTCAGTGGTGGTCGGTAATTGAAACTCATAAGGGAATATCTCTTCTGCTGCCTTGAGTCTGGAAGCAGTTCCATAGGTGGACTATGCATAGATATTTTGGTGAGGTAGGGACATTTAGTACTGTAAGGAGCCCCAGACTGCTCCTAAGTGAAGGAGTGGAACATCTGCCAGTTTGACCTGAGGTAAGGGAATGTGAGGCAACTGGCAGTTGGGACAGAGTTCTTCTCAGGTGGGGAGGGGGAGTAGAACATCTAACTCCTTAGCATCAGAGCGTGTTAATATACTGTCTATGAATATACTGTCTATGAAATACTAATGATCTGATGGTCATTTTGAAAAATTCTTCTTAGCGAGCACCTAGAAGTCAAGAGGAATGTACCTGCCAAATTTCAAGTTTGTAGACTTTACTGTTCTGGAGATTTTGTGATGAGTGAGTGGATTTCATTTTTATATATATAGAGTCCCATGGCCACTGACCTGTTTATTCAACGCTAATTTTTTCAGTCCATGTTTTCTAGTTCCATGGTTGAAGATAGCTTTGTTTGGTGATTATCTTCACCTCTAATTTCTCTTCCTCTTTACTGCTTCTTTGAAGGGATTGCATTTTAATCCAAGGTGACTAATCCTGTCAGTCTGATGCATGCAGATTCTCTCTACCGCCACATTATTTTATCTATCCTGACAGTGAAGCGGCTGGCGTCCTGATAAATCAGACGAATTATCTCATTCAACAGTAATGACATTTCTATTTTATAATTACTTAGCGGTGATACCCTTGTAAAGCCTTCCACCTAATTTGGAACCGCAACGGTCAATCAAAACGTGCTTATATTTTAGGATATCACAAACACAATCTTATCCTTTTAAAATCTAATATAATCCTGCAAAGGTTTAGGAGATAATTTCTAGTTTAAGGTTTGCAAAGGAGTTGCATTTTACAGTAGCGCTTCTAACTTTCTCCCCAGGGAAACTCACCTGGCCTCTGATTGGAAGTCATGCAGATGCCAGGTAACCTTTGTAAAAAAAAAAAAAAACCAAACCAAATATCTAGACTTCTATATCTTATTATTATTTCTCAATTTTTCTTCTACCTTTAAATGAAACTCTTATCTTGTGCTTCAAGATAATTATTTCAGGTATTGCTAGTCCAAAAGGCATTGATAGTTATACCGGTGCCAAAAGAAATAGGTAAATTATTCTGGATCATCAGTGTTTTAAGATTATGGCTCTGTTCAAAAAAACCATCCTCGACCCGTTTATTTCTTTTCTGAACTCCCGTTATACAGTGAATGAATTGAGCTTTTAGAACATATTCAGTTACCAAATAACCTCCGAGCTTCTACCAACCGGTGTTGTCTGTGAATGTAGTCACTTCCTCTTTAACTGACCCAGTTAAACATGTGGCATGAGCTCAATTCATACCGGAAATGCCAGGAGAAAAATTTGACCTGAAAAGGAACAGAGTTCAATCCAATCTTTTTGCATCTGTTTTTGCTTCTTCCATCTTTTGGGAGCTTTCAAAGTTGCAGGTTTTATGACAAGTTGCCTAAATGTACAAACATTTAAGCAGTGGTGGCACGGTGATTAGAGTGCAGTACTGCAGGCTACTTCTGCTGACTGCCGTCTGCCTGCAATTTGGAAGTTCGAGTCTCACCAGCTCAAGGTTGACTCAGCCTTCTATCCTTCCAAGGTGGGTAAAATGAGGACCCAGATTGTTGGGGGGCAATAGGCTGACTGTGTAAACTGCTTAGAGAGGGCTGTAAAGCACTGTGAAGTGGTGTATATCAGGGGTGAAATGCTCCTGGTTCAGACTGGATCACCCGATGGCAGTGGGTGGTTCGGAGAACCGGTAGCAAAAATCCCTGCCCCCCTCCCCCATGCCCAGCTGAGCCGCACGATCATCAGAGGCTTTTTTTTTTTTACTTTTAAAAGCATTTTTTCTACAACCTCTTCCGACAAAAAAATGCTTTTAAAAGTAAAAAAAAAAGCCTCTGATGATCGCGCGGCTCAGCTGGGATAATCAGAGGCTTTTCAAAGCATTTTTTTCTGCAACCTCTTGGCCGAAGAGGTGGTAAAAAAAATGCTTTGAAAAGTCTCTGATGATCCCAGCTGAGTTGCCTGGTTGGCAGATTTTTTTTTTAAATTTGATTTATATGCAGCCCTTCTCCGGAGACTCAGGGAGGCTTACAATGCGTTAAGCAATAGCCTTCATACTTTTGTATATTTATACAAAGTCAGCTCATTGCCCCCACAATCTGGGTCCTCAATTGACCTACCTTAGAAAGGATGGAAGGCTGAGTCAACCTTGAGCCTGGTGAGATTCGAACTTACAGTAATTGCAGGCAGCTGGTGTTAATCACAATGCTTTTAGTCTGCTGAGCTACCAAGCTACCAAAAAAGCCTCTCTGATGATCCCAGCTGAGTTGCATGATCTTCAGAGGCTTTTCAAAGGATTAGAAAAAATGCTTTGAAAAGTTAAAAAAAAAAAAGAAAGTTGGCCACACCCACCCCGGTCACATTACCCCCCCTCCCACCAAGCCACACCCACAGAACCAGTAGTAACAAATTTTACATTTCACCCCTGGTACATACTGTATTTTTTGGAATATAAGACACACTTTTCTCCCCTAAAAGAGGGTGGAAATGTTGGTGCATCTTATACATCAAATACAGCCATTTTTGGCCTCCCAAAGCCCCACCCCGCTCATCCCATTTTTGCAAAAAATGGTCCTGTTTTTGTGAAAAATGGGGCATTCAGAGGGTTTGGGAGGCCTGCAGACTGCTCCTGGGGGCCGGGGAGGGCAAAAACCTTTTTTTCCTTACTTACCTCTTCAAGATCTTGATGTGTCTTATACACCAATGCATCTTATAGTCCGAAAAATACGGTAAGTGCTATTGCTATTATGTGAGATAGGTGACCATATAAGTTATATAAATAAATAAATAAATCCAGTCCATGGAATCTCAGTTGCACTAGTGGGGGTGCAACTAATGCACCCCCACTAAATGTCTGGGATAATCAGAAGCTTGATGTTCTGCTAGAATAGCTTAGGTGTTCTGTCTCCGCCCCCAGGAATAAACCCAATTCAGACAGTCGGAGGTTAAAATAAGCTGGCAGGCAACCAAGTAGTCTGATAAGGAGCTTGGCAGCAATCCCAACAGCTGCGTGCCAAAACCTTTATTAACAGAACATAAAAAATACACACCACAAGTGTCCAGAATAGCCAAAGCTGAGATGCAGGAATCTTTGTTTTTGTTTGTCACAAAAGTGCAGGCTGACTCACTCTCTTTTATAGGCTGTGGGGTGTGGTCCAGTGAGTCAGCTAATCACAAGCACGCTGTGCCTTCTGTTGGGCACGTTTCTCCCTGCGTCGCTGGTGAAGATCCAGCCAGCACTTATCTCCCTCGTCACTGTTCACCTGTGGCTGCGGGGATGTGCTTGGCTCTGGGCCCTCTTGCCCTTCGGTGTCCTCCAGGGGCATTGCTAGAGAGGAGGGTCCTGGAGAGGGAGGTCTTGCCAATTCCTCCCTTTCACTCTCGGAGTCCTCTCCTGACGATGACACAGGCTCAGGCAACGGAGCTACAACATTAGGTGGGCAGTCTTACTTTAGCACTGAAGATCTCTTTCCTATTTAAAAGGTAAAAGTAAAGGTTCCCCTCACACACATGTGCTTGTCGTTCCCGGCTCTAGGGGGCAGTGCTCATCTCTGTTTCAAAGCCGAAGAGCCAGCGCTGTCCAAAGACGTCTCCGTGGTCATGTGGTCGGCATGACTCAATGCCAAATGCGCACGGAACGCTGTTCCCTTCCCACCAAAGGTGGTCCCTATTTTTCTACTTGCATTTTTTACCTGCTTTCGAACTGCTAGGTTTGCAGAAGCTGGGACAAGTCACTGGAGCTCGCCCCGTTACACAGCACTAGGGATTCGAACCGCTGAACTGCCGACCTTTCGATCGACAAGCTCAGTGTCTTAGCTGCTGAGCCACCGTGTCCCTTTCCTATTTATGCCTCACCTTTGATGACTGGCCTTGATTGTTGTTTGGATGTCCCCCTGTGCACCTTAATGGTGGATGTGAACTGCTTGCTCGCACCTTGGATGCTGCAACTGGCCGGCTAACGACTATGGGCAGATTTATGGGTTATCACTTGGAACAGGAGTAAGTGGGTTGATTTATTGTTATTCTGCTTCACTCTTTGCCAGCATCTCATTAGGCTACGAAGCTAGGTGAAATGAATTCAAGACACCTTCCTTTTCCCATTCCAGAAATCGTGTTAGGGATATATATATATATATATTTGGCCAGCAGCTCAGGTTACAACTTGTAAAAATGTCTAATGTCTGTTATCCGTCTCTGCCGTTTATCTGTTTGTACAGCAGTGGCTGCCTTTTGGAGTTTCGTTTTGTTTAGCTGCCGCAATCTATTCCTTTAAAGTTTACACACATCCTGGAACAATGGGGGAACAGATGACATGCAATAAATAATAAAATGGATGATCGGAGGAAGTGAAAAGAAAGATTTCATAAGGCATTTTCCCCACCTTCTTTGCAGCATAAAAGCAGGAACTGGGGGAAAAAGATGTGACCTTTGATAAACCTTAACAAAACTGCAAGTATCATGTTAGCAGGTTATTTTGCAATGGAGCAAACAGCATCCTGGTGTTTAGTACATGCTTGGTAAATTCAACCATACATGACTAATAGTAATGCTTAGGACAGGGAAAAAAGCACCGTACATTTTCATGAACATCTTGGCTTTTGCTGCCCTTCTTATGTGAAGCTGCTTTAAAATAAACAATTTATTGCATGTTATGTTGAATATATAGAAATCTATTCATTTGTTCTACTTATAGACTCAGGTTGACTCAGCCTTCCATCCTTCCAAGATGGGTAAAATGAGGACCCAGATTGTTGGGGGCAATAGGCTGATTCTGTAAACTGCTTAGAGAGGGCTGTAAAGCACTGTAAAGTGGTATATAAATCAAAGTACCCTTCCTTCCTTCCTTCCTTCCTTCCTTCCTTCCTTCCTTCCTTCCTTCCTTCCTTCCTTCCTTCCTTCCCAGTGGTTACAATGCAGTATTGCAGGCTAACTCTGCTCACATTGTCAGGAGTTTGATTCCTGACTGTCTCAGGGTTGACCCAGCCTTCCATCCTTCCAAGTCAGTAAAATGAGGACCCAAATTGTTGGGGGCAATAGGCTGACTCTGTAAACCACGGTTAAACTGTCTAGGGTAAATCTAAACAAAGCAATTAATTATTTTTCTTTTAATTTGATTTATATGCCGCCCTTCTCCGGAGACTCAGGGCGGCTTACAATGCGTTAAGCAATAGCCTTCATACTTTTGTATATTTATACAAAGTCAGCCTATTGCCCCCACAATCTGGGTCCTCCATTTACCTACCTTAGAAAGGATGGAAGGCTGAGTCAACCTTGAGTCTGGCGAGATTCGAATTTACAATAATTGCAGACAGCTGGATGTTAATCACAATGCACAATGCATTAGTCTGCTGAGCTATCCAGTCTCGTACCTGCTTTGATATAATCGCTGTAGTTGGGCAGTTTTTAAAATCAAACCATACATATGTTGCTTTTCTACCTTAAGGTAGAATCATCATCTTCATTTAATGACCCCATAATTCCTTGTGGGGTGAAGTCTGGGCAACTGAATGGAGCTAGCGAAGTGTTTTAATGGCCGGATGCCCTTCCTGTCTCCAATGCGGAGTTTTGTTCAGCAGATATATTCTCAATGTGCCCAGAGAGAAAAATCTCCGCCTCTACCTAGGATCGAACTCACAGCCTCCTAATTGTGAGGCGAGAGATCTACTTCTAAGCCACTGCACCACTCCTACTTTAAGGCAGAACAGCACAATTAAATAGATATGTGTTTCTGTCTGACTGGACGGAAACTGTCTTTCAGGATTCTTCAAATTTCTTAATGCAGGGGTATAGCAATCTGACGCTATATAGTCTAGGTTTAATTCCTTGCTTTAAAAGATGAATGGTCATGTTGATATAAACATATTATTTTTGCATGGGCAGGAAAATGGTATAGCATTCCATCACTCGCTACTTTCAAAGAAGGACTGGACAACCATTTCTCTGAAAGGGTGTAGGATCTCCTGGTTGAGCAGTTGGGTTGGAAGACCTCCAAGGTCCCTTCCAACTCTATGATTCTGTTCTGTGTTGCTAAGTTCCTTTTTCTAATTCATTAACAAGCCCGGTCTTTGAGTTTGTTCATGGTTCAGCATATAGATAGATAACTGGTAGATAGATACATAGAGAGATTGGATGGATGGATGGATGGATGGATGGATGGATGGATGGATGGATGGATGGATGGATGGATGGATGGATGGATGTGTGGATGCGTGGATGGATGGATGGATGGATGGATGGATGGATGGATGGATGGATGGATGGATGTGTGGATGGATGGATGGATGGATGTGTGGATGGATGGATGATGGACAGACAAATGGATGGACAGATGGATGGATGGACAGACAGACATATAGATATATACCATATTTTTCAGAGTATAAGATGCACCTTTTCCCCCCACAAAAGAGGGTGAAAATCTGGGTGCATTTTATACTCCGAATGTAGCCCAGCTTCTCAAACGGGAGTTTCAGAGGCTGAAAAAAGCATCCGAAACGAAGCTTCAGAAAAAAAGCCCCCAAACAGAGCTTCAGAGGCTTTTTTTCGGAAACTCTGTTTTGGAGGCTTTCAGAGGCAGAAAAGAAAGTTTTTTCTGAAATGGAGTTTCAGAAGTTTCAGAGGCAGAAAAAAAGCAAAAAAAAAAAAAAAAAAGAGCAAAGCACAGAGCTCACAACCAAGGAACTTATTGCTAAAATTCACCTCTGGGAACAGCTGATCGGGGATATTCCGGGAGATCCACCTGCCAATCAGCTTTTTTCTTATTTTCCTCCCCAAAAACTAAGGTGCATCTTATACTCTGAAAAATACGGTAGATATAAGCACCAGAGGGCAAGGCAAGAAACAATAGATGGAAACTAATTAAGGAGAGAAGCAGCCTGGAATTAAGGACAAACTTCCTAACAGTGAGGATAATTAATCAGTGGAACAGCTTGCCACCAGAAGTTGTGGGTGCTCCATTACTGGTTGTTTTTAAGAAGAAACAGGACAGTCACTTGTCTGAAATGGTATAGGTTCTTCTGCTTGAGCAGGGGGTTGGACGAGAAGACCTCCATGGTCCCTTCCGGCTCTATTCTGATTGATTGATTTGCAGCCAAATTATGTGGGTTACACAAAACTCACCCCATCATCTGAAATCCCAGTTGTTCTCTCAGGTTTCTGCTTGTATCACCACCTCTGTCACCCAATTATAGTTTGCAAATGCCAGTTTGGGCTCTCTAGCGATATATATATTTCTTCATTACATTTTATTCAAATACCAAGTCCATCAATGCTTTCATCATGAGATAATAACACTTTCATTTAGGGCCTCTCTCCCTCCCTCCCTCCCTCCCTCCCTCCCTTCCTCTCTCTCTCTCTCTCTTTGTCTCTCTCTCTCTCTCTGTCTCTCTTCCTCCCTCCCTCTCTCTTTGTCTCTCTCCCCCCTCTCTCTCTTTCTCTCTTTGTCTCTCTCCCTCTCTCTCTTTCTCTCTCTCTTTGTCTCCCTCTCCCTCCCTCTCTCCCCCCCTCTCTCTTTGTCTCTCTCCCTCTCTCTCTCTCTCTCTCTCTCTCTCTCTGTCTCCCCATTAGAACTGTGTGTAGTGTCAGCTGCAAATCTCCCGGAGAGAACTGTAAATAATTTAACCTGTAATTTTCTCAGGACTGCACAATGACTTACCATTTTGGATGTCATATAAAAGATATTGCTGTTCGGTCTCTAGTTGGAATTTATCCTTAGCACACAGTCTGTAATTTATACCGATTGAAGTTGACGGTCACAGAGCTCTCGCACTCCCGTGGCCTTTCTCTTTGGTGTAAAGCTCTTCCAAAGAAAATGTTTATTGGCCGTTATCTCAATGAATTACAGAATACATGCCATGCGTCAACCAACCACTAATAGATGGCAGACAAAGCATAGAGCAGTGATGGCTAACCTTTTTGCCATCGCGTGCCAGGAGGCGGGGCAGGGGAGGTTCACGCGTGTGCATTCCTACACTCATAATTCTATGCGCCCCGTCCTGCACATGCGCTCACAATCCCCACTCCCCGCCCCCCGCTCCTGGCACTTGATGGCCTGGTAGGCCCGTTTTTATTTCTCACCTGGCTCCAGATCCTCTCTATGCATCTGGGGAGGGCAAAAACAACCTTCCCCAACCTGTCGGTGGCCCTCCGGAGGCCTGAAATGGCCCATTTCCACAACTCCCGGTGGGACAGGAAGTGACTTTTTTGCTGTCCCCAGCCTCCAGAGCCTCCCCAGATGCATAGAGAGAATCTGGAGCCAGGTGAGAAAGAAAAATGGATCCTGCCCCCCCACCAGGCCCTCCAGAGACAGGAAACAGCCTGTTTCCCTACTTCTGGTGGGCCCAAAAGACCCGAAAATCAGCTGGCCAGCAGGCACATGTGCACCAGAGCTGAGCTGGCGTTCCCACTGATATGGCTACGCATGCCACCTGTGGTACGCGGGCCATAGGTTCACCATCACGGGCCTAGAGGCTGAGGGTTGACCACTCATTTTCATCCTGTTGAGCCAGAGATAAAAAAGCAACAGAGCTCAAATAATGGGCTCAATTGTGATTGTAAGTTGAGTACTATCTGTATTTGTATATACAGTGGTAGTTTGGTCCTCAACTGTTTTGAAACTCATTGAATTTTGTACTGAACGCGTTTTGATGTGAAAATTTTGTCCCGGTACTCATCATTTGTTTAGTACTCAACTCACAAGCTAGAACCTGTCATTGTCGGCTGCCTTGTGACTCACTACCTTATTCCTTATGTGAAAAAAAATATTTGGAACTCACGGCACCTCCTGGAAGCAATTAAAGATGAGTATGAAGGTACCACCGTTGGAGGTTCATAATTTAAAAGGAGAGGAGATATTATGTTCAGGAAATTTATTTGAAAGGGTTCTAATGTCAGAACTATTTTTTTTTTAAATATTGCAGTTGAACTAGACATATCCATCAATTCCAGTTAGTGGCATTCTGGGCAGCTGATGGTGGTAGCTATGTGGCTAAATCCAAGTTCCAACCTATTTCCATTCTGCAATAGGACACCTACAGCAACTTCATTTTTTCCAAAACAGGATCCATTCCAGCTAGATACTATTTTTTTTTAAAAAAAAATCAATCAGATATTCCTATCTTTTGAAATATTTAGCACCTCAACAAGATATGCAACACTTTTTGAGCCGCATTGAAGGACTTCCAAAATAGGAAAAGAACAGGATAATAAATTAGGTGGATCTAGGACCAAAAAAACAACAACAAAACCCTAAGGTTGATTTAATGCTATTTAGATATCAATTTCAGTAAAATTACATTCAGCTAATGGGATTATTCTCAAGTGTATTTAATCTTTTTATTTTCTTGATCACATTAAAAGCTTTTAGGGAAGGTTATTAGGGATCCCATCCATCATGTTTCTTGTTCTAAACCCTGACATGCTTATATTCCATTGATTAGTTTGGTGACACAAACTTCTGGATCGTACACAAGCTCTCGTGAGAGTCCCCTTCTTCTCTGGGTAGACACCTTGAGATCTGACTACCAGCCAGCACAGAGTCAAACTAATTGCTTTGCTGGAGTCTGTTGCCAACTTGTGCCAGCTCTCAGAATGAACCAGGAAGAGAGGCATTGTGTACTCATCCATCTGTTTATCCCACAGGATCAAATGACCTGTTGGCTCATGGCACCTGCTTAATTTGTTTTGATTGAATAAACTTTGGAGACAAATGCTCCTTCCAGTTATGAAAAGAATGTTGTGGCAAAAACATATGAAGTACACTTGCTGGAATTGGGTATGTCTAGTTTGATGAAAAGAAGGAGTAGGGGTGACATGTAGTAGTCTTCCAATATCTCAGGGGCTGCCACAAAGAAGAGGGAGTCAAGCTACTCTCCAAAGCACCTGAGGGCAGGACAAGAAGCAATGGTGGAAGGAGAGAAGCAACCTAGAACTAAGGAGAAATTTCCTGACAGTTAAAACAATTAATCAGTGGAACAACTTGCTTCCAGAAATTTTAAATGCTCCAACACTGGAAGTTCTTAAGAAGAGATTGGATAACCATTTGTTTGAAATGCTATAGAGTTTCCTGCCTAAGCAGGGGGTTGGACTAGAAGACCTCCAAGGTCCCTTCCAACTCTGTTATTCTAGTCTTGTTGTTGTTACTTGCAAAGTTGTGCCCGACTCATCGCGACCCCATGGACAACGTTCCTCCAGGCCTTCCTGTCTTCTACCATGCCCCGGAATCTATTTAAGCTCACGCCAACTACTTCAGTGACTCCATCCATCCACCTCATTCTCTGTCATCCCCTTCTTCTTTTGCCCTCAATTGTTCCCAGCATTAGGCTTTTCTCCAGTGAACCCTTCCTTCTCATTAGGTGGCAAAAGTATTTGAGTTTCATCTTCAGGATCTGGCCTTCTAAAGAGCAGTCCGGGTTGATCTCCTCTAGAACTGACCAGTTTGATCACCTTTTAGTCCAAGGGACTCTCAGGAGTCTTCTCCAGCACCGTAGTTCAAAGGCCTCAATGCTTTGGTGCTCAGTCTTTCTTACGGTCCAAATTTCACAGCCATACATTGCAACTAGGAAAACCTTGACTATACACACTTTTATGAAAAGAATACTTAGCCCCATATCATCTGGACCACGGAGGATTTTTTTTTTAGCGTATCATAATTTCTTGCCCTTGAATATCAGGAGTTTTTAACTTCACTCTAATTCACATTTCATTTCCATCTGAGAAAAAAATCTCAACCTGTCTCCAGAGAGGTTTTTTTTTTTTTTTTGATAGTGGCAAAAATCCAAATGTAAAAAAATAAATAAATACATGTATGTACAGATTAGTGTCTTATTGCTGAGGACTAGTGACATCATCTCCTAAAAGGTAGAACCAGACTTGTTCTATCGTCAATATGAGAAACTATCACATTGAATAATTTCGAACAATTCATTCAAGGTAAACTTTTAAGAAAAACATCCTCTCTCTTTTTTTGGTTATTTTTCTCCTATTTTCTGGTTTTAGAACTGGATGATGAAATGAATTGTTAAAAAGTATTTCATTCTCTTCCAGTAATGTATGATAATCCCCTTTCTGAAGGTAAGTTTCTTGTGGGCAAGCAAAGCAGCATCTTCCTCAAGAGATTACCTTACTAATTCACGATGAACAATTGTATTAAAAAGAGTTGCTCCGTTGAGTTTTTAGAAGACTTAAAATCAGTTTAATGGCAACAGGCCCTTTTAATCTCATTTAGTATCATGTGGTACATAAAAAGGTAAAAATGGATTCGATCATTTGGGTATCCCAAGCAGATCCAGGTACATCAATGGTTATAAGACATCAAGCACATCAGTTTTCTAGCAAGATAAACAAAATAACAGAATAACAAGAGCTGGACGGGACCTTGGAGGTCTTCTAGTCCAACCCCCTCCTCAGGCAGAAAACCCTATACCATTTCAGAGAAAGGGTTGTCCAATCTCTTCTTAAAAACCTCCAGTGATGGAGCATCCATAACTTCTGGAGATTTCCTCTGATTAACTGTTCTAACTGCCGGGAAATTTCTCCTTCGTTCTAGGTTGCTTCTCTCCTTGATTAGTTTCCACCCATTGCTTCTTGTCCTATCTTCTGTGCTTTGGAAAATAGATTGACCCCAGTGGTGGGATTCAAATGTTTTTACTACTGGTTCTGTGGGCATGGCTTGGTAGGCGTGGCATGGCTTAGTGGGCATGGCAGGGGAAGGATACCATAAAATCTCCATTCCCACCCCACTCTAGGGGAAGATTACTGCAAAATCCCCATTTCTTCCCAATCAGAAGGCAGAGAATAGATTAGGGTGGGGCCAGTCAGAGGTGGTATTTACCGGTTCTTCGAACTACTCAAAATTTCCACTACCGGTTCTCCAGAACTGGTCAGAACCTGCTGAATATCCCCTCTGGTTGACCCTCTCTTCCTCATGGCAGCCGCTCAGATATTGGAAGACTTCTATCATGTCACCCCAGTCCTTCTTTTCATTAAACATTAGACATACCCATCTGGCAGCCATTTCTTCATATATTTTAGATGTAAAATAAAGCAGAGGCAGGTTTAAAATACAGGAAGAGCTTCAAATAAAGGGAGAATGTTTCTCTGCGTCAGGTGAATCCGTCGATTTTGCTTGTCTGCTGGAAAGGTGGCCAATGGTCATCACATGACCTGGAACACTGCAAAAGTCACAAATACCTGCTGGGTGCCACACCCCTGAATTTGAAAGGGTGATGACCAGTTTATAAGTCCCTTTTTTTTCAGTGCCATTGCAACTTTTGGACAGTCGCTGAATGAATGATTGTAAATCAAGGACTAGCTGTATCTTCTTTCGAAAAAGGAGGGAAAGACGCGGATTTTGAGAAAGGGGAATCGGGGTGGGGGGAGTGAATATTAGAAAAAATGTTCACTCCCTTCTATTTTTAGCCCTGGCCTCATCCTTTGTTTGCTCCAACCCCATTTATCATTTGCTACTCTCCAAGAGCTCATTCTGGGGGGGAAAGAAATGCAGTTGACAAAAATAAAGGCTGGAAAAACTGGCCTAATCTGAAGTACAGTGGTAGCATTAAAAAAATAGAAGAAAAGAATAATCAAATGGCCAATTTTCTTCTCTATTCAGCTCAGTTCCGTGGAGCGGTAAGCTTCTAAAGTATGAGAATCTTCCTATTATTTTAAATGACATCTCCATGGTAGCAAGGAGTCATGGCTTCAAGTATGAAACCAAGAGCTTCTATTTAACCAAAGAGCATGATCATCAATTATTGGGTTGGGAAGATACCAATGGAAGCAAACCGTCATTTGTCACAGTCAGTTCACACATTAATTAAAAACCCAACCTGCTTACTTGAGTGTTATGACAAACAATTGTTCCTCACTTCCTACTATATCATGGACAAGACATTGTATTTATTGTTGGGCCTTTAACCTTCTGAAAAGAGAAGAATTTCACCCAATGTATCATTTTATTTCGAGTTTGCCTGCCGATGTGCAGGTATTGTGCAAAGGCTCCCTGCTTTGATAAACCTAAAGCAAATACCGCTCTTAATTTTCCAGCTGGCTACACAAATTCTTAATTAAAGTCAAAATTTCTGTAGAAATTGGTTCTCGCACCTTTTGCCCCACAGACCTGTGTCAATCAAAGTCTGCAGAATCCGCCAGCGTAAGAGTCAATACGGAGAAATGAAGCGGGATCCAAGTTTCAGGAATCCACATATTTGCTCTCAGGAGATTTGAGATCTGCAGCTGATGATTCGAAGAGGTAATTGTGTAATGTCATAATGAAGAAATCCAGGGGTGAAATCCAGCAGGTTCTGACAGGTTCTGGAGAACCGGTAGAGGAAATTTTGAGCAGTTCAGAGAACTGGCAAATTTTACCTCTGGCTGGCCCCAGAGTGGGGTGGGAATGGGGATTTTGCAATATCCTTCCTCCAGGAGTAGGGAGGGAATGGGGATTTTGCAGTATCTTTCCCTGCCATGCCCACTAAGCCACGTCCACAGAACCAGTAGTAAAAAAAAATTGGATTTCACCACTGAAGAAATCCCCAGATTTCATTTTTCCCATGGTCTTGTATTTTGACGGGGAAATTTGGACTTCTTTCCCATGACATTTATAGTGACTACTCAGAGATGGATTCAGCCGGTTCTGTCTGGTTCGGGCAAACTAGTAGTGGCGACTGCAGAAAGCTCCGCCCACCCACCCAAACGTAATGCATGAGCAAAGAGCATGCACGAAAGACTGTATGCAAGAGCAGAGGAGGTGCATGAGAGCAAAGTGGTAGGGAAGGTAAGTGAATCCCACTTCTGTAACTATTTCATGGTTTACACCAGCGGTGGCTTCCCCCCAGTTCAGACCGGTTTGCAAGAACCAGTAGTAAAACCAGAGGGAGGCTCCGCTCACTGGCCCGGACGTCATCAGGAAGTTTCTGTGCATGCATGCGCAGTCCCGTTGCGAACCTGTAGTAAAGGTAAGTAGAACCCACCCCTGGTTTACACTACAGATTATTTTATATAGCCCCTGCCTTAAATTAGTGCGAAACTATTAATTCTTGTGGTGAGATGGGCAACCAACAAATGTAATAAATAAAACTAAATAAACGCACACTATTAATTTTCAGCCATATACAGTAATCAGAATGGTTTCTGCATCGCTAAGGATGCAGCTTGGAAACCATATGTAATTTACCCCTTGTGATAAATTGTATTGGGTAATCTGAAACATAGATTAATTTTCGTAATGTTTAAAGGCAGAGAATTCATTTTGGTTTTGCTTCACATTTTGGTGCTCTTGGAAGAAAATATAATTTTTTTTTTTTGAACATCCTTAATCTATAAAGAGAGGGACGGGGTGGCTCAGTGGCTAAAATTCTGAGCTTGTCGATCAAAAGGTTCAGCGGTTCGAATCCCTAGTGCCACCGTAATGGGCTGAGCTCCCGTTACTTGTCCCAGCTTCTGCCAACCTAGCAGTTCGAAAGCATGTAAAAAAAAAAATGCAAGTAGAAAAATAGGGACCACCTTTGGTGGGAAGGTAACAGCATTCCATACGCCTTTGGCATTTAGTCATGTTGGACACATGACAATGGAGACATCTTTGGACAGCGCTGGCTCTTCGGCTTTGAAACGGAGATGAGCACTGCCCTCTAGAGTCGGGAATGACTAGCACATATATGTGAGGGAAACCTTTACTTTTACCTTTAATCTATAAAGAAGCTACAACTGGTTATTCTGAAGAATAACAAGAATGTCATTGAAATGTTAACCACTGTTACTCATAAATCAGCTTTCTCCCTCCCTCCAGACAGTCTCAATTGCAATAGTTCCTCTCGTAAATACTTTCTCTGAGATAAAATTATAGCCCTCTGAATGAATATAGTTTTCAGTAAACACATTTGAAACAATGATTAGAATCTCCCTTCTCCCTTTTCCTTCTTCCTCTGATTCTAGCAATTTGTCTTTTTTAAACAAAAGGGCCTGAAGTGTTAGAATTGTTTGGATTACACACAAATGCACCAAGATTCTGCTACAGATTCAGTGAATAAGAATCAAATCTCTTCAGATTCTATTTCCAAATATAACTGAACCCATCTAATAATTTTTCAGTCCTTGTGTAGCTTAACCCCCCAAGGGAAGAAGCCTGTAGATTGGTACTCACGGAATAAGAAAACAGTATCAAGAGGCCCGGTGTCTTGTAGAAGAAAACAACATTCAGATGGCTGTGCGGTGCTTCAGACTTGATCCCACAGGAAACATGAGGAAAATGCATTGCTATTTTAAGGTTTGTGCTTGTAGTCCAAAGGGATTGTTCTGACTTAGGCTTCCTTAGAAAGTAAACAGCACAAACTTAGTCCTGGCAAATCTCTTTAATTCATACGGCTGTAAATTACTTTCATTTACAGTCTGTAAGGCTCGATAAACAGTCTTTCAGAGGAAGGTTATCAACACCCACCAATCTCACGTGGAACGCTGCCAAAGAACTAATTTCCAGACACAGGGCAAGGCCAAACTTGGCACAGAGTCACAAACAGAATTTTCAAATTTTGAATTGGCCAGATGAACTTCCTGCAAAACTCACATCCCATTTGCTTCTCCTTTATGTCTTATGGGAGGAGCCAATCATCTCCAAGCCTTACTCCCAAGTTGACCGTTTCCTTAATTGTTCCTGTCTCCTGGCAGCTCTGCGCATGCACATACTGGGAAAAGGCTCACACTGTTCTTCTGCCTCGCTGATGTCAGACTCCAGAGACTCTGGAGACAGCAAAGTATTACCAGATGGCCTTGGCCCCCTCTCTGCCTCCAACTCAGAGCCATCGTCCGAGCCTTCCCCAGACTCCAGGACTGGCCCACATTCCTCCCCAATCTCCTCAATCCGAATCTGCTGCCAGCTCTTCTGGCCACTGGCAACTTGTTGTGGCCAACTCGTCACAGCTAACTCACCACAGAACAACTCACCATAGCCAGTTTGCCATAGGACAATTTGCTGCAGGACAAGAGTTACACAATTATTGAACAAATCGTGGAATAGAATCATTAAAGAAAGGATACTGTGCTGTTCAGATAGTGAATTATAGTGAATTAGTTACCTTAAGAATTAGAGCTGTCTCCTTAAGAGATTGCATTATGGGAAATGTAGTCCATGACATGTGACCACATCTGTGTGTCTGATTGGCCACTGAGGCTCTCTGCCTGGTGTGTAGAACAAAACCCAGCCATTATGAATTGCCACAGAGAAGAGAAGCATGCTTTTTGAACAGGGGGACAGATCTACCATCATTTTACACTAGGAAATGGGACAGATTATGAAATATACAGATGAATCCCATCTTGAATCACCATGATTGTAAGTCTATATTTGGAGGAAACCTGAAATAAACTTGATCTGTATGGAATCCAGGTGCCTGTTCTCAGTGGAACCAGATGCTTTGGGAACAGAACAGATGTCAAAGGAGACATAAAATGAAAGGTGAATGACAACAGTTAAAATCCTTTTTGAAGTTATTTTAAATAATTAAATTGAGTTGTTGAATTGTCTTGCAGTGAGTTGTCCCTTGGTGAGTTGACCATGCCAACTCATCCTTGGTGAGTTGACTGTGGCAAATTGGCCTCAGCAAGTTGGCTGCTGCGAGTTGTCCCATTGTGAGTCCAAAGCACCTTTTGGCTATCAAATCAAATTAGAGGTGACATGATAGCAGTATTTCAGTATTTGAGAGGCTGCCACAAAGAAGACGGGGTCAAATTATTCTCCAAAACACTAGAGGGCAGAACAAGAAATAATGGTTGTAAACTAAACAAAGAGAGAAGCAACCTGGAATTAAGGAAAAACTTTCTAACAGTGAGGACAATTAACCAGTGAGACAGCTTGCCTTCAGAAATGGTGGGCCTCCATAACTGGAGGTTTTTAAGAGATTGAACAGTCACTTGTCCGAGATGATATAGGTTCTCTTGCTTGAGCAGGGGGCTGGACTAGAAGACCTCCAAGGTCCCTTCCATTTCTGTTCTATTCTGTTCTGTTCTGTTCTAAATCCAAAGCACTCGGTAGCTCTCATAATCAGGACCCTGGAGAGCTCCTTGATGATGCTAGGTTTTCCATTCAGTTGAGTCTGAGTCTTGGAGATTCTGTGGACCAGGTTTCTCCACATCTTCCAATTTTCTTACAAGAACGTAACAGGATTCATTCTACAAGAAAAGAACTGTTGCCGCAATCTTTATTTTTGGTTGTCAAAACCCATGGGTTTTTTTTCCCCCCCACAATATGATTTGCCTAGAGGGTGTGTTGACCGAATGGACATCTTGGTGGCAACGGCAGGAGCAAACAGAAGATCATCTACAAAAGAGCAAATTTGGGGAGGTTGATCACTGTCTTAACTCTCCCCTCACCCCAACAAACTTCCCATCTCCCCCACTCTCTCTTTTTTCTTTTTTCTTTTTGTCATTATTGCTATTTTTCTGGGCAGGTGGTCCACTTTCGGGATTGAAGTTGTTTAGAACTTTTTAAGTTCCAAGCATTCTTGAAAATACAGATAGTAATTAAGTTGGACACTGTTCTGCAGCAAGCCAATTTCCCACTTAATGTTCTTGGTTTAATTAAAAGATTCTAAAAAGAAAATTTGGGTTGGACAGGATTTCTGGTTTATTCTAAATGGAATTTCCACGGATGCTACATTAACTATCCATGCTTCAGACTATACACATAACAGCACCTCTTTATTACCTATTGATCCTGCAACTTAACTTTATTTGAGTGGAATTAATAATCCATAGACAGTCAGCCAAACTTTTTTTCTCCTTAAAGTTACAGTATTTTAAATAGAATAACAATCTGTTTCTCTGTTTTATTATTTCTTCGTTTTTTGCTTACATCATGCACACAGGTTGAAATCACTAAAAAAAAGCACATGATGTAAAAAAGCAAGCATTATTATTTGCAATCAGTTGGGAGGCTTCATTTTTGTAATGTAAGTTTGCCTTTTAAAATAAATTCAATAACAGCACAATGCATGGTGAAATCTGCTCTCCACAGGACACAATTGGTAGTTTTTAAATTATTATTTCTTTCTGGATTTCTATTTCAGTGCTTCTCTTCACATTTTTACCTGGAAAGAAAATTCTATGAAGTGTGACGCTCTGATATAGAACTTTTCGTTCTGTTAATTTACCCACTCTTCCAATTTGCCAAACTCTTTTTATTTCAAGATTATCACATTGGGGGAATCTCTCTCTCTCTCTCTCCCCACTCCTCCATGAACTGGCTGAAAATCCACTAACTCTTAACAAGGAAGTTCCTTCTTTCTGGCAATTAAGTTGTCCCTGGAAGAAGCCCAGTGGTGATTTTTCACATTTTTTATACTAATTTTAGGAAAGATTAAAATTTACTAACATAAAAGCTATTGTAAAACTTAACAACCCAAAGGTTCCTAATAGCTGAAAAGCAGTTAAAAAATTCCAAAAGTGATTAGAAAAGGGAGAGGATCCATTTAATCCAGTAACTTTTTAAAGAACCCAACCATGGTTTAAATAAGATGGTTGTCAATCCTGAAGCCATTTTGGAACATCTTCAGGGCTGCCACAGCTACGCTGGTTGAAGCTGTGGGAAAGGGAGTGGGGAATAGAGATAGCTGGGGACTTGTAGCCAAAATAAAATTCTTTCTCCTGGGAAACAAGGACGTTCTCACCAGGCACTGGGGAGGTGTGAACTGAAACCAATTGGGGTTAGGGCTGTGACCGGATTGGACCATGTGATGGACATGTGGACTAGGGGAAAGAACTTTGACTTTTAATTTGGGTGGGGAAAACCACAGAATCTTCAGAGTCGGATTTTCACCTGATGTGCCAATATGACATACCTAATAAATCTGTATTTTGAGGAACAACTAGGCCTCAGAGGTTTGATTGCATTGAATCTGTTACTTGGAACTTTGCCAATGGTTATTTCTCCATCTTCTAAAGCTCTAAATCTACCAGATACTGCTTTAGAATAGAATAACGGAGTTGGAAGAGACCTTGGAGGTCTTCTAATCCCACCCCATGCTTAGGCAGGAAATCCTACACTACTTCAGACAAATGTTTATCCAACATCTTCTTAAAAACTTCCAGTGTTGGAGCATTCACAACTGATAAATTGTTCTCACCGTCAGGAAATTTCTCCTTAGTTCTAAGCTGCTTCTCTCCTTGATGAGTTTCCACCCATTGCTTCTTGTCCTGCCCTCAGGTGCTTTGGAGAATAGCTTGACTCCCTCTTCTTTGGGGTAGCCCCTGAGATATTGGAACACTGCTATCATGTCTCCCCTAGTCCTTCTTTTCATTAAACTAGACATACCCAGTTCCTGCAACTGTTCTTCATATGTTTTAGCTTCCAATCCCCTAATCATCTTTGTTGCTCTTCTCTACACTCTTTCTAGAGTCTCCACATCTTTTTTATATCGTGGTGACCAAAGCTGAATGCAGGATTCCAAGTGTGGCCTTACCAAGGCATTATAAAGTGGTATTAACACTTCACGTGATTTTGATTCTATCCCTCTGTTTATGCAGCCTAGAACTGTGTTGGCTTTTTTGGCAGCTGCTGCTGGCTCATGTTTAAATGGTTGTCTACTAGGACTCACAGTTATTACTATTGAACAAAGTACCACATATACTGTACCTGTCCATTTGGTTTTTCTTGCCTAAATGTAGAACCTTACTTTTTTCACCACTGAATTTCATTTTGTTAGATAGTGCCCAACATCTGTCAAGATCCTTCTGTATCTTAAACCTATCTTTTGGAGTGTTGGCTATGCCTATCAGCTTGGTGTCATCTGCAAATTTGATGAGTTCCCCATCTATCCCCTCGTCCAAGTCATTGATGAAGATGTTGAAGAGTACTGGGCCTAAAACAGAGCCCTCCATGTAGATGCAGTTCCATTGAGGACTACATATTGAGTGTGGTTGGTCGGCCAGTTATAAATCCATCTGCTGTCTAACTCACATTTTCCTACTTTATCTAGTAGTAGGTTATGGTCTACTTTGTCAAATGCCTTACTGAAGTCCAAGTAAATTATACTGACAGCATTTCTCTGCTCCGCTAATTTTGTCACTTTGACAAAGAATGCAATAAGATTAGTCTGTCATGATCTGTTTTTGAGAAACCCATGTTGGCTTTGGGTTATTACATTGTTTGCTTCTAGGTGTTCGCTGATTCGTTTCTTGATTATCTTTTCCAGAATCTTCCCTGGTATTGTGATCAGGCTGATAGGTCTGTAGTTTCCTAGATCTATTTTTTTTCCTTTTTTGAAGATGGGAACTATATCAGCTCTTTTCCAGTCCTCTGCCAGTTCCCCGGTGCTCCAGGATCTCTGAAAGATATAGTTCAGTGGTTCTGAGATCTCGTCTGCCAGTTCCTTTAGAACCTTGGGGTGTAATCCGTCCGGCCCTGGTGATTTGAACTAGTCTAGGGTAGACAGGTGTTCACTTACCATTTTCTTCTCTATTTTAAATTGTGTTCCTTATCTTTTTTTTTTTTTTTTTTTTTTTGTGATGCTGTTTTTGATAGGTTGGACTGTTTTTCCCCCCTTTGTGTAAAGACAGATGCAAAAAATGAGTTAAGTAGTTCTGCTTTCTCCCTGTTGCTTGCCACCTTCTTGACTTTTTCCTTGACTTTTTTCTTTTTTTTAACATGTTGGAAGAAGCTTTTTTTGTTATTTTTTTTTACTTTTGTCGCTTTTACTATTGTATTTTTTTTTTTTACTTTCTTCTGGTCTTCTTGCAAGAGGCAACAGTATGGAGTACTTGTAGCTGATCTCCTTGTCTAGAAAGGAATTATGAAGTGCAGGTCTGCTAGCTGAAACTTCATTTTCCTGTGATTGTTCCATCTGCTTTTGTGGGGCCCTATTCAGTTTTTCTTCCCCAGAAGCCCAGGATTCTTCTTATTTTGTTGGTAGTCTAAATTCAGAATCCCTAATCCGATTTGTAATGCAATTTATTGCATTTTAAAATCAATAACATATGTCAGCAGGTATTAACAGAACTTGTTGCTTCCTCACCAGTTTGCTTTACACATCACTAGACCAAAGAAATGTCAGTATTGACAATTTTAAGCCGAAGGCTGCAGAGTAAAGAAGCAAGATAAATTACACACTCAAGATCAAAATCCTGGAAGTTCATGAATTACTTTGGAGGAATTAGTTTGTTGTGACAAAATTGTTTTACATGTTTTCTCCTTTTAATATTAACCAGAAACTTGAGTGTAGGCGAATAAATGGATCCTAAAATTGCATTAGTCAGTGCTATCTGCTTTACTTATCTGCTAATTCTTGTTCTTTATTGCCCTCGCTATCCACAATTGGACTTGACCAAACCAATGTGTTTGACTAACAGATAGGAAAAGATACATATTTTAACAGATGTTAGTAATATCCTCACATCAGATATTATATGTTATCAAGTTTTATTTGCTCTTTTCAGTAGCCGATCCTTGGAGACTGGATGGACAAGTCCCTGCAGTTTTCTTGGCAGGGTTTGGGTTTGGGTTTGGGTTTGGGTTTGGGTTTGGGTTTGGGTTTGGGTTAGGGTTAGGGTTAGGGTTAGGGTTAGGGTTAGGGTTAGGGTTAGGGTTAAGGTTAAGGTTAGGGTTAGGGTTGTCTATGACAACTCGACAGAGCCAACTTGCCATGGCCAACTTGATGTAGCCAACTTGCCATGGTCAACTTGATGTGACCATGGGATCATCATAGGACAATTCAGCATGGCCAACTTGCCATGGGACAATTCAGTGTGGGACAAGAGTTACACTAATATCAAATATATAGTGGAATAGTATCATTAAACAAAGGATGCCAAAGGAGGGACAAAATGAAATGTGAATGACAAAAATCAAAATAAACTATTTTCACTTCTGTGATGTCATCACAGTGGGTCTTTGAAGGCTTGAAGAAATGTTATGATTTAAATCTTGAGTTAAGTCTTGGGGATCTGTAGCCATGATGTGTGATCAGAAAAGGTATTTAATGGGGGATCCATGGTGAAGAAAAGATTGAAAACCACTGGTAAAGAGCAAGATCAAGGGGAGAAGCAATCTGGAATTAAGGAGGAACTTGCAATGGATGGGAACTAAATCAAGGAGAAAACCAACCTACAACTAAGAGATTTCCTGACAATAAGAACAATTAATCAGTGGAACAACTTGCTTCCAGAAGTTGTAAACACTCCAACATTGGAGGTCTTTAAGAAGAGACAGCCACTTGTCTGAAATGGTATAGGGTCTCCTATTCGAGCAGAGGGTTGACTAGAAGACCTCCAAGGTTCCTTTCAACTCTGTCCTGAATTCTAAAGTTGGGTGAGTTTGGTACAGTTTGATATAGGTGGTCCCTATTTTTCTACTTGCATTTTTTACCTGCTTTCGAACTGCTAGGTTGGCAGAAGCTGGGACAAGTAACAGGAGCTCACCCCGTTACGTGGCACTAGGGATTCGAACCGCTGAACTGCTGACCTTTCGATCGACAAGCTCAGCATCTTAGCCACTGCATCCACTGAGCCACTCATCCCATAGTCGCTAAATAAGCCAGCAATGATGTACTGGAGAAGAAGGAGAAGAAATATCCCTGGGCAGAGAAGAAACTGGGAAGCTAACCCACTTACCGCTTATTTCCCATATCTTAAATTGGGGTATTCAAACTCTGAGTCAGGAAATCTCCAGAGGGCCAAAAACAACCTGACAACTGGGTTTTTTTTTTTTTTAAATAGCCTGTTCAGATTTGGTCCAGCTAAGTGGCATGCTGTCAAAACTCATTCTTGGCTTAGCTCCACATTTTGCCTTCCCAAGTTTACAACAGGCAGTTCGGTCTTCGCAGACTCTGAGAAGACCTGTGCTAGATAGCTTAAATTTTATTAATTAAAAGTGGCATATTAATTTCCTGCCCAATTCTAATGCCAAGGATAGGAATTAAACCAGAAGATGGATGATTTTTTTTAAAAAAAAAAAGTAGCTAATGTCAAGATCTCTTGGTAAATTGAGCTTGGTTTTTTGTTTGTTTTTATAAAAATAAAGAGGCACTTGGATACGGTGACAGCCCAAATTGGTGTCCAGCATTTCCAAAAAAGCAGACCAGGAAAATATCGCTCCCTTCAGATGGAGAATGGGTGGCTTCATTTGTCTCAAGCAACAGGAAGCAGTTGCAAAAGAATAAAAATTGAGCTAGGGATGCTTTGCAGCAATTGATGAACTGACAGCTTCATCTGGAGATGGGCGAGACCTACAGCTATTGCAATTATGTTGCTGTCCCCTGGTAACCTTTAGATCTATTACAATTTGCATTCCTATTGAAAAAGATAAAGCCCAATCAGTCGAAATGCTAAACTGAAACAACCTTGAATTTGGAGAGACGGGAAGATATAAAACTGCGGAGGGCACAAGGATGGAAAGTGCATCATGATCCTCACATCTTGTTCCAGACAGAAATTCAGGGAGGAAGACTTCGCAGCTGTGTTCACATCAGACAACTTAAGTTATCGTAGAACGAAAGGGTGGCAAGGAATCTCATGGGTCATCTGTTCTAAACATCCCAGGGACTGTGTCAACTGCAGGAATATATAGGTTTATTGTATTGTAGGAAGTTAGCACCCACCTGTCTCCTAGAAAAATGAAATATTCTAGGAAATATTAAAAAGGCAGAATATTGTATTTTCCATAAAGGAGAAACATGTTTCGCTGCCCCCACCCCCAGCAGATATTTTGGTGCCAACCTATCTATAAGACAAAGGCTGGGCCAGCTTATCTACAACACAAAAGACCTGACACTCAGGACATGATAGGATTAGCCCTTACTCAAGATCCAAACCAGGACAAAACCATTAAGCCATAATAGGAATTGCCCAAAGCCCTTTCATTACATCATCATCACCCAGCAAGATTCAACCAAGCTTGACTCAGAAAACCTACAAGGTTAGTTATGACCCCTACAGCAGCCAATAGTTTGCCACAGGAACAGAAAGCTCTAAGGCGGGGCTCAAGAGAGGGTATAAATCTCTCTCTGTCTTTCAGCCATGGGCTCATTTTTGCTCAGGACCCAAAAAAACCCATGTGGTCCTGTCCACCATTAAACCATCTTTCCAAGCAGTCTCCATGCTTCCAGTGTCTTTCTTCCCACTTGGAACTGAACCCAGATGGATATTTCTTCCAACAGTATACAAAAACTCTTTGCAAGAATCTGAACTACTAACGGTCAAAGCAAATTGATGGTAGATAAGAATCAATGGAATTCGACTTCCGGTGGCGCCTTCCTCGTTGGTGGCGGGCTTTTCATGCCCGCCGGTTTCTCGGCGCGTTAGAGCCGCCTTACAATAGACAGGCGGCTCGAAAAAACCTGCTCCTTGATGGGAGGAGCAGGGAGAGCTTCTGGGGGTGAGGTTGAGCCTCACTGAGTCGCCCCAGGAATTTTTCCTTGTCCTGGGGAGGGCTCAGAGGGATGGCTCCCTCCATACCCCCAGGCTCTGCGCCGAGAGGATCCTCCGCTAATTATCTAATTAGCGGAGCCAGACGTTGGGAGCAACACCACAATTGAAGCGACAATTGGAGCAAGTTGGAAAAGAGAGAAGAAAAATTTAAGCAAGTATGGATTTTCTTCAACGGATTTTTTGGAAGAGGAGGGGGGAAAGGGGGAAGGAGAGGAAGAAAAATGAAAGTTTTTAAGATGGCGACTGGCTCTGCTTGAAAGGAAAGTGATAGCGGAAATGGAGCGCAGAGTTTAGTCCTGAAAGACTTTGAAAGGAATATTTTGTCACAGAAAAAGAACTTAAAGGAACAGAGGCTGATTTAAATAGATTTCTTCTGTTTTTTTTTTTCTTTTCTTTTTTCTATTGAAGTAAGAAGGATTTTTTCTTGGTCCTTTTTAAAAGTAAAGATGCCTAAACTTAAAGGAAGAGGGGGCTCCCCCTTGAATCAGATGAATAAAGTTGAAATGTCTCATTTGCAGAGACTTACAGAACAGGAGTTAAAAGAGTTAATTACAAGGTCCTTAGAGAGTGTGGTAGATAAGATAAAAGGATCACAGAAGGACCTCGAGGAACTGGTTTCTGGGAAATATGACCAATTAAGTCAAATTATTGCTCAAGTAGCTTCAGATTTTTCAACTGCGGTGGCTGCAATGGGGAAGAAAGTGATTGAGATGAGTAGTAAATTTGAATCTCAGATACAAGAATTACAAGCGAAACTTCTGGAAGCAGAGGCCAAAAATTATAACATTCAGAATGATGTTATTATGCTTCAAATTAAGGCTATGGAATCTGCAATTAGACTAAGAGGGATAAAAGAAAACAACAGAGAAAACTTAAGAACAACTTGTGCAAAGGCCTTTGCAGAATTATTAAAGCTACAAGATGAATTAATTTTGGGTTCTATAGCGAAAGTTTACAGAGTTAACTCACGTTTGGCTAAACAAAGGAATCTGCCTAGAGATGTCTTTGTTTACTTCACTGATAAGAGACTGAGAGATGATATTTTACAAAAGTCTTATTCTGATAGAGTGCAGGTAGCAGGTACACAAATCAGGATTTTCAAAGAGCTACCATCGAAGGTCTTGAAGGACAGGAAAGATTTTGATTTTTTGGTCAAGGAATTGAAGAGAAGTAATATCCCATTTAGATGGGATTTTCCAGTTGGTATAATTTTTAGATATCAAGGTGTGAGACATTGTCTGAATACTATTGAAAAAGCAGAATATTTTTATCAAAATATCTTTAAGGGAGCACCGAAATATATTAAGAATAAAAAGTCAAAAACAGAGTTTACAAAATATGAACAGAAAGAAGAAAATCAAAGTGTGTTAAAAGTAAAAGGAGAATTTGGTGGTTGTCCAGAGGATTCTATTATGGATTTTTCTGATGAGAAAACTGAACACCTCAGTGATCTTGGGGGATTACAGGACCTTGAACTGCTGGAGGAAGATTTAAAAAACAAAGTTTTACTTCGAGATGACCAGCAGCAGAGGTCCAAACTCTTCAGGACATGGGGGGTGATGCTAATCGACAGGAACTAGAAGTCAATGAAGAAATCCGACTGGAAACCACAGGTGATAAATTTAAAGAGCATCCTGAATTGTTTGATACTGAATCAGAAAGCATTGAAAGATTTGGAAAAAATGGATTATAAAAACTCTTTTAAGATGTACAACAATTTGTTAAAAGTTCATTCTGAGTTGGACTAACTTTAAACTTATATATCAAAATGGATTATAAAATTTTTTTACTATGAAGTTTATCCTGGATTGGACATGTTATCCTGAGTTCTGATAGATTGCTGCAAAATTAGCAGCGATCACTGGTTACCCAATTATATATTTTTTGTGGAATTTATTTTCTAGGAGAAGACTACGAAATTGAAAATATCCTATAACCCGAAGGATTGAATTGCAAAGGGTGGCAGGATTTGAAATAATTTTGAAGGAACATCTGGGAATGCAGTTCTTAGTTGGTTTTTTTTCCTCTTTTTTTTTCTTCAAGGCTTGAATGTCAAGACTGCAAAAGCCTATTTTTAGGTATAGTATAAGTTAGCTTGAATGAATCTTCCTAGAGGTGTGAATATCTTCGTGGTTGGATATTATTCATATAAAGTCACTCGGGGGGTTGTGTGGGGAAATGTTTTACTTTGCTGATGGGGGCAGCGGCAAGATGAAGATTATTGAAGCAGGATTTATGTAAGGAAATATGTTTGACTTCAATCAAGTTGAAGAGAAGATTGAAATTTGGATTATACAGACTGAGGAATGAATTAAACAAAAGATAATTTTCTTAATGATATGACTGTGTGATTATAAATATATATGCATATATATGTTTTATGTTTTTGGGGGGGTTTTTTTAGTTAAGGGGTGTAGTTAGGATAGAATTATAATGGTGTTCTTAATTATAATGGTTATTAATGGTCTTTTTTTATTATAATATTGTTTAAATATATTAAGGTCTGGTTTTTTGTTTTTTTTTACTTTTTTTTTCCTTCTTTCTTTCTTTCTCTTTCTTTTCCTCTTTTGAAATTTGTTTAATTTAGAATTTGAATATTTAATAATCTTTTTCTTTTTCCCTTGTTCTAAAGTTTGTTTTTTTTAACTTGTAGCGGAAGTCAGGGGGGGGGATGGGGAGGGAAGGGGTTGGGGTTGAGGGAGGATGGGAGGGGTTGGGTAGGGGGACTGGGGAGGGGGGGTGAAAATGAAAAAATTTCTGTATTGTAAAACTTTTTCAATAAAAAAAAAAGAATCAATGGAATTCAAGGTGAGTTAGACTTAGATCTCCTGTGGGCACAAAGGGACTCGAGACTGATGACATGTCTGACCCCTCCCTCGGGCTCAGTCTGGTCCTCTTTTACAGATTGACCACTACATGAGGTGGCTGTTGAACCATCCTATTATTCATGTTCACATAATACATTACAATAAAGTATCCAAAATGGGATGGTCTTGCACAACATGCTAGCAAACTAAGAATGAAGCAAACCAGGATATAACCAGACTGGCAAAATCACTTCTACAGCAGGGCAGGCAATTCAGCCATCCAATGTTGGCAATTGAAATTCATATTTCAAGGAACATTATACAGTAGTGCCAAAATTGTGGAAACCCTTTGGAAAAAGTGTATTTTTGAGTTTTGATAGCTAATAACACCACTTTTTTTTTTTTTTTGGAGTTTCAAGATTCCATCACTGGAATGGCCCGGAAATAGCTCAGACCTTAACCCAATTTAAAACCTATGGAGCCGACTAAAGAAACTTGTTAGTCAGAAGCAACCCAGCAATAAAACCCAGTTAATAGAAGCAATCCTTCAATTTTGGTTTCACATTAGAACAGCTGCAGAAGTAAAAGACTTGGTTCAGTCCATGGGAAGACATTGTAAGGCCGTAATTGATGCTAAACTAAGTATTAACGAAGTTAATACCCAACTAAGTTAATACCCAACTGAGTATTAACTGACATGGTGATAATTTTTGTATATCTTATTTTTTCTACGTGTTTCCCTTTTCTTCTTTATACTGTGACTGCTCTGCTAATAGCAAATCCTTCATAAAAGTTATTGCATTACATTCTTGATTCAATTATCTTTCCATTGATATCTAATTTTAGGGTCCTACTCCAAAAAAAGTGGTGTTATTAGCTAGTTTTAGAAAATACACTTTTCTCAAACGGTTTCCACAATTTTGGCCACTACTGTATTTTCCCCCAGCCTTCTATGGAAAGCGTAGAAGAACGAACGTCAGATCTTTGCACGCAAAGCATGTAGGCTATTGCTGAGCTACAGCCCATCCCAGTGTCCCAGTTTTGAAAAGGACTGATTAAAATATCTTGTTCTGATATATTTAAAGCAAAGATCTTTGAAGCTTTGAAACTTGCCACAGATGCCAAATTGTAGCCATTGAAAGCGTGCCCCACCAATGAACATTTCTGAGGGTGGTTGCAGGGAGGAGAGGAAAGAGATTTCCACCCCTCCCCTTCCACTATCTGGAAACAAATCACCACTCTGCAAAGAAACAAAATGTACAGCTCCAAGCCTACAACAATTACTTGGCAAATAGACTGTCGCTGAAATATCAGGTTGTTTTGCCAGCCTGTAAAACTGAAGCACAAATATCATAAAAACTATTATCGCTTTTAAAAGAGAGAGAGAGGGCGGGGGGAGGGAAGGAGAGAGAGAGAGAGGAAGCGAGAGAGAGAGAGAGAGGAGGGAGGGAGGGAGAGATGGAGAGGGAGAGAGAGGGAGGAAGGGAGAGAGAGAGGGAGGGAGGGAGAGAGAGAGGAAGGGAGAGAGAAAGGGAGGGAGAGAGAGATGAGGGAGGGGTAGGAAGGGAGAGAGAGAGGGAGGGAGAGAGAGATGAGGGAGGGAGGGAGAGATGGAGAGAGAGGGAGAGAGAGGTAGGAAGGGAGTGAGAGAGGGAGGGAGTGAGAGAGAGGGAGGAAGGGAGAGAGAGGGAGGGAGGGAGAGAGGAAGAGAGAGAGGAAGGGAGAGAGAGAGAGAGGGAGGGACAGAGAGATGAGGGAGGGAGAGAGAGAGGGAGAGAGGGGTAGGAAGGGAGAGAGGGAGGGAGGGAGAGAGGAAGAGAGAGAGGAAGCGAGAGAGAGAGAGGAGGGAGGGAGGGAGAGATGGAGAAGGAGAGAGAGGGAGGAAGGGAGAGAGAGAGGGAGGGAGGGAGAGAGAGAGGAAGGGAGAGAGAGAGGGAGGGAGAGAGAGATGAGGGAGGGAGAGAGAGGGAGAGAGGGGTAGGAAGGGAGAGAGAGAGGGAGGGAGAGAGAGATGAGGGAGGGAGGGAGAGATGGAGAGAGAGGTAGGAAGGGAGTGAGAGAGGGAGGGAGTGAGAGAGAGGGAGGAAGGGAGAGAGAGGGAGGGAGGGAGAGAAGAAGAGAGAGAGGAAGGGAGAGAGAGGGAGGGACAGAGAGATGAGGGAGGGAGAGAGAGGGAGAGAGGGGTAGGAAGGGAGAGAGAGAGGGAGGGAGAGAGAGATGAGGGAGGGAGGGAGAGATGGAGAGAGGGGTAGGAAGGGAGAGAGGGAGGGAGGGAGAGAGGAAGAGAGAGAGGAAGGGAGAGAGAGAGGGAGGGACAGAGAGATGAGGGAGGGAGGGAGAGATGGAGAGAGAGAGGGAGAGAGAGGTAGGAAGGGAGTGAGAGAGGGAGGGAGTGAGAGAGAGGGAGGAAGGGAGAGAGAGGGAGGGAGGGAGAGAGGAAGAGAGAGAGGAAGGGAGAGAGAGAGGGAGGGACAGAGAGATGAGGGAGGGAGAGAGAGAGGGAGAGAGGGGTAGGAAGGGAGAGAGGGAGGGAGGGAGAGAGGAAGAGAGAGAGGAAGGGAGAGAGAGAGGGAGGGACAGAGAGATGAGGGAGGGAGAGAGAGATGGAGAGAGAGAGGGAGAGAGAGGTAGGAAGGGAGTGAGAGAGGGAGGAAGTGAGAGAGGGAGGAAGGGAGAGAGAGGGAGGGAGGGAGAAAGGAAGAGAGAGAGGAAGGGAGAGAGAGAGGGAGGGACAGAGAGATGAGGGAGGGAGAGAGAGAGGGAGAGAGGGGTAGGAAGGGAGAGAGGGAGGGAGGGAGAGAAGAAGAGAGAGAGGAAGGGAGAGAGAGAGGGAGGGACAGAGAGATGAGGGAGGGAGGGAGAGATGGAGAGAGAGAGGGAGAGAGAGGTAGGAAGGGAGTGAGAGAGGGAGGGAGTGAGAGAGAGGGAGGAAGGGAGAGAGAGGGAGGGAGAGAGGAAGAGAGAGAGGAAGGGAGAGAGAGAGGGAGGGACAGAGAGATGAGGGAGGGAGAGAGAGAGGGAGAGAGGGGTAGGAAGGGAGAGAGGGAGGGAGGGAGAGAGGAAGAGAGAGAGGAAGGGAGAGAGAGAGGGAGGGAGAGAGAGATGAGGGAGGGAGGGAGGGAGGGACAGAGAGATGAGGGAGAGGGAGAGAGAGGGAGAGAGGGGTAGGAAGGGAGAGAGGGAGGGAGGGAGAGAGGAAGAGAGAGAGGAAGGGAGAGAGAGAGGGAGGGAGAGAGAGATGAGGGAGGGAGAGAGAGAGGGAGAGTGGGGTAGGAAGGGAGAGAGGGAGAGAGAGAGAGAGAGGGAGGGAGGGAGGAAAAAGCCCCTGTAGGATAATGGTTTTACTCTGCTGCTTTCAAACATTTCCACTGAATCAAGTTCAAGAGAGAGGTTTTTTTTTAAAAAAGTCCAGGACAAAATTGTACCCCATCAGAATGCACATGGATGCCAACAAGATATGTGCAGTCAGGAGGAGAGAATGAGTTGGATGTCAAAGAAAAAAAAAAGCTGGAAAGGCCTTTCATCAGATGAAACTATTCCACAATGTATTTCTCTACCGGTTTTCCTCGAAGACTGTGTTTCTTAACCTTGGAAACTATAAGATGTGTAGCATTCAACGCCACTCCACAGAGGGGCTACAGAATTCTGGGGGTCCACACATCTTAAGAGTTGCTAAGGTGAAGAAGCATGTTCTACGAAGCTCAAGAAGACAGCATGATTGTGTTATTTTATTTTTATGAAGTTAAAAAAAATCAAACTTCTAATGAAAAATCGGAATTAAATTCTAGAATCCAAGAGAACAAAGAAGGGGAAAAAAAACTTAGAGAACTTTCTCCTCCTCCAAACTTTAAGTAGAGATCCCAAAACTCATCTTGGGGATAGCCACTAGGTAATATTGGCTGACTTTAAAAAAAAAAATCAAAACATGATTATGCCTGGATGGAACTTGGATGATACAGCACCAAGGTTTTATCTGTCTGTCTGTCTTTCCATCTATCAAATTTATATGGCCACCCATCACACAAATGAATCAGCGGTGGGTTTCAGCAGGTTCTGACTAGTTCTGGAGAACCAGTAACGGAAATTTTGAATAGTTCGGACAACCAGTAAATACCACCTCTGACTGGCCTCACCTCCATCTATTCTTGCAATAACCTACTCCTGGAATGGGGAGGGAATGTATACTGTAAAGATTTTACAGTATCCTTCCCCTGCCACGCCCACCAAGCCACACCCACCAAACCATGCCCATCAAGCTATACCACGCCCACCAAGCCACACCCACAGAATCAGTCATAAAAAAAATTTCAATCCCACCACTAGAATGGATGATGACAAAATCGTGTGCTGATACATTTAGAGCAGAGTTCTGTGAAGTTTTGAATCTTCCCACACATATACAAAGCTACCAGTTAAATTGGGAAGTTGAAATGGCACCCTACTCTCTCTCTAACCTTCTCTCCTACTTAGGTTAGAAAGGGAGGAAAGACTAAAGGAGGGGGAAGGAAGGGGAAGCAGAGAAGGAGTAGGTGAGGAGGAAAGAGGAAAGTAGAAAGGGATAGAAGAAGGGAGGGAAGAGAAAGAGAGGAGAGGAGAAGAGGAATTGTTGTAAAACAAGGGAGATGATGGTAGAAAGGCAACCTCTGAGAATCTGAAACTTTATTAGGACGAAGAATGAATTATTATTTTTTTAAATTTGATTTATATGCCGCCCTTCTCCAGAGACTCAGGGTGGCTTACAATGCGCTAAGCAATAGCCTTCATACTTTTGTATATTTTATACAAAGTCAGCTTATTGCCCCCACAAACTGGGTCCTCAATTTACCCACCTTAGAAAGGATGGAAGGCTGAGTCAACCTTGAGCCTGGTGAGATTTGAATTTACAGTAAGTGCAGACAGCTGGAATTAATCACAATGCATTGGTCTGCTGAGCCACCAGGCTCAGTTAAAAAGGAATATCTATGATTAACAATGGATAAGATAAGAGAATTAATTGAAATAATGTTAAGAAACCTAGGATTTGAGGGCAGATGATAATGATGCTGTTTATATAATAAGTGTAGAAGTATTAAGATAAGATTAAAAAAGTACGGAAAAAGAATATTTTGGCAAAAATGGTAACGGTGTAAAATGAAATTGGATATGAGAAGTTGTATAAAGATATGATATGGTCAATACTCAGTTCATAAAATGTGTGTGTGTGTGTGTGTGTGTGTGAAAGAAAAAAATCAATAAAACTTGATTTAAAAAAAAAGAAGAAATGGCATCCTAGAAGTTGAGTGCTAGCTAGCCTGAAGAAAATTTGATCAAACCAAACTTGTTAGGTGCAGATAATTTGTTTCTTTGACCCAATTTGCTTTAGCAGAGCTGTTATTATAATGGTGGGCCTGTGTAGATGAACTAGCTAGGTAGAAAGTCTTTCCTTCCATCCACAGAATTCATTTACATAAGAGTATTTATTGAGTATATTGTTCACTGAGTACATTATATTAAAGGCACTAATAAATATTGTGAACTTCCTGGGAGAACTCATTAGCATTCTGCATAATCTACTGTCACCTTTCTCCTTCGGGGCGCCTGTAAAAATACGAATATGCAGAGTTGGATTCATCATTTTAAAAGGAGAGTTGTTAAAAATCCCCTTGCTTCCCAGGAGAATTGAGTAATGTTGCTTGAGTGAACTAGTTTTCACACAAGAAGCTTGAAACCTGGGCATTTAAAAACACAAGAAAACCTCTCAAAACTCTCATCCTAAATCCTATTCTTTTGTGCTGGAGAAGACTCTTGCGAGTCCCTTGGATTGCAAAGCGATCAAACCAGTCAGTCCTAGAGGAGATTAACCCTGACTGCCCTTTAGAAGACCAGATCCTGAAGATGAAACTCAAATACTTCGACCACCTAATGAGAAGGAAGGACTCCCTGGAGAAGAGCCTCATGCTGGGAAAGATTGAAAAGAAGGGGATGACAGAGAATGAGGTGGCTGGATGGAGTCACTGAAGCAGTCGGCACGAGCTTAAATGGACTCCAGAGGATGGTAGAGGACAGGAAGGCCTGGAGGAACATTGCCCATGAGGTTGCGATGGGTCGGACAAGACTTCGCGACTAACGACAACAACAAAATGTATTCTGTTGCACTGGCAACGTTTTTGAGAGGGTGGTAGTTTTGAGTCTTCCATCTAAAGTACTGGTAGGTTTGAAGGATGTTCTTAATATGTTTTGAAAGAATGGGGTTGCAGGAATGGGGTGTGGCTAGTCTAGAGAAGTGAAGTGAAGTGAATGGCTGCAGCTGTTAAGTTAGTGACACGGTTGTTAAGTGAATCCGGCTTCCTGATTGACTTTGCTAAGACAGAAGGTCGCAAACACATAACACACCGCAATGGCCATAAACACATGCCAGTTGCCCATCCTCTGAATTTGGATCACGTGACTATGGGGATGCTCAGCGGTGGGATTCAAATAATTTAACAACTGGTTCTCTAACCTAATGACCGGACCGGTGGGCATGGCCATAGTGGGCATGCCCAGGAGCTGTGACAGGCAGCACTCGGCCTCCTGCACCCCCCTGGGAACAAAAACAGGCCGTGGGTGGGGGAACGTACCACCCCCGTGCCCCGTTTTGGGCCTAGGAGGCTGTCCTGAAACCTCCTGGGAGTGAAACTGGGGCACAGGGCAGGGGTGAAATCCAGCAGGCTCTGGCTGGCCCCAGAGTAAGGTGGGATTTTGCAATATCCTTCCCCTGCCACACCCACCGAGCCACACCACGCCCACCAAGCCATGCCCACAGAACTGGTAGTACAAAAATTTGGATTTCACCACTGGCACAGGGGGACTCCAGGAAGGGGCAGGGCCAGCCAGCAATTTCAGTACCGTTTCGCGCAAACCAGCTGAATCCCACCACTGGGGATGCTGCAATGGCGATTAGTGTGAAAAACGGCCCCTTTTTTTTCAGCATTGTAATTTTGAAGAGTCATTAAATGAACTAAGTGGAAGACTATCCATATTGGGTATTTTCGCCACTTAGTGTTATTTATAAAAAATAACCAAGGTGGGCTATAGCTACATATATCCATCTGTACAATGCTCAGCCCATCTCTGCCCTTTGCTAGATGATGATGATGATGATGATGATGATGATGATGATGATGATGATGATGATGATGGAGGAAAGAGAAGGAAATGTGTTCCCATGCCATGATTGTATATTAAATCTCTTGCAGGCCCAGCAGCTGCCAATTGTTCTTCCTTGTCTTGAAGTTTGTGTGTGTCTGTGTGTGTGTGTGGGGGGGGAGGTGGAACAAAGATGACTATGGAGCAGCAGCTTCCCCGCTGAGCTCCTTATGATATTTGATTTGTCCTTGAAGCCTCTGCTAAATGATTCGTTCTGGTGTTTTCACGAAATCAAAGGCCGCGCATCAAGAAGTGGAGAATTCCTAAGATGTAGAACTTATCCTCAAAAAGGAGCCTCAGTAAACATCTAGCAAAGAGGTGCTTTCCCCTTTGTTTCCCCCAAAAACAAAAGCAACAACAAAAACAACAATTGTAATAATAATAATAATAATAATAATAATAATAATAATAATAATAATAATACTTTTTGAATGTTCAGTTGACTGAGCTTCATGTTTAATGAATAAAATATATAACAACAACAACAACAACAATAATAACAGTGATTCCCATTGTCATCGGGGCACTTGGTACCATGTCCATTAGCACCAGTAAGTGGTATTTGAGATGCATGTTTGAATGTTCAGTTGACTGAGTCTCATATTTAATGAATAAAGATAATAATAATAATAATAATAATAATAATAATAATAATAATAATAATAATTGCATAATAAAGTCAAGGAAATAACTTCAGCCAAGTACATTCGGCGAATTCGTAAGATATTAACGTCCAAACTGAGTGGAGGAAACATCATAAAAGCCATAAATACCTGGGCTATACCTGTGATTCGATACTCTGCAGGAATAATTGACTGGACCCAGATGGAGTTAGACAATTTGGACAGAAAAACAAGAAAGCTTATGACAATGAATCATGCCTTGCACCCTAAAAGTGATGTTGACCGATTATATTTACCAAGAGCAGAGGGTGGTCGAGGACTCCTACAAGTAAAGCAGACTGTGGAAGAAGAAAAATGCAGCTTGAATGATTACATCCAGAAAAGTGAAGAACCAATGATTAAGGAAGTAAATAAAGGAGGCCTTTTAAAGACAACTAAAAGAAAAGCAGAATATAAGAAAGAAGTAATTGAGCAGCGAGCTGAAAATTGGAAAAGCAAAGCTCTGCATGGCCAATACTTGAAAAGTATTGAAGGCAAAGGTGACCAGAAACTAACTTGGAACTGGCTAAGATCAGGAGTACTGAAAAAAGAAACAGAAAGCTTTATTTTGGCAGCTCAAGAACAAGCCCTAGCCACAAACTGCATGAAGGCAAAAATTCAACATGTTACCACCAACAGCAAATGCCGCCTCTGTAATGAGAAAGATGAGACAGTCGACCACCTGATCAGTGGATGCAGCAAAATTTCACAAACCGACTACCTACAACGCCATGACCGTGTTGCTAAGATCATTCACTGGAAATTGTGCCAGAAGTTTGGATTTGAGTACAGCAAAAACCACTGGGAACATCAGGTTGAGAAAGTTCTAGAGAATGAGAAACTCAAGATCTTGTGGGACTTTAGGATTCAGACTGACAGGCACTTGGTCCACAACACACCTGACATAACGGTAGTTGAAAAGAAAAAAGTATGGTTCATTGACATTGCAATACCTGGTGATGCACGGATTGAAGATAAGCAGCAAGAAAAAATCACAAAGTACCGGGACTTGCAAATCGAAGTTGAGCGACTATGGAAAAAGAAATCATGTGTTGTTCCGATTGTAATTGGAGCCCTTGGAGCAATACCCAAAGGGCTACCCTGCTATTTAGAAATTCTAAATTTACCGGATTTGAACATTTTGACTCTACAAAAAACCACCTTACTCGGAACAGCTTACATCCTCCGACGATACCTTAACAGTTCCTAGGTCCTTGGTTAGGACTCGAGCTGCTGAGCTATTAACCAGCCTCAAAGACTGTGAATCTCACTACAGATTAACCAATAATAATAATAATAATAATGAGGAGGAGGAGGAGGAGGAGGAGGAGGAGGAGGAGGAGGAGGAGCAGGAGCAGGAGGTGGTATGGTTCATTGACATTGCAATACTTGGTGATGCACGGATTGAAGACAAGCAACAAGAAAAAATCACAAAGTACCGGGACTTGCAAATCGAAGTTGAGCGACTATGGAAAAAGAAATCATGTGTTGTCCCAATTGTAATTGGAGCCCTTGGAGCAATACCCAAAGGGCTACCCCGCTATTTAGAAATTCTAAATTTACCGGACTTGAACATTTTGACTCTACAAAAAACCACTTGCAAATTGAAGTTGAGCGACTACAAATTGAACTTGCAAATTGAACTTGCAAATTGAACTTGCAAATTGAAGTTGAGCAACTGTAGAAAAAGAAATCATGTGTTGTCCTAATTGTAATTGGAGCCCTTGGAGCAATACCCAAAGGGCTATCCCGCTATTTAGAAATTCTAAATTTACCGGACTTGAACATTTTGACTCTACAAAAAACCACCTTACTCGGAACAGCTTAGATCCTCCGACGATACCATAACAGTTCCTAGGTCCTTGGTTAGGACTCGAGCTGCTGAGCTATTAACCAGCCTCAAAGACTGTGAATCTCACTATACATTAACCAATAATAATAATATCCTGAACTGGCCATCTATTTTGTTGTTGACAAAATGAATGAATGAATGAATGAATGAATAACCTGACAAAACCCGGCCCAAAACTGGTTCTCCAGAAGGATCTCTGCATCCCTTCTTTGTTCAGATCTGGAATCTAACTTTTCACATTTTTTACCAAAAAAAAAAAAAAAAAAGACATTAAATCAGTGGATTGATTGAAATTTTAAAAGTTACAACTGATAGAACAGCAAATCGGTGTACAGTGGCAAAAATAAGGAGGCCGAGCAGGGGGTCCACCGTGCTTAATTCTCCAGTTGAGAAGAGCAAGCGTGTCCTGTTAAAAAAAAAAAAAAAAAAAAGGACCACAGAGCGAAGGCCATTTCTTCACTGCAGGCTGTGGTTTTAGCAGAAATGGAAACAGAGAAAATATCGCTAGATTTTTAAAGTGCTGATTAGTTTATTTTGCCCATGCCTAAAAAAAAAAGAAAAAAAAAAGAAAGGAAAAATGGATTAACTGGGCTGGCTTAAGATGCAGTTGGGTGACCTTGATGGTAGGTAAGGGTAGATGTAATAAGAATAGAACAGCTGCTAAATTGGACATGCTTTTTTTTTTTTTTTTTTATTGAAAAAGTTTTACATTACATTTTATAATATAAAAACCCCCCCTTCCCCCTCCCCTTCCCCCCCCATCCTATCCCTTCTATCCCTCCCCCCTCCCTTGACTTCCGCTATTTGACAAACATTAATCTTATCATATTCAACATTCTTTAAAGGCGAGATCCCTTTGCAAAGAAATTAACTATTAACACTTCACTAACATTCACATACTTATAAATCTAAACATATTAGATTAAGACAATTTAGCTAAATAAGCTTAATACATTCTCTTTAAAATTAAATCTATACCTCAGTTATATACTCTTCATTTTAATAATAATAATTAACCATATAACTATACCTTTCATACAATTATTTAAGTATACTAACATTTAGTGATCTTAAATTTTAAACTCTACATCTATTATAAATTCTTCAGTTTAATAATAATAATAAACCACGTAACTATCCATACATTTACTTAAATACATTCTAACTCTAATTCAACTGAGCACTATTTGAAATTTCTTGCTTTGATATTTCTTCTTCATATAATCAACCCATTTCCTCCATTCCTTGACAAAAGCTTCATGGGTCCTTTCCTTTAGGTATGCAGAAATTTTTGCCATCTCTGCCAGATTAGACATCTTCAATATCCATTCCTCTATGGTAGGCACTTTGTCTTTCTTCCAATATTGACCTATCAGTAATCTGGCTGCAGAAATCATATACAATATTAACCTAGTATCAATTACTGAAAAACCCTTGACTATTCCCAACAAAAAGAACTGAGGAGAAAACTCCAACTTCTTCTTCAAAATGTTCTGCATCACCCACCAAAGTTTAATCCAAAATGGTTTCAACTTCCTGCATGTCCACCAAATATGAAAATAGGTTGCATCCAAACAATCACACCTCCAACATTTGGGTTGAACATTTGGATACATACATGATAATTTTTTGGGATCTAAATGCCATCTATAGAACATTTTATAAAAATTTTCCCTTAGGTTCTGTGCTTGCGTGAATTTAACGTTCTGGACCCAGATCTTTTCCCATGTTTCTAACATTACTGGTTGATCAAAATTCTGTGCCCATTTAATCATGCAGTCTTTAACTAACTCCCCCTCTGAATCTCTCTCCAACAGTAAATTGTACAATCGTTTAATATGCATCGGTCCTTTACATTTTATCTGAGTCATCAAGTCCTCTTCATGTAGCATTAGTCCAATTGGACATGCTTTTGAATACCTTATTGAATTTTGGTAGGAACCTCAGTAACAGGCCTAAAAAGAATAGCAAGTTATTGCCAAGAGGTAAGAAACAGAGTGGTACGATCAGTTTTTCCTAAAAGGTGAGTACAGATAGGAATTGAGCCTTGGTGGCGCAGCAGCTTAAGCAGCAGTTTAAGTGGTGCTAAAGTGACACCAGCTGCCTGCAATTACTGCAAATTCGAATCTCCCCAGGCTCAAGGTTGACTCAGCCTTCCATCCTTCCGAGGTAGGTAAAATGAGGACCCGGATTGTAGGGGCAATAAGCTGACTTTGTATAAAAAAGAACACCGCTGGGGGGTGGGGGGCAAAAGCCCTACTAAGCAGGTCTATACAAAAGTATGAAGGCTATTGCTTAACGCATTGTAAGCCCCCTTGAGTCTCCAGAGAAGGGCGGCATATAAATCGAACCAATAAATAATAAATAAATAAATAAATAAATAAATAAATAAATAAATAAATAAATAAATAAATAAATAAATAAATAAATACATACTTGTTCAATAAGTAAGCATTGCTTTCCTTTCAGAGCTTGCAAAAGATGCTCCCTAAGGCTCGCCTTAGGTTTTGCTTAGCCCCAGGCATAGCTTCATTGAAAAATGTACACAGATGCTATTCATAGAATTATCTTCTTAATTGCATGAACCAGACAGCTATACCATCAACTGCTTTTATGGAGTTCCAGAAGAAATAAAAGGAGGACAATCTGCTGTTGCCCCAGTTAGAATCTTTTCTTCTCAAAGGCAGGGTCTTCTAACCAAGTGATCTTTTCATGTAGTAATAACTTACTCCTATTGTAATGCAGTAATCTATTTTAATGTTGGCAGTAGTATAGATTTAACCTGCATGCTATGAATGTGTACAAACGTTATCAGGCAAACCCAATTGCAATTTGTACCACTTGACTGTTTTGGCCAAGATCAAAGAATAAAAAGGGTCTTTTTGTTCTTTGAAGACAGGTTGCAGGAATTGGGTATGTCTCTAGGCTACTGAACAGGGATGCAGTGGCTCAGTGGCTAAGACGCTGAGCTTGTCAATTGAAAGTTCGGCAGTTCAGCGGTTTGAATCCCTAGTGCCGTGTAATAGGGTGAGCTCCCGTGACTTGTCCCAGCTTCTGCCAACCTAGCAGTTCGAAAGCACGTAAAAAATGCAAGTAGAAAAAATAGGGACCATCTTTGGTGGGAAGAGAACAGCGTTCCGTGCTCCTTTGGCATTGAGTCATGCTGGCCAGATGACCACGGAGACGTCTTCGGACAGAGCTGGCTCTTCGGCTTTGAAACGGAGATGAGTACCGCCCTCTAGAGTCGGGAACGACTAGCACATATGTGCAAGGGGAACCTTTACCTTTAATCTAGTGGAAAGAAGAAATAGGAGTTGAATCATAGCAATGTTCGGATATTTGAGGGGCTGCCACAAAGAAGACGGGGTGAACTTATTTTCCAAAGTAGAAGGCAAGACAAGAAATAATGGATGGAAACTAATCAAGGAGAGAAGCAACCTAGAATGAAGGAGAAACTTCCTAACTCTGAGAACAATTAACCAGTGTAACAGCTTGCCTCCAGAAGTTGTGGGTGCTCCATCACTGGAGGCTTTTAAAGAAGAGACTGGACAGCCATTTGTCTGAAATGATATTGGGTCTCCTGCTTGAGCAGGGGTTAGACTAGAAGACCTCCAAGGTCCCTTCCAACTCTATTATTCTGTTTTCATCGAGCCCCTGTAGGAATCTGTCAACACCGCAACAGTTCAACCAGTGCCAAAGAAAATGTGGTAGAAAAGGTCCTGGGTGGGTGGACCATTATAGTATACACCAGGGGTCACTAGTCTTTTGGACCTTAGGGACCACTCAATTCATAATTTTAAATCCCATGGACCACTAATATGATCTGCCTAATGACTGGCTGGGTGGGAGTGGCTAGGTGGTCATGTGACTGGGTGGGTGTGTCCAAGTTTACTCACCCCAACCCTCTCAGCCATTCCTCGCCTCCCCGCCTCCCCACCCGGGCTCCTTAGGCCCCCTACGGAAAGCAGTTGTTGGAGCTTAGCAGCCACCACGAGAAAGAGTTGGCAAAACAGCTCAGCTCAAATTGGATCTGACCGAGAAGGAGGCTCAGTAAAAGCACCTCACTGAGGACTATGAGCATAGGCTTTCCAAGCAGAGGGAAGACCTGTGGGAGTGCAAGGCCAGGTACAGGCGCCTGGAGGCTCAGAGGGCTGAGATGGTCAGCCAGTTCCAGGCCATGATGCAATCCCACTTTGGCTCTTGGCCACCAGTGGCACTTCCCTCCAACCTTTGCCCAAAGCCCTGCATCAGGAGGCTGAAGAAGACGGAATTTGTCCCCCTCCGACCCACACAAAAGACCCCAAAGGGGGAGACTCTCTGCAGCAACACAAGCATTCATTGCATGTATCCATTCCAGGGGCCGTAATTTGAAGACCCCTGATTTAGTGCAATATAAAAAATGCAAATAATTTTTCTACGGACCACCAAAATTTTCTCGCAGACCACCAGTGGTCCACGGACCACCGGATGGTGACCGCTGGTATACGCAACATATTCCTGGGATCACCATTTTGGGGTTTTGACTAGAAATCCCAAGGCATGGCCGACCTCCCTCACTCCTCAAATGTAAAAGAGGAATCTTTGAGAGAGAGAAGAAGGGTCCATCTTTAGGCACGATTAAGGGGGAAAAAATCTCTTAGTTAAGCAGATTTCTGTTGCTGTTCAAAGCAGAATTACTTTACTTGGTTTTCTGCTTTGTTTGGATGATCCCAGGTGAGGAAGTAATGAGAAGAAATGAGAAAGCCTGGTGAATTCTCAGCAGGCAATTAATTGCTTTTTAAAAGGGATTCAGGTTCTGGGTGAAAATAGCCAGCATTTATATTGCTAAATAAGCAAAAGGTGTTTGAACTGCAGCTCTGCTGCAATGCATTTGGGACCTAGGTGATGTTGTCCTTGGACAGAAAGATGATTAACAAGCAGGTATTAGAGTGCATAAGATCAGACAAGTCACTAGAAGGCAAAATCACACAACTGTGTCTCCCCTACTTTGGCCAGGTCATGTGAGGAAATTCATTGGAGAGAGCAATTATGTTTGGAAGACTTAGCGATCAAAGGAAATCAGGCCGTCCAAGAATATGGTGATTGGACACCATCAAAATGGACACCAGACAGAGCATGGACCAACTCAAAAAAGTAGCACAAGATCAGAAGATGTTGAGAGACCTGGCCCATGGAAACGTCAAGAGTCAGACTCAACAGAATACATTTCTTCTTCTTCTTCTTCTTCTTCTTCTTCTTCTTCTTCTTCTTCTTCTTCTTCTTCTTCTTCTTCTTCTTCTTCTTCCTCTTCCTCTTCCTCTTCCTCTTCCTCTTCCTCTTCCTCTTCTTCCTCTTCTCCTCCTCCTCCTCCTCCTCCTTCTCCTCCTTCTCCTTCTTCATCATCATCATCATCAGGTGATGTTGGAGTTGGAGCTCATGTCCTATCAAAATTGGTTTGATTTTAACTGGTTACATGCTGAAAGTTACTAAGGGCAGCAATGCTCTAGGCCCAGGGATACACCAACATAAAAAAGCCAAACATAAAGGTAAAAAATAAGGTATGATTACAAGAAATTGATCCCCTCTAAAAAAAAAAAACCTTCCTAGAAAAAATATAGTCAGATCTTGAATTTTCAGCAAAGGGATAAATTCCATTTTCTTCTGGAATATTGTATCAGGTTTACTGAAGGAAGGTGAATTCCAGATCAATATTCCTATTCCAGCTTCAATTTGGAAGGCTGCTTTATGCAAATGTAATCAAAAGTAAAGATTTCCCTCATTTAGTTGAGTCTGACCCTAGGAGGCTGTGCTCCAGAGGTGGGTTTTAGCAGATCCTGACCAGTTCTGGAGAACCGGTAGTGGAAATTTTGAGTAGTTCAGAGAACCGGTAAATACCACCTCTGAATGGCCCTGCCCCCATCTATTCTCTGCCTCCCGAGTCCCAGCTGATCAGGAGGAAATGGGGATTTTGCAGTAACCTTTCCCCTGGAATGGGGAAGGAATGGAGATTTTACAGTATCCTTCCCCTGCCACGCCCACCAAGCCACGCCCACAGAACAGGTAGTAAAAAATTTTGAATCCCACCACTGCTGTGCTCATCTCTGTTTCTTAGCCAAGGGAGCTAGCATTGTCTGAAGACATTTCCAAGGTCATGTGACCAGTATGACTACATGCTGAACCACATGGAACAACTGTGACTTTCCCACCAAAGTGGTGCCTATTTATCTACTTGCATTTGCACACTTTCGATGGGCAGATAGCTGGAGCAAGAGCGGGCACTCATCCCATCATGCAGCGCTTGGGTCTCGACCCTGGGCTGTCAGGTTTCCAGCTGACAAGCTCAATGTCTTGAACCGCTGAGCCATTTGCATCCCTATGAAAATCTATTTGCGAATCCTAATCATGAATTTGAATTGTTCAGAAGAAGACACCTATCGAATGGTACCAAATAAATCAAGCGGAAAAGAAATCTGTGGGAAAATGACCCCTATCCAGCATTCCTCTTTTGAAGGACCATTCTGACATGAACTGTTTCAGAAAGCCTCGGTGGGGTAAGACTTGGAAAGTAAATCCATTTCAGTTTTGTCCTTGTTTATGCTGTCAGTTAAGACGTGCAGGGAGTGGTGGAATAGAGTCCTGTTAATCTCCTGCAGGTCCACCTTCACATCATATGCTCTCTGCTCTAATCTTCCATCATGGTTCTCATTATGATCGCCACCGTAGCAACTATCCATCATTCCCTAAACCTTCAAATAAAATCCCAAAGCTGTACATGGCAGAAATTCAAAGTGAAGCAACAGTAATAATTCAAAACTCTTATCTGTCTGTCTATCACCTCCTACAATTCGTACCGTCCCCTGGAATTGGAATTGATGGAAGAAGGTGTCCAAAAAATATCTTGAGGATACCAGATTGCCCATCCTTCTTAAGATTAAAGAAGCATCCAGATGGAATTAGGACCAGGGCTGGGCTACTGGGGGTTCGTAAGGGTTCGGGAGAACCTCTAGCTAAGATTCTGTGCAGTTCGGAAAACCCCCAAATCCCACTTCTGGCTGGCCCCACCCACCCCTCCCCTTCCATCCCAGGAGTCCCCACAAGGCCGATTTTGGATGCAGGTAAGTGCAGGGCACACATGGAGGCTTGGGCAGGGCAAAAAACAGGCCTACCGGAAGTTTGGGAAGGCCAGAAATGAGCCTGGGGAGGCAACCCCCACCCGGCATGGTTCAGGAGGCCAACTAGGCCACGCCCACCATGGCCACACCCACCCAGCAACCTGGCAGAAAACTCCTTGCTAAAATTTTTGAAGCCCACCCCGATTAGGACTGTTTTGGAGTGATGTCCATTTTGCTTTCCAGTGGGCTCTTCTTCTGAACTACCCACAGTGGTCCCGGAAGAGAGAGAGATGGGTAATTTAAACCACAAATTGTATGCTTATGTCATGGTGTGTAGGCAATGTACTTGAAGATAGGAGGAAGAACCACATGCTGGACATCCATCATTCAAAAGATATCTCAGTACACAGAAGGAGAAAGTTGTGAGAAGTGTTACTGAAGGGATCCTCCCTCATTTTCTAGAGAGTAAAAGGAGAGGAGGAGGGAAATACTTTTACCCTTGCAAGACTCTGTTAACGTAACCTAACAATAAAGGTAGATCTAATACTCTGCCTTGTATGGACTATGGGATGCACCTCAAGATGTTTGGGACTACAAATCTTATCCCTGATAATCTATACCAAGGGTCTCCAACCTTGGCAACTTTAAGACTTGTGGACTTCAACTTCCAGCAAAGCTGGCTGAGGAATTCTGGGAGTTGAAATCCACAAGTCTTAAAGTTGCCAAGGTTGGAGACAAAGCTGGCTGAGGAATTCTGGGAGTTGAAGTCCACAAGTCTTAAAAGTTGCCAAGGTTGGAGACCCCTGATCTATACCATCTTCTAGCATGTCCTTTTCTCCAACCACATAGTTCAGATTTGAGGGAAATATCAGCTATGGAAGCTTGTTTGCTGTCCATCATAAAATGTTTGTATCAGGATCATTTGTATCAGGGGAACTTTTACCTTTACCTAAGCCTCACACTAAAGTACAGAGAAGACATGTAGTGAACTAAATCCTTGTTGGCTTAAAAACTCAACATTTCTCAGCTGAATCCAGGCAAACATATATTTTTATTGGACAAATGTCCTTCCAATGAACATTTTTGGCTTTATTTCTTTCTTCTGTTCATTATTTTTGTTTCATTAGTAGAGGAGAAGGTGACACTCAGAATACCTGCTTAATTTAATTTCTAAGAATGCCCTTATAATACTTCGTGCCAATGTCGCATCATTTCATATCATTGCTAGAGAAAGTGAAATATGAAAACTACTGATGTTCTTTGATGATGAAAGCATATTATAAAATATTTTTATCTGCTGAGGGCGGAGGTTGAAGAAAAACAATCCTGCAGTTGGAAATTAGATCTCATTCCTTCCATTTGAAGTTCCAAAGAAACTATCATTTTCCTGTAGAATCACTGCTTTGTCTGTCCTTGTTTTTAATCAAGTTCATTTCCACTCGTTGGCTTTTTGTGTGTTCTGTTTATAATCTTTTCTGCTGTTTGGATTATCAATATATCACAAAGGTTCACCGAAGAAAAAAAAAGAAATGTTGATTCTCTTGTAGAATAGGTGCTGAATTTCTATAGGTTGTTTCTTTTTTAAAACAGAGTGCAAGAATATACAGGGTCAAAAGTAAAATCATAAAAATATTATTTTGATAACATGATATTTAGGAGTGAATAAAAAGGGACTGATGGGAAGGTGGAGAAAGCAGATGTCAATCTTGGTGTCTTCCAAATATTTTGAACTATAATAATCATCCTCTTTTAACGACCCCATAATCCAGGAGTGAAATCCAGCAGGTTCTGACAGGTTCTAGAGAACCGGTAGTGGAAATTTTGAGCAGTTCAGAGAACTGGTAGTGGAAATTTTGAGCAGTTCAGAGAACTGGTAGTGGAAATTTTGAGTAGTTCTGAGAACTGGCAAATACCACCACTGGAGAGGGAATGGGGATTTTGCAGTATCCTTCCCCTGGAGTGGGGTGGGAATGGAGATTTTGCAATATCCTTCACCAAGCCATATCACGCCCATCAAGCCATGCCCACAGAACCGGTAGTTAAAAAAAAAAAGGATTTCACCACTGCCATAATCCCTTGCGGGGTGGAGTCTGGGACACTGAATAGAGCTAAGTGTTTACTGGCCGGATGCCCTTCCTGTCACCAATGCAGAGTTTTGTTCAGCAGATATAGTCTCATTGTGCCCAGAGAGAGAAATATCTGCCTCTACCTAGGATTGAACTCACAGCCTCCTGATTGTGAAGCGCACCTCTAGGCCATCACACCACTCATATTTTGAACTGGAACAATGGTTGCCAATGCTGGTTATAGATTAAGCAAGCAATGGCCCCACCTATGCAGAAGACATTATAAGGGGAAACTGCAAATTTCAACCCTGGTGGCTTAAGGGATTCTATTGTGAGTAGAGGAGTGGAGGATTCTTCTTGTGAAATATCTCAGGACCTGCTCAATCATATTAAGCTGTATTCGAGAATTGGTCTGGCAAAGGTTTTGTATGCCCTAGTTAGCAATACAATGTTACCGGAGAAGCAGCTTCACAAAATTAGGTTGTATAGTTGTATGGAGTGTTGATATAGTTATGGATTGCTAAAATGGGAAGAGAAAATACATGGAAAGTTTGGTCAGAGGGCTTAATGATGCTCCTTGGAAAAAGACCATAGGATGATTTTTTCTTCAAAGAATAATAGAAGCCATTTTCGGAACAGGAAAGGCTTACTTGGACAGTAACCATGATATATGGAAGCAAGAATGATTCATAAAACTCCATTTGACAAACCCATGATGGAGTGAGGAGCGAAATAGATCCCCCCTACAGAGGTGGTTGTCTTCATCAATTAGTTTTCTTTCCTCAAATGGCAACCAAGACAAATTATATCCTCTCAGCAGTATTTCTCACTGACCCCTTAAGTCTTGTTGGCGGGAACAGCAAGAAAACGGAAGATAGTTTGGAAGAAATGGTTTGGAGATTGCAAATTCTACAGCCTTATATTCCCCGCTCGGCATTGACTCAATTCTTCGTTTGCCATTTGAGATGCAAATTATTTAATTAATAATAACATTAAGTTAATAACCTTCTTTGATGCTTGGTTCGTAGCATTCAGCTGAAGCCATGAACCTATTCAGTTCCATAAATTAGGGATGATTAGTCTGTTCCACTGAATTTGGAACAAAAGAGCTGGCAAGGATCAGAAGAAGAACTGTTTGTCTAGGACACGGGTCTGCAACCTAATAAACTCAAAGAGCTATTTGGATCCGTTTCCCACAGAAAAGAAAACACTGGAAGCCACAAAACCTGGGTGGGTGTGGCCAACTCAGTGTCACACACTTCCACCAGTCACATGACCCCCCCTAGCCACGCCTACTCAGTCGGTCATCAGGGCAGAGAACTGGTTGTTAAAAAACACCGGGAACCACAAAACCCTTTTGACATCTCTGTCTCTGTCTCTGTCTCTTTCTCTCCCTCCCTCTCTCTCTGTATCTCTCTAGGTCTCTCTCTCTATCCATCCTCTCTCTGTATCTCTCTGTCTCTGCCCCACTGCTTCTCCATCCCCTGCCATCGCTCTTACCTTCTCAGGCTAGGTGAGGTGAGACTGGGAGGGGAGGATAAGGGGAGGAACCAGCAGTGGTGGGATCACCTGACAGGGAGCCACAGCAGAGGGTCCAAAAGAGCCGCATGCAGCTCCGGGGCTGCAGGTTGCTGACACCCGGCCTAGGATGGTATGAGGTCTCCTACACTGGGCCTGGGGTTGGACTAGAAGTCCTCCGAGGTCCCTTCCAACCTTATGATTTCTCTTTTCTTCTCTTCTCTTCTCTTCTCTTCTCTTCTCTTCCTCTTCCTCTTCCTCTTCCTCTTCCTCTTCCTCATTCTATTCTCTTCCTCTTCCTCTTCCTCTTCCTCATTCTATTCTATTCTATTCTATTCTATTCTATTCTATTCTATTCTATTCTATTCTATTCTATTCCATTCCATTCCATTCCATTCCATTCCATTCCATTCCATTCCATTCCATTCCATTCCATTCTCTATTTTATATTCTACTGTATTCTATTTTATATTATATTCTTTAAAGCTGTCCCAATATTTTATAGAGTATATAGGCAAATTCTTGACAAATGGCTCCTCCATTCTCTGACTGGTGTGTCAGGGTTCCAGAAAGCTTCCATGCTGCCATGGTGTCAGCCTCCCAAGTACACCAGACAGAGAACATGACAAGATAAACTAATTTTACTTTGCTATAAGATTCCATTAACAGAATCTTGCAAGTCTGAAAGCAGAAATCTCCTGCTATCAGCCTGATTACTTACGGCAGATTCTTTCTAGGTTTCTTTCGGTACTCAGTTGGGGCTCCAACTTTTTTTATGTGATTATTCCCTAGGCAACAACTCTTCTCCCGTATCTTCCGTGATTATTCACACATTCCATTACATTGGGTATCTCCAATGGATTCTTGCTAGCTTATTTATTTTCAGAAATATTACAGATTTTTTTTTAAGTAAAAGGGACATTTTAAAAAAAGTTTCCTTCAAAGATGAGTTTAGCCAGGGTTGAAATGCTACCAGTTCGCACCACTTGGGGCGAATTGGTAGTTTAAAAAGCTACTGCTTCATCTGAATCAGTATTTCCAATGATCAGCTGTGCCGCATGGTTTATATTCGCTAGAAAGCAGGAAATCCTGCTTTCTAGCAAATCTAAATCGTGCGGCACAGCTGTTCTCCCCCTTGTTGTTCTACTTACCTTCTTAAGCCTCCTTTTTCTGCATGCAACATGCGTTTGGCATGCACTGGGCATGGGCAGGCAGTGAACTGGTGGCAAACCGCAGAGAATTTCACCACTGAGTTTAGCCCTTGGAATAATCCTAAACGGATGGGGTCTGTCCCTTACAAATATAGAAGAGGGATAAGCACGAAGGCAGAATTGGGCAACTTTTTTCTGCTTGAAAAGGGACCTATTGGAGATCACAATGTGTTTGCCTTCTCTGTATCTGTCTGCTTTCAAGATGATTCCCTGAAATTGTGTGCTTGACTTCCTTGGGAACCGCCCTGGACAAATCCCTGAAGTTCTCTTGGTGAGATTTTTGGAAGTGATTTGCCTTTGCTTTCTTTCTAGAGATGGGGCGGGGGGAGGGGGAATGACTGGTTCACAATCACTCAGCTGGCTTCATGCCCAAGACAAGACTAAAACTCATGGTCTCTCAGTTTTTAGCTTGTCGGCTTAAACTAGTCCACCAAAGAGTGGATCAAAGACAAGTGGTAGGAGGGTTAATTCCAAGGCTAGATGGAGTGGTTCACAGTCTTTCTGATGTGCCAGTTTCTTGTTTTTATTCACCTTGTGCCTCCTTTTTAAGCTCTGACTCTCCTCTATTCTTTCACCCAAGTAGTTAACACTCAAGGAATAGAATAGAGTGGAGTGGAGTGGAGTGGAATGGAATGGAATGGAATGGAATGGAATGGAATGGAATGGAATGGAATGGAGTCGAGTCGAGTCAAGTCAAGTCAAGTAGAATAGAAAAGAAAAGAAAAGAAAAGAAAAGAAAAGAAAGGAAAGGAAAGGAAAAGAAAAGAAAAGAAAGGAAAGGAAAGGAAAGGAAAGGAAAAGAAAAGAAAAGAAAAGAAAAGAAAAGAATAGAATAGAATAGAATAGAATAGAATAGAATAGAATAGAATAGAATAGAATAGAATAGAATAGAATAGAATAGAATTCTTTATTGGCCAAGTGTGATTGGACACACAAGGAATTTGTTTTTGTTGCATACACTTACAGTGTACAGTACATAAGGAGAATAACATTAATTAAGAATAAAAAGATTCAACACTTAGTGATAGTCAAGGTTATTAATAAGCGATCAAATCGTACTAGGAAACAAATAAAAACAATATAAATTGAAAGATACAAGCAACATGCTTATAGTAATAGACAGATACTCATAAGGAAGAGAAGAATAATAGTAATACAGTCTTAGTAAATTATTTGACAGTGTTGTGGGAATTAGTTGTTTAGCAGAGTGAGGGCGTTCAGGAAAAAACTGTCCTTGTGTCTAGTTGTTCTGGTGTGCAGTGCCCTATAGCGTCGTTTTGAGGGCAGAAGTTGAAACAATGTGAGGGGTCTTTCACAGCCCTCTTTTTGACTTGTGCAGTACACAGGTCCTCAATGGAAGGCAAGGAAAGGATGTTCTGTTCTTACCAGAAAAATGTACTTTTGAACTTAAGCCAAAAGTTGTGTTTCCTTCAAGGCAATGGTTGCCTGTTCTGATTTATGAAGATAAAAGTCCCCATTTCTCAATATCCATCTTCTAGACTGCCAAAGAGTCTTGCTCTAGAGCCTTTGTAGTTCATGATGACCCTTAATCCTCCATACTAATTACTTTTTCCCCACAAAGTTTACTGCATGTTGATATTTTTTTTAAAAAATTAAATGAATCCAGTTCTTTGGCACCCAGATTGCATTATTATTGTTGGGTTTCTGTTGTTCTTGTTATAAGCGATGAGTTGATGAGCTTGTAGCGTGTAAATATACAGCAGTATGAGCCAAGATCAATGATTTTTATGGTTTGGGGCTCAAGGAATTGCACAAAACGTGCACTTTACAAGCGATAATGAGGTTAAGACAGTTAGGAGGAAGTAATTAGGAGGCATACAATTAAAAAAAGGTTCAAGTAAAAGATCAGCGGGCTTTGCAAGAAGTTGACACTTAATTGTGGTGACGTTCTTGGATGCACTTTGATGCCATTCCTCTTTGGAGTTCAAGGAAATAAATACTGGTTGAAGTCATAAAACAAAATAAACCCAGGTTAAGAGAGCATTGGTTCAAAATTGGGAAAGGAGTCTGACAAGGCTGTATACTGTTGCCCTGCCTATTTAACTTATATGCAGAGCACATCATGAGAAAGGCGGGGCTAGATGAATCAAAAGTCTGTCTGTCTGTCTATCTGTCTGTCTATCTATCTATCTATCTATCTATCTATCTATCTATCTATCTATCTATCTATCTTCCATCACCTACCTACCTACCTACCTACCTACCTATCTATCTATCTATCTATCTATCTATCTATCTATCTATCTATCTATCTATCTATCTATCTATCTATCTAGCTTTCTGATTGTTTCCTAGTATGATTCAATTGCTTATTTGTACCCTATGACTATCATTAAGTGTTGTACCTTATGATTCTTGATGAATGTATCTTGTCTTTTTATGGACACTGAGAGCATCTGCACCAAGACAAATTCCTTGTGTGTCCAATCACACTTGGCCAATAAAGAATTCTATTCTATTCTATTCTATTCTATTCTATTCTATTCTATTCTATTCTATTCTATTCTATTCTATTCTATTCTATTCTATTCTATTGTATTCTAATGATTCTTGATGAACATATCTTTTCTTTTATGGACACTGAGAGCATATGCACCAAAGACAAATTCCTTGTGTCTCTAATCACACTTGGCCAGTAAAGCATTCTGTCTAATTGTCCATGTTTTTTCTGCTTAAGCGCCGTTAGCTGGAGCCATTTCACTTCTCAAAGATTGTATAAAAATGATTTTGTTGATCTCATTCCAGGAAAGTAGGCAATAACTAAACATTGAGGATGTCAATGCCACTCAATAGCACCTGATTTCGTTCCTTTGAGGAAGAGACAGCCGTGATACAGACTGTGATATCGTCTGATGTAGAATCTGGGATGGCTTTTGAAAAAAGCCAATACCTTCAAAAGGAAACATTTCCAATGTTGTGACAATAAAAACAGATCCTTTTGATCATGTAAACAGCTCTTATGCTCAGATCGTTAGAGGAGGTAAGAAGCATCAAGGAGCATCTATCACTTCAAAGTGCTTCCTGGCTTCGGCTTGGCTTGGAAGCTAAGCAGCATTAGCCCTGTTTCAAACTTGAATGGGAGACTACCAGGGGCTTAGCCTGCAGGCTAAATTGGGAAGTCCCTGAGCTGCCGAGGGAGTGGGCAGCATTGAAATCCTCTAAATCAATAACCTCTTAGCAGAAAACGTTATCAAACTACTTCTCTGCTGTGAACAAAAAAAAACTACATTGATTTGCTTTGGAACAGGTCTATCATCAATACAGCAAGCACACTAAGACTCCCTCAAGTACCTGCAGTGAAATCCAAGGCTCATTTCTTGAAGTTGCAGGATGCCAATTTTTTTTTAATGCATTCAGTTTGAGTTTGAGTTTGAGTTTATTAGATTTTTATACCGCCCTTCTCCCGAAGGACTCAGCGCGGTGCACAGCCATGATAAAACACAGAATCATATAAAAATGAAACCAGTTAAAAAGAATTAAACAATTTGGCCTTGTCCATTAAAAACCCCAAGTTCTTATTCAGACAGGCCAGCCTGTTGAAATAGCAGTGAATGAAAGGTAAAGGATGGGAACTGGTTTTTTTTTTTAATTAGATTTATATACCGCCCTTCTCCGGAGACTCAGGGCGGCTTACAAGGCGTTAAGCAACAGCCTTCATACTTTTGTATATTTTTTATACAAAGTCAGCTTATTGCCCCCACAAACTAGGTCCTCAATTTACCTAGCTTAGAAAGGATGGAAGGCTGAGTCAACCTTGAGCCTCGAACTGGTGTAATTGCAGACAGCTGGATGTTAATAACAGGCTATTCAGTCGGTTGAGCTATCTGAGGCTGAGGTTTTAAAAGCCATATGTGGGCTAAAGGCAGTGGTGAAATGTAAAATTTGTTACTACGGGTTACTGTGGGTGTGGCTGGGGGGAGAAATGTGACTGAGTGGGTATGGTCAACTTTTTTTTTTTTTTACTTTTAACAGCATTTTTTCTTCTACCTTTTTGGCCGAAGAGGTTGTAGGGGGGAAAAAAATGCTTTAAAAGCCTCTGACGATCCCAGCTGAGCCACGCAATCCCCAGAGGCTTTTTTTTTTTACTTTTAAAAGTATTTTTTTTTTGGCTGAAGAGGTTGTAGAAAAAATGCTTTTAATTTTTTTTAAAAAATTAAATTTTTTTTAAAAAAAGCCTCTGATGATCGCGTGGCTCAGCTGGGCATGGGGGGGGGGCGGGCAGGGATTTTTGCTACTGCTTCTTCGAACCACCTGCCGCCATCGCTACCGGATTGGGTGATCCGGTTCGAACCGGGAGCATTTCACCCCTGGCTAAAGGGTACCACAAACCAGCCTTGTGAGCAATCTAACTTTCATTCAACAAGAGTTTATATATAAACAAGAGTCTCCCTTGGCTAAGAAACTGAGATGAGCAGCTTCCCCTATATGACTGGACAAGGAATACCTTTACCTTTAACCAGTGGTGAAATGCAAATTTTTTTACTACTGGTTCTGTGGGCGTGGCTTGGTGGGCGTGGTATGGCTTGGTGGGCATGGCAGGGGAAGGATACTGCAAAATCTCCATTCCCTTCCCACTCCAGAAGGAAGGATATTGCAAAATCTCCATTCCCACCCCACTCTTGGGCCAGCCAGAGGTGGTATTTGCCAGTTCTCTGAACTACTCAAAATTTACGCTACCGGTTTTCCAGAACCTGTCAGAACCTGCTGGATTTCACTCCTGCCTTTTAACTAGGCAAAATGATGTCCATGGGTTCATGAAGAGTCAGAAGTATCTTAAACCGCACCACGACGTGTGAGTAAGACCACAACTTTTGTTGCTAAATAAAAATAGATTAGCCAGAATATCAGTTGGCCGTCTAAGGGAAAGTGGAGCTTTGATCAGAATTGCATCATTTTTCATGGGATAAGAGTAGGATTTTACATTTTTTGCCAATGTTGCAGTGACAGGTTCACCCGCGAACATTAAATGAGAAAGCTTCTTATGACAGGTGCACATTTTTCAAGGAATGGATGTAGAAACAGCTGCTACGCTCCAGGTAATGAAACAATCTGGGGGAAAAACTTGGAGAATATGCTTGCATTTGCAATAAGCGAGAAATGTTATGCTCCTTAAATGCAAAACACCATACCGACAAACAACAACAATCACCTGCCCTCCATGATATTGTACCATTCGGATTTAAAAGTACAAAAACAGGGACGGGAGAGTGAAGAGAAAGGATTTGAAAAAACGTGCTCATTTGTCTTCAAAACAATGAGCCACCGTAATGGTAAATACATCCAATAAATATCCATTCTGGATTAGACTTCAGCACATGAACAGGGCAAAAAGCAACGGTCTGAATCGGCAAATGTTGTAAATTAATTGGAACACATTTTTCCACCAGATGAGAATGGAGTAACGTCGTCAACAGGCAGCAAGCGTGAAACGCAACAGCTCCTCCCAGTAATGAATAACATGTGTGACCTTTATTGCCGGTATTCAATACCATTCGCTAATCTGCCTCAGTGGTACCGTTTGACAAAATGCTTTACCGAAATCGGCTTGCAGATTCTGGGATGTTTCTCCACCCGCCTGCAAAGTCCTTTTGATTGTGTATGTGTTGGGGGTGGGGGGGAGGAGGGATTTCTTTCCAATTTCACTCGCTGGAGTTCTTGGAGTCAGTTTTCTACAAATGCCCTTCTGCTGATCTTTTCATCTTTTCATCCAATAAATTTCTGACTCTTTGAAACTCTGCGGAGGGACTGCTGCACTCCTTAGAATGAAACTTTTTGATCCCACCATGCCCGTTCTGCATCAAAGCAGTCCTATCCCATTTCAAATGTAGAGGGAGTTATTTCCATGACTTCTGCAGGTGAGCAGAGAGATCAATCTGGCAAGAATATTATCCATGGTTAGAAAAGCATGTACATGTATGCATCCGAACTAGACTGTGTTGTTTCTCTGTGTCATGTATGTGGGTATATGCATTTATTTATTTATTTATTTTGTCGTGTTTATATTTATTTATTTTGTCGTGTTTATGTCGTCTACATTAGAGGGGGAGACCAAGTGGCGTGGTGGCCTAAAGGTGGAGCTCTCGTCTCACAATCTGAAGCCTGTGAGTTTGATCCTAGGTAGAAGTAGATATTTCTCTCTCAGGGCACACTGAGAATATATCTGCTGAACAAATCTCCGCACTGGCGTCAAGAAGGGCATCCGGCCAGGAAGCACTCTGCTAGCTCCATTCAGTTGCCCAGACTCCAGCCAGTGGTAGTATTTAGCCGGTTCTAGCCTGTTCCGGTGAACCGGTAGTGGTGTCTGTGGGAGGTTCCGTCCACCCGCCCGGACGTCTTCATGTCCCATTTTTGACGCTCTACGCATGTGAATATGTGGTGTGTGCACGCTCACATTTGCGAACCTGTAGCAAAGGTAAGTGACTACCACCCCTGATTTTACTTCCCAAGAGATTATGGAGTTGTTAAACGATGATGATGATGATGATGATTAAAGGTGGAGATCCTTTGAGAACTGTATGCAATGAAATTTCATTTCAATGTATGTCAATAAGTGTATATTCAAAGCGACAATAATATTATTATAAGTCTAAGTCTAAAGGTATTTTCATCCACCCAAATTACCTAAGTCACCAGGCTAGAATGTGGGAGATCATGAGTTCAAGTCCCACCTTCTCCATGAAAGCCAGCTGGGTGACCTTGGAATAGTCACTCTCTCTCAGCCCAACCCACCTGACAGGGTTGTTATTATGGGGGAAAAAATAGGAGGAGGAAGGTGTGTTGGATATGTTCACCACCTTGAATTATTTATAAAAAAAATAAATAAAGGCAGGATACAAATAAATAAATAAAACATAGAATAGTTATGCAAATTGCTCAGGGAAGGATATCAGAGAATCGAGAAGAAGATTCAATTCTGTTCCATAAGAGAAATTGCAAGACTCTCCTATTCATATTTCATATTGGAGGACTTTATTGGTAACAATAAATGAATAAGTAAGTCAGTCAGTCGTTGAAGAAATCTCCAGACTGCTTTAGTTAACTGTAATGAGGGAAGATTGTCTGTTGTTTTAGAACAGGGGTCTGCAACCTTAAATACTCAAAAGAGACATTTGGACCCGTTTCCCACATAAAAGAAAACACTGGGAGCCACAAAACCTGGGTGGGCGTGGCCAACTCGATGTCACTCACTTCCACCAGTCACATGACCCCATAGTCATGCCTACCCAGCCAGTCATTAGGGCAAAGAACCTGTTGTTAAAAAACACCGGGAACCACAAAATCCTTTTGACACCTCTCTCTCTCCCCTCCCTTCCTCCCTCCCTCTCTCCCACCCTCTCCCTCTCTCTATATATCTCTCTAGGTCTCTCTCCACCCTCTCTCTGTATCTCCCTGTCTCTGCCCTGGCTGCTTCTCCATCCCCCACTGTCGCCCTTACCTTCTCAGGCCAGGTGAGGAGTGACTGGGAGGGGAGGGTGAAGGGTGGGGCCAGCCAGTGGTGGGATCACCTGACAGGGAGCCACAGCAGAGGGCCCAAAGAGCCACATGCGGCTCCAGAGCCTCAGGTTGCTGACCCCTGTTCTGGAATAAGCAAAACTCTGATGTAGGAAATACGATTTCCATTACTGACCACATTGGGTTGGATGTTTTTCAGAAGGCCACTCAGCTCATAATCTTACAATTTTCTTAAAAAAAAATATTTTAGCAGTTCTAAAAGCTAGGCTGAGCAGAAAATGCTACAATTCAATTATTATGTATTGGAGGGATCTTCTGATCCGATTACGCTGAGATAACATTTCTCCAAGTCAGAAACACTCTGGGAATAGGACTTGCTTGATCATGAGAAGTTCCTGGCTGCACCGCAATGTAATATGGAGATTCAGCAAAATATAACATTGCAAGTGTTGACTTTTAGAACATGAAATATTGACCTCTTTTAGTTTCCTGTTCTCCTTTACAACGGGTATCAGAATGGTCTGTGCCTTTGATTTATTTTTACAAATTTCAGGGATCCTTAGAACCATGATGGCGATCCTATGGCTCATGTGACACAAGTGGCACGCGTAGCCATATTGGTGGGTACATGAGTTCAGCTCCGCCAGCTGATTTTCGGGCCTTCTGGACCTACCTGTAATAGGGAAACAGGCTGTTTCCTACCTCCGGAGGTCCTGGTGGGGGTGAGGAAGGCCCGTTTTTTGCTCTCCTTATGCCCCAGAGCCTTTCTAGGAGTCGGGGGGGGGGAAACGGCCTTCCCCACCCCCCAGAGGCCCTCCAGAGACTGGAAACGGCCCATTTGCCAACTTCCTGTGGGACCAGAAGGCCCATTTTTTGCTCTCCTCAGGCTCCAGAGTCTTTTTAGGACCAAAATAGGGTGCAATTCAAAACATCTGGAACACCACTTGAATACCATCAACATTGACAAAATCACCATCGGTCAATTGCAAAAGGCAGCTTTACTTGTCAAATCTGGTATGAACATCTGGCCGACTGTATGATGAGCAACAGTAAAATAATATTATTAGCTTTGCAAGAAAACTTAGATGCATTCTATTGAAAATGTTTTCAATCCTTTTGAAAGGGCTGGGACAGGAATGAGAAACCTATGATTTTTCCTATGAGGAACATAGGAAACCTATGAGTTGTAGCAGCAACAATAGCTCCAGCAACTCTGTCCAACCTGCTCAATGTTGGGGTACTGCAAGTTAGTTTATTTATTTATTTATTTATTTATTTATTTATTTATTTATTTATTTATTTATTTATTTATTTATTTAATTTATATACCGCCCTTCTCCTGACGGACTCAGGGCGGTGAGTTGAAGCTGATGAATCTACAGAAAGTCATATGGTCAACTTGCCTTCAGAAGTTGTGGGTGGTCCAACTCAGGAGGTTTTTAAGAAGAGATTGGACATCCTTTTGGCTGAAATGGTATAGGGTTTCCTGCTTTGAGTAGGGAATTGGGCTAGAAGATCTCCACGGTCCCTTTTAATTATGTTTTTCTGTTATTCTGGTCAAGAAGAAGGAAAAGGTATTTTTCATACCCCAAAGTATCACCAGTGGGCCTCTCTGTGGAGAGAATTCCATAGCTTAGTCGCCATATTGAAAAGAGAGTCTGTGTCAGGGTTCCAAGTAACATACCCAATGCAATCAAGGCCTACTCTGAGGCCTAGTTGTTCTTCAAAGTATAGATTTATTAGAGATGTCATATTGGCACATCTGGTTAAAACCCAACTCTGAAGATCCCGTGGTTTTTCCCACCCAAATTAAAAATCAAAGATCTTTCCCCCTGTGATGGTCCACAGGTCCATCACATGGTCCAATCTGGTCACAACCCCAACCTCAGCTGGTTTCAGTCCACGCCACCCCAATGCCTGGTGAGAACATCCTTGGTTCCAGGGGTGGGTTTCAAAAATTTTAACAAGGGGTTCTCTGCTTGGTAGCTGGGTGGGCGTGGCCATGGTAGGCGTGGCCTAGTTGGCCTCCTGCACCATGGCTGGGGGGCGTTTTTGCCCTCCCCGGCTCCGGAGGCTTTCCTTGAGCCTCCAGGAGGGCGAAAACAGCCTCCTCAAGCTCTGGAGGCCCTCTGGAGAAACGGGTCTACTGGAAGTTTGGGAAGGTTTCCGGTTTTCCCAAACTTCTGGTAGGCACGTTTTTCACCATCCCCAAGCCTCTGTGCATGCCCTGCAGTTTCATGCATCCAAAACGGGCCACATGGGGACTCCTGGGTGGGTGGGGTGGGCGGGGCCAGCCAGAAGTGGAATTTGGGGGTTCTCCGAATTGCACAGAATCTTAGCTAGAGGTTCTCTCGAACCCCCAGCAGCCCAAAATAAAGAATTTTATTTTGGCTACAAGTCCCCAGCTATCTCTATTCCCCCCCCTCCTTTTCCCACAGCTCCAACCAGCATAGCTGTGGCAGCCCTGAATATGCTCCAAAATGGCTTCAGGGTCGACAGTTTGCTTCATTGCTGCTGTTCATACTTCAGAAGAATGGAGCGCTTGTAGAAAAAGTTACATCTGTTCATTCTGAAGCACGAGGAGTTCTAAGTTAGGTCTGAAGCTTTCATTAAAGTCAGTTGTGAGGAACCTGTACTGTAAGTCTTCTCCAAATGCAGTTGAATTACAATTTTATTATCTTTCCTGGAATCCAGTGACAAATTTCCCACTGCCATTTTGTTTATTGGAGTGCTACACTATAAAAGGCATTCGCAGCTGAATCAGACACCAATTAAAAAATAGACGCCGTAAAAGAAAAATAATAACGGGCAAATATGGTCACATCCAGGCAGGCAGATAAACCAAACTGAGGAAACTGAGCTAGTGAAAAAGGAAAGTAAAGGTATCCAGCCAAGAAATGGTAAACAGGATGTAATGGAGATTAATGGGACAGAGTATTCAGAGTCAGCAGATAATGTCATTCCAGCAGTTATAGTAGTAAAGGTACTAGTAGTGTGTGTAGCAATGAGAGTAGGAACCGAAGCTGGAGGAAAGGCCATAGTGGAAACAGAGAGCATCCGTGAATATAGTAAAGCATTCAGCTGTTTCAACTTTAAATGGGTATGTATATATATATATACGTGTATGTATATATATATATACATGATTTGTAGACAGGGGTGAAATCTACTTACCTTCCCTACCGGTTCGGAAGTGCATGCACCATGCACGTGTGTCACATGTGTGTGTGGACCCTCTGTGCATTGCAAACCCTTCTGCGCATGCGCAGAGGGTAAAAAACAGGTTACTTCCTGGTTAAACCCAGGAAGTAACGACGACCAGGTGGGTGGGCGGGTGCCATTTCTACCGGTTCTCTGAACCACCTGCCACCATCGCTACCAGTTCTCCGAACCACCTTCCACCATCGCTACCAGTTCTCCAAACCATCTGCCACCATCCATACCAGTTCTCCGAACCACCTGCCACCATCACTACCAGCCCTCCGAACCACTTGCCAACATCACTACCTGCTCTCCGAACCACTTGCCAACATCACTACCTGTTCTCCAAGCCACCTGCCACCATCGCTACCAGTTCTCCGAACCACCTTCCAACATCGATACCAGTTCTCCAAACCATCTGCCACCATCCATACCAGTTCTCCGAATCACCTGCCACCATCTCTACCAGTTCTCCGAACCAGCTGCCACCATCGCTACCGGTTCTCCGAACCACCTGCCACCATCGCTACCGGTTCTCCGAAACACCTGCCACGATCGCTACCGGTTCTCCGAACCACCTGCCACCATCGCTACTGGTTCTCCGAACCACCTGCCACCATCGCTACCGGTTCTCCGAACCACCTGCCACCATCGCTACCAGTTCTCCGAACCAACTGCCACCATCGCTACCGGTTCTCCGAACCACCTGCCAGCATCGCTACCAATTCTCCGAACCACCTGCCACCATCACTACCGGTTCGGACGAATCAGTCCAAACTGGTAGGATTTCACCCCTGCTTGTAGATAAACCACTGTTTGTAATGACAAAACCTCTGTGTCCTGTATTTTGCTCATGGGTAGTCTCAAAATAGTAGTCATGCTGGGCACACTCTGACATCTTCATTGATACAGAGGACATTTTTATAAATAAAACCTAAAAAAGAAAACCTTTTTCATTTGTTGGGGAGAAATACCACCGTCCTTGGACTTGTTTCAGTTCTGCTTTATCAAGGCTAATAGAGCTGGAGACATGATTTCTGTTGAAGTTTGAACGGTTGCTGACAAAATGTCAAACATTCATAAGCAAAGCGTGAGGTAAGGAATTAGGTCAACTAAGTTGGAAATGCTTCCCTCATTACAATTTGAAACGAGGGCATAAAACTAGCTTTTGCTCCTGGGTGTGTTCATCTATGCGCCTCCTCACACTAAATGTCCTTCTGTCCCTTTCTCTCTGAGATGTTATTACATTTTGTGTAGTTTCTTTTGCTCTTATGATTTTCATCTAAGCTTTAGATGTATTTGTTTAATACATCCATTGTACTAGAGGACTTGTCAACTATCTGTCCATCTTGTTTAGATATTGCACGGTTATTTAATCAATAGCAGCCACCAGTCAAGGGATTGTTTTGATTTTTTTTTTTTGAAAAATTAAATTACAGGCAGGCCCACACATAATTCCTAAGAAGAGGTGGACAACTTTTTTTGACCCATGACTGCACTCTAAAAGGTAGACACAACTTGAAGGCAAGAGTGAGGCCAAAATAAAAGGTATCTTTCATTTGAGTTATATTAACACTTCATAACAATTAAGTCGATAGACCTAAAATGAGTATTCCCAATGTATTTAATGCATTTCTGCTTGGTACAGCCCAGGTTTGAGACCCAAGTGCCACGCAACGGGTGAGCTCCTCACCCTAGCTCCGCCAAACATAGCAGTCCAAAAGCATGCAAATGCGAGTAGATAAATAGGTACCACTTCAGTGGGAAGATGACAGTGATCCATGACATCGTGTTAGCCACATGACCGTGGAAATGTCTTCCAACAGCACTTGCTCAATGGCCTTGAAATGGAGATGAGCACCACTCCTTAGAGTCAGCAAAGACTAGCAGGAGTAAAATCCACAGGGACTCCTTTATCTTTTACTTCTAAAATGTATGTAATTTTGGGAGAAAGCAACACTTTTTTTAAAGGGATGCATAGGCTAATGGGCAAGGGAATTATCAAGTTTTTCTTCCTTCAAAAGAGGAATTTTTCTGCAACACAAACACATAGATTGCAAAACCTCAGAACAGGAGTTTATCAAATGATTAGATTTAGCCTGATTATATTATACTCTTCAGACCATATCAGTATACATCAATGCACTTACAAGGGTGAAATGCTCCTGGTTCGGACCGGATCACCCAATCCGGTAGAGATGGTGGCGGGTGGTTCTTGTTTTTGTTTTTTTAAGATGTTTCGCTTCTCATCCAAGAGGCTTCTTCGGCTCTGATGGGATAGTGGGGAGGAGCTCAGAGCTGAAGATCTTGGATCAGCAGGGAAATGTCTTCAAAAGAAAACACAAGAAAATCCAGTTGGCTTCTGAAAAAGCATCTTTGGAACAATGATGTCCTGGGTCATTGAGAATCTCTACAGACTTTTAACTACTTGTATCATGAAAGACAGGGTCGAGATTTGCGAGGGAGAAGCCACTTTAACATTCTTTCTCCCAACCACACTATCTAAACTTCCCTGCCTCTTGGCCCTCTGGAATTCAAGCAGGGCTGGGCTGCTGAGGGTTCGCAGGGGTCCGGGAGAACCTCTAGCTAAGATTCTGTCCAGTTTGGAGAATCCCCAAATCCTACTCCTGGCTGGCCCCACCCATCCCTCCCCTTCCATCCCAGGAGTCCCCACATGGCCCATTTTGGATGCAGGTAAGTGCAGGGCGTACATGGAAGCTCGGGCAAAAAACTGGCCTACCAGAAGTTTGGGAAGGTTGGAAATGGACCTGTTTCTGGCCTCCAGAGGGCCTCTGAAGCCTGGGGAGGCTGTTTTCACCCTCCCTGAGGCTCGAGAAAAGCCTCTGGAGCCTGGGGAGGGCTACCCACTCCCGGCATGGTGCAGGAGGCTGACTAGCCCACATCCACCATGGCCATGCCCACCCAACAACCGGGCAGAAAACCCCTTGCTAAAATTTTTGAAGCCCAACCCTGAATTCAACCCTTCCTTTCTGGGAATCCAGGCTCTATTCCACCACAGTTTTGGCATCTACCAAGGAGATTTGAAACAAGCGTCCAGGAATAAATAAAGGAAGACTGAAGGAATGAAGGCATTGCAGCCCTGGTTCTTTTTTTCCCCCCCTGCATCCACAAGGCCAGTAATTAAAGCCAAGCAGCCCATATGCAGACTCAGGCATTTGCCGTTTGTCAGAAAAAAAAAAAAAGCTGTGAGCCAACCAAGGTTTTGCAGAACTGGTATGATTGATGAGCCTGTTGTAATTGAATTAGTTGAGAGGCATTGACCTTTCTGATGTATCATGCCCTGGAAAGCAAACAACAAACCGAAAATAATGTTTTTATGAATGTGTTGGATAACATGGTCATCAATTGGCTCCTGATAAATAAGACAGAAGACATTTGCAAGGAACAACGCAGACGACGGAGGGGCACAGACTTTGGGGACAAAAAAAGAAAATCAGCCACAGCAACTTTGATTTGGAAGAAGGGATATTTTCAGTTGTTTTTTTAAACAATGCAGTGGTGCTGGAATGGACCAAAAATCTAACTGAACCCATTGGTGCATCTGATGCAGAGGTGGGTTTCCGCAGGTTCTGACCAGTTCTGGAGAACCGGTAGCGGAAATTTTGAGTAGTTCGGAGAACCGGTAGTAAAAATTCTGACTGGCCCGTCCCCATCCAGTCTCTGCCTCCTGAGTCCCAGCTTATCGGGAGGAAATGGGGATTTTGCAGCAACCTTCCCCTGGAGTGGGGTGGGAATGGAGATTTTGCAGTATCCTTCCCCTGCCATGCCCACCAAGCCATGCCATGCCACCAAGCCACACCCACAGAACCGATAGTAAAAAATTTTGAAAGCCACCACCGAATCAAAGGTACTTATATTCTTTTCTTTAATCAAAATAGTCAATTTAGCCATTTCTGCCAACTCCATCGGCTTCTGCAACCATTCGTTCATAGTGGGAATTGAAGTGTCCTTCCATTTTTGACACTCTTATTTCTGACCTGTCATTTAGGATGATCTTGAGATAAGATTAGGTGATGGATACTTGAAATGTATGCTCTCACATTATGGACAGAAAAGAATTCTTGAAGCTCTCTGAGCTTGATTGCTTTCTGGGAGACATTTCATTACCCAACCAGGTAACACCGTCAGTGCTAGAAGGGACCGTGGTTTGCTCTTTGTTTATGTACAGTGGCTGGTTCTCTCAGTGTTAGTAGGAATGTTGTTTTCTGATTTAAAAGGGATTAACACCAGGATTAATACCAGACCAACAATCAAACAGTAAAGGATCTACCAAGAAGTAAACAATACTCCCACCAAGACTGACTTGGCAAGCTACTGTATTTAAACATTCCACTTCCTTCTAACACTGAGGATATTACCTAGTTGGGTAATGAAATTCTGCCAGAAAACAATCAAGCTCAGAGAGCACGAGGAACTCCATAACTACAAATATTCTCTTCTATTGGCCAGAAATCAGGAGTGGGCTGCTAGGGGTTTGCAGGGATTCAGGAAAACCTCTAACTAAGATTCTGTGCAGTTTAGAGAACCCCTAAATCCCACTCCTGGTTGATCCTGCCCACCCTGCCCTATCCCTCCCAGGGGTCCCTACATGGCCCGTTTTGGATGCAGGTAAATGCACGGATCTCATGGAGGCTCAGGGTGGGTGAAAAACAGGCTTATCAGAAGTTCAGGAAGGCCAGAAACAGGCCTGTTTCCGGCCTCCAGAGGGCTTCTGGAGCCTGGGGAGGTCATTTTCGCCCTCCCGGAGGCTCAAGAAAAGCCTCCAGAGCCTGGGAAGGGCAAAAACGACCCCCCCACACCATGGTGCAGGAGGCCAAGTAGATTACGCCCACCATGGCCATGCCCACCCAGCAATGGGGCAGAGAACCCCTTGCTAAAATTTTTGAAGCCCACCCCCGCCAGAAATTATTCATCTGTCTAGCAAGATTGTAACGAATGGGGTTGAATCGGCAGGAAAACAAATCTCAGCTAAATATTGGAAGATTTATCTTAATTCTACAAGCTGTTTGATAGTAAACAATCATCAAAACAGAAAGTAATTGCCAAGGCTGTTATAATTACCAGATTTGTGCACTGGGGTCCAGGGTTGAATTCAATGCCTCCCGAGACTTTCCAAGTTTGTAAATTCTAGGATATTTCTTTTTTTCCCCCGATATCTGAAAAAAGAATATGCTTTCTTTCTGCACACGAGGCTACTATGCAGTCAAAAGGCAGGATCAGTTTTTAAAAAAAAATAGATACACAATTTTTCCTTGCAGATCCTCACTTGCTCCCTCACACAGCGTTTTATTTTATTTTTTTTGGCTTCTTGGCCTGAACTCAGTGATCAATGCAGCTCTCTAAAGAAACTTGACAGTTCACGAGAAAGTAAGCATCCAGAAATCAGCATTAATCATTTTTTCCATGATGGCCTGGCCATATGCTATATTACTTGAGGAATCGGTGAGCTGTCCTTCATTGGCTCAAGTAGCTTTCTTTGTGTGAAAGCGTACATCAAATGGTGTTGCCTCTGCAGGCAACATACAAATTATAATTAGAGGGAGGTGTAATTAAAGCAAATGACAATGGTTTAGTTGTTATTGTTGTCAGAGTCCCCTATTTGGTTGCTTGGCAGCCAGGGGAAATCATCTCTGCTTTGTCATGAGCTTAGAAAAGGATTGCTCCGACATGCTATAAGACTTGTATGCCCCTCTTCCTCTTAAACCAGGAGTCGGCAACCTTTAAACACTCAAAGAGCCACAAAAGTCCTAAATGGAAACCCCCATTCAATTCTGAAGCCAACCGGAAGTCCTCCATCATAGTTTCCTCCTAGCACGGCATCCTTTTTCCTCTGCTGACCGGAAGTTGGTTCCCCCACCATAGAGTCTCCCCTTAGCATAGCATCCTTTTTCCTCTACCTGTCCTAACTGAAAGCCCTATCAATTGTGGAACTGACCAGCAACAGGGAGCCGCAGCAGAGGGATGAAAGAGCCACATACGGCTCCAGAGCCGTGGGTTGCTGACCCTTGTCTTAAGCCAATAGCCAGCTTTATTATATGGGATCCATTATCTGATTATTCTCTAGATCCCAAAGGTCTAGAGAGGGGTTTTTTTTCCCCTCAAATATGCAACTGGACATTGTTTTTCCTTGAAGACGTTTCACTTCTCATCCAAGAAGCTTCTTCGGTTCAGTTCAGTGCTTCAGAACTGAGGAAGCTCCTTGGATGAGAAGCAAAACAGCTTCAAGGAAAAACGAAGTCCAATTGCCTTTTGAAAAAAAAACACACCTTTGGGACAACCATGACCTGAATGATTGAGCATCTCCATAGACGATTATTTCTAGGTTTGCAGTCTCAGGAATACAAGGCATTGAATTCAGTTGCCTTCTTCACATTGAATTCAAATGCAGCACATGTAATTAACCCATGCCATCTGAAAATTATAGCCAAAAGCATTTTCTGATAATGCCACCAGGTTCCATCACTGGAGGTTCTCAAAAATAGCCTGGACAACCATTTGACTGGAATAGTATAAGGCTCTTGGCTTAAGCAGCGGTTGGACTAGAAGATCTTTAAGGTTCCCTCCAGTCCTATGATTCCATGTTCTATGAGGTTCTTGGAACCAGGAAGAATGCTGGAACCCAGCCATATGCTTAGAAATTTCTACTCAGATTTTTTTTTTTTGAAGTCTTCTAGTTGATGTTCTTCAACTTTGAAGAGAATCAACATTCAAGAATCAATATGAGTAGGTTTTTTTTTTAATAGAGGGGACACATAGGCTCCTATAATACTTGGAGTAGGTTTACAAGTAAGAAGTACAGTAGACAAGGATTCTAAGGTGATTCCAGGAAGTGGCTATTTTCATAAATAATTTAGAAGGACTTTATGCATTTAATAGGTTTCAGATATCTCTTGTCGACCACCAAGCTTTTTAGAGCTACTTAGCTCCATTACGGGGTAGGTTATTATTTTTTTTTAAAAAAAAGGAGAAAGATTACGAAGAGGGGAAGTTGAATTACAGTGGGATCTCTGGTGTATTTGTGCATGTATTAAATCAAATAGAATGTTTGTACATTGCTGTTAATAGTATTAGCCTCAACCTGTTGTGGCCCGCCAGCGGCATGCGCGGATCATGGCTGATCCCAATGACGAGGAGGCTGGTGTGGTGTCACGCCAGCAGCCTGCGCAGCCGGCGCTCGCGTTGGACAGCGAGGAGGCCGAAGAGGATGTGATGCCAGAGTCAGAGACTCAGCCGGGGCCTTCAGAACCTCCAGAGGCTCCTTCCACTGGAGAAAGCAAAGTGGAGGAGCCTCTCCTCAATGCTCGGGCACGCAGGGCTGCCAAAAGGCAGGAGTGGCTACTCAGGAGGAGGAGGTCTACTCAAGAGTAGGGCTTGAGTATAATTGGCCACTCTCTTAGCCTATTTAAGTCTCACACAGCTAGTGCTTTCTTGCTACAAACAATGCCTCATTACTACAGAGCATTTTGGAGAGCGAGCGACTTCTCATATCTGGTTTTCTGGGCTGGTTGCCAACCTTTGTCAGACTTTGTTCTTAATAATTTTGATGAGGACCTTTTGCATGGGAATCCTGCATTCTTGAAAGGGGTTTGTTTGGAATTAAACAGTGTTTGCGAAGCTTGGTGTGTGTCACATTCTCTGGGAATCCGAAACTGGGGCAGAACACAACCTCAGAAATGGACAGGAGAATGGCATGACATTTTATCATGGTTTTATCACAGGCAGCTTGTAGACTGTATTTCTTGCTGTGCTGTTTAGATGGTATGGACCTGATCTGACTTCCCAAAATGCTGTGTACCAAAAAGTACTGTGCTTTCTATATATGGGTGAATTTCTGTCAGTTTCAGATTTATTTATTTTTTTAGTGCCTCATTTTTAATTCAGATTCAGTTCCTCAAACTTGAGAATATTTTTATTTAAAAATGCACTAAAATACGTGCAGGTTTTAGTGCCTATGCCTCTAAACCTACGAACGTTTGATTTGCAATTTGGCCTAATCTATATGCTCTTCACAATCTTTTTCCTTAAGAGTGCATTTGCATGCCTACTGAATAACTTAAGTTTTCATTCTTGCATTGGTTAAGAGGAGAAAAAGAGAGGGGGAAGAGGGAGGGAGAGAGGAGGAGAAGGAGAGTGGGGGAGGTCCCTTTTAAATATAAGCTGCACAACATGCTTCTCCCACATTTACTGAGTGTAGGGATCAGAGATAACCTGTCTGGACAAAACATTCTATCTGTACCCGGGGCCTAGTTGGAAACTAATTCATATTCATACCAAGATCATTCATTCTTTTTTTTTCTTTTTTGTACTCTAGAGTGCAATTAGAATGGCTTTTTCCAGATGTGTTGGAACAGCAGAATTTCCGGTTAACTTTGGGAAAGTGTCTTGAGAATCTTCAAGCAATGGAAAAGCTTAACAGCAAATCAGATCTCATAAGATAGAGGTGGGCTTTTTAGCAAGGGGTTTTCTACCTGGTTGCTGGGTGGGTGTGGCCATGGTGGGTGAACCCTAGTCGGTCTCCTGCACTACAGCGGGGTGGGGTGTAGCTTTTTGCCCTCCCCAGGCTCCGGAGGCTTTCCTCGAGCCACTGGGAGGGTGAAAACGGCCTCCCCAGGCTCCAGAGGCCCTCTTTCTGGCCTTCCGGAACTTCTGGTAGGCCCGTGTTTTGCCCTCCCTGAGCCTCTGTGCATACCCTACACGGAATCCACAACAGGTTGCACAGGGCAGGATTGGGTTCTAATTTTTTTTACTACCAGTTCTGTGGGTGTGGCTTATTTTGCAGGCGTGGCTTGATGGTCATGTGACAGTGGGTGTGGCTTGATGGTCATGTGACAGTGGGTGTGGCTTGATGGTCATGTGACTGGGTAGGCATGGCCAACTCAATGTCACTCATGTCAAGGGGTGCCTCGACTGACCCCTCCCCTCCCAGCCATTCCTTGCCACACCCAGCCTCAACGTATCTATAGTTCTGTAAAAAATGTTGTTCACCTTTTTTCAACTTTATTATCTACATACTATAGATGCACTTTCATGGACCACTGAAAAGAGGAAATGGCTCATATGCTTTGCCCAAGAGTGTGATAGGCAACAGGCTTTTAAGGGGCTACAGGTAAGAAGGTGGCGGGGGGGCGGGCAATGTATTTTCCAAAGCATCAGAAGACAAAACAAGAAGCAATGGATGGAAACTGAACAGAGAAAAGCAACCTTATAGGAGCCTGAGTAGCGTAGGGGGCTAATGCCTCCTACTAAAGGCAGCAATTAACATCCAGCTGCCTGTAATTCTGTGAGTTCAATCCTAGCCAGGCTCAAGGTCGACTCAGCTTCCATCCTTTCTAAGGTGGGTAAATTGAGGACCCAGTTTGTGGGGGCAATAAGCTGACTTTGTATAAATATAAAGAAGTATGAAGGCTATTGCTTAATGCATTGTAAGCCGCCCTGAGTCTCCGGAGAAGGGTGGCATATAAATCTAATTTAAAAAAAAAAACCTAAAACTAAGAAGAAACTCCCTGACAATGTGAACTAATATAGGTGCAGAAATATTTCAATCATAATTTCACATATAAAATAGCCATTCGTGTAATACAACCTGCGTATTGTTCAAAATAGTCATTAGTACGATGGCTGATGTTTGACAGCAAGCCTAAAAGTCAAAGATGACAAGAGGGCTTCTTTCTCTGTGTGTATACAAAACATCACATACCAGGAATAGCATATTAAAATGGACTTACCAGGACTCCTGGAAGGGGCGGGATGGAGACAGCCAGAACTAGGATTTGGGGACTCTCCAAACTGCACAGAATCTTAGCTAGAGGTTCTCCCGAACCCTTGCGAACCCCGAACAGCCTAAGATACAGGGCACACAGATTCAATATTCGTATAGTATAATATAAGAATAATACAATGTAGTATAATATGGAATTGGAGCAGGGGTGGGTTGCCCCCGGTTCGCACCGGTTCTATAGAACTGGTAGTAAAACTGGCGAGAGGCTCCGCCCACTGACCCCAATGGCATCAAAACGCTTCTGCGCATGTGCAGAACAGCACACACGAAGCGAGCGTGCGCACGCGCAGCCCCGCTGCAAACCAGTAGTAAAGGTAAGTAGAACCCACCCCTGAACTGGAGGCTCAAATATATGAAAAATGGATGCAGGCATTGGGTAGGTCAAGTTTAATGAAAGGAAGGATTGTGGGGAGTGGGGGGAATATGATAGCAGTGTTCCAATATTTGAGGGGCTGCCCCAAAGAAGGGGGGGATCAACCTATTCTCCAAAGGGCAAGACAAGAAACAATGGGTGGAAACTAATCAAGGAGAGAAGCAACCTAGACCTAAATTTCCTAGCAGTGAGAACAAATAATCAGTGGAACTGCTTGCCTCCGGAGGTTGTAGGTGGTCCATCACTGGAGGCTTTGGAGAAGAGACTGGACAGCCTTTTGTCTAGAATTGTAAAGGATCATCTTGGGGTTGGACTAGATACAGTGTTTCCCAAACTTGACCCTTTGAAGATGTATGGACTTCAACTCCCAGCATTCCTCAACCAGCCATACTGTCTGGGGAATTCTGGGAGTTGAAGTCCATGCACCTTAAAATAGCCAAGTTTGGGAAACACTGGACTAGAAGACCTCCAAAGTCCCTTCCAACTTTGTTATTCTATTATTCCTCTTCTGGGCTGCACTAAGAAGTAAGCACAAAACCTGGTCTAAGAAAAGCACGTGCAAGCCACCAAACACAATCCAACCTTCTCAGGAGACTGAGCTGTTTTCCCTCGTTCCCATGTTACCTGCTCCAGCAGAGGCTCGGCTCCCCCATTATTCATAAATCAAGCTCCGAAGGCTCATTTGTTTCAGCCTGGCTCTGGCATCCTGTCTGATACCTTTCATTAATTTGGTATATTTTTTCATCAGCGCATCTGGTAAGGATGGATTGATTTCTCCCAGGCAGCCTCGGTGCCAAAAAGCCTTTAGCTGAACAAGAATTTGTGCCTGTCATCAGTCATTTGCTGCTTGCCACCGCCAGCTTGCAGGAGCAACTTTGTAGGCGCAAGACTTGTGTACCCTGACTGCGAGCAAGCAAGGAACGAAGCAAATAAATTACTTAATTATATTGATATGCAAGAGGGGAAGTTGTTTTTTTAAAAAAAAATGGGCAAGGAACAAGAGGAGCTGACTAAAGGATAAGATAACTGCACTCCAATCTCCTTTATCTAGTCTTTTTATTGTTCAGTTTATGTTTATGTTATGTTTATGTTTATTAGATTTATATACCGCCCTTCTCCCGAGGAACTTGGGGCGGTGTACAGCCATAATAAAACAACATTTAAAACCCATTTAAAATAGAATTAAACAAATTTGGCCTTCTTAGTTAAAAACCCATAATTTAAAATGCCCCGTTCGAGTTTGTTCTGCTCATCCTACCCTATCTTGATCACTGCTTGGCAAAAAGGTAGCATAGAAGGGTCTAGGACTAGTCAACATGGTCACATCCAAATACCAAAAAAAGGAAAGAAAATGAAAAAAATTACAAATAATATAGTGCACCCCCATCCCCAGAGACCATTCTCCCACCCTTATATTTCTTCTTCTATAATAGCTAAAAAATATACAATATCATCTTATCCCAGGGGTCAGCAACCCGCGGCTCTGGAGCTGCATGTGGCTCTTTCATCCCTCTGCTGTGGCTCCCTGTCGCTCAAAATATGTGTTACAACTGCCAATGTGCAATACCTGCGGGCGTGTGATTTATTGAGCTTTTTGACCCCCTCCCCCAATAGGCCAAGAAAACAGAGCATTTAATTCAACTACATATGCTAATTCTGTGGCCTCTCAGGAAATAGTCAGGCACAGGAAAGATTTTGTGGCTCCCGATGTTTTCTTTTCTCTGGGAAACGGGTCCAAATAGTTCTCTGAGTGTTTAAGGTTGCCGACCCCTGCCTTATCTCCTCGAAAACAGCATATGTTCTTGAGTAGGTTTATTCCCTTTGCTTTCCATCAACACTGATTTTATAAAATCCCCTCATATTTCATTATAATTGAAACAGAATAGAATAGAATAGAATTCTTTATTGGCCAAGTGTGATTGGACACACAAGGAATTTGTCTTGGTACTTAGGCTCTCAGTGTATATAAAAAGAAAAGATTAGAATAGAATAGAATAGAATAGAATAGAATAGAATAGAATAGAATAGAATAGAATAGAATAGAATAGAATAGAATAGAATAGAATAGAATAGAATAGAATTCTTTATTGGCCAAGCGTGATTGGACACACAAGGAATTTGTCTTCGGTGCATATGCTCTCGGTGTATATAAAAAGAAAAGATACAAATAGAATATCGGGCACATAAACAAAAGTTGCAGAACATCATGGAAAAACATGCTGTATTCAAATGTACCATGACTTTGTAGGATGTGCAAATTAGTGTGAACTGTGTCATCTCTGCTAGCAACAGCCAGAGGAGTGGGGATCAGGCCTTAAACCTAGAATGGCACAAAATGATTCTTCCAAGCTATGATCTTTATTGTTTCACACCTATAGACAAAATCTTGCCAGATTGAGGGCTCTACTAGGTGCATCTATAATATACTCTTTAAACTACCGTGTTTCCCTGAAAATAAGACTCTATCTTATATTTTTTTGAACCCTGAAATAAGCGCTTAGCCTTATTGCCATGTGCTCAAAAGCCCGATTGGACTTATTATCAGGGGAGGTCTTATTTTGGGGGAAACAGGGTATTAGGAAGGGGCTGTCCTCACCCTCATTCTTTTTATTTTATTTTATTTTATTTTATTTTATTTTATTTTATTTTATTTTATTTATTTGTCAAATACATATAAGATAACAGATTAGTATAAACATGATTATGAATACATGAAATGGATACGAATAAATGGGGACAGTAGGACAGGGATGGAAGGCATGCTGGTGTGTTTATGCATTCCCCTTACAGACCTCTTAGGAATGGGGTGAGGTCAACAGTAGGCAGTCTAAGGTTAAAGTTTTGGGGGTTTGGGGAAGAAACCACAGAGTCAGGTAGTGCATTCCAGGCATTGACCACTCTGTTGCTGAAGTCATATTTTCTGCAATCGAGTTTGGAGCGGTTTACCTTGAGTTTGTATCTATTGTGTGCTCATGTACCTTGTTTCCCTGAAAATAAGACCCTGCCTTATATTTTTTTGAACCCCGAAATAAGCGCTTGGCCTTATTGCCATGTGCTCAAAAGCCCGATTGGGCTTATTATCAGGGGACGTCTTATTTTGGGGAAAACGGTATCATTGTGGTTGAAACTGAAGTAGTCATTGACAGGTAGGATGTTGTATCAGATAATTTTGTGTGCTACACTTAGGTCTGACCAATTCTTCCACACATAATATCCAAACTTTGGGCTAACAATCAGCCTGAAAAAAACACAGGTCATGGGTCAGGACGTGGATTCACCTCCCTGTATCTCTGCACAAGAACTGGAGGTTATCCATGACTTTGTGTACCTCGGCTCAACTATCTCTGACACTCTCTCTTTAGATGCTGAGCTGAATAAACGTATTGGTAAAGCGGCCACCACATTTTCCAGACTTACAAAGAGAGTATGGTTTAACAAGAAACTGACGGAACATACAAAGATCCAGGTTTATAGAGCCTGCATCCTGAGCACACTCTTGTACTGCAGTGAGTCTTGGACCATCTACGCACGGCAGGAAAGAAAGTTGAACACCTTTCATATGCGCTGTCTCCGATGTATTCTTGGCATCACCTGGCAGGACAAAATTCCAAATAGCGCAGTCTTGGAACATGGCGGAGTCATTCCATCACAGTGAGGCAGGGATGGTAAATACATGTTGAAATCAGAATATTCTGAAGTTGCCCTTACAAAGAAGAAATGGCCATTTTGTTGGACTACTAGGTTCAACTCCTTCTTTTCTTAGCCACGGAAATCCACTGGCCAATTTGGAGCCTTGGCCCTTGGGCACATACATTCTGAGATAGCTTTCTGCAAAATGATTCATTCCAACTGCCATAATTTCCAGGTTACCGTCTCCTACAAATCCTCAAATCCTCCAGATAGTAGAGATAACACGACGTGGTTCACAAGTCACACTAAATCAATACAATCCAACGTGGCTGGATTTGCTCAACCCATTAAATCAAAAAACAAACACACACACACAGTGGCTTAACATGTTCCATGAAAGGAATTCAGCTTTTTGCGTCAGCTATTAACTTGTTGCCCTACTGGTTGGGGATAATGGGCATGGTAATCCAACAGATATAGTGGATGATGAGCTGCCATGGCAGACTGTTCTTATCTGAAATGTCACTTTTGCCAGCTGATGTGGATGTGGCATCTCTTTGGCGTACCAACAGAAGGTCTGTCCATCATGGAAGAGATAGATCTTCTTTGAGGAAGACACATTGGAGCAATGTTTTTTTTTTTCATTCTGTGCTGTATTTTCTTCCAGTTGGAAACTGGAAGAAGGGAGCTATCAGTTGCTCCAAAACCCACCAAAAATGTAAATAAATAAGGAGAATCACAGTGATATACTCTACAGATAAGGCCTTGTTCATCTGTCCATAATACGAAGCTCAAGGCTGAGAAGAAAAGTTGGTCCACCTTTGGTCTCAAGATGGCGCCTCTAAAATCTTGATGAATTAATTTCTCAGCAAATCACGGCTGTTACAAGTGCATTGTGACATTGTGAATACTGAATACTGCTGCCCCGTGTTATAAATAGAAAGAGGATTACATTAGCATTCATTTACTGCACGGGACAATATTAAAAGCTGGAGGGTCAACGCTGAAAACAGAAGCCTTTTAATCAATTGTCAAATATAATTACAGTGCAGAGAACAACACAAAAGTTAGGATTTACAGTGAAAGGACACCATACCTAATCCTCTCTTTAAAACTGATTACTAATGTATTATTATTATTACCTGCATATTGTTCATTATTATGGAAATATCTACCATGTACTTTGATAGTGTGCATCTTGCAAACATCTCAAAAAGAAGCTAGAACTTCCATGTTTCTCTGGGTTTTTATGAAGGGAGACCTACTGGATTTTGTGAAATGAAAGCAGATTTTGCTCATAGACCCAGTGAGCCAAACACAATATAACTGGATCCAAGACTTGTGGAAGATTGCAAAATAAAGTTCATGGTTTAATGCACTCTAAACCCTCACATTATATGCAGTTCATTTGATTTGGGTTTAGTGCAATCGATAAGTCCAATCATGGCAATTTGGGAATCATGATTCATAGCTTGGCCTGTTGAACCTACCTGGCTAAAAGCAGTTTCTTTATGTCAGTTCTCCCTGGTAAATAAGACAGGAAACATGTCTAGATGAACTAATCTACTTTATTGTAAGACAAAGGTTCCCCTCACAAAAATGTGCTACTCATTCCCGACTCTAGGGGTGGTGCTCATCTCCATTTCAAAGCTGAAGAGCCAGCGCTGTCTGAAGACGTCTCCATGGACATGTGGCCGGCATGACTCAATGCCAAAGGCTCACGGAACACTGTTATCTTCCCACCAAAGGTGGTCCCTATTTTTCTACTTGCATTTTTTACGTGCTTTCGAACTGCTAGGTTGGCAGAAGCTGGGACAAGTCATGGGAGCTCACCCTGTTACACAGCACTAGGGATTTGAACCGTTGAACTGCCGACCTTTCGCTCGATAAGCTCAGCGTCTTAGCCACTGAGCCACCGCATCCCTCTTTTTTTTCTTACCCTTCCCCAAAATGCAGTATTTTCTTAAAGGTAAAGGTAAAGGTTCCCCTCGCACATATGTGCTACTTGTTCCTGATTAATAGCAAATCCTTGATAAAAGTTATTGCATTGCATTCTTGATTAAATGATCTTTCCATTGATATATAATTTTAGGGTACTACTCCCCCCCCCCCAAAAAAAGTGGTGTTATTGGCTAGTTTTAGAAAACACACTTTTCCCAAATTGTTTCCACAATTTTGGCCACTACTGTACATCAGCTAATGAAAGGCTCTCTACTGAGAGCATGTATACAATTGGGGTGGAATCAGTGTTGGTATTCAGTCGGTTCTATCTGATTCCGGCAAACTGGTAGCGGCGGCTGCGGGACGCTCCGCCCACCTGCTGGATGTAATCACGTCCCATTTATCCACAGATAAATGCATGCACGGAAGGAGCACACATGCTCACATTCGCAAACTGGTAGCCAAGGTAAGCGACTACCACCCCTGGGTGGGATATAAACACAGTGAATAAATAGGTGTCAGAACACAGTTCTCTGCATACCCTCAGAGAAAGTCCTGCAGGGGAAGTTGAAGATAATTGGAGATGTTTAGCCCAGAGAAGAAAACACTGTAAATCCTTCAAATCCTTGAAGAGTTGTCCCAGGAGACAAGACAAAGTAAGAAGACTAAAGGGGAAGAGTTTTGTTTTTCCCTTCCTGTTTTTTTTTTTAAAAGCATAGCTAGGAAAGAAAGAATTTATAAAGCTGCGTAAAACGGGCTGAGAATTTTCAAAGCAATGTTATGTTAGTACCGCCTATGAAAGTGATCTTGCATCAATGTTGACTTTAAATCCATTATGAAAATCAATATTCAGTAATTAACAAAGGCAGCCAGTATGATTGAACAAACAAAAAAAAATCAGGCAGAATGAATTAAAAGTTTCTGTGTGATCTGAGAAAGTCTATCCTGATGATAACAAATCAAATAGACATTTTTAAATATTTTAAAATGTCAAAAAAGGAACCTGAGTTTAGATGTGGTTCAAATCAATGCACAGGGTTATAATCTACCAAACTTGTTTCCAAGTTATATTACGGTATCAGACTGATGCGAGCTTATTTCTGATATGGATCCAAACTCTCATAGCGCAGTCTTTCATTCTTCTCAAGAAAGAATTATGTGTACTTTCAGTAAGCTTAACATGTTCTAGCAGCTGTTATCATATACAGGTTTGATTCAGCATATTTCTGTAGGAATATAAGGCTTAGTTAAGGTTTAATAAACAAGCCAAGAGAACTGGCAAGAAAGAAAGCATATCTTTACATTTTATTTTATTCATCCTCTTTTAACGACCGCATAATCCCTTGCAGGATCCGTCTGGGCAACTGAATGGAGTTTATTGGCCGGATGCCCTTCCTGTTGCCAATGCGGAGTTTTTTTTTCAGCAGATATATTCTCAGGGTGCCCAGAGGGAAAGAAATATCTGCCTCAACCTAGGATCGAACTCACAGCCTCCTGATTGTGAGATGAGAGGTCCACCTCTAGGCCACCGCCCCACTCATTTACATTTTATTTTATTCTGTGATGATTAATCTTCCAGAATTGTTGAGCTTTATAACACTGCCATCCAGTGTGGATAATCCAACCTGATTATTGAATTCCCAATGATTTCCTGAACGCATTGTAAGCCGCCCTGAGTCTCTGGAGAAGGGCGGGATATAAATTAAATAAATTTTTAAAAAAGAATATGAATTATCTAGTTTTGCAGTCAATGCTGGAATAGTACACTAAGGATGACCTGTGAGACCTTTTACAAACTGAACTGCTTGGGTTCATGTGTGTGCTAACTGAGCATGCACTTTGTTTGACTTTGACTAAACATGATGCCTGAATCCAAACACTGAATTGCAAATCATGAGCATGTTATATAAAAAAACTATTGTGGCTTCATCAGGGAAACATGGCTTGGTAAGGTGTATGAACCTAGTCTGTGAACCCAGAGCCCTGGTGGCACAGTGGTTAGAATGCAGTATTGCAAGCTAATTCTGCCCAGTCTGAAGTTCGATTCTGACAGGCTCAAGGTTGACTCAGCCTTCCATCCTTTTGAGGTTGGTAAATGAGATTGTTGGGGGCCATAGGCTGACTCTGTAAACTGCTTAGAGAGGGCTGTAGAGCACTATGAAGTGGTAAATAAGTCTAAGTCCTATTGCTATTGCAGGCTGACTCTGCCTACTGCCAGTAGTTCGATTGTCACCGGCTCAAGGTTGACTCAGCCTTCCATCCTTCTGAGGTGGTAAAATGAGGATCCAGATTGTTGGGGGCAATAGGCAGACTCTGTAAACTGCTTAGAGAGGGCTGGAAAGCACTGTGAAGCGGCATATAAGTCTAAGTGCTATTGCTATCCATGAACTTATAAGATGTCCTCAAGTTACAGTCACAATTGGGACCAGAATTTCCATTGCAAAGCAAGGCAGCCCAATTTTGCAATCTTTTATGCCACGGCTGTTAAGCGAATCACTGCACCTGTTCGTGAAATCATGCTGTTGTTAAGCAAATGGGGATCATGTGACCCCAGATCCCATGGCAATGGTTGTGAATACATACCAGTTGCCAAGTGCCTGAATTTTGATCACATGACCATGGGGCCTACAGCGGTGGTCATTAGTGCGAGGATCAGTCGTAAATCACTTTTTTTCAGTGCTGTTGTGACTTTGAATGGTCACTAAATGAATGGTTGCAATTTAAGGACTACCTGTACAGTATTTTTTTAAAAAACAAACAAACATGGTCTGTTTTTTCTGCTGGCTTTTCTTCCTCACCTTTGAATCAGAATCTTTGAATCAGACTAGAGCTGGAAGGGGCTTTAGAGGTCTTCTAGTCCAACCCTCTGCTCAAGCTCAAGTATAGACCCTTCATCTTCTGTCCCTTCCCATCTTCACCTATGGATTATGGTTTTCATGCTGGTGGAGCATCACTTTTTAATCTTCCTGCCTCCCACCCTCTCCCCACTACTAGAGAGAGCTAGAAGCATATACGCAGTGACTCAGTGGCTAAGGCGCTGAGCTTGTCGATCGAAAGGTCAGCAGTTCAACGGTTCGAGTGCCGTGTAACGGAGTGAGCTCCCGTTATTTGTCCCAGCTTCTGCCAACCTAGCAGTTCGAAAGCACATTGAAAATGCAAGTAGAAAAGTAGGGACCACCTTTGGTGGGAAGGGAACAGCATTCCATGCGCCTTTGGCATTGAGTCATGCCGGCCACATGACCACAGAGACATCTTCAGACAGTGCTGGCTCTTTGGCTTTGAAACGGAGATGAGCACCACCCCCTAGAGTCGGGAACGACTACAACATATGTGCGAGGGGAACCTTTACCTTTAAGAAAATACTGCATTTTGGGGAAGGGTAAGAAAAAAAAGAGGGATGTGGTGGCTCAGTGGCTAAAATGCTGAGCTTGTCGATCGAAAAGTTGGCAGTTCAACCGTTCGAATCCCTAGTGCCGTGTAACGGGGTGAGCTCCCGTTATTTGTCCCGGCTTCTGCCAACCTAGCAGTTGGAAAGCAGGTTAAAAATGCAAGTAGAAAAATAGGGACCACCTTTGATGGGAAGGGAACAGCGTTCTGTGCACCTTTGGCATGTAGTCATGCTGGCTACATGACCATGGAGTCGTCTTCGGACAGTGCTGGCTCTTTGGCTTTGAAACGGAGATGAGCACCGCCCCCTAGAGTCGGGAACGACTAGCTCTTATGTGCGAGGGGAACCTTTACCTTTACCTTAGCCTTAGAAGCATATATTTGGACCATTTTTTTCCCAGCTTCATAATATGCTCAGTTCAATCCTTACCGAAAGCCTACATGAGAAGCTGCCGTTGAATGCAAATTCTCCCACCTTGGAGATTGGGAAGAGGGAGGTGTGTGTGTGAGAGAGAGAGAGAGGGAGGGAGGGGGAGATGGAGTGGGGGAGAGAGAGAGAGATGCCAAGATTAAAGGAAAGGCGTGAAATCAAGTCAAAACGAATTCTTCCTATTTGCGCTGGTTTAGGATTGAACAAGAACCCCTCCTCTCTTGTAGTTAGGGGAGGGGAGGGAAAAAAGAGGCAACGAAACGCCGGACTTCAACCCGTTCTTCAAATTCATTCGCCAGCGCTTGCCACTTGCGCGGCTTTAGGATCGCATCCCTACCACCAGCCGAGGCTGTTTTTCTCCGTTCTTGCAAACTGGAGAAAGGAGGCGCCAAGGAAGGAGGCGAATCCTTAAAACGCCCAGAAGGGAATCGGCCATTCTGCAGTTCCGCCACTTGGCTGGGTTTTAGGATCGAAAAATACCTATTATAAAACCAGGCTCTCCATCCTCGGAGCTCTAGCGACCCGTTGGTTTTGGTCTCTCTCTCTCTCTCTCTCTCCTCCCCGAAGCCAAGCTGGGCCAATGATGGACGAGCAGGCGCTTCGGAGGGGAGAGCGAGAGGGGAAGGGACCGGGGCCTCGGCACAGAGAACGCGCGCCACCGCCGCCGCCGTGCGCGCGCTCCCGGTGAGCTTGGCTAATGTTTGCTTCCGAGCCTGGGCAGAGGAGCGTCCCCGGCTCACCCATCGCCTCGCCTCGAGGAGGGTCCAGAGCTGAGCCGCTGACGTCTTCGTAGCCTTCCCCCCCAGGGATGCTCCCGAAGGAAGGCGAGGGGGCTGAGCGTTTGGATCGGCGCAAACCATCCCCAGCCACCTCCGCAGTGTGCTGGGTTGGCGGATTTGGGCATCCCGTTTGCACCTGGGTGTTTTTTTTTCCCCCCGGTGGCTTCTTCTTCCTTTTTCTTCTTCTTCCTCTTCTTCGTCTTCCTCCTCCTCCTCCTCATCTCTTTTTCTTGCAAATCAAATCTTGGCGCCATGGGGAAACGGTACTGGGAGATCTTTTTCTTCTGCTTTCTCTTCTTCCTGCTGGCGAAGTCCCGGCTGCAGGATAAGCAGTGGCGGGAGAAGAGCCTGACGTGAGGGTCAAGAAGAAGGCGAAAAAAGACCCGCAAAACGGGGGGGGAAAAAACCAAACCAAACCAAAACCTCCAACAATAACAACCCACCAACCCCCCCAGATCTCCAAGCGCTCCTCGTTTCTCCTCCTTGCTCTTTCAAAGGAAAGTTGGAGGTAAGAGGGACTGGGCGGGATGGGCTTAGGATCGGGGGAGTGGGGGGGGGCGAGGGGCGAGGGATCCGCGTTGGCTTTTCCATCAAAGGCCGTCTTGTTGGGACTAACTGTCCCTCTACGCTCCTCTCCCGGAAAATCTTGGCTAAGAAAAGAGAAAAGAAAGCCAGCCAGCCAGCCAGGGAGAAAAGAAGTCAGTCATCATCTCCCTTCTAGGAAAACCCAAGTGAAGTAGTTGGGAGAATTTGGCGGGGGATGCTGTGTGGGAAGGAAGCAGCCCAGGTTTGTCCTGGTGGATTCTGATGGTGGTGGTGGGTTGTTTTATTCTCCAGCCTAGCCACTCTTTGGATTTCCAAAACGTAGTCAGATCTCTGGACAACAGCATGGTGCAGGACAGTTGATGGAGGAACCAGCCTGATTTTATATGAATGAAACGGGAAGTGGAGGATCAGAAGGCATAGCTGTAAATCGTGGGGGGAGGAGGGGGTTGTGAGAGAGAGTGGGGGGAGAGAGAGGGAGAAGAAGAGGGAGTCAGTCCTATTTTGCCTTTAGCCCCCTCCCCTGGATTTCTAACCCCCCCCCAGCACTGAATTTGGTTTCCACATTTTTTTCCTTGTTTCCTTGAGGAGAGAGAGAGGGTAGGTAGGGAGAGGGGGCAGAGAGGGAGAGAGAGAGAGAGATTGACTGGATAGAACAAATTGATTGCAATGAAGAGAGGTTTGGATCTGCTTGTACTCTCTAAGCCCCCATGGGGACGAGTGATAAATGGATGGCACAGAGGGGGGGGGGGGGGCGGACTGCTTATATAGCCTGCTGTTTCTTTGTGGGGTTTTGTGTGTTTGTTTTTAGGACAATAGATAGAGAGGTGTGTGTGTTTGTGTGTATGTAGCTCCTCGGAATTTGGAAAAGGCAGAAGCAGAGAGAGAATCTCACAGACCGGTTCAGAATTTCTTTCAAAAAAACAAAAACAAAAACTTGTGCAGAATAAAATTCGCAAGTCCTCCGGACAAAGTCCTCGGGGTTTTTTTGCCCCCCCCCCCCGAAGCAGACCCATAGCAGCAAGCGCCTCAGAGAGAGAAACAATCTTGGGCACCCTTAGTCCAAAGGGCTCTTGAGTTCTTTTGCCTTGGTTCCCTGCTAAAGGTCCTCCATTTTTATTAAACACAAGGTGTTTTTTTTTTAAAAAAAAAATATCTGGACCTACAAACCGTTCTGTTGTGAAGCTGTGTTTGGGGGTCCCCCCCCCACCAGTGATTTTGGATGGATAGTTGTAAGCATGTATGCTGCAGTCATAAATCTTGATGCTTCTCTCTCTTCCTCTCTTTTTGTTGGCCCTTATAATTTTGGGTTCTTTCTTCCTACCCAATATTTTCCCCTTCTTCACCTCTACTTACCTGATGCTCTGACTGCGTAATAATGATTACCCAAGGTGTTTCATGAAAGTGGTGATTTGCAAGGGGAAGCGTTATGATGGCCATCCATGGATGTCTTTCAAACTTGGCTGAAACTCAACGGTGAGCCACTATGGTCTAGGATGGTGGAAAGCAGTCCGTTCTCCTTGAAAGTTGGATATCCTAGGTGTGTGCAAGCTGGTGTGTGGCCAGGCCTGTCAACCTGGCCTAATCTTCTCCTTCTGGAAAGTTAGGTCTGCATTAAGTTTATTAGCCACACATTCTAAACTAAAGAAGCAACTTCGTTCTCCACACCCCATGAATCAACCTTTGGATTTGTGCTGTGGATGGAGTAGACATGATGCCTGTGCCAAGATCACTTCCTAAGGGTTCTTCCCACCCCCAAATGCAGGGAATTGCAGGCTTGCAGTAAATGCTGGACTTGAGCTGATGAGTAAGCCCCTAGCAATTTATGTTTGGGTCCCTCCTCCCTTCTGTTTCCCCAATGGCTTGAGAAGAGTGAATAAAAATCACATTAGGATGGCTGCCAGCAGAAGATCTTATACCTGCCTTGGGATTTACAGAAATGCAGAGATTCAAGAAACCCCCACCCCCCACCCCACCCCAACAATCAAGTATTTGCACCTTTGTGAAACACACCAGTAGGAACCAAAACTCCAGTTTCTCTCCACTCCTATCCTATAAGATCAGAGGAGGAAGAAGAGGAGGAGTCCTTAGAAAAACCAGTTTGGGTACCATACAACACTCCCTTTCTCCTCCAAGAAAATGTCTCTTTTCTGGTTGATCTACATTTTAATCAGAATTGTACACACACACGTGTGTGTACATGTGTGTGTGCGTATACACTCTTTCTCCTTCCTCCATCTCCAGACAAGCAAAGCAAAGCATGTTTATCTGAAGACGGGCTTTCAGCTTGATTCTAGGAATGAGCTTGCTCGAGTGTCCATATCAGTTTTCATGGAACAGTTTTGAGCCAGGACATATGAGCCGTTTTCATTGCCTTCGGAAGGATGGCGGAAGGACAGAGGGGGTATTTCTTGTTATTACAGTACTTAAAAGGCTAATATGACTCCTGTACATGTGTGGTGACAGCCACGGTGCATTCAATACAGTTAGCGAAAAGATCTACGTTGGATGCAGTGGTAAGGAGGGGTATGTAAACAGTGAGGCAGGGTGGTAGAGTTAGAATGGCAGAATCTTCCTCCTTATATTGGATTTTTTCTTCCCTTGGGTACCTGTATATCTGTGTGTTTCTAGCAGGAGACCACGTACGGATTGGGCATAGCATGTGATGGCCCATGAAAGAATTCACATTTAGCTCGCTCAATTGAATTCTGTGTACCTTTGGGGTGTGTTTGTGTGTCTGTGTGCTATGAGCATTGCTTCTTCGCAAACGTGTTGAAAACTGCACCACTAATCTTTGCCCTGTTGTAACCCCAGCCATGACAACAAATACAGTTTCAATCATGTCAAATAAGGACGGATAGCATGCTATCCTTCTTCCCTCCCCTGTACCCCTACCTGTGTGTTTGTGTGTGTGGGGGGGGGACCTTAGTCCAAAATATAGAATTGAATTGATAACATTGAATTACAGATAAAGTGTTTGAAAGCAAAAGGTGCTGAATTGTAGCATTGGCAGCAGTGATACTGATAGTAAAGTACGTAAATTACAAATCTAGGAAAACCGGGACTTCTCCTTTGACGAATTTGGTAGCAAAAAAACCCTGGTGGTTTTGTTTACATATGGTAAAGTTACTTTTTCACATATATGGTATGTCAGCAGGCAATTTTATAGAAGAAGGAAGGCTTGCTAAATTCAGGGTTTAGAGATTGGGGAATGGGTAAGCTTATGAGAACAAATTTGAAACATGACTCTCCCAATAAGTTTGGATCAAATTAATAACGAATGTTTATAGGAGCTGCTTCTCCGTTCTGTGTCCTTATTTTATACTTTGCAATTCTGCAATTGTTTCAATTAATCTTTCATTCTGTAATTGGAACACATTACGCATGTTGACCAAATGTTGCTTGGTCTGTTTTGGAAGGGGGTGGGGTTAGAGATTTGTTTTTGTTTCTTTTCTCTTTCAAAGGGTAACTGCAAGCAAATAAATTTCGTTGTGACTATAACCTTGCAAAGTAAAATGGGATTAATGCTAAAGTAGGGTTACCATATTCGGGCTGCCTAAATTGAGACGGCTCCTAGATGGCAGCAAAGAGCTGGCTTTCTCTTGTCTACCATCTAGTGGTCTGAATTTTTGCAGCCCTCTTACGATAGCGAAGTTGTTTTATTTATTATTTCCTGGTGAGGAATCTGGGACATAATCAACAGGACATATTCAGAGGGTTGAAATGATGAATTTATATAAATTTGTAGCCTGGCCGATAAGAGATTAGGAGTCATTTGAGAGGGGGGAAAAACAGTCTCACAAAATGGCTACCATAATAGATTGTGTCTATTAACAAAAGACAGATTTGTCAGAAGGCAGATCCTTAAGTTGAGCGCTACCCCTTGGAAAGGGTTGCCATTAAGATGAGCTTGAGTGAAGAAGATGCCTAGTTCTGGCCTTCCTAGCAGCCCTGCTCAAATAATTGTTTAATTTTTTTAAAAAAATGATGTGGTAGCCTTGTGAAAAGCAAGCCTTATGGTCTGTGTGTATAAGGATACATTCTGGGAGATGGTAGAAGGATAGATGGGTGGGTGGATGGATGGATGGATGATGGAGAGATAGACAGATAGAGATGGAGGGAGGGAGGGAGGGAGGGAGGGAGGGAGGGAGGGAGAAGGAGAGAGAGAGAGAGCTATAGATATTGCTCTAAACCAGGTGTCAGCAACCCGTGGCTCTGGAGCCTTATGTGGCTCTTTCATCCCTCTGCTGTGGCTCCCTGTTGCTGGTCAGCTCCACAATTGATAGGGCTTTCAGTTAGGACACCGCACTAGGAGAAGTCTCTATAGTGGGGGAACTGACTTCCAGTCGGCAGATGAAAAAAGACACCATGCTAGGAGGAGACTTTATGGTGAGAGAACCGGACTTCCGGTTGGCTCCAGAATTGAACAGGTGCTTCCGGTTAGGACCTTTGTGGCTCTTTGAGTGCTTAAGGTTGCTGACCCCTGCTCTAAACTCTTCAGAAGAGACATAGAACATGTTAAACTCTATTCTGATTTGTTTCCCTAATCATCCTTCAGAGCCCCTTTGTGCTAAAAGAGAAACTTTGAATAGTTTGGAAGAGGTGGTTTTCCTACCTGCCACACCCTCTCTTTGCCTGCCACTAGTAGATCGTTGAGATGCAATGGCTTGTGATAACTACATTTTTTTTGTGTTTTGTTTTATAAATCGGTATAGAACCGGAGCAAAACATTCCAAGCGAACCGCAGCTCTTCCTACCTACCATGGAGGCCCATCAGGAGTCTTCCGTGTTCCTGGTGAACATCTTGGAGGAACTGGATACTAAGCAGAACTCCGTTTCCTATCAGGACCTTTGCAAATCGTTATGTGCTCGATTTGACTTGTCCCAGCTGGCCAAGCTAAGGAGTGTGCTTTTCTACACGGCCTGCCTGGATCCCAATTTCCCAGCCACTTTGTTCAAGGACAAAATGAGGTGCAACGTCAACAACCAGCAGTCGAAGAAGATCATGGTTGCAGCTGATATTGTGACCATCTTCAACCTCATACAGATGAATGGGGGCATGGCGAAGGAGAAGCTGCCCACCACCCGGGAGAAAGTAAGAAAAAAAGAGTCGCTGGATTCCTGCCAATCAGACAACGAGGTGTGTGATATGGTGGACTGCGTGTTGAACTGCGAATTGCAAGACGGAGAATTCAGCCGGGGCTATTCCAGCAAGAGGGCTTCCAAATGTAGAAAGGGGGATTGCAAAGACTGTCCTCCATTCGTACCCACTTCGGAGATGAACGTTTTGCTGGGGATGGATAAAGATGTCAAAGGCCGAACAGCTTCTCTTGATCGGTTGCAAGCTTTGGCCACCTACACCATTGCCAATTCTCCCCCCTGTGAAATGCAGAGCACTTACTTCCCCATGAACATTGAAACTGACTCCATCTCAGACCAGGAATCACTGCCTCCCAGCTCGAGCATGAAGGAATCATTCATTCCAAGCGACGAGCCCTTTTTGATGCAGTCATGCATGCAGAAGCGCAACATCTTCAAGGAAGACTTCCATAACCTCATCACCATTTCGCCCAGCTTGATGTCACCGCCAGGCAAAGTGGATGATGAGCTTGGGGAACCCCCAAGCCAAAAAGAAACCTCCAAACAGACATTCTTCAACCACAGCTTTGAAATACCTTACAGTAACCAGTATTTGAACCCAATTTATTCTCCTGTTCCGGAGAAGAAGCGAGCCAAGCATGAAAGCTTAGATGATCTCCAAGCTTCTACATATTTTGGCCCAACGACTATTCTTGGGCCTCAAGAGACAAAACGATGGTTGGGAAAGCCAAGCAAATCAACTCCCTGGCCAGTCAAGAGTTGGAGTTTGAACACAGAGGAAGTCCCCGATTTTGAAAGATCCTTTTTTAACAGGAAACAGCCAGAAGAGAAGATGCAATATCAAAGTTCCAAGAGCCAGCCAGCCAATTTTTCGGCTTCTGAGAGGCATCAACAATATCTCAGCTCTAAAGAACAGCAATCCATGATGCAGCCCAATTATGGGGTCAAGTCAAATGGGCATAAATCCAAAGACATCCCCTCCATCTTAGAAGTCGACAAGCACGAGCCCATCAAAAAATTTAAAGACAAAAGTATTAATTGCACTGCTGTTCAGCTTCAAAGCATTGATAAAACCAGTAGCGTTGGGACACAGACAGATCGGCAAGGACTGGAACACAAAAAGTTCAAGGAGATGGCCCACCCGAACCAAAGTAAGTATGGCGAGAGGCACTCCTTGAAGCAATCAGATGATGACTCTGAAATCGTCAGCGATGACATTAGCGATATTTTCAGATTTCTGGATGACATGAGCATCTCCGGGTCTACAGGAGTGATCCAATCTTCTTGTTATAACAGCACTGGCTCACTTTCTCAGATCCACAAATCTGACTGTGATAGCTCCCCCGAACACCATTTAGCTAAAATTTCCAACGGAAACGCTGGCAGCAACCTAGACAAAGTGTCTCGGTTGGAGATCAGCAGCACAGACGACGAACTGAAAACCAGCGTCTGCAAACTAGTCCTAAGGATTGGGGAAATTGAAAAGAAACTGGAATCCCTCTCCGGTGTCAGGGATGAAATTTCTCAGGTCCTGGGGAAGCTAAACAAATTGGACCAAAAGATCCAGCAGCCAGAGAATGTGAGTGTCCAGCTTGATCTTAATTCCTTGACTAGTGAGATCCCATCGGAAGATAGCACCTCCCCCAGGATTTTCTCATGTCACAATTCGTCGCACGGGGGCAAATTGGAGAATAACCCAGACTGGTGCTGCTCTGACGCCAGTGGCAGTAACAGCGAAAGCCTTCGTGTCAAAGCCTTGAAAAAGAGCTTATTCACCAGGAGATCCTCGCGATCTTTAACCGAGGAAAATAGTGCTACCGAATCTAAGATTGCAAGCATTTCCAACTCCCCTAGAGACTGGCGTGCAATCACCTATACCAACCAAGCTGGCATCACAGAGGAAGAGATGAAAGACCGAAGTGGGAATGAAAACAAAGATTGGCACCGGAAATCCAAAGAGGTAATTGCTTTTTTCTCCCCCCAATTTCAATCAGTAATATATTCATGTTTTTGCATAGAGGTACAGTTGAGATAAGGGACATGATGCTTCAATGGCTAAGACGCTGAGCTTGTCGGTCAGAAGGTCGTCAGTTCAGCGGTTCGAATCCCTGGTGCCGCGTAATGGGGTGAGCTCCTGTTACTTGTCCCAGCTTCTGCCAACCTAGCAGTTCGAAAGCAGGTAAAAAATGCAAGTAGAAAAATAGGGACCACTTTGGTGGGAAGGTTCATGCCTTCCTGCAACAGTGCTTCATGCATCTTCTACATTTAGTCATGCCAGCCACATGACCATGGAAATGTCTTCGGACAGCGCTGGCTCCTCAGCTTAGAAAATGAGATGGACATCACCCCCTGGAGTTGGGAAATAACTAGCATGCATGTCCGGGGGAACCCTTATCTTTACCTTATAGTTGAGATGTTCTCATAAGCTCCTAATACTAATACTCCTATGTCTGAAGCACCGAAAAGGTGAAAGGATTTGTCATTGATATCACCAATGCCCAACTGGGGGCTCCTTTCACATCTCCATGAAGATGCCCACCAAAGTGGCACCCATTTATCTACTGGTGGTTGCCCACTTTCGAACTGTTGGCTTGGTAGGAGCCCGAGTGTGCGATGGGAGCTCACTCCACCCAGCAACAGGTCTCGAACGCTTTTCTAGATAATGAGGCTACTCCTTTTATTATTATTACTATGTCTGTTTAATGAAGCAGACATTTAAAACAATGAAAGGTTGGGTATAATTTTTATGCATGTTTGCCAGTCTTGACTCCTGGCAGCTAAACACTGTAGTTTTCTGGGCAAGATTTTGGAAGTGGTTTGCCATTGTCTCCTTCCTGGTGGTGAGAAAGACTGGCCAAAGATCATCCAGCTGGAGTTTGTGCATAAAGGAGAATTAGAACTCACAGTCTCCTGTTTCTCCTGATGCCTTAACCTCTACTCCAAACTCTTTGGGTATAAATGGGCACGTTTGTAAAATGTGAAAAAGTGTATGCAAGATCTCCTTTGCACAGCAAGCCCTTACTGCTAAACCCCTTCAGAACCAGCATGCGTGAATGTTTTCCATTGTTGTCTGATCCGAATCCTCTTTGGGCCTTCTAAGGATACCCACCCAACTTTCACACCTTGTTGCAGGCTGATCGGCAGTACGAAATCCCTCAGCCATATCGCCATTCCAAACCACCCAAAGACGGTTTCCTGATAGAGCAAGTCTTTAGCCCACACCCTTATCCAGCATCACTCAAATCCCATATGAAGAACAACCCTCTTTACACAGACATGCGCTTGACAGAGCTGGCTGAAGTGAAACGAGTCCAGCCTTCGTGGACTGTTGAGGAGTACACAAGGAATTCGGGAGAGAAAGGGAAGCTGGCTTCTTTGGACCTACAGGTGAGACATTTCTTTCCTCTTCCTGGGGATCCATTTCTGCCTACAGGCCAGCAGCCCCCAAACGTTGGGGCACCAGGGACCGATTCTATGGAGAACAGTTTTTCCATGGACCAGAGGGGGCATGATTTCATGTGCTGCCTGTGGATGGGGGTGTCAGCAATCTGAGTAACACACCCATTGAAAGGAGAATTCCAATGGGTGTTAGATTCCTCAAAGGACATGTTTATTGAATACATCCTTGGGTCGGCTGCTGGGGGTTCGCAGAGGTTCGGGAGAACCTGTAGCTAAGACGCTGTGCAGTTCAGAGAACCCGCCCCCCAAATCCCACTCCTGGCTGGCCCCGCTCCGCCCACCCCACCCCACCCCTCCCAGGAGTTCCCACGCAGCCCGTTTTGGATGCAGGTAAGTGCAGGGAGCACGCAGAGGCTTGGGGCACAAAGCCGAAAACACCAGCCTGAAGTTGACGAATGAGACTTTGTCAAAACGTCGCCAAGACACTTCCAATTTTACGCGGGAGAAAACCCGAATAACCAAAGACCTACATACAAACACCTGTGAAAACCTCAGAAAACACACACACACACACACACATATATGTAAGTCTTTGGTTATTCAGGTCTTCTCCCGTGTAAAATTGGAAGTGTCTTGGTGACGTTTCGACGAAGTCTCATTCGTCATCTTCAGGCTGGTGTTCTCGGCTTCGTGCTTCCAGGAGCAATTCCAGACCCGAATAACCAAAGACCTACATACAAACAAACACCCACGAAAACCTCAGAAAACATACATACATACATACATACATACGTACGTACGTACGTACGTATGTATGTATGTATGTATATTTGTTTTCGTAGATTTTCACAGGTACAGGTATGCAAATCTTGGTGTATTCGGGTCTTCTCCCATGTAAGATTGAGAGCACTTCTGCCAAAACGTTGCCAAAGTGCTCTCAATCTTACATGGGAGAAGACCCGAATACACCAAGACTTGCATATGTATATGTATATGTATATGTATATGTATATGTATATGTATATGTATATGTATATGTATATGTATATGTATATGTATATGTATATGTATATGTATATGTATATATATTGTTGAAACTGCAGTTATCTTCTTTTTGATCTCCCTATAGACAAGCTACTTTTCACAGCTTCTGTTGCTCAGGTGTCAAGATTCGGAATTAATCAGCCACTTGGAGCCCCAACAGACTTGAGTGGTGGAAAGGTTCAGTCACAAGGTGTTGCTCTGATTTGACTCGAGGGCATCTTGTCAGCTGTTTTTAGCAAGGCTGCCAAATGAAAAGCAAAAGACGCCTTGCAACAAAAGGGAGCGTGAGATTGCAGCTTCAGAAAGGAGCCTATCTTGCCCGCCTTGGTAAATTTGGGGGCAGGAGAGTCGAGGGAACTGTCAATGGTAGAGCTCCCTACCTCTGTGCTGTCCTGAGTTCTTTTTCTTTTTCTTCCGAATAAATCAGAAAGCTTTCAAATAGAATCGTTCTCCTTTCCATCCTGTTAACTGTCATCCTTCCCTCAGGACTGGCCCATTGTGCTGTTGTCAATATCACAATAGTATAATAATAAGGTGACCAATCGTCCCCCTTTAGGGAGGACAGTCCTTCTTTTGAAAGTTCGGTCCTTTCTCAAAAAGTGTCCTATCCTACGTGTCCTCCTTTTTGATATTTGAAGACTAATCTGTAAATCTCTGTATTCAATCGATACTGATCCGATCCGTTGGGTTGATGTGACGCAGAGGTGGGTTTCAGCAGGTTCTGACCAGTTCTGGAGAACCGGTAGTGGAAATTTTGAGTAGTTCGGAGAACTGGTAGTAAAAATTCTGACTGGCCCCGCCCCCATCTAGTCTCTGCCTCCCAAGTCCCGGCTGATTGTGAGGAAATGGGGATTTTGCAGTAACCTTCCCCTGGATTGGGGACAGAATGGAGATTTTACAGTATCCTTCTCCTGCCACGCCCACTAAGCCATACCCACCAATCCATGTCACACTGACCAAGCCACACCTACAGAACCGATAATAAATTTTTTTGAAACCCACCACTGATGTGACGTATTTGTATTTGACATGATGAATCGTCATGTCAAATACAAATACATCACATCACACCGTACAGTGCGGCAAGACGCGATTATGAGTTGCGTGTGCTCCACACAGGAGAATTGTTTTGAGAGAGTGCACCACACGTAAGTGGCTTGGTTTACTTCTTACCGTAGCACAACACAACACTCACGCATGCATTAGACTCACTTCTTTTTTTCCCTTCAATTTATTTGTGTCTTCCTTATTATTGTAAAAAAGTTGATCACCTTAATAATAATAGCCTTCTGATCCATGGTGACCCATCCGCTCCTTTAGATTTTCCCAGAGTTCTATCCATTTGGGATTGAAAATTAAACAATTCAGGCAAATGTTATGCCTCTTGTCTTAAAAGGAAAAGCAAACCCAATGTTTCATATTTAAAGTTAAAAATTGCACCAAATGTTTAAAATTGGGGACAAATGCAATAAGCTCATGCTGCCTACGATTGTACATCAGATTTAATCATAACTGAATTTTATTTTATTGGAATTTTATGTCGGAAATCTCTGGAAATAGAGGGCAATAAGATAGGCAGATCTTCACTCCCTCCAATGTTTTTGACCTTGTTGTTGTTTTTTAAATCGCAGTCCTTTGATTACCAAAACACAACAACATCGTGCAGAATAAATTATTTTCACTTTTGTAAGGGGGCTTTGAAGTTCTATTTTTCTCCCAGGCACTGAACCAGGATGCTACCTGAACTACATCTGCACTTTCGGAGTTAATTGTCTCTGGTGCTATGTGTTTTTATTGATACCTTATTTTGCAGTTTGATACTTTTAACCAGTTGTGGGATTCAGATAATTTAACCACTGGTTCTCTGCCCTAATGACCAGCTGGGTAGGGGTGGCTCATTGGTCATGTGACCATGTGGGCGTGGCCAACTCAATGACACTCACATCAATGGGTGCTTCGTCTTAGCTGTTACAATGTAATAAGGGTTAACCAGAGAGGCAGTTTCTGTAAGCAGGGCAATAAAGATTAGGCTAGAAACACCACCAGAATGTTCCCTTCCTGCCTTCCTTACAGGATTAGCCCTGTAAAGTGGGGAAAAAACAAAATAAGATTTCTTCCAAGAACCGGTTCTCCGAACTGCTTAGAAAGTTAATAACTGGTTCTCCCGGATAGGTGCAAACTGGCTAAATCCCATCACTGCTTTTAACCCTAGTTGGCTAGAATTGCTTGGAAAATGGGTGGCTTTAAAAACCGAATAAATAAATAAATAATCCTATTCTCTCCTTCCCCCCCCCCCACATCTCATTGCATCGGGTGTTTTTATACTTCTTTCAGTAAAGAGGAATTTTGGAGACTGTTATATCTTTCCACTTATTTAGCGGCAAGGAGACCAAAGAGAAATGGGAAAATCTGGTCTTTTACAAAAGCTGTTTATTTAATTCATGTATAAGCCACCCCAACTGCTAATCAGTTCTAGATGACATTCAATAAATTATCAACAAAAGAAAAGAAACAATAGCATTTTAATAACAAAAGAAAAGAAAACCAACAAAAACCAGTAAAAAAAAACCAACAACACAAGATAATATTTGTAGTTTAGGGTTGAACTATGGTGTCCTTGGTGCTCTCTGAGTGTGGTTGCTTTTCTGCAGGTGTTTCATTATCCAACTAGGTAACATCATCAGCAAACATCCCTGTCAACTGCCACCTTACACTTGCTTGTGTGCTTCACTGCCCTGAACTCTAGGGAGGGGAGAATGCTTGGGGGAAAGCGAAAGTAGTAACTGCTATATCTGCTTAAGGTGCTGCTTCAAGGTCACCCTACTGGGAGAAGAATGCAGCTGCACACATACAATGTTTGAAATGTCCATTCTGAAAACATCTTGCTTGAACCTGGTTGGTCATGGTGGGGTCAGTGATTGAAGGCAGTTAAAGGAGGGAAAAGTTGAACTTGGGGATTTTGCCGTTCTCAGAATTGAATTTCTCAGTTCTGGCAATGCATTTACTGCGATACACTTGGATTCTAATAAAATTATACTTTCTCAATATGGAGCCATGGATGGTTTCTATTTAGTGACAGCCACACCCTTCCAGCAGTGATAGAATAACAGAGTTGGAAGGGACCTTGGAGGTCTTCTAGTCCAACTCCCTGCTCAGACAAGAAACCCTATACCAGTGATGGCTAACCTTTTTGCCATTGTGTGCCAAAAGCATGGGGGGGGGCTTGCGTGTGCACATGCCCACATCCATAATTCAGTGATATCCCGCATCCCCACGCATGCGCATACAACCCCCTGCGCTACCCCTATTTTTGGCACATGATGGCAAAAAGGTTAAAAGTTGGCCCAATAGGCCTGGTAGGCCCATTATTTGCCCTCCCCAGACTCCAGAGGCTTTCTTGGAGCCTGGGGAGGGTGAAAAAGCCTCCCCCTCCTAGAAGCCCTCCGGAAGCCGGAAACGGCCCATTTCCTGACTTCCAGTGGGCCCAGAAGGCCCAAAAATCAGCTGGCCGGAGCGCACATGCGCACTGGAGCTGAGCTAGGGCAGCACTCACGTGCCCACAGATATGGCTCCACATGCCACCTGTGGCACCCGTGCCATAGTTTCGCCATCATGGCCCTATACCATTTCAGACAAATGATTGTCCTTAAAAACTTCCAGTGTTGGAGCATTCACGACTTCCGGAGGCAAGTTGTTGCACTGATTAGTTGTTCTAACTGTCAGGAAATGATGATGTTGGGTAATGAAAAAAACCAAGAAACAACCAAGCTCAGAGAGCACCAAGGACCACGCAAACTATATTTCAGCCAAGCATGCTGGATCAGATCTACCCAGATTGTGAAGTTAGCATATTTTGTTCACCCAACTAATGAGGTATGCAGTGGATGATTCATAGAGAGGAAATCTTAACAGATGGAGAAACTGTCTTTTTAATGCTTTTCCCCTTTTTCTTTGGTTTTTCATTTCAGACTCAAGAATCTTTGAATCCCAACAATTTAGAATATTGGATGGAGGATATCTACACCCCAGGATACGATTCGTTAATAAAGCGTAAGGAGGCTGAATTCCGAAGAGCGAAAGTGTGTAAAATATCTGCTCTAATTGCAGCAGCGGCCTGCACAGTTATTTTGGTCATTGTGGTTCCAATATGTACTATGAAATCGTGAATCCCATAATGGTCGAATCGACACCTGCCTTGTACAGAACTTTTGCTTTGGATATCTCACTGATGTTTAACCGACCACCGTAGGGCAAAATAATAATAATAATAAAAACAGTCCCACTAGCTGGGAAGGATACATCAGACGATCCCAACAAGCAAGCATGCAAAGAATTTTAGGTGTTTTTTTTTTAAAAAAAATGTATTTATTTTAAAGAAAAGAAAAAGTACAACGTCCTTTTAAACCAGCAACATGCCTAGCAGACTTAAAGGCGCCTCGGTTTAAATTTTTACAAGTGGATTTTCCCCTCTCCCTGTAACTGGAAATGGATGAAGAGCAAAAAGTGTTTTTCTTTTTCCCTTCCTGCACTTTTATACTGAATTATATATAGACGACTCTTAATTCTTGTACAATATGCATTTACCAGGCAGAGAGCGACCCTTAGCATTTCCCCGAAATGTAAATGATCTGAATGTATTGTGCATCCCATTTTTGCTACGCGTTCCTTATGGGTTAAGTTTCGAAAACAGATTGTGTGACCTTGGAGAGAAATTGGGTGTTCCTACCCTTGGAATTAATAAGGGCTGTTTGTAATCTGGTCTCGCCCTACAGAGTTCCTTTGAGATCATCCCAGGGTACGGAGGTCAAGTGCCATCTGCTGTAGACCAAAAAAAAGGTTATGTAGAACAAGCCCTTTCACAAAGGGGACATTTGCATAAATGTCACATTTCCAAAACGAATCTGGCATGTGCTCCGCAGTCCTTTGACTTTTTTTTTTTTCACCTCCACAAATGGTACTTAAATGTCTTCCTTTCATCCTGCTTCGGCCATCTCGAAATCGAATGACTTCCAAGAAGTGGCTTTTTTTATGGGGTGGGTTGATGCATTCTTGGAAGTATAAGCAGGAAAGTTACAAAAATCCACCTTCGCTCCTTTTACGTGTCGAAAGAGGCTGTTTAAAGTAGCACCATCGTGAAGGCGAATATACGTGTCCCAGGATAATGTTGCAGGATCAATTTGGATCAGTCACCGGGACCAGAGGTTTCGTCTTCTGAGTCGGACTCGTGCTGGAGCCCGTCCTCGGGGGATTTCTCTCTTGTAGAGAGACCAGCGCACTCCAGCACGAGTCTGAAAGTTTGGAAGACAAAACCTCTCGTCCTGATGACCGACCCACATTGGATTCTGGGTCGGTCATCGGATCCTGTAGTAATTATGACAAACAGTCATAATTCACACCTTACTACAGAGGAGCAGCTCATTTGTCATAAGCGTCCTTCTATACGAAGCTCATTTTATTTATTTATTTGTTTGTTTGTTTGTTTGTGCAATTTATTAATTTATGCAATTTATATGCTGCCCTATCTCCAAAGACTCAGGGCGGCTCACGACAGTAAAAATGCACAATCTCTCATTAAAACAGTGAAAATTAAAATTTGAATTTAAAACAATTAAAATTGATTAAGAAACCCCCGTCAATCCAAACTATGGAATAACCGGGTCTTCAAATCGTGGCGGAAAGAGCGAAGGTCAGGAGCCATCTGTTTCTGGACTATTTTTGGCAATATGTATATTAAGCCCTGATTCAGATATGTATAACACCTGGTTATGCGTAGGTTGGCAAGGTATTCTGCAGCTGGGCATAAAGGGGTGCTTCTCCAATGCGTTTTTTTTTTAAACATGTTCATTTGAATCCCTCTTCTGTAAGAAACATCTTGTGCCTTTTGAAACATGAACCAAGAAGATTGTAGTGGTGTCTGCGTGCATTTGGCCACCAGGTTTTCATTTAAAAAAAAAACAAAAATAACAAAACTTGGGTATTGACCAGGGATGGGTTTCAAAACTCGTTGCTACCGATTCGCTCATGGGTGTGCAGAAACTGCCAGTACCATTTCGCCCGATGGAGGGCGAACCAGTAGCAACCCACCACTGGTATTGACACAACACAGCTAACCAAGTTCACCTTAACCAAAATGGCTAAGGTAACTGCGTTGGTCCCCAAAAATGGCTTAAGCCAGTCACCAGGTTAAGCATGTTCAGGCAAATGCAGGCCAGGCTCAGATTAGCAATACGACCCCCTTGGGAGCCAACTAGCATATATTGTATTCTTTATACATATCTCTTAGATGAATTTGATTTTTTTTAAAAAAAAAAACGTGCACCTTAGTAGACTATTTACTTTGCAGAGAGATGCTTGTTAGATTCTTTGCAATTTTTTTGGGTTGATTGTAAACTTGATGGCCAACCAGGATTAATTCCAAACAATTTGTGAAGTGACTGCCATTTCAGCCTGCTTAGTTATGGATCAATGGAAATCTGGCCGATAGAACTGCTATCTTCAGTGTGTTAATAGAAGGCGTTCAAACTCGCTCACTCCCTACATCTCAACTTTTCTTTGCTGCACCCCAGCGAAATTAGGAATGAGAAGTTCTATTGTTTCAATTAGGATTGGAGGCAAGGCTAGCTTTTAGCTCACTTTGAAACCCCGAACCGGGTTCAGAGTGGAGCAACACAAACCATCTTAGCCTACTTGGTTGTGCAAATTGTTCCGGTTGCACGGAGGTGTGATAGAAACTATAAAAAAGACATGGTGTGTATTATGGGGTCATCAACCATGCAAATTATGTCATTTGTGTTAGCCACATCAGTGGTGGGTTGCTCTCAGTTCGCACCGGTTTGCAAGAACCGGTAGTAAAAACTTGTAATAGTTCCGAGAACCGGTAATAACATTGGCTGGCCACGCCCGCGAACCGGTCCCCGGCCTGGTTGCCGCTCGCTTACCCCGCCCACCTCATCAAAGGCTTTTTTTTTAACTTTTAAAAGCATTTTTTCTACAACCTCTTCTGCCGAAAAAACGCTTTTAAAAGTAAAAAAAAAGTCTCTGATGATCCCATGGCTCAGATGGGATCGTCAGAGGCTTTTCAAAGCATTTTTTCTACAACTTCTTAAGGTTGTAGAAAAAATACTTTTAAAAGTAAAAAAAAAAAAAAAAGTTGGCCATATCCACCCAGTCACATTACCCCCCACCAAGCCATGCCCACAAAATAAGCCACGCCCACAGAACCGGTAGAAAAAATTTTTAGAACCCATCCCTGAGCCACATCATTATGCAAAAGGCCTACTTCACACCATGATGTCATAATACATAGAGTGTCATCTACTACCTCTTCTTAGGGGATGCCCATGGAAGTGGTAACCAAAGGGAATAATGTGAATTGGAATGCATGTCAACATCCAATTGATGGTTCAGGTATTCCAGCCTCTAGCTGCACTCCCAATATTCCTTTATTCCAGTGGAACCACCATTGAAAAACAGGTGTCTCATTCCTTTATTCCAGTATAACCACCATCTGAGTTCTTTTATACCTATGTGAACCATTAATGATCAAAGTACCATATGTGAGGGCAGACTGAATTCCAAGACTGCCCTTCTTACTGGCAGTGTTCACACCCTACATTTGACCACGTCAAAACACTTGGTGCATAGTATAGTTCTTGCAACAATCTCTGTAACTAGATCCAAACCCATCATCTGGGAATTGAGTCCCCAATCATTTTCTCCAGGAACTGCCCAGTATTCAGTTAGCCCTGGCTATTGGTCAGGCCAAAACCACCAAGACCTAGCTGCAAAAACTCAGACGAACTCTAAATCACAGCAGAGAGATACAGAAATGGCTAGAAATGTTGCCTAGACATTTTCTTGATGCTTGTGCCCAGTTCTTTTAACACTTAGGAGAGGCTTAAGACTATGACCTCCCTCAGTGGAAGCAGTAGAAGTAACTTCAATCTATAGCTGTTAGGATGGAATCTATGTTCTCTGCTAGCTGGCAGTGAAATTTGTAATGGATGGCTTGGCAGTTGTGCAGACGAAGGCTTGAAACAGTGGTACATTTTCCCCCAGGATCTCCAAAGATCATTTTTGTCTGAAATATTAGGAAATTTCTGCCAAGCGATATATTTTTGTTGTTGTTCATATGGTTCCTTGCCAAAATACTCTGTTTCCCTGAAAATAAGACCTCTCTGAATAATAAGCCCAATCGAGCTTTTGAACGCATGCGCTAAAATAAGCCCTACCCCCTAAAATAAGCCCTCCCTGAAAATATTTAAATGCATGTGCAGCTGGTCCCCGCCATTTCCTCTGGTTAGGGTTAGGGAGACAGAGCTGGAAATCAGGTAAGACAGCAAGAGGAGCACTGTCTTGCTCCACCCGCCCCAAAATAATAAGACCTCCCCAAAAATAAAGCCAAGCGCTTATTTCAGGGTTCAAAAAAATATAAGACGGGGTCTTATTTTCAGGGAAAGCCTGATTCCAGAGGCCACTGTATATTAGTTCAAGATCAATGTATAATAAACCAAGAATAAACCAACCAAATACTCCATGGACCTCAACGGTATCCAAATACGATGTTCTCTAAGGCTGTTCCTAAATGAACTCAAATTGGTGGGCCACAGTTTCTGCCCTCTTGGTTATTCATTGTTTATTTCTTTTGATTGCACTGGTGTGCAGTATCCATGTTTTCATTTGGTTTTGTTTTTTTTAAATTAGATTTATATGCCGCCCTTCTCCGGAGACTCAGGGTGGCTTACAATGCGTTAAGCAATAGCCTTCATACTTTTGTATATTTTTTTTATACAAAGTCAGCTTATTGCCCCCACAAACTGGGTCCTCAATTTACCTACCTTAGAAAGGATGGAAGGCTGAGTCAACCTTGAGCTTCGAACCTTGCAATAATTGCAGACAGCTGAATCTTAATAACAGGCTATTAGCCTGTTGAGTTATCTGAGGCTCTCAGATTCCAAGCATGTTTGAGGGCACCAATGAGAACAGCTGTTATGACATCAAAGGGACAACACAGGTACACATGTTGTTATCCCCACCTCCCATGTGAATGCCCATGAGTCAGAACCAGGATTGGGGATCGTGCACCGTGTTTCTTAATTGAAAATGTCCCTTTATTTATTTGTTTTAATCCTGATTCTTCAAAGTCCAGCTGAAATATTTAAAGCATGCTGTAGTTGCCATCAAGCTCTTTTTATGTGCAGTGTATCCCTTCCCACTTATGGATGAGTTTCTCCGATATGGGAAGCACATTTGTTTACTTTGGCCTTAGAGTCTTGTGCAGACTGGAGGTGGCTCAGAAACCATGATTTATGGCTTAGTGTTTTGGGGAGACGTCAACCAGCTGTAATTCATTCAATATCAGTCAATGAGTATAGAGCTGGAAGGGGCCTTAGAAGTCTTCTAGTTCAACTCTCTCCTCAAGCAGGAGAAACTACACCATTCCAGACAAGTTCTTAAAAGTCTCCAGTGAAGGAACATCCACAACTTCTGAAGGCAAGGCATTCCATCGGTTCATTGTTCTCATCGTTAGGAAATTTCTCCTTAATTCCAGGTTGTTTCTCTCCTTGTTTAGTTTCCACCCATTGCTTCTTCTCCTGCCTTCAGAAGCTTTAGAGAATAGCTTGACTCCCTCTTCTTTGGGGCAGCCTCTGAGATATTGTAACATTGCTATCATGTCTCCCCTAGTCCTTCTTTTCATTAAACTAGACATACCCAGTTCCTGCAACGTTCTTCATATGTTTTAGCCTCCACTGCCCTTATCATCTTTGTGGCTCTTCTCTGCACTCTTTCTAGAGTCTCCACATCTTTTTTACATCATGGTGACCAAAAATGGATGCAGGATTCCAAGTGTGGCCTTACTAAGGCCTTATAAAGTGGTATTAACCTTTCATGTGATCTTGATTCTATCCCTCTGTTTTTGCACCCTAGAACTGTGTTGGCTTTTTTGGCAGCTGCTGCAGACGGCTGGCTCATATTTAATTGGTTGTCCACTAGGACTCCCAAGATCCCTCTCACAGTTACTACTGTTGAGCAAGGTGCCACATGTATACTAGAAAGCTGAAGAGGTTAACGGGGAAGGAGAGATTTGCTTTCAAGGAGATTTGCTTTTATTCCCCCATTGTCGTAGACACGGCCTGCTCATTCTGCAAAGTGTTTTTATTTCTGCTATGTGTTCCCACAGAAATGCATAAGTTGCTGGGTGCTTATATTAATGACCCAAGTTTCAAGCACAAATGGGAAATGTTGATATTCATGCGGTACACACTTCATTAGGAATTAATGCCGCGCAGGAGAGATCTGCATGTTATTAGTCCTCGCCGAGTGTTACTTTTTTTAAAGAGTTATTTTCCTTTGCCTCTGCTAAAGAGAAGAAAACATGGTCATCTGCGAATTCCTAATGTTTTTATCAAAATGACCAAAGCAGCTGGGGTACCATAAACCAGGGGTCTGCAACCTTAAACATTCTAAGAGCCATTTGGACCTGTTTCCCACAGAAAAGAAAACACTGGGAGCCACAAAACCCTCCCTGTGCCTGACTATTTCTTGAGCGGCCACAAAACTAGCATATGTAGTTGAATTAAACGTTCCGTTTTCTTCTGAATTGGATTTATCCATGGCTGGCCTACCGGGGGTTGAAAAGCTCAATATATCACGTGGCGGCAGGTGTCACACATTGGCCGTTGTGATGCATATTTTGAATGACAGGGAGCCGCAGCAGAGGGGTGAAAGAGCCACATGCGGCTCCAGAGCCTCAGGTTGCTGACCCCTGCCATAAACCATACCATGCCTGTTTGGGAGGTGTGCAATGTCGTGACAGCTGAAAAAAAGGGGGTACCACTTTCAGATTGATCTGATGACTTTCAGGTTTTTTCACAATTCCCAGCAAGACATAATCCATATTCTTGTCATCTCAACAACTTTTAAGAAATGTTCTTAGTTCGGAGAGGCTGTCCCACTCAGTCCCTGCTACTCAGTCAATGTACCTTTGGACAATTCAAGTCTAAAATGATGACCTTATGTTGGGCCGCATCCAGACACAAAAGATTTCATAGGGAATGTTTACCTATAGCTTAATTAAAGGTTGGAACGCCGGGTGCCCAGACTGAACATTCTTGCTGGATCAAGGTGGCAACATATCGTAGTAGGATATATAAAAATTCACCTTTCCACCATGATTTGAAATTTGAAAGGAAAGGTGGATCTTGATTTTTTTTTAAAAAATTTGATTTTTGCATAGTAAAAGTATCTGGCAGCAGTAGTTGCCTTTCATAAATTGTGTTTAGTATTGTGTACCATTTGTGACATATATATATATATATATATATATATATATATATATATATATATATATATATATATATGTGTGTGTGTGTGTGTGTGTGTGTGTGTGTGTGTGTGTGTGTGTGTGTGTGTGTAAGTTTTCACGGGTATATATGTGTGTACAGGTAATATCTTGCGTTTCTTCCCGTGTAATTGTAAGCATATCTTTAGAAGGATAGCAGCGACGTTTCGATAGGCACCAAACCAAGAACATCAGCCAGAAGATGATGAATGTGATTTCATCGAAACATCACTGCTATCCTTCTAAAGATATGCTTACAATTACACGGGAAGAAACCCAAGATATTACCTGTACACACACACACACACACACACACACACACTACATATATACGTATTATATAATACATATATACACATATGTATTATATAATGTATATATGTATATAATACATATATAATACATACATACATATATATATAATGTATTATAATATATATATAAATATAATTTCTATAAATAGACTTTTGTATAGCGTGAATAACAATAATATCAGCAACAACAGTAATAATACAGCTATAAATACTTTATAATCCATAGTGTAATTGAAAAAAAATGTAGTAGACAATATTACTCAAGACAATAATGCCAAGCATATTAATATTTTTCCTTTCTTTTATTTTTTGTATATATGCCTTATGAATAAAAAACAGAATAAAAGGGTAACATGAAAAGTTAATCAAGTCATATAAAAAAAAAAAATTGGGACCATTGCCACTTCTGGAACTATGTGCTATTGACATGAAGAGAATATCGATACAGCAGCCTTTTCTAATCTGATGACCTCCAAATATGGTGGATGCCCATTATCCCAGCTGGCATCACTTGGGTGACTGGGCATTGTGGAAATTGAAGTCCAAGCTGTGAAAGACTGACATACTGCATACGATCCGCCTCTATGGTCAGAGTCACAATGAATCCATGTAACCCCAGTGAAGTTCAGTGGAATACCCATTGCATTCACCTCTGTTTATTCCTTTCAATGGGACAATTGCACCAAAGTCTCACTAGATCCATTTGTTCATTTTGTTTGTGAGAGCCAGGAAACAGGAATACGTTGATTCCCCCCGCCCAACCCCAGTTTGAGATTATTTTGTTTGTTGGTTGGTTTGTTCGTTTGTTTGTTGGAGTGGGGCATTGGGTTACTTGTCAGATGCAATGATGCCTTTGTTTTATAAAGCTACTGTACAGTGTGGCCAGTGTGGCCATGAAAAATACAGTATCAAATAAACTTGAAGAATTGTATGTGTCCTTTGAAGTCCGCCTAATGAAACAGAACAATTCATTTATCACCCTATCACCTGATAATGTTTCCAGGGGCATCAAGACACAAAGCTGCAGGTGTGAATGGTAGGGAAGATTGGATAAAGGCACACTCTGTCTTGACTTGACAGGATTTTTTTCATGGGACTTGCGTCAAGGAGATAATCAGAAAGCTGAAGCTGATGAAAGATGTATTTATAATAATAGGTGCTTGCAAGGGGATTCAGAGCTCCTGGAGAGGCTGATGAACAGAACAGCATGAGAATATTTCAGTAGACTGATTATTTTAAGACTGGTTGGTTTCAAGAGTTATCCAGGAATCTCTTGGTCTAAATATAAATGGCTTGGCCAAAAGAAATCATTCTCAAATATATCAAATGCATGACATTAAAAACTAACACAACGTGCCTCTTTCTCTAATGTTTTAAGTTACCTCAACTCTTCATTTGAACATGCTTCTGTGGTTTGTTCATGGGATCCGGAATCAGTTGTTCTTCCAGTAGATGTTCAAAGTAAGTTTCCTTCAGATATGCTAGACTACAGATAGGGATTGTCCAGAAGAATGAAGGTCATTCATGTACATTGCAGCATAAATGGTTTATTGAAGTCTATATACAAGAATTTGGTCAACTAATGTTGTTGTTGTTAGCTGCAAAGTCATGTCCGACCCATTGCAACCCCATGGACAACGTTCCTCCAAGCCTTCCTGTCTTCTACCATCCTCTGGAGTCCATTTAAGCTCACTCCGACTGCTTCAGTGACTCCATCCAGCCACCTCGTTCTCTGCCATCCCCTTCTTCTTTTTCTCTCAATTTTTCCCAGCATTAGGCTCTTCTCCAGTGAGTTCTTCCTTCTCATTGGGTGGTCAAAGTATTTGAGTTTCATCTTCAGGATCTGGCCTTCTAAAGAACAGTCAGGGTTGATCTCCTCTACAACTGACTGGTTTGATGGCCTTGCAGTCCAACGGACTCACAGGAGTCTTCTTCAGCACCAGAGTTCAAAGGCCTCAATTCTTTGGTGCTCAGCCTTTCTTATGATCCAACTTTCAGGTCAACTAATATCCAGCACTAAATTGGCACTATGTAAAAGACAATGGAATTCAAAGGGGCCTCCTGGACTTTGATTTATTATGGCCATACAAAGATTCTGAACTGATGACATGTTTAACTCCACCCCTCCAGCTCTGCCTGCTTGTCTCCTACAGGGATTATTGGAATTAGAGCCTCCACCGCATAGTGGAAGGTACCAGGCTGGAGAAAGTTGGTCCATAGGGATATCAAAGACTGGATACGATTTGAAGGATATGAGATTTGCCCTTGTGATTATTTCAGTTGTAGTAAATAAATCAGTTGAATGTTAGAGTAACACTTCATGAATTAACCATGAGGGTGATCTACACTAGCTGTTGAGGAATCGCTCAATACTTACACTCGCCAAGGTGCAGTCCTCCTGCATCTAAAAGGTCTTATGGGAGCTCCATTCAGCATAGATGATTACCTGTCTTCAGCCATTAGCTCTAAATGGATAAAATCAACTCAGCCATATATCATCATCATTCACTTATTAGACTAAGTGCAATCCTAGACACCTGCACCTACTGTAACTCCCGTTGTCAAGTTCTGAAAATGGGCATATTATTTGTTAGTTTTGTAATTGCATTTTGGGAAACCCAAAGGCATTTGGAATTATTTCTATTTATTTCAGCAATGATTTACTCATTGCAAAAGAACTGGTGCACCCCTAGTGTATTTTGAGTCTTTGTCTAATATACAGTATAGAAAAAAGGTAAAGATTTTCCTATCCAGTCATGTCTGAATTAAGAGGCCAGTGCACTCACCTCTGTTTCTTAGCCAAGGGAGCCAACATTGTCTGAAAACATTTCTGTAGTCATGTGGCCAACATAATATCACACCACAGCACAGAGCATGCGACAAAACACAGAACACTGTTACTTTCCCAATGAAGTACCTATTTAATCTACTCACATGCACATGTTTCAAACTATTCAAAGCAGAGGGTCTCACCCCATCTTATAACGCTCAGGTCTCAAACCTGGCTTCTTAATGGCTGAGCCATTATGACCCCATTCATATATCAGCACACAAAACTACCCTTCTCAGTCACCCAGATGCCAGGGTTTGAATACTTTCCACAGCTCACAGCTGTGGATACAAACCACAGCTCAGCTACTGACATAATAAATTTCTTGGGCTCATAATCATTTCTGATGGAAGGGTCCCCGCTGAGCTAACCAAGAACTGGGCTTCAATCGTAGACCTGTACACAGGTGTTTCCAATTAGTATCCAGGCTCTTGACATTATAGAAACTACTTTGGTTTTGCTTTGCTCAGCTGTTTATTACATGGAAGGAACAATTTAGATGGTTCTTCTCTTTTCTCCTTTCTCTTCTTTCTCTACTTTCTTTCTTTCTTTCCTTCCTTCCTTCCTTCCTTCCTTCCTTCCTTCCTTCCTTCCTTCCTTCCTTCTTTCCTTCCTTCCTTCTCGCATGCTCTTTTTTTTTACTTCAGAAATTAGGTCTGTGAACCTGTTATCATAATGACATGGTTTGATTCACAGGATATAAAAATAGAAATAGGCAGACATAAATATAAAACATTTTCCTAGAAGAAAGATTGCACTATGCTTAAGATTCAGTGTCTGTTCTTTCTCTCTTGTCTCTTTCAAAAAAAAGTTTCCATAGATTTTGTGGCCATCAAATTATCTCTATTTCTGACAAGTAGTTAAATGGTTATTCCTTCTTTCTAAAGAACGGAAGATGTGACATCCAAGAAGTAATGACTGAACAAGGATTTTTCAAGGTTTCCCACAAACTAATTTTCAGAATGGTTTAGCTGCATTAGGTCAGTTAGAAGAATGCAAGAGAAAGAAAGAGAGAAAGAGGGAGGGAGACGGAGATAGAGGGATTTTTTTCTGTTTTCCAAAACTTTATCTGGATTGATTTGGAAATAGTCTTAGAATTTCCTCCAAAATATTCTGCATTAAAGTGAAGGCTAACAAAAATAGCGCAAGATTACATTAACATAATAAACAATACATGGAGCTCAGGATCAAGAACGTTGGGGTTCTTGTTTCTCTGTGGTTTGATATTTTCTTGCAGATGTTTTATTACCAAATTAGATGACACCATCAATGCCTTAACTAGAGGTCAAGAGCCTTGGTGGAGCAGCGGACTAAAGTGCTGTTAAAGTAGCACTTAGCTGCCAGCTGCCTGCAATTACTGCAAGTTCAAATCTCACCAGGCTCAAGGTTGACTCAGCCTTCCGAGGTAGGTAAAATGAGGACCCAGATTGTGGGGGCAATAAGCTGACTTTGTATAAAAAAGAACACCATTTAGGGGGAGCCAAAAGCCCTACTAAGCAGGTATATACAAAAGTTTGAAGGCTATTGCTTAAATACATTGTAAGCCCGCTTGAGTCTCCGGAGAAGGGCGGCATATAAATCGAACCAATAAATAAATAAATAAACTATGCCCTTTTAGAAAAGATCCTTGTAAGGTATAACTTGAGAACCTGTGCCAAGAAAAGATTTTCTTTTGACTGGGTTTGGCCTTAGGCCAAAGACACTTAACACACCCTTATACTAACACAACCCCACCAATTAACAAATGAGCTATTGTCTTCTAGCTGTTTCAAAGAGTCTGCCAAGTCCATCTCAAAATGACAGGCAGGTATCTTTGCTGTTGGTGTGACTGGGTGTAATTAAAAAATAGGAGGCAGTTGGCTTTGGAAATTATCCCACTGATCTTTTGTTCAGCATAATGGAATAATTCATGACTAGCATTTCTAGTTGCTATGCTACTGGAATTGTCTTGCTTTCTTTTCTTTTCTTTTTTCTTTATTAATATAGCAAATAGCCTGTGCAGGAAATGTCAAATGAGTGCAATCTAGGGGGTATTACTATTAGATGGATTGCAAAAATCTGCAATACAAGGAGGCCAACAAAATAATTTCATTCTGCTTGATCAGGTGCTGAAAAGGATAAATCTTCTCATTATGTTAAAAACATTTCCACAAAGCTGCTAATGGGTACTCTGAGAGAAAATAAAATGTATAGTTCTAAAATATTGTCCCAACGTGAAGTCATTCCGTGTTGGTGCAGTGGTTAGAATGCAGTATTGCAGGCTAATTCTGCCGACTGCCAGCAGTTCGATCCTGACAGGTTGATTCAGCCTTCCATCCTTTCAAGGTTGGTAAAATGAGGACCCAATTTGTTGGGGGCCATAGTCAGACAATAGACAGATAGATGGACAGAAGATACAGAGAGAGAGAGAGAGAGAGAGAGAGAGAGAGAGAGAGAGAGAGAGAGAGAGAGAGAGAGAGAGAGAGAGAGAAGATAGATGATAGATAGATTGATAGATTGATAGACGATAGATGACAGATAAAAGATAGATAAATAGATAGACAGACAGACAGAAAGACAGACAGATGATAGATGATAGATAGATAGATAGATAGATAGATAGATAGATAGATAGATAGATAGATAGATAGAGATTGATAGATGATAGATGAAAGAGATAAATAGATAGATGCTAGATAGATAGACAGACGATAGACAAATAGACAGACAGATAGATAGATAGAGATTGATAGATGAAAGATAGATAAATAGACAGACAGATGATAGATAGATAGATAGATAGATGATAGATAGATAGACGATAGACAAGTAGATAGATAGATGATAGATAGACAGACAGACAGATGATAGACAGACAGACAGATGATAGACAGACAGACAGACGATAGACAGATAGACAGACAGATCGATCAGTGGGGCAAAAAGCTGGCCAATTCCAAGAGTGGGATCCCTAGATGCATTGTTGCCTAGGAGCACAACGTTGCCTAGCCTTGTTTTAGACCTTATTTAAGGACTTGGTTGCAATTAGATTATTGTTGAAGTCATAGCCATCTCTCCTGGGAAATTATACTGGGAACTGTCCAAAGTGCTGCTTAAGCCCATTTTTGCTGATCTGACGTGACACACTTGCTAATTGCTTGTAGCATCTTCCCACCAGTCTCTCACCTTCTGGTTTGCTCAGCAGGAGCTCACAGTTTTGCTGGACACACATACCCACCCACACACAAACCAAAAAAAATAAGCTGACTTGCCTAGGAAACGTAACAGTTCTCATTTGCAGTCCATTAATGAAGATTTCCCCTCCCAGGGTCTTGGTATTAATATTCATATTGTATATTGTAACATTTGGATCGCTTATTTAATCTCTCTGGTTATTATTTTCATGTGTCTCCTCTGGGTTTCCTTTTGCATTTTTATTGTGCTGTATGAAAAAGTCATCACATAAATTCCTATTAATTGCTTGAACCTATTATTTTTTAATTACAACGAGACAACCTGTGCCCCGTGACTCATCATTTCAGAGATATTTTCTCACCAGATTCCTCAGTGCCTTTAACAATGACAGAGGCTTCTAATGTATTGCGTTCACTGGAAAAGGAGATGATCTGCCTTCAAAATAGCCCATGTTGAACTATATAACACAGCAGAGGAAATGATTTATGACATTTCTATCTAGATGGGAGGAGTGGTGCGGTGGCCTAGGGGTGGAGCTCTCACCTCACAATCAGGAGGCTGTGAGTTCGATCCTAGGTAGTGGCAGATATTTCTCTCTCTGGGCACAATGAGAACATATCTGCCGGACAAAACTCCGCATTGGTGACAGGAAAGGCATCCGGCCAGTAAACACTCTGTTAGCTCCATTCACTTGCCCAGACTTCACCCCACAAGGGATTATGGGGCCGTTAAAAGAAGAAGATGATTGATATCTAGACAGAATGCAGGTGGAGTTTGCGTTGCACCTGTTATGCACATCTCCAGTTTCCAAGAGCCATTCATGTCAATCCAATGTCTGAGCTCACATGGGTTGAGATCTCTGACCTTTGAGCTCCAGACCTTGCTTGGCCCCAATGCATTCCATTGTAGACCTTGTGAATGATCTTCGATTGTTGCTCCTCGATTGTAAGGTGCCCTTTATTTATTTTTTAATGTGCTCCCTGGGCATCCCTAGAGTAGGGCCTTCTTTTCTGGTTCTTGCTTTGTTTTGCTAGGAAAGGGAGAAACCAAGAGGACGTATTGTGGACTCTTCAAAATTCTTGGATAGCCTTGGATGAGAAGATATGAACTCAGCTCCTTCTCAAATGGACATGAGAACCTCTACATTAATCTGCATGATTAAAACCTTACATGATTGAAGGCTGAAGACCTAAGTGTGCCAACTAAGGAACATTTGTATCTCATGCAATGGTGAAATTCAAATGGTTTTACTACCGGTTCTGTGGCTGTGGCTTGGTAAGTGTGGTGTGGCTTGGTGGGCGTGGCAAGGGAAGGATACTGAAAATCTCCATTGTCTCCCCACTCCTGGGGAAAGGATACTGCAAAATTCCCATTCCACCCCACTCCTGTTCTGTCCCCGTCTCACACACGCACTCCCACAGACAGTCAATAGTGAAATAACCCAGCCGACGCAAGTTTTTCTAAGAGCAGAATTGGCAGCAACCCAGTGGCTGGCTGCCAAGAGTTTTTTACTCACGGAGTGTTTTTCAAAGCCAAAACACAACAGTTAAAGGAATATTCAAAAAGTTCAGCAATGCAGAGAGGTTAGTTCAATATCAGTTTTTGCTCATCACAGAGCTTGAACGGCCACCACACCCCCTTTTATACCCTGTGGGGTGTGGTCCAGTGACTCAGCCTAATCCCTGGCACGCCTCTTCCTCTGTTGCGCACGCTTATCTCTGCAATGCTGTCGAGGGTCCAGCCAAGACTCATCTTCCTCATTACTGTCCACCTGTGGCTGCGTGGACATGCTTGGTCCCGGACCTATCTCTTGGCCTTCGGTGTCCTCTGGAGGCATTGCCAGAGAGGAAGGTCCTGGAGAGGGAGGCCTTGCCAACTCCTCTCCTTCACTTTCGGAGTCCTCTCCTGCTGATAATCCAGGCTCAGGGAACGGAGCCACAACAACTCCTGGGGGAAGGATATTGCAAAATCTCCATTCCCTCCCCATTCCAGGGGAAGGATATTGCAAAATCTCCATTCCCACCCCACTTCAGGGGGAGGATGCTGCAAAATCCCCATTCCCTCCCCACTCCTGGGGCCAACCAGAGGTGGTATTTGCCGGTTCTCTAAACTACTCAAAATTTCTCCAGAACCTGTCAGAACCTGCTGGATTTCACCCCTGATCTCATGTCTTAGTTGTGACAGACACAGAGCTCTAGATGGTGCGATAGCTGATGCTCTGTCAGGAGTGTTGACAAACTCATCTAAATTCATTTGCTGATCCTTCAACTTGTTTCTATAAAGGCTTCATTCACCAAAGGCTTTACTAAGTAACGCCTTTTGCTAATACACTTTCTTGGCAGCCCAACAGCAAAATTGTCAGCAGGCAAAATGATTCTTGCTTCTGCCTTTTGCTTTTGCAATCAACACCTCCTCCAGTATAAAATAATCCCATTTTCCCCATAGTGCACAGCTTCTTCTCCTGCCAAAAGTTGATCTTTCAATTCCACTTTTTGGGATTATTCAGTTGACATTTTGATGCCCTTAGATTTTTACCTTTCATTTGGCGATTACTCTGCTGAAAGCCAAATGGAAGTGATATTAAGTTCATATATACCATGTTTCCCTGAAAATAAGACCCAGTCTTATTTTTATTTTTATTTTTGGCCATCAAAATAGGCATCAAGTCTTATTTTGGGGGGACATCTTCCACTGACTCACCTCACAATGGCAGCTCGCTGCTGGCTCACTTCTGCAGCTGCTTGTCACTGCTTGGACGCATTACCCCAGGCCTCTGTTTTGCCATCAGAGGCCCTCTAGAAATTTCCAGTTCAGCACATATAATGCTTAGTATACCCTGTCAGAAGGACACGGTGACTCAGTGGCTAAGATGCTGAACTTGTCGATCGAAAGGTCGGCAGTTCAGCGGTTCGAATCCTTAGTGCCGCGTAACGGGGTGAGCTCCCGTGACTTGTCCCAGCTTCTGCCAACCTAGCAGTTGAAAAGCACATTAAAAAAGGCAAGCAGAAAAATAGGGACCTCCTTTGGTGGGAAAGTAACAGCGTTCTGTGAGCTTTTGGCATTTAGTCATGCTAACCACATGACTGTCGAGATGTCTTCAGAGATGTGCTGGCTCTTCGGCTTTGAAACAGAGATGAGCACCTCCCCCTAAAGTTGGGAACAACTAGCACATATGTGCGAGGGGAACCTTTTACCTTTACCTTATACCCTGTGGAGACTAGAAAACCTGCAAACCCATGGAAATTCCTAAAGGCATACAAATGCCTTTGTGGTGGGGAAATTAGCTATCTCCGAAATATCCAGGGAGAAATTGAGAATCTTTGGAAGCATCCTTGTCTGCAAAGTGAATGGCTCTGTCTTGCCAGAGTCAGATAGTGAGGCTTAAACAGCACAGGTGTTCCCACCTGCTGTGTCTTCAGCAACACACTGACTTTGGCACTCAGGTGTTGACACATTCATTAGGCCAAGAGATGGACCCCTAGTTGTGGATAACATCTGGACCTCTGGGGGAAGAATGAAAGAGAAGATGCTTGAGTTCAGTTATGGCCATAGTTCTGAAGCATTTCCAGCATCTCATTACAAAGTTGTTGTCAGCATTTCACGCTGCACTTACTCTAATGCTGACATAAGAAGGAGAAGCGGAGGCATCTGGAGAATGACGGTTGACCCTTCACCTACTTATTTTCCCTGGAGAGAATATCACCGAGGAGATGGGATGGGAGGAGGGAAATTCCTTTGAGTGGGAGCAATAGATTAGGGGCAGAGTGACTGGGAAGATGACTAATGAGAGCAGAGGAGTGGGGAGAGAAAAAGGAGGGTTTGGCTGAGGAAGCCAGAGTTGGCTGCGATGAATCGGAGTAGAATGTTCGTGCTTAATAAATTAGAGGGTTTTTTTCAAAGACTTTGTTTGAAATGCAATTTATTTAAGATGACTTCGAAACTTGACAGTTGTTCAACACCTGTGGGCACCTGAACGACTGGAGGAAGGTGTTGTTCACTAGCTAGCTGGTGCACTGTTTGACTGAAGAACAATCCATGAGGAGATAAGAAACCCTATAGAGCTTATTTCATGTTGAAAATGAAAGTGCTTTAAGGAATATTGCTTTGGACAGCAAGATGGGTGACATATTAGAGCCTCAGATAGCTCAACAGGCTAATAGCCTGTTATTAAGATTCAGCTGTCTGCAATTATTATTTCGAATCTCAAGGTCGACTCAGCCTTCCATCCTTTCTAAGGTAGGTAAATTGAGGACCCAGTTTGTGGGGGCAATAAACTAACTTTGTATAAATATACAAAAGTATGAAGGCTATTGCTTAACGCATTGTAAGCCGCCCTGAGTCTCCGGAGAAGGGCGGCATATAAATCAAATTTTTTAAAAAATAATTAATTAATTAAAATATTCCTTCTCTCTTCAGAATCAGTCCTTCGAACTTGGCACTTACCGAAGATCTGAAAACACAAACAGGCTGGGCTCCAGAGGTGGGTTCTACTTACCTTTACTACCGGTTCGCAACGGGACCGTGCGCGTGCGCTCGCTTCACTCGCACGTGCATGCTGCTGCACATGCACAGAAACTTCCTGATGACATCTGGGTCAGTGGGCAGAGCCTCCTGCCAATTTTACTACTGGTTCTTGCAAACCGGTCTGAGCCGGGGGCAACCCGCTACTGGTGGACTCAGTTTGTTTAACCAGGTTGAGTGAGCTGGGGCATTTAAACATTGGCATTAATCATGTTCGTTCATGGATTATCACGTTATGAATGGTTTGGTTAATCTAGACAGTTCACAGTATTGTGTGACTCAAAAACATGGTCTGTTCTGCAACAAAGCTGAGGGTCCTGTTTGAATTCAGCCATTGTAGCAATCAAGATGGTGTGTGTATGAAATTCTGCGTGCTGCTTAGTTTCATGTTAAATGAAGCTCTGTTTTTGTTGTGTCCACCTCTCTTATGGGTAAGTTCAAGAGAACCAGTTAATAGCTGTCTTGGGGAGTGTTCTGTAATGGACTGTGCAACAGACCTTGGGCGAGGGGGAGGAGGCAGCAGGAGACTTACTGGAGAAAACAGGAGCAATTTTTGAGACCAAATGAGAGGAAGCATGAGAAAGTGATTATTGTACTATTATACTGAGACTCAGAGACTTTATTAAACTAGGTATAAATGGTAGGCAAGGATTACTTTGGAAAGCTTTCAAGGTTGTGTTACACCACCCTATTAACAACAAAGATATTTCTTTTTCTTTTGAATAGAATAGAATAGAATAGAATAGAATAGAATAGAATAGAATAGAATAGAATAGAATAGAATTTTTTATTGGCCAAGTTGATTGGACACACAAGGAATTTGTCTTTGGTGCATGTGCTCTCAGTATACATAAAAGAAAAGATATGTTTGTCAAGAATCATAGAACAGAATAGAATAGAATAGAATAGAATAGAATAGAATAGAATAGAATAGAATAGAATAGAATAGAATAGAATAGAATAGAATAGAATAGAATAGAATAGAATTCTTTATTGGCCAAGTGTGATTGGACACACAAGGAATTTGTCTTTGGTGTATATGAGTGCACATAAAAGAAAAGATACATTTGTCAAGAATCATAAGGTACAATATTTAATGATAGTCATAGGGAAACAGTCAATATAAATCTTAAGGATACCTTAAATCTTAAATATCGTAAATCTTAAGGAATTTACTAACCTGGTGGAGGTTAAGTTGGTTATATTACTTTATCAACTGATTATGGAGTTTCCAGATGCTGCTTAGATCCAATGAGCAGTGGCAAAGATGTTTAAAGATAAATCAGCGAAATGTTGGAAATGCCACCAGACACCGGGGTCATATTATCATGTGTGGTGGACATGCATAAAAGGCAAAAAAATTTGGATAAAAATATGTACATGGTTGGAGGAGATGATACAACAGCATATTGATCTGAAACCTGAATTGCTTTTGTTGGGGATTTTACCAGAAGCTTATAGTAAAGAAAATATATACTTGAGAATTCACGTAATAACTGTAGCTAGGATTGTATTTGTACAAAATTGGAAAAATGAAGATATCCCTACAGATGAGAATGTGATTAGGAAAACATTAGAATGTGCAGAAATGAATAGATTAACACTCAAAATTAAAGAAAAAGAACAATCGGAATATTATAATATATGGGAATTATTTTATCAGTGGTTAGAGAGTAAATATGAAAAGTGGAAAAAAGCAGAAGAGTGAAATAGAGAAAATGTTTTGACAAAGTTAAATTAGTTAAGAAGGGGATTGTTATAGTATTAGGTAAGGTATATATTAGTATTAGTATTGTTAAGAATAGATAAAAAGATGAATATGGCTGTAAATTGTAATTGTTATTGTATAAAATATTTGCACAAAATATATGTACCCAGGCCACACACTGTTTAATGGAAGATGATGTTTGAATTAAAATAAAATAAAAAGTTTATTTAAAAAAAAGATCCAATGAGCAGATACACCAAACTCTCTACCATGAAGCTATGATATGGACAACATCCCCACTCTTGGGTAGCTGAGTTTTGTTTGATAAATTTATCCTGTTGTCCCAGTTGGCATTAATACTGAATCAGAAATGAATTACTTGTGCAGGGTTTCTACAACCTGCTACATTAGGCTAAAAAGAGATTGGGCTACTTATGATTCTGTGTATTTTGCAAAGCCAGCTAGGCTATCAGCAGAGGCTTTTTTTAATTTTTAAAAGCATTTTTTCTACAACTTCTTCTGCCAAAAATGCTTTTAAAAATAAAAAAAAGCCTCTGATGATCGTGTGGCTCAGCTGGGCATGGGGGGGGGGGCAGGGATTTTTGCTACCGGTTCTCTGAACTACCCACTGCCATCACTACTGAATCAGGAGAACCGGTCCGAACAGGGAGCATTTCGTCCCTGAATTCAACCTCTCCTAAATTCCATTGATCTTTATCTGGTGCCAATTTAGTGCTGAGCTTTAGTGGAGCAGATTCTTATGTATAGACTTGAATAAATCTCCTATGCTGCAACCTTACAAATGGTCCTGATTATTTGAAAAATAGAAAAATAGGGACCACCTTTGGTGGGAAGGGAACAGCATTCCGTGCGCCTTTGGCACTGAGTCATGCTGGACACATGACCACGGAGACGTCTTCGGACAGCGCTGGCTCTTCGGCTTTGAAACGGAGATGAGCACCGCCCCCTAGAGTCGGGAACGACTAGCACATATGTGCGAGGGGAACCTTTACCTTTACCTATGGAAAGGGAGTAATTCTCCCTTCTACTGTTCTTCCCACTTAAGACGAATTTCTCTTAAGCAGCCTTTCAAAAATAGTCAGGGTAGCGCAATGTTTGGTTCAGTGAACGCATCAGAAACGTGGAGCGCGTGTGGCGAAAGCTCTCGCTGAACAGCTGTCATGGTAGGGAGCTTATCTATACATCAATATCTGCCACAATGCCCACAGCCGGTCACAGAGCGCTCAACAAAAAGCCAAAGGCGGTGCAGGAAATTTTTGTGCCACCATCTCTTGGAGCTCCCTAGGTGGCTTTGTACCTCATCTGTGCAGGATGGCTGCTCCAAGGAAAAGCTCTGGGCTCTGATCATCTGCCCTTTTACGATAGAAGAATACCAATGTGAGCTACAGAAGCAGGCTTGGAAGTAAACCCCCCCCCCCCCAAAAAAAAACAGTGCAAGGAATCAGCATTCAGCTTCTCCAGACTTGAAATTCTGGGTTTAGAAAATGTAGAACTACGCCGCCTTCGGTATGACCTAAGCCTAGCTCACAAAATCATCTGCTACAATGTCCTTACCTGTCAATGACTACTTCAGCTTCAACCACAACAATACACAAGCACACAATAGGTACAAACTTAAAGTGAACCGCTCCAAACTCGTTTGCAGAAAATAAGACTTCAGCAACAGAGGGGTCAATGCCTGGAATGCACTACCAGACTCTGTGGTCTCATCCCAAAACCGCCAAAACTTTAACCTAAAACTGTCTACTGTTGACCTCACCACATTCCTAAGAGGTCTGTAAGGGGTGTGCATAAGAGCACCAGCATGCCTTCTGTTCCTGTCCTAATGTTTTCATTAATTGTATTCATTTTATGTATTCAATTCATGCTTATACTTATATATATTATTTAATATGTACTTGACAAAATAAATTAAAAAAAATAAAATAAAAACTTCCTGTTTACCCTCTTCAGTGAAGATCACTTTAAATGTGGTTAAAATAGTTTAATGTCTCAAAAGCAATGTTAGCTGGGGCAGGGACTTAGAAGGGAGGTAGGGTGGCAGCTCTTGAAACAGAATGCTTTTTGGAGATCTGATTTCTGCAAAGCAGGCAGAAGAAGAAGAAGAAGAAGAAGAAGAAGAAGAAGAAGAAGAAGAAGAAGAAGAAGAAGAAGAAGAAGAAGAAGAAGAAGAAGAAGAAGAAGAAGAAGAAGAAGAAGAAGAAGAAGCTCATGGAAGCTCAAGCTTTGCTCCCCAAGATATTTGGCCCTTTTAACTCCTCCTCCTCTTCCTCTTCTTCCTCTTCCTCCTCCTCCTCCTCCTCCCCCTGGCCCTATCCTTATCCTTTTATCCTTATCCTTATCCTTATCTTTATCCTTACAGACGAGATGAGACAAGACAAGACGAGACGAGACTAGAACAGAACAGAACAGAACAAACTTTTTTATTGGTCAAGTGTGACTGGACACACAAGGAATTTGTCTTGGTGCATATGCTCTCAGTGTACATAAAAGAAAAGATATGTTCATCAAGAATCATAGAATAGAATAGAATAGAATAGAATAGAATAGAATAGAATAGAATAGAATAGAATAGAATAGAATAGAATAGAATAGAATAGAATAGAATAGAATAGAATTCTTTATTGGCCAAGTGTGATTGTCTTTGGTGCATGTGCTCTCACTGTAGAAAAAAAGACAAGATACATTTGTCAAGAATCATAAGGTACAACACTTAACGATAGTCATAAGGTACATATAATCGATCAGGAAACAATATCAATATAAATCGTAAGGATACAAGCAAGAAAGTTATCCTTGTCCTTGTCCTTGTCCTTGTCCTTGTCCTTGTCCTTGTCCTTGTCCTTGTCCTTGTCCTTGTCCTTGTCCTTGTCCTTGTCCACTGTTGAGGGAAATGCTAAGTTCTGGTTCTTGCTTTTCCAGCAGCCTGAATCAGTGGTGGGATTCAGCCAGTTCTATCCAGTTTGAGCGAACCGATAGCGGCGACTGCGGTAGGCTCCACCCAGCTGCCTGGACATAATGACATCCTATTTAGCCACATTTTTGAAGCCGTGCACATGCGTAGAAGGCACACACACGAGCAAAGAGCACACGCTGAAGGTGGTGGGCTCCCATTTGCGAACTGGAAAGTTAACCCACCTCTGGCCTGAACCATTGTTATTTGATGCTGTTGTAGTGTGTCTTTCATGTTGTCTAGTGGACCACGTGTGGCTTGGCCTTGTGCTGCCGGACTGTTACAATGGATGTTGAAGGCCATCCTGGGTCACCCTGAAATGGGCTGGCTAAAGGGGCTGTGGGGAAGTTGCGACAGGCCCAGAAAAACTGACAATGGATAATATATTCCTACAGGAAGAAGAAGAAAAAAAGATGTAAACAGTTCAACCACCTCTACTGACCTAGTGGAGTTGTCTAAAAAGAAATATATTGCCTCTCGCATTTTGATAATAAAGAAAAAAAACATTTATTTGTTAGACCAACGTCCTCATGAACTCATATGTAGCCAGGAAATGACCTCTGCTCCAAATTCCCTCCCTTTCCTGGCTTGCTCCCTTATTCTTATTGGTCATTATCTAAATCATTCTACTGCAATTTCTCTTACTAATTCCACAGGAATTTAACCCCCCCCCCCCTTTACTATGTCAGCCCTGAATGAAATGCAACTTGAGAGGCTGACACCTACTTTCTTTCTTCTTTTTTTTTAAATTAAAAATCTGGAGCTGCTATTTAGTAGATCAGTCTGATTACAGGTTCTTCTTATGCCTTTAAGAACAGCCTGGTCTAAGCATTTCTTCACAACAGCCTTCTGCTTTTTTTTCTCCTTTGATTTATATATATATATTTTACCTTCCCGTGGGTTTGTGTGAAACACCTTTCTCCCTTTTCTTCTGCGGCATCCATTCATCGGCCATTTGCATTCTGCCTTCTTACCCTGCAAAATACGGTTTCTGCAAGGGCACAGAAGGAAAGTCAAGGTGACCGGCTGTTTTTAGGAAAGGAACAGCTGAGTTTTGGCAAGATGAGGACCTCAAAGTAGCCAACAGGCTGTCACTCAACTCCGACTGCAGACGCCTGTTTGCTCAAGCCTTGTGAGAGAGAGGATTTATTTGGCCACTGAACCAGTGAACTCCTGAGCAAACGAAGCCAATAAAAAGACCCCCCCTCCCTATTTCTCTGCCAATGATAGAGAATTCTAAGATACCATTTATCTGAATAAAGCTCTCAATGTTACAAAGTCTAAATACGGAGACTCAATTTGGAAGCAATTCAATCAAATTTGGAGTGGAAGCTAAAACATATGAAGAACAGTTGCTGGAACTGGGTATGTCTAGTTTAATGAAAAGAAGGACTAGGGGAGACATGATAGCAGTCTTCCAGTATCTCAGGGGATGCCCTAAAGAAGAGGGAGTCAAGCTATTCTCCAAAGCACCTGAGGGCAGGACAAGAAGCAATGGGTGGAAACTCATCAAGGAGAGAAGCAACTTAGAACTAAGGAGAAATTTCCTGACGGTGAGAACAATTAATCAGTGGAACAACTTGCCTCCAGAAGTTGCGAAGGCTCCAACACTGGAAGTTTTTAAGAAGATGTTGGATAACCCTTTGTCTGAAGTGGTGTAGGGTTTCCTGCCTAAGCATGAGGTGGGATTAGAAGACCTCCAAGGTCCCTTCCAACTCTGTTATTCTATTCTATTCTATTCTATTCTATTCTATTCTATTCTATTCTATTCTATTCTATTCTATTCTATTCTATTCTATTCTATTCTATTCCTATTATTTCTTTCATTCTATTCTATTCTATTCTATTCTAAATCGTGTTTACTCTCTGATTTGGATCGATGATTTGGTTCAAATTATTGAACTGCATACTCCTGAATCAATGTGAGGATTCAGAAAAGCTGTTTTGTGTGTGTGTGTGTGTGTGTGTGTGTGTGTGTGTGTGTGTGTCCCTGCTCATGTAAATCAACTTCCAAAATTGAATCACTTTTATCATTTCACTTGAAGCCTCTAATTGATGCTCCAAACCAACAATTCAGATGAGAGGTTTTTTCATGCACCCTTATTAAATATACACTAGGACAGGATGATTCCTACAAATTTCTCACTTGGGCTTTTTATGTAGTGAGAGAGCAAACCAGCTGTGTTCCCTAAAACTACCATATTTTTCGGCGTATAAGACCTAGGTTAGGGTTGGGGTTGGGGTTGGGGTAGGGGTAGTGTAGGGGTAGTGGTAGGATTAGGGATTAGGGATTAGGGATTAGGGATTAGGGATTAGGGATTAGGGATTAGGGATTAGGGATTAGGGTTAGGGTTAGGGTTAACCCAATTTACAATCCTTTTTCAGTGACGGTTCAAAGTTACGACAGCACTAAAAAAGTGACTTATGACCATTTTTCACACTTATGACTGGGGCAGTCATGTGATTAAAGCGCAGATGGTGGGCAACGGAGATGTATTTATGATGTCCGCCTAGTTAATTCCTCCAGCCAAAGTTTGAGTGCTATTAACCCAATTCAAAAGGCTATATTTAATGTTACAAATAGTAAATTATACATTAAAAATATAGAGGAGGGGGGAGGAAGAAAAGCAGGCGAGCGTTTGGGTTCCTTATGATCTGATCTATAAAACATAATTCATCGAGGAAGCTTGCGTGTAACCATTGGCTGCATAAATGATGTATCAAAAAGGAGCTTAGAGAGTTGAATCAAAGGCTATAGAATTAATCAAGTCCCTTAAGAAAATTGCATAGGGTAAAATTCCTTAGCTGCGCTTGAATCGCCTTCCTTTATTTATTTTTCATAATCAAGACATAGCAAGCGGTAAACCAACTTTCTAGCAAAGGGCGTCTCCCATAAAAAGCAGAATACCAAAAGGATCCAACCTTATCAAGCTGTATTTGTGGTTGTTTTGATAGGAAAAGTAGGACGATGGTTATTACTGTATGACTGTAAGCTTGTTGCTGATATCCTTACGATTTATACCGATTGTTTCCTAGTATGATTTGATTGCTTATTTGTATCCTATGACTATCATTAAGTGTTGTGCCTTATGATTCTTGACGAACGTATCTTGTCTTTTTATGCATATGCACCAAAGACAAATTCCTTGGGTGTCCCCACTTGGCCAATAAAAAATTCTATTCTATTCTATTCTATTCTATTCTATTCTATTCTATTCTATTCTATTCTATTCTATTCTATTCTATTCTATTCTATTCTATTCTATTCTATTCTATTCTATTCTATTCTTTCAGTGGTGTTTAATAAAAGATTCGATTTGCTTTGCTGTTTATAAGTCTGCCTTGGTTGCTTTATGAAGTCGTATTGGTTTAAATCAGGACTGTCAAACTCAAGGCCCAGCGGTGCACCATCTTCTGGAGTCAGTGACTCATTTATTGTTGTTAATTGAGAAGTTATGTCCGACCCATCACGACCCCATGGACAACGTTCCTCCAAGCCTTCCTGTCCTCTACCATCCTCTGGAGTCCATTTAAGCTCACACCGACTGCTTCAGTGACTCCATCCAGCCACTTTGTTCTCTGCCGTCCCCTTCTTCTTTTGTCCTCAATCGTTCCCAGCATTAGCATTCTCCAGTGAGTCCTTCCTTCTCATTAAGTGGCCAAAGTATTTGAGTTTCACTTTCAGGATCTGGCCTTCTAAAGAGCAGTCAGGGTTGATCTCCTCTAGGACTGACTGGTTTGATCACCTTGCAGTGCAAGGGACTCGCAGGAGTCTTCTCCAGCACCAGAGTTCAAAGGCCTCAATGCTTTGGTACCCAGCTTTCCTTATGGTCCAACTCATAGCCATACATTGCAACTGGGAAAACCATAGCCTTGACTATATGCACCTTTCTTGGCAGGGTGATGGTTCTGCTTTTTAGTATGTTAATTCCAATTTTCACACACTCATAGCTACCTGGAAGTGGAGGTGAAAAAATGGTCCACAAGTTTGCTGCCTCTGCGGTTCCTCCCTCTTTCAAAACAAAACAAGAAAACAAACCTATGTGTGAGAATTGTGCTATTGAGATGCAAATGCAATCAGCTCTCAAAATTTTGGCAGGAACATCCTTGGAAACCCAGGTGCTTTCTTGAGTCGGAATGGGACCACTTGCCACAGCCAACTGGCTGCAGCCAACTCACCACAGAGGACAACTCGTCACGACAGGACAACTTAAAAATTCTATTCAACGATTTAAAATACATAAAAGGATATTTTTAATCTTTGCAATTCACATTTCATTCTGTCCTGCCTTTTGCGTCTTTCCTTTTATGATTCTGTTCCATCATTTCTTTGGTACTAGTGTCACTCTTGTCCCGCAGCAATTTATCCTGAGGCGTGATGGCCATGGTGAGTTGGCTATGGCGAATTGTCATTGACCCTTCTTGCACACATCCCACTCCCTGGGTATCAGCACTTTTTCCCTTGGACAGCTCCCAGCCATCATTCCTTAAACTACCCATATAAACTGTATGTATGTGTTTATTCTGCAAAGGAAAAGACTAAGAAAGTGATGGCTATTTCTTTTTCTTTTAGTCTTGCATATCAGGACTGAAGGGTTGTTTGGCCATGAATGTTTAGCTCAATGGCAGTTCTAAGCGAACCCTCAGGCCAAATGGACAGATCCCTTTTTAGCCAGCTCCAATGGAATGGAATGGAATGGAATGGAATGGAATGGAATGGAATGGAATGGAATGGAATGGAATAGAATAGAATAGAATAGAATAGAATAGAATAGAATAGAATAGAATAGAATAGAATAGAATAGAATAGAATAGAATAGAATAGAATAGAATAGAATAGGTTTATTGGCCAAGTGTGATTGGATGCACAAGGAATTTGTCTTTGGTGCATATGCATAAAAAGACAAGATACATTTGTCAAGAATCATAAAGCACAACACTTAATGATAGTCATAGGATACAAATAAGCAATCAAATCATACTAGGAAACAATCGGTATAAATGGTAAGGATACAGCAACAAAGATACAGTCATGCAGTCATAAGTGGGAGGAGATGGGTGATAGGAATGATGAGAAGATTAATAGTAATAATCATGTGGATGTAGTTTGACAGTGTTGAGCCCAAGATAGGTCATACATTGCAATTATCACAATAGTAGAAATGAGGCAGCTTTGAGCAATTATTTCAGCAGGTTTAACCAAAAAAAAAAAAATCCCTCTGGGTCTGCAAATAAACTCACAGCTATAAGTTGCTGAGGTTGTCAGGAGTCTGAAGCTCAGAACTTGAGTTTATGCTACTAAAATAAGTCCTGTCAAGCCACATTGCTTTACATCCCAGCTTTGGAAGTTTGCAAAATTCAAGCAGACGCAATCTATTTCACAGGAAAACTTAAAACCCAAATAGTCAGATTAAAATATTGAAGATTCCTCCCACCCATTGGTTGGGCTGTACCATTTTGTATAGTACATAATCTTTCCTTCCCTCCCTCCCATCTATCTATCTATCCACTTATATATTACAACATATTATGTGTGCATTGTATATATGTGTGTGTGTATATATACAATGTATGCTCTCTTGCTCACTCACTATGATATTATATATATATATATATATATATATATATATATATATATATATATATATATATATATATATATATATATATATACTGTATTTTCCTGCGTATAAGACTACTTTCTAACACACACAAATCTTCTCAAAAGTCAGGGGTTGTCTTATACGCCGGGTCTCATTCTCCTGTAACCAAGCAGACCAGCCCATAAGGCTCTGATGAGCCTTAAATGGCTCTGAGGAGGGTCGTCTTATACGCCCAGTCGTCTTATACGCCGGAAAATACGGTATATATATATACTGTATACATATCTCACATGGAATTTTGTTGTGGTCTGAACAATCTAGAGAGAGACAACCAGCTGTTAAGATTATTATAGTCTTCTGCATCCTTTTTAACAGTTCACAGCAAATCAAGGTGCTGTTATACAGTATTCCAATCAAAGTAATTTTCTTTCCTCTTTTGCCACAATTTGCATAATTTGGAAGGTTGGGGGAAAGAGGAGAAAGGAGCGACATGGCACATATTTTAACTCTCTTTTTTTAAAAAAACAGTGTCATCTGGAGACTGAAAGCATTCCCAAGTCTTCCATAAAGAGGAAAAAAGAGAAAACCACAGTCCTGCCCAGCAGGATTGACCAAGGATCTGCCAATTATGGTTATTGGCTTTTCAAGAAATCTTGAGTTGGGATCTGGGAAACCTAGGGTTGCCCATCCTTGAGGAAATCTACTGTCTCTTTTGAGAGACCAAACAAGACAGTCCAAAAGCCAAAACACCACCTCACCAGCAATCAACACCATCCATAAGCAGAGATTAACACCACGGTTAACACTAGACCAATAATCATGTAAACCATACCCCAATCAAGTAACTATCAACACAGATGGACAAACTAATAATAAACAGCAGTCTAACTGGAAGCTAAGACATATGAAGAACGGTTGCAGGAATTGGGTATGTCTAGTTTAATGAAAAGAAGGACTAGGGGAGACATGATAGCAGTCTTCCAATATCTCAGGGGATGCTACAAAGAAAAGGGAGTCCAGCTATTCTCCAAAGCACCTGAGGGCAGGACAAGAAGCAATGGGTGGAAACTAATCAAGGAGAGAAGCAACCTAGAACTAAGGAGAAATTTCCGGACAGTGAGAACAATTAATCAGTGGAACTACTTCACAACTTCCAGCTTCCGGAAGTTGTGAATGCTCCAACCCTGGAAGTTTTTAAGAAGATGTTGGATAACCATTTGTCTGAAGTGGTGTAGGGTTTCCTGCCTAAGCAGGGGGTTGGACTAGAAGACCTCCAAGGTCCCTTCCAACTCTGTTATTCTATTCTATTCTGTTCTGTTCTGTTCTGTTCTATTCTATTCTATTCTATTCTATTCTATTCTATTCTATTCTATTCTATTCTATTCTATTCTATTCTATTCTATTCTATTCTATTCTATTCTATTCTATTCTCCTCCTCCTAGTCTAGTCTAGTCTAGTCTAGTCTAGTCTAGTCTAGTCTAGTCTAGTCTAGTCTAGTCTAGTCTAGTCTAGTCTAGTCTAGTCTATTCTTTCTTTCTTTCTTTCTTTCTTTCTGTTCTGTTCTGTTCTTTAATCAAGGAACCAGCAAGAACACCTCCACCAACATTGACAGGGCAAGAACATATATATAAATATATAAAAATAAGAGCAAACCCCATTCCCATCTAGCCCTGATGATACTACCTAGTTGGATAATGAAACATTTGCAAGAAAGCAACCAAGCTCAGAGATCACCAAGGAGTTCCTTTCCCCTCTCCCTTCTTTTCTCATTTAGTGTTTTCCTTTAGGCTGTATCTTATGGTCAGAGGCATGGTTTATTCTTAACACATGTAACCTGTTCTGGAAAACTTTCCAGCTGAAAAGCAGCATTAAAAATGCTTCATCAAACAACATTTGTTTGTTTGTACCCAAGGCAAAGAGCATCTGTTTTTTTAAAAAAGTTCTTTCCATTTGTTCAGCTTTTGAATGCCTTCATCTAACTGCGTTTGTAACCCGTTTCGTGATTTTGATGCGCAATTTGCATGCCTGATCTACTTACTCCTCTCATTAAAGATGATAAATTTGCATGCCAGGAGCTGTAAATCTGTATTTAAAATTGCCATGTGAAGTGCAGGTTTCGACAGTAGCTCGAACGGTTAAATAAATAGCCTAGGACAGCCCTCCACTCTTAATAATTGTGTGTCAGCCTCCCTAAAAGTCTGGCTATGCTGGTGTGGATGCACCACTTTTTCTTATGAGCATCAAGGGAAAGGCTCTAGTGAATCTGAAGCAGCAATTCTTAAAGGAGGCTTCCTTTTGAAACTCTGTATGAGTCACTGAGCATACTAAAAACCAAAAACATCACCCTGACAACAAAAGTGCGTATAGTCAAGGCAATGGTTTTCCCAGTTGCAATGTATGGCTGTAAAAGTTGGAACATAAGGAAGACTGAGCACCAAAGCATGGAGGCCTTTGAACTATGGTGCTGGAGAAGACTCCTGCAAGTCCCTTGGACTGCAAGGCGATCCAACCTGTCAGTCCTAGAGGAGATCAACCCTGACTACTCTTTAGAAGGCCAGATCCTGAAGATGAAACTCAAATACTTTGGCCATCTAATGAGAAGGAAGGACTCTGGAGAAGAGTCTAATGCTGGGAACGATGGAGGGTAAAAGAAGAAAGGGACGGCAGAGAATGAGGTGGCTGGATGGAGTCTCTGAAGCAGTCGGCATGAGCTTAAATGGACTCCAGAGGATGGTAGAGGACAGGAAAGCCTGGAGGAACGTTGTCCATGAGGTCGTGATAGGTCGGACACGACTTCTCAAACTAACAACAACAAATGTCACTGCTTTGGCCAGACATTCTCTTAATGCACCTCCATTGCCAAGAAAACTTTATAGTGATGGTTTGTCATGAATGCGGCTGCTTGAGGGCTCCTGGATTGGAGCTGAAAGGTGAAAGGGAGCAGAATGCCCCCTCCCACATGTTGGGGTAGACCAGGTGTCTTGGTAAACACTAAACTTTCCCCTGGCTCAAGCTGATGAAGGGAGGAGAACTTGTGGCTCAGAAAGTTAATTCAACTGCCTAACATGCAGGAAGCTCAAGTTGGAATCCAAGTAAGGGTATGGCTAGCTGATGAAAGCAAAAAAGCTTGAAATAGATCTATACTAGTCTCCCTTTATTTCTTTATCAGCAAAATATAGATTTGGTATAAAATGGTTTTTCGTGAATGTGACTGCTTGAGGGCTCCTGGATTGAAGCTGAAAGGCAAAAGGGAGCAGAATGTCTCCTCATTCATACACACACACACACACACACACACACACATCACTTAAGGGTATTGTCATGTTAGGAAAATGAAACAATGCTTAATGGACTATTATGGACATTCAAGTCTATGATGAACAATGCACCTTCCCTTCCTTCTGTATAATTGTTACCTATTTATTTTGATCATCTTTCTCTGATTCACAAAGGGCTTGATTAATGAGAGTAATTATACAGCGATCCCAGTCTCCAAGGAGAAAGACTTTCTGGAGAAATGTTTCTTTTTTCCAGGAAAATGTACTGCTAATTTTGCCATGATCTACCAATAACATGGTAGGTCTATCCTAAGTCAAAGATAAAACCATCCAAAGTTTCCATTAAATTGTAGGATTTAAACATCTTTTGAAAATGCAAAGAGCATTTTGGTGAAACTCTTGTGATAAATATGTGATATTCTTTCACTCTTAGTCGGGGCGGGCTTCAAAAAGTTTAGCAAGAGGTTCTCTGCCCAGTTGCCGGGTGGGCGTGGCCATGGTGGGTGTGGCTAGTTGGCCTCCTGCACCATGTGTGGGGGGCATTTTGGCCCGCCCCAGGCTCTGGAGGGGTTTTTTTTGAGCCTCCGGGAGGGTGAAAAACAGACTCCAGAGGCCCTCTGGAGGCTGAAATGATCCATTTCTGGCCTTCCCAAACTTCCAGTATGCCTATTTTTTGCCCTCCCTGAGCCTCAGCGCATGATCTGCACTTGTCTGCATTCAAAAGAGGCTGCATGGGGACTCCTGGGAGGAGCGGGATTGGGTGGGAAGGGCTAGCCATGAGTGGGATTTGGGGGTTCTCTGAACGGCACAGAATCGTCGCAAGAGGTTCTGCCGAACCCCTGCAAACCCCCAGCAGCCGACCCCTGCTCTTAGTGATAAAATGACCCAGCTGCCTATGTGCAAATATGCATCCATTCTGTGTCTAAACATGCAACCCTTTGTCCAAGGGCTTTGTACATTTTACATTCAATCTGAAGGGAAGATCAGCTAAGAATATTTTTTCCCCATGCCACATTTTCCATCCTGGCAATTCCCTCTGCACTAAAGGTAAAGGTTTCCCTCTCCAGTTGTGTCTGACTGTAGAATGTGATACTGAGCTCCGTTTCTTGGCCAAGGGAGCCAGCATTGTCCAAAGACATTTTCCATGGTCACGTGGCCAGCATGGTTAAATAATCAAAGGTGCACAAAACGCTGTTACCTTCTCACTGAAGTGGTACCCATTTATCTACTCGCATTTTGCATGCTTTCAAAAGGTGGGCAGGAGCTGGAGCAAGTAAGGGAGCTCTCACCCTGTTGCGCAGCGCTGGGGTCTCGAACCTGGGCTCTCAGTTTTCCAGCTGACAAGCTCAGCGTCCTTATCAAATCCTTGACAAATGAAGGGATCATTTCTCCTTTCCCTGTAGAATTGGGAAAGAATGATCCACCACCCCATTCTTAAGAGTCAGAGGAGAATGTTGAGAAAGTCATTTTTGCCTGCCTCCAATGTACACACACACATACACCAGTGGTGGTATTCAGCCGGTTCTATCCGGTTCGGGCGAATCGGTAGCGGCGGCTTTGGGAGGCTACACCCACCCACTCGGACATCATCATGTCCTGCTTTTGATGCTCTGCACATGTGAAGCAAGCGTGCTCACATGCGTGCTCACATTTGCGAACCAGTAATGAAGGTAAGTGAATACCACCCCTTACACACATACACACACACACACACAGGTGCTGATCGGGGTGGGTTCTACTTACCTTTACTACCGGTTCGCAACGGGATCGTACTTTGCTCACGCCCGCGCCTTGCTTCTGTGCATGCACAGAAGCTTCTGTGCATGCGCAGATTGCCGATGACAACATCCGGGGCAGTGGGTGGGGCCTCCCACCGGTTTTACTACCAGTTCTCGCAAACCGGTCTGAACCGGGGGCAACCCAACACTGGTGCTGATATATTTGGGAGCAGGTTATTCCTCCCCCAAAGGAAATGTGCACAATTCCTGTGGCAACAAGATGGGATGAATCTGAGAATAAACATTTATGAAGAATGTGAATCAGAAGAAGGCTGATCCTATCATCCGTTCAGATCCGCTCTCAAGGCAATTTAGAGATTACGGCCCTCTCACTGGGAGCTTTCAGTGCGCTTGCTGCTGTACAGAAATCTATTGGTCTCTCCAGAAAGCCTGGCTGTTATGTTCCAGCAGTGGCAGTTCAAGGAAATATTGACCTTGCTGTCAGGTCCCGTTCACACCGGCATGCCAATTTCTCTGAACCCAGCCAACACGCCAAGCTGCAAGGCTTTCGGCTTTGATAATGAAGTGCGTGTTTATTCAGCACAGATCTGAAGGCTCCCTGCCACATTGTGTATTAGAGCACAGTACACACTATTCATATTCAACAACCCCACAAAGCAAACAATCCGGGTCAAGGCTCCCTCTGCTAGCTGCGAGACAGGAAAAATGGGCTTGCGGAGCTATGGAATATGGCACTGGTGCAACTGCAAATGAGAATTAAATTGGGCTGGAAAGAAAGAGCTGGCTTGATTTTTTTTCAGCCTGCAGATGGGATTAGTGGGACAAAGTGGGGGAATGGAATGGAATGGAATGGAATGGAATGGAATAGAATAGAATAGAATAGAATAGAATAGAATAGAATAGAATAGAATAGAATAGAATAGAATAACAGAGTTGGAAGGGACCTTGGAGGTCTTCTAGTCCAACCCCCTGCTTAGGCAGGAAACCCTACACCACTTCAGACAAATGGTTAGCCAACATCTTAAAAATTTCCAGTATTGGGGCATTCACAACTTCTGAAGGAAGTTGTTCCACTTATTAATTGTTCTAACTGTCAGGAAATTTCTCCTTACTTCTAAGTTGCTTCTCGATGAGTTTCCACCCATTGCTTCTTGTCCTACCCTCAGGTGCTTTGGAGAATAGTTTGACTCCCTCTTCTTTGGGGCAGCCCTTGAGATATTGGAACACTGCTATCCTGTCTCCCCTAGTCCTTTTTTTCATTAAACTAGGCATACTCAGTTCCTGCAACCGTTCTTCATATGTTTTAGCCTGCAGTTCAGTGGTGGGTTGCTCCCAGTTCGCACTGGTTCACAAGAACTGATAGTAAAAATTTGTAGTAGTTCAGAGAACCGGTAATAACATTAGCTGGCCACACGCCTGAACCAGTCGCCAGCCCAGTCGCTGCTCGCTTACCCCGCCCACCTCATCAGAGGCTTTTTTAAAAAACTTTTAAATGCATTTTTCTACAAAAAAAAATGCATTTAAAAGTTTTACTTTTGAAAAAATGCTTTCAAAAGTAAAAAAAAAAAAGTAACCTCTGATGATTGTGCGGCTGAGCTGGGATCATCAGAGGCTTCTGAAAGCATTTTTTTTGCAACCTCTTTGGCCGAAGAGGTTGTAGGGGGGGAAAAAAGCCTTTTAAAAGCCTCTGAGTTGCCTGATCGTCAGAGGCTTTTAAAAGCATTTTTTTCTGCAACCTCTCAAAGTTGTAGAAAAAATGCTTTTAAAAGTAAAAAAAAAAAAATTGGCCATGCCCACCATCACATTACCCCCCCACACCAAGCCACGCCCACAAAATAAGCCACACCCACAGAACCAGTAGTAAAAAAAATTAGAACCCACCCCTATTGCAGTTCCCTAATCATCTTTGTTGCTCTTCTCTATACTCTTTCTAGAAATCTTCCATTTTCCCTGTGTGAATTCTCACTCCGTTTGATTCCGTGAGTTTGCTTTCAAAAGTATTTGTGGAGGGAGAGAAGAATTTCAGTGCTGAAGTTGTCGTAGCTGAAGTGCAATTGGTGTTTGCGTGCCTGCTGGCATGTCATTAAATCCCTGCTCTTTTTTAAAAAAAAACAAACTAAACTAAACTAAATTTGCTTTCTGGTTAGATGGACAATTTAAGTCTAAACAACATTCAGCTGGATCATCCCGCAATACTCTCTAGAATAAAATAAAACTAAGAGGGAAAAGGTGATTAGTTTTAAGACTTTCCAGCCTTTGGCATTGCTTTGAGCCATGCATTCCAAATTAGAAAATAGCTGCACCACTGCTGTTTTGTAGCTAAATCTCCCAATTGCTAGTGGAAAAGGCCGGCTTGCAGGACGGGGAATGTAATGAACATCAGGGGAAAAATCCCTGGAGCACTGCTCTTTCATTACCTCAAATGCTCAGCAGCTGGGACTGCGGTATTTTGTCAGACTTTATGATGTGCAGCACCTTAGAAATTGAGTTGGGACCTCTTGGTGGTTTACAACCGCTATTTCAGAATGATTTACATCCGTAGAGTCCTCGGTTCTCCCTGAGCTCGGTTGCTTGCTTCAGACATTTTATTACCCAGCTAGGTGACCTCATCAGTGCTAGTGAGCGTGGGGTTCACTCACTAGCTCTGATGATGTTACCTGGTCAGATAGTAGCACAAAGGACTTCACAGTTCAACCCTGAGCTGTGTATATTCTCCTCTTTGTCTATGGAGATTCTTAATCATCCAGATCATGGCTGTCCCAAAGGCAGCTGGACTTCATTTTTCCTTGAAATGAAAGGAAAATAATAGAAAATGCGGCTTTTTGGCCATTCTGAAAACGATCCAAATTTCATCTCTAAGGCATCTCTGTGGAGATGTGGACAATGAAGGCCCTGAGGAGAAGCTAACAAAGCCCCCCCCCCCACTCATTCATTCATTTGAATCAGGCTAGGGATGGGCTTCAGAATTCTCCACCATGAAGGTGTCCCAGCGTTTGATAGCAGACTTCAATGTAGAAGTAAGCAAATACCTTGATGTCCTAGAACAGGGGTGTCAAACTCAAGGCCAGCGGGCCAGATCCGGCCTATGGGGTGCTTAGATCTAGTCTGCAGGACCACCCTGGAAATAGCAAAGGATCAGCCTGTGGTGCCTCTGCCAGCAAAAACGGAGCTCACGAGGGCCGCGTTGCAGGAGGCCGTCCCAGCTGAAAACAGAGTTCGCAAACCTACTTTTGTTGGCAGAGCATGAGTGACATCAAGCTGGCCACACCCACCCTATGACACGCACCACGCCCACCCCAAGGTCACGCACCATGCCCACCCTGATGCAGCTCTCAATGAAATTGAGTTTGACACCCCTGTACTTTGTTGTTGTTAGTTGCAAAGTCGTGTCTGACCCATCGCAACCCCCATGGACAATGTTCCTCCAGGGCTCCCTGTCCTCTACCATCCTCTGGGATCCATTTAAGCTCACGCCGACTGCTTCAGTGACACCATCCAGCCACCTTGTTCTCTGTCGTCCCCTTCTTTTTCCCTCAGTCGTTCCTGTGCTAGAAGATACACATTTGCCCTTGTATTTTGCTGTAGTTAGCTTCTACGGCTGAGTGGGGATTTGAACCTGGGATCTTCTCTATCCAGATTTAATACCTAACCATGACCCTGTGCTAACATTAAAGTAGGGCCCTCATCAGGTATTACTTCCTCCTCTCCTTGACAGACATATGCACTGGAAATCAAAACCAAAACATCCGAGGGAGTCATCATCCAAGGAACTGCAGCTTTTCAAAATATTTTTCTAACTCCGGTTTTATTTTTCTTTTATTTTTAGGTTTAGGTTTAAAGCTGATATGTGTGGTGTATTCTTTTTCCTCCCCAGCACAGCGCCAATTGGATAAATGCCTCCCTCATATCAATAACAACTGCTGATTTCCCTCTTTTGGGGGAGCCCAGTAATCAATCCTTCCAAGCAAGCTGTTTCGAAGAAGTGCAAGCTTGCAAGCTGAGCTCACCATCTGTGTTTTCCTCTAGCCAGATTTTGTGGCAAAATTCCCCAAAAGAAGAAGAAAAGAATTTGATGAGTTCCATGCACTCCAGCTCTTTTATTATTACCGTTTTTTAAGGTAAAGGTTCCCCTTACACATGTGTGCTACTCGTTCCTGACTCTAGGGGGCGCTGCTCATTTCCGTTTCTAAGCCAAAGAGCCAGCGCTGTCTGAAGATGTCTCCGTGGTCATGTGGCCGGCATGACTCAGTGCCAAAGGTGCACGGGAATGCTGTTCCCTTCCCACCAAAGGTGGTCCCTATTTTCTACTTGCATTTTTAAATGTGTTTTTGAATTGCTAGGTTGGCAGAATCTGGAACAAGTAACGGGAGCTCACCCCATTACGTGGCACTAGGGATTCGAACCGCTGAACCGTCAATCTTTTGACCAACAAGCTAAGCATCTTAGCCACTGAGCCATCTCATCCCTTATTTTGTTTTTACTCTGAGACTAAATAAGCCTCACAGAATTAAACAAGCAAGAACTGGAAACAAGAGGTTTGGACTCTCAATTTACATCTTAGAACCAGAAATCTTCAAAAACACGGTGCTAAAATTACCATGAAACTCCAACCAATATGCCATACATCTGAAGAATGCCAGATTTGAAAAGATCTTGGTGTGAGGTCCCAATCAGTCCATTGCACTGATGATATTACCTAGTTTGGCGATGAAATGTCTCCAAGAAAGTTACCAAGCCCAGAGAGCACCAAGGATTCCATAGTTCAACTGTTCTGTCCTTACTACATGTTAGTGTGTGTGCAGCTAAACCCACCTATCCTCCAATAAAACAGACTGTCTGTGTAGATCTGGATGCTTTATTGAAAGAACAGGATATGGTGAAACTGGGGAAAATAGGGATACATACCATGAGAGCCAAATACAAGATAGGCAGTATTGAGTTATTCCTGAACGTAACAATTACCGTATTTTTTAGACTATAAGATGCACTTCCCCTCTTCCAAAAAAAGTGGGTGGAAATATTTGTGCATCTTATAGAGCAATTGTTGCTGAAGCCCCGCCCCCACCCGCCGGCCTCTTCCTCCCAGCAATTTGCCTCCTTGCAGCAAACAACCTGGTCAGCTGCAGCACAGCCTGATTTAGCAAAAGCAGCTGATTGGCAGTTAGATCTGCGTTCCAGAATGCCACTGATCAGCTGTTCCAGTCTGCAGGGATCACTGCCTCCCATTGCCGCTGCCATCTATTGCCGCCTCCGCATACCCATTTTTGGCTTCTGCGCATCCTATTTTTGGCCCTTCCCAGGCAGTGGGGATAGGTGGCAGCGGTAGCGATCCCCACCGCCTGGAACGGCCTGAAAACAGAGCACATGGAGGCCGAAAATGGGGCACGCGGAGGCAGCAATAGGTGGCAGCAGTGATGGGTGGCGGTAATCCCCGCAGCCTGGAACAGCTGATCAGTGATATTCCGTGAGGCAGATCCAACTGCCAATCAATGCTCGTGCTAAATCAGGCTGTGCTGATGGTGACCAGGCTGTTCGTTGTTTGCTGCAAGTGGTCCAGGGTGCACGCACATGCGTGCACAACTCAATTTGCTTGTGTTGAGCTGCACGCCTGTGTACATGTGTGCTGGCCCACAGTTCATGTAGCTCAGTTGTGAATAGGCCATGATCTGACGGTGGCTGAAGTCCAGGGTTGGGCACCTCCACTATAAACCAAAGCTCTACAATTGGCCTCCTCCTTTGCACAAAGCAACCAGGTTCGTTACTGACTTTGGATTAAAGCAACATATGAATCTAGCCAATTGTCGGTAACTCAGTGAACCATAGATAAGCCAACCAAAGTTTAGGGCATGTTGTGGTCTGCCAGCAGCCTGCAGAGCTGGCAGTGGAATTGGACAGCAATGAGGCTGAGGAAGAACAGGGGCCAGGCCTGGAGGTTGGGGAAGGCCTGGATGAGGGCTCTACATCGGAGGCAGAGATGGGGCCAGGGCCATCGAGGAGTGATGCCTGGACTTCAGAGCCTCCAGAGGCTGACAGTAGAGAGGCAGAAGAACAGGAGGAGCCTGTTCCTGGTGCACGTATGAGAAGAGCTGCCAGAAAGCAAGAGCAGCTACAGCAAAGTGGATGACTCAGGAATAGGACCAAAGATGATTGGCCCCTCCCATGAGGCTTAAAAGACCAGCAACGGCTCTTGGGCTCTTTGTCAGAAAACAACGTTGATAGATTGTTTCTTGTCTTGCTGCACTTATCTCTGGTCAGCGTCTTCTGCTTCTGAACTTTTGCCAAGAGAAGCCTTTGGCAGTTTGCCTAATTATACCAAGGTTGGTGATTAGACTGAAGAATTTGTGTTATGAAGAATTTGTTTTGGACTAGCTGAAAATGAGTTAATTCTCAGCTGTTCTAATAAAGTCTGTTTGTTTTGGAACTGTTCGCGTCTAATACTATCTACTTGGGCCTGAGTCACAACAAGGCAACATATAAACCCAGTCTTCATTTTGATCAACAAACCAGAGTGAAAAGCATTCAAATTGTATATGAAGGCAGCTAAGTTATCTTTTTATTGATTCGATGCTTAGCAAAACAAGCCGGACAGATTTGGGCCATATGAAATCAACTTAGTTTTTCAACAGAACTTCAAATAGAAAAATGAGATCCTGGTGCAGATCAGATTCTTATTGTGGAGAGAGGATGCAGAAAAAGAGCTGTGATGGCCCATTCAACTCAAGAATTCACTTCTAGTTGGCACATTTTTTTTCATACATACAGTAAGCATGTTTCCTAGTCTTTCTTGAGTTTAGCAGCCTACTTTAGAAGGGAAAATTAAGAGGTTTTTCAATGATAAGGGACTGAAAATGTTCACAGACTGATCTGAAAGCAGGACAGGTTTTCTCAGAAAGTTTCAAAGGAAAAAAAATGGAACTCCTTGTGGCATTCCATTCCTTTAAAATCAGTTTTGGTCAACAGGAACTGACTGTTAGGATGATCAGTGATACTATAAGGTAAAGGTTCCCCTCGCACATATGTGCTAGTCATTCCCGACTCTAGGGGGCAGTGCTCATCTCCGTTTTTAAGCCAAAGAGCCAGCGCTGTGTGAAGACGTCTCCGTGGTCATCTGGCCAGCATGACTAAATGCCAGAGGTGTACGGAATGCTGTTCCCTTCCCACCAAAGGTGGCCCCTATTTTTCTACTTGCATTTTTTACATGCTTTCAAACTGCTAGGTTAGCAGAAGCTGGGACAAGTAATGGGAGCTCCCCCCGTTATGCGGTACTAGGGATTCGAACTGCTGAACTCCGACCTTTCGATTGAGAAGCTCAGCATCTTAGCCACTGAGCCATTGCGTCCCCAGTGATGCCATACATTCCATTAAAATTATACCATATTGATTCTGACTTCTCTAGATCGGGTTGTTGGGGCTGTAAGCAAATGGGTACATATTACTCCAATTTCAATGGTGGAAAGTAACTAGTCCTTTGGGACAGAGGTTTGGTGGAACTAACCCCAGATTCCCCCCGCCCCTCCCAATGATGCCTGTTATGGTTTAGAGTTCCCGGGTATGGAATAGTTTAATATGTCTGGTTTTCTCCTCAAGGCATAAGCAGTGTTAAGTGTGAATGTCCCACATGTTACATGGGTTCTTCTTCTTCTTCTTCTTCTTCTTCTTCTTCTTCTTCTTCTTCTTCTTCTTCTTCTTCTTCTTCTTCTTCTTCTTCTTCTTCTCCTTCTCCTTCTCCTTCTCCTTCTCCTCCTCCTCCTCCTCCTCCTCCTCCTCCTCCTCCTCCTCCTCCTCCTCCTCCTCCTCCTCTTTCCTCTTTCCTCTTTCCTTTCCTTTCCTTTTTCTTCTTTCTTTTTCTTTTTCTTTCTTCTTCTTGTTGTTTCTCCCCCTCCTCCTCCCCCCTATTTGGATGTCAAGGGAGATACAAAGTTCTGACTCTTGCTCTCCTGTCAGCCTTAACCATTGTTTTTGATACTGTGGTGGTCTGTCTTTGACATCCATCTTCTTCTGGGTCTTTCTCGTGGTCTTTGGCCTTCTCCTCTTTTTGTACATGCCTTATAATGGTATGGTATCCAAAGACCATGGGATGCAAACCACTCCATTTGCTATTACTGTTTTTATATGTAAATTAAGATTGTTTCTATGCCAGTTCTTTCTCTTATGACCTCAATTGCATGTGTGATGAACACACACAAAAAAGAACATGGCTTTGATTGCATGGTTATCCCTGTCTTGAATTTTCTTTCTCCCCTCAAGACAGGTATAATTGTGCTATCAAAATCCTGCTCCTTTGTGTGTGTGTGTGTGTGTGTGTATCATAAATACAAAGTACATATAGTCAAGGCGATGATTTTCCCAGTTGCAATGAAAGGTTGTGAAAGTTGGACCGTAAGAATGGCTGAGCACCAAAGAATGGAGGCCTTTGAACTCTGGTGCTGGAGAAGACTCCTGAGAGTCCCTTGGACTGCAAGGCAATCAAACCTGTCAGTCCTAGAGGAGATCAACCCTAGACTGCTCTTTAGAAGGCCAGATCCTGAAGATGAAACTCAAATACTTTGGCCACCAAATGAGAAGGAAGGACTCACTGGAGAAGAGCCTCATGCTGGGAACGATTGAGGGCAAAAGAAGAAGGGGATGACAGAGAAGGAGGTGGCTGGATGGAGTCACTGAAGCAGTTGGAGTGAGCTTAAATGGACTCCAGAGGATGGTAGAGGACAGGAAGGCCTGGAGGAACATTGTCCATGGGGTTGCGATGGGTTGGACACAATTTCACAACTAGCAACAATCATAAATACCTTGACATCCCTTTTTCTCTGTTTCCAACACAAAACTTTCTGAAGTAGTTTACCTTGGGCAAACCTTTTCTCCCCTCTATCTATTTTCAGCTCTCGGTATTCCCCACCTTGAAGTTCTCAGGACCTAGAATTTGTCAGCTTGCTTGGAAGATTCCAAGAGAGAAACCGATGCACCAAAGACTTAGGCTTGTGCTTTTCCCAAATATGCTGGCGGTTTGAATATGTTCAAATGATAGGCTTGCTCTCAAGGGTATTGCTTGGAGGGTAACCTTCACTGACATTTTAAAATGGCATTGAGAAAATTGATTTTTTTTTTTCCTTTTGCAAGTCAAGCAAAAAAGTAATTGCCACTCTCGCAAAAAGTCCTTATTTTTGCAACAATTCTGAACTACGTTTGCCCTGAAATATCACAATGGACATGGAGATGACATAGGCAGGTAGTCCTCGACTTACAACAATTTGTTTAGTGACTGTTTGAAGTTACAACGGCAGTGAAAAAAGTGACTTATGGCTGTTTTTCACACTTATTGTCACATGATCAAAATACAAATGCTTGGCAACTGGCATGTACTTATGACAGTTGCACTGTCCTTGGGTCATTTGAGATCTTCTGATGAGCAAAGTCAACGGGGAAAGACAGATTCACTTAACAACCCTGTTACTAATTTAACAACTGTAGTGATTCACTTAACAACGGTGGCAAGAAAAGTTGTGAAAAGGGGCAAAATTCACTTAACAACTGTCTGGCTTAGCAATGTAATTTTTGGGCTCAGTTGTGGTCGTAAGTGAAGGCCTACCTGTGTTTCATAGAATCAAGGAGTTTGAAGCCATCTCCAAAGTAATTGAGGCCAACTTTCACATATTTTACAATTGGCGGGAAGCCAGACCGACACTCAACAGTGAAATATTTAATTCATGCAGAATTGCATTTATAGTATCAAATATTTATTTTCAAATATTTTTGGTTTTATTAAACAGAACAGAGAAAATAAAAATAAGAGTTTTTTTTTAAAAAAAAAGAGAGAGGGAAAAGGGAAGAGAGGAACCATAAAAAATTAGACCCCTGAGGTCTTCTTATATAAGTTTGTGCTAGTGTGTATTGTACATGCATATTTCTGTGTGTGTATACTGTACCTAGAGAAAAATATATAGTTGAGCCTACATATACTCACACAAACACAGTCTCTCTTACACATACAGAACATATCAAAGGGAGGCCCTGTAGAGCAAACACAGTATCTTTCGTTAATTTTTCAGAGAAAATGTTATTGGTTCATGATGTAATTGCAGAACCATTACAGGGTTTGTTCTGTCTTTAAGCCCAATCTCTCTCTCTCCCCCTCCCTCTCTCTCCCTTCATCCCCCTCTCCCTCCCTCACCTTCTCCTCTTTCCCTATCCCTCTTTTTCTCCCTCTCTCTCTCCCTCTCCTTCTCTCTCTCTCCTTCTTCCTCCCTCCCTCTGTCTCCCTCTCTCTCCCTCCCTCTTCCTCCCTCTCCTTTTCCCTCCCCCTCTTTCTCCTCTCTCTCCCTCCCTCTCCCTCTCCTTCTCCCTTCCTCTCCATCTCCTCCTCTCTCCTTCCCTCTCTCCTTCCCTCTCCTCCTTCTCTCTTTCCTCCCTCCCTCTCTCCCTCTCCCTCTCCCTCCCTCCCTCTCCTTCTCCTGTCTCTCCCTCCCTTTCTCTCTCTCCCTCTATCCTTCTTCCTCTCTCTCCCTCCCTCCTCCTCCCCCTCTCCTTTTTCCTGCTCCCTCCCTTCTAACCTCCCCCTCCTCTCTTTTCTCTCCTCCTCTCCCACTCCTTCTCTCTCTCCTGCTCTCCCGCCCCCTCTCTCTTTACTCCCTCCCCCCATCTCTCTTTTGCAAAAGTGATAGTTAAATGGCTTTTTGTATGGGTAGATAACATGGGACAGTTTTTCTGAGTTCGAGACCCAAAAACAGAGACAAACGTTCCTCCTGTTGCAGCTTCTTCAAACGCCAGTTGAAAACCATGATGTCCTCTTGTCGCTCAGGAAACATCAGCTTAAATCCGAATGGAAGGAAAAGGGCTGGTATGGTGACAGTTCAAAATGGCCTATTTTTCATTTCAGTTCGTCTGGCAGGATTTGAGCGGCTCGATTCAAGGTTCCTTCTAATAGTGTGTTGAAAGCTCTCCTCCGGTCTTCGCCTGCTGTTTCTCCGCCACCGTTCTCAGAGCCTGGCAATTTATTTAGCTGATTAAAACAAACAAACCAAAAAAGAAAAAAGAAAAAACAATCCAGAAAGCACTGACATCATTGTTGGGAAGTAGCGGGAGATGCTATTGTGGTCTCTGTCTCCCCACTGCCATCATTAATTCATTTCTCCATCGCTCTGCAGCCCCACGGCTGGCCTACGTTTCTGATCTGAAAAGCCTCATAGGAGTAGTCCTCTCTGGGTCCGGTGGGAACCTAATCAAGACAACCTTCAGAGTGATAATCCTACAACAAAAGACAAAACACTTCCCTCGTCAACTTGACTGTCAAGATCGTTACAAGAGTATCTTCCTTCCATTCTTGAGATTTTATATTTTTTTTACCATTTTTTCCACCTTTTAAAGCAAAAACAAAGCATCGTTTATTTTCCGTCGGCTTGAATGTTGGGGGGTGATGAAAGGTAGACATTTTTAGCAGGACTCTAATTTATTCTGGCTTTGTTTAGGAGCCCAGAATGGCATATGCAGCACTCCTTCCTCCAATTATTCCTCCCAGACCAATAACTTGGTTCTATCCCAGCCCTTGAGTGATAACTTAGACAATGTTCATGAGATCTTTTTAAAATAAACCTTCTTCCCTCCTAGGGTCCCCACAAGCAGCTGGATGCCTTCTGTTGAACCCAACGTATATCATTCCTCTGAGTCAATCCATCTCATCCCCTCATGATGTTGGGAAATGCAATTGCCCTGAAAAATACGGAGCCACCTGAATAGAATCAGGACAGGACAGGACAGGACAGGACAGGACAAAACTAAGGCAAAGCAGGCTGAGAGCCCGCAAGGTGCTCCAGAACAAACGATAACACATAGAGTTCAAGAATATCTCCTCAGGAAATTCCAAAGCACCTGGGATGATCTCACTGCAACCACACCAGAAGCAGTGAGATAGCATCTATCCCATTGCAATTCTGTGGCTCCATAATATGAGGGGGGGGGGAGTTATTATGGTTTTATCTTAATTTCATAGACTATGTCTTATATTGTATTATGTGCACCTTTTACACACACAGAGATAAACATATCCATATCCATAGATGCTTTGTTTAAACTAAATTTGTAGATAGATAGATAGATAGATAGATAGATAGATAGATAGATAGATAGATAGATAGATATAGATAGATGATAGATAGAATGATAAATAGATAGATGATAGATAGATAGATAGATAGATAGATAGATAGATAGATAGATAGATAGATAGGTAGATAGATAGATAAGTAGGTAGGTAGGTAGATAGATGATAGATAGATGATAGATGATAGATACCTAGAAGATAGATAGATAGATAGATAGATAGATAGATAGATAGATAGATAGATAGATAGATGGATGGATGGATGGATGGATGGATGGATGGATGGATGGATAGATAGATAGATAGATAGATAGATAGATAGATAGATAGATAGATAGATAGAAGATAGATAGGTAGGTAGGTAGGTAGGTAGATAGATAGATAGATAGATAGATAGATAGATAGATAGATAGATAGATAGATCGATCGATCCCCTCAGGACAGAAAGAGCTGGTGCGCATTATGTTTGTTATGGATTGAAATCTTATTACATTCTCCACCAGCATGTATGAAATCAATGGCCCAAAATCAACTCCTCTGACGCAACTGCAATTTGTTTGACGCCACCCCATGGCCACGGAAGGCTGAAATCTGAAGTCCACCTTCACTTTGGAGAACAAATGACTGCTAAATTCTAGCTCCCATGTCTGGGTCCAATCTCCGTATGTATCCATCTCTTCCTGTACCATCTTTAGCTGTCCAGTGCTAGGGCTTAAGACGCAGAAAAGACAGAGGACCGAGAAAACTGTTCCTCATCAAAAATTTGTGAAGGATAATTTTTAAAAAGAATTTGTGGCTACAGGCAAAGGAAGAAGATTATAGGGGGGAAAAGATATTAAGAAGGAGATATTACCATCCGGCATTACATGGAGATAAAATAAGAGGCAGCAGTTATGATGGTAGATAGGACTCTCTTCCTTTAGCCGAGAAGAAAAAAAAAAACTGGCTAGAAATGCAGGGCCAACAGTTTCCACACTACCAAGAATGTTAATGGAGTTATTTATAAAATTCATGCTATAATAAAAATGATTATAACAGCAATTAATTCCTGTTAATGTTAAGCAGAGCTAATGACATACCTCTGGCAAAATATTAAGCTCGCTCATGTTACTTCATTTCCTATACAGCTTGGCCTAAACAGCCATACTTACTACTGTTGTTATTCTTATTATTAAAAAGGTAAAGGTTCCCCTCGCACATATGTGCTACTCGTTCTCGACTCAATCTCTGTTTCAAAGCTGAAGAACCAGTGCTGTCCGAAGACATCTCTGTGATTATATGGTCGGCATGACTCAACACCAAAGGCGTCCAGAACACTATTACCTTCCCACCAAAGTGGTCCCTATTTTTCTACTTGCATTTTTTTTTTACGTGCTTTCGAACTGCTAGGTTGGCAGAAGCTGGGACAAATAACGGGAGCTCACCCATTCCACAGCATTTGGGATTCGAACCACTGAACTGCCAACTTTTCGATCGACAAGCTCAGCATCTTAGATACTGAGCCAGCGCATCCTCTATTCTTATTATTAGTCCTTTGTAATATTGCTATAAGAAAGAGGTCTGTCTCTAGGGAGGGAAGGGGATCGCTCTAGATCCGTGATGGCGAATCTGTGTCAGAGGTGGCACACAGAGCTCTCTCTGTGGGCACTTGTGCTGTCACCAGCTGCTTTTCTGGTTTCCAACGCACCAGCCAGCGGGTCTAGGACTTTTTGGCTCAAACTTTTGGCACTGCCTGTTTCTCCCCTAGGGTTTCACCTCTGTGTTATTACACCTTGGCACTTTGGGCCACGGCCCCTCCATCCCAGTCTCTTCGCCGTGGCCCATTCATCGCAGTACAGTTCGCGTCAGGCTTTTGGGCACACATGACAGTTCGAAGCCAGCCAATCGATTCAGGGGCTCAGGGGCTTTGGGAGTAGAGTGGAGGCTGCAGTTTAGAGGGAGGCTCTGTCAGTTCAGAGCTTCCCTCTGAAGGTTCCTGGTGGAGAAACAGGCAGTTGGTCTTCGTGGGTGCCAGAGCGCTGGAAAAAAGGGTTGTTTTTTTTTTTAAAAAAAAATAATTTATATGCCGTCCTTCTCCGGAGACTCAGGGCTGCTTACAATGAGTTAAGCAATAGCTTTCATACTTTTGTATATACCTGCTTAGTAGGGCTTTCGGGGCCCCCTAAGCAGTGTTCTTTTTTATACAAAGTCAGTTTATTGCCCCCACAATCTGGGTCCTCATTTTACCTACCTTGAAAGGATGGAGTCAACCTTGTTAAGGTTAAGGTTATAGCTTAAAAGTTCGTCTTTTTATGAACTACTCAAAACTTACCTGAGATAAATAACCATTCATAAGGATGTCATATTTTCTATTACGTAAACTAAAATAAATCAGGAGTCAATCCCAGCTATTGGTGCTCATATTAAACTGGGCATCACAAGATCTATGTCTAGTTCTCTATTTTGATTTCTATTTATTTATATTTTTTTAATTAGCAGCTATTAAGAGACCCAATTTCAGTTCAGAACCAGGGCACTTAAGGAATAGAGACTGATATCTGTTCTCCTGAACTGTTTCTCAGCCCGAAAACATTTTTATTCCCATGATTGAAAATCTTTCAGGAGAAAAGTATCACATACCAGTCGAATGCATCTGTCTCTCTCCATCCCTGTGGCCTTAATGCCAGATCTTATTTGGCTTTGAAACACCTGAATAGCTTGATCCAAGATTGTAATCTTCTCTAGGTAGAATTTTGCCTTGTGTTTAGTTCCAGAAATAAATAAAAAAAAAAGTTAGATACTTAGATCTGTACCACCTGCTCTATGAAACATTCTTCCTTCAGAGATCGGCATGGTTCAAACCTGGCCTTTTTGTAAGCCCCAAAAGTCCTGGTTTGGGATTAAGGTCCCAAAGTGTGTGCAGGGCCCCATTTCTTGATAATAATGTGATTATGAGATATGATATTCTATTGGCTGCTATGTACTTTGATTTTTTGAATTGTAATTGAATTGAATTTTGTACACAACTTAGAACCACTTGTTGAGATGGGCGGTTATGCAAATTGAATTTTTTAAAAAAATAGATAGGTCAAGAATGTGACGTGATGCATAGGTAGAGGAAAAAGAAGGGAGAAGGGGGATGAAGGAGGAGGAGGAGAGGAAGAAGAAGAAGAGGGGGAGGAGGGGGAGGAGGAGGAGGAGGAAGAAGAAGAAGAGGAGGAGGAGGAGGAGGAGGAGAAAGAGGAGGAAGCGGAAGAAGAAGAAGCGGAAGTGGAAGTGGAAGTGGAAGTGGAGGAGGAGGAGAAGGAGGAAGAGGAGGGGGAGGAGGAGAAGGAGGAGGAAGAAGCAGAAGCAGAAGCAGAAGCAGAAGCAGAAGCAGAAGCAGAAGAAGAAGAAGAAGAAGAAGAAGAAGAAGAAGAAGAAGAAGAAGAAGAAGAAGAAGAAGAAGATGATGATGATTTATTTCATTGAATTGCAAATCGAAAAGTATAAGATCTGAAATTCAATGAACTGATAATGCTCACAGTAATAGAAATCATGGGGCAGCACCGTCAGTCCACCCCATGGAGCAGCCTCCCATTTTCCTCTTCACCTGCAGGAGTTTATTGTCATCCCCCTACTGTGCATGTTTCACGGGCACCAAACAAAGTTTCTGGCAGCCTAATGATGATTAATTTTATAGATTAGAGGCTGACAATAACCCTGACCCTGCACAGTATGACAGAATCCTGGCTGGCCGGAATGCCATCGACCCCTTCTTTGAAAGGGAAATCATTCTGATGTTTGCAAGCTGTATCTGTTGAAAACCTGCTGGTTTTCTTTTGGGCAGGGAAAGAAGGCAAGATGGTATTTGGAAAAGACGGTTAGCAGTTCCCAGGGACATTCAGGAATGGGAGGTAAATGCAAATGTGGGCGGGTTGTATCCAGAAGGATTAGAAAGCCATGTGCAACCACCGGTGAATATGCTGAGTGTTAGGAAATGGTCATTGCCTAACTAGTTGGCCAGGTAATATATAAGCCAACATTATATGTTTACAGTATGAATATGTATAATATAGCTTTAAGAGTATTGCTGAGTCATTCTGCATCCTGATTGGATGAGCTCTGTAGCAACTTATTTAAGGAGAGTTTGATTGTGGTCAGTGTGGACATTTCACTATATTGTTACCTGCTGCTATGTTGTAGATATCTTTGATCTCTTTACATGGTCAATTTGATCATGGTTTATTTATTACTGCTTTTATGAACTGTTTTATATTGTTCCTGAATGATTCATGTCTTGTTCTATGAACCGGTAAGAAGTTTTGTATCTCTGGATTGATTATGCATGGCTAAGACTTGGATTGGTAAAAGGACTATGATTTTGCTTTACTCTATAAGTAAACTACTTTAAAAACCAGTGTGTATGAAGTTTATTCACAACGGTACTCTCAGCACCGTTTCGTGCGCAAACACTCTCTGCTCTGCTTCATAACCGTTCCTGGTTATCTCACAACTATATCCTTAACACTGAGAATACTCATCCAGCCTACTTTTTAACCCTGTTTCAAACCAAAGGAACAAAATAACTCCAGGCTTTGATTAGCAATGATCTTATCAACCGATATCTATTTCCACCCATGCCCTGTGCCGTGCCTTCCAAGCAAACTAGCTGGGTAGTTAATTTCTATCCATCTCTTTTATCTCTCTTGGTTTTCTCAAACTAAATGGAGCCATTTCAACCATTGAGATCAATCCGTACAAGAAATCCTGACAAATAGTGGTGGTTGGGAGGGGAGGGACACCATTTTCTCCTTGAAGCATCTGCCAAAAAGAAGTCCATGACTTCCTTCAGCAGCTGGTTCCACTATCAAACAGCTCTTGCTGTTTGGAAGCTGGGTTTTGCAACAGAAAATAAAGCCATCAAAGAAATAACGGAATAGCAGAATAGGAAAGAGGGATATATACCAATTTAAATAACTGGTTGTCCAATTTCTTCTTAAAAACCTCCAATGATGGAGCATCTGTAACTTCTGAAGGAAAATGGGAAAGATGGCAAACATTATGCTCCCTCTTTCTGTTTATTGAGTGAATGGAAATGTGAGCCATATGGCATAAAAAGATCTTTAGTAAATGTTTCAGTAAAAGAAAATTCCAAGCATATAAATAAGAAAATCTCAGATTGGCCTAAAACAGGGGTCTCCAAACTTGGCAACTTTAAAACTTGTGGCTGGGGAATTCTTTTGTCTACTCAGTGGCTAAGACGCTGAGCTTGTTGATCGAAAGATCGGCAGTTCAGCGGTTCGAATCCCTAGTGCCGCGTAACGGGATGAGCTCCCGTTCTTTGTCCCAGCTTCTGCCAACCTAGCAGTTTGAAAGCATGTAAAAAATGGAAGTAGAAAAATAGGGACCACCTTTGGTGGGAAGGTAACAGCGTTCTGTGCACCTTGGGCATTCAGTCACGCCGGCCACATGACCACTGAGACGTCTTCAGACAGCGCTGGCTCTTTGGCTTTGAAACGGAGATGAGCACCGCCCCCTAGAGTCAGGAACGACTAGCACATATGTGCGAGGGGAACCTTTACCTTTATTTTTTACTTTTGTTGGTGGAACTCTCAAGGTGTTTCCTTCCACTAGTCTATTTTGAGTTTGTAGAATGGAGATGTTTCTACATTTAATTCCCACCCATAGCATTGAATGTTGGCCTCTTCCATCCTTGCCAGCTGCCTTATTTGCAGCTCGGACTTGTTCTGTATTGTGTCGTCCTTGCTAGCGATTGAGACATCCAACTTCACAAGTTGGAGAAAAGGGAGGGAGGAAAGAACACTGTTCTGCTTCTCCTGATAAGACATCTAAAGGTCCTTGAATTCAGCCTGTGGACAACCTTGAGCAGAGGAAATTAAAATAACTTTTTTCTCCCATCTTGACTTTCTCTAACTTCCCCTGTGTCAAGTTTACGTGATAAATTCTTTGGATCAGAGATCTGTCCTTTCCAAGGCGGGCGAGATTTAATTCTTTGGCATGTAAATTTTCCTAATGTTTAAATTATCCTATCCTTTGGGTCAAGCTTGACTGCTCATGATTGCATTTACATGTCGATACAGTTTTCTTGGCAGCATTATAGGAGTTTGACATTTCCTTCTAGATTACTTTTTTTTCTCCCCCTACTTTCCAAGCTAGCCTATAGCCCTGGCATTCTTTGAGCATTTTGCATTCAAACATTAGCCCAGCCCAACTCTTCTGAGCTTCCAAGCTCAGCCAAGTATTTTTAAATGCAACTCCGATCTCTCTTTAAAAAAATTATTGCCGCAATTGTACATAACTTTCAATAGGGTCTTGTAGGACCAAGCTGAGTCTGAGCGAGGGGTCAAATATGTCATCAGTCTCAAATCCTTGCGTGCCCACAAGTGATCTAACTCCAACCCCACTTTGAATTCCTTTGACTCTTATCTACTGCCAATTTGCTTGGGCCATTAGTAGTTCGGATTCTTGTAGAAAGTTTCAGCTTGCACTAAATCTTTAAACCCATTTGAACTACCTGGATCTCCTTGATTTCCCTGGTGCTTGACAGATCCCTTTAATTTCAGACAGTCTTTTCGCAGAGTTGTGATCAGGGAAAGACACAGTTGCTAGTGGATCGGAGTGGAAATCAAATCGCTCAACCCACATTGGGTAGAGTTCATTTGCAATCTTGTTTTTTAAAATTCCATACAAAGCAAATCGCATTGGTGGCACTCTATCAATAATGAAGGTAACTCCAAACTTCCCCTACAGAATTACTTCTGGTTCAGAGCGACTGGTCCAGTGGTGGGTTGCCCCGGTTCAGACCGGTTCTGTAGAACTGGTAGTAAAACCAGTGGGAGGCTCCGCCCACCAACCCTGACGTCATCAGGAAGCTTCTGCACATGCGAACTGGTAGTAAAGGTAAGTAGACTGATCCCATTTTGGAATCGGGGGTGGGGAGAAAAACAAACATGTCTTTCAAAAGTACTTCTAATTTTAAATTAATTCCTAGCCATGTCGGTGTGAGGAGAACATTTTGTCAGTGACAAATATAATGAAAATAAAGGCTCAGAGATCAAAACATTATGGGATGGGGATAATCCTCTTTGGCTGTTGGCACTGGAATGGAGAGTTCCATTCAATCACTTTAAATTATATTGATTTCCCTAGCCCCCTCTCTCAGCTTTCTGCCTTAAATGGATTTTTCATCTCTGGAAATCAATACTATGGATCTCTTGACGTGGAAAGGTGGGGAGGCAGGCTTGCTGAAATGTAGAGCAGATGACAAAAAGAAACCCGAGATTGTTTCCACTTGGGCTTCTTGCTTTGAGGGTCCGAAAAACTGACCTGATGTTTTCGGCTAGCTTTAGCCAGGAGTTTTGCAAAAGAAGCAGAACCAACCAGAGGCAGATGTCAGAAGAACCAGCTGTCAACAGAGCTGTAATTGAAATGATAGATTCATATGCACATAGGTACAGCTTTTAGTTTCAAAGCTTAACATTCTAAGGAGGAAATGACCTATTCAAAGTACTAAGTGTTCTAAGCTTATTCTGAATGACTTCTTTTGAGCTTGGAACACAACGCTGTTGTTTTGTCTCAATCTTTAAACTCCAAAAGTATCTGTCTGAATTCAGGGATGGGTTCTAAATTTTTTTTACTACCGGTTCTGTGGGCATGGCTTATTTTGTGGGCATGGTTTGATGGTCATGTGACAATTCTTTAGGATTTAGCAGAGGTACTGGTCTACCAGGCTTTTAACTGCTTGCAGAGCTTTACCGGTCTACCCATTTGTTCTTGGAGTGATCTGGTCTACCCATTTGTTTTTGGAGGCACCAGCCTACCACCACACTGCCTTTTAACACTGATCAGCTGTAGGGCGGCTCTTTGAAGCCCCGTGGCAAGAGTTTAAACAGTTTTTTTTCCTTCTAGCCAATCAGCTGGACTCGGGAGGCAGCAAATAGATTGGGGGAGGGGCCAAATAAAAGGTAAGAATAACACGGGGGCGGGCAGCTCCCAAACAAAGAGAACCGGTTCAGTGATGTCATATCGTCACCACTACTGGCTCGGCCGAACCAGGCCGAACCGGGAGGAACCCACCACTGTCTGAATTGCATTCTTTGAGAGTTTGGTGCTATTCTGAAGCTTATGATGACTGGTTGTTTCATTATTTGTTTTCCACCCTAACCAATCAAGGTACAGAGACCAATAGCTGTTAGGATAATGGTGATTTAATAGCTGACCAGCTGCTGTAAGGCTGTAAACCGAGATGATGAACTGAGGATGAGTCAGCAGGGTTATTGCCCTTTAAGAAGCTGTTGATATAAAGGAGGTCATGAGGGGGTGTATCTCTCCCCTCATGTATCTGCATTGTAGTTCTCTGTGTAGAGTTGAAGAAGACTGACTGCTTGCCTGGCTTTGCTTAGCACATGTATGTATATATATGACTTGTAGATAAACCACTGTTTGTAACGACAAAACCCCTGTGTCCCGTATTTTGCTCCTGGGTAGTCTCAAAATATTAGCCATGCTGTAAACACTCTGACAGGTTATGGGCTCAGTCCAGAGAGAAGCCAGAGTGACTAGATAGAAGAGAAACCCAGTGAGAGCTTGCACCAGAGCCAGAGGGGTTATGCAATGTGGTTTGATAGTGGTTAGCGGCTAGTGAAAGAAAGCAGGCAGGACTTAAGGCAGTAATTAAGTTTAATAGCACTTAAACTTATATATTGCTTTGTTGTGCTTTATAACACTCTCTAAGCAGTTTAAAGAGTCATCCTATTGCCCTCAACAATCTCGGTCCTCATTTTCCTGACCTTGGAAGGATAGAAGGCTAAATCAACCTTGAGCTGGTCAGGATCAAACTCTTGGCTGTGGGCAGAATTGTCCTGCAAAACTGCATTCTAACCCCTGCACTGCCACCAGTTCTGTCCCTGTGGTTACTCATTTGGACTGAACAGTATGACAGTATGACAGAGAGAAACACTATGATATGCAGTGCTGGCACAAGGCACATGGCTTAGGTCTGAAGTATCTCTTTGGACTAGGCTCTGGAGTTGCATTTCAGTAGATGGAGGGAAGACCTTTTGTAACTATATGCTTACCTCCTTGATAGGAACATTACAATGGATGGTTTGCAGGTACTGTGTGTAGCTTGTGAAAGGTACGTTTTGTTAAGAAAGAGAAAAGACTGCAGAGAATGCAAAAGATTTGTATGTGTCTCTGCATTGTCTGCAAAGTATTGCTAACGCTGCAAAGATTTAAGAGGTAAGTGCAAAGACAACAGTTTGGGGCACACTGATGACCTTGATTTGACATGTTTTCCCCCTGTACATTCTTAGGTAGCTGGCTGATGTTGAGCCTGCATCAACGTTTAGTACATTTAGAATTATAGTAGATTTAGAATTACAGGAACATCTGGGTGATGGCAGGCCTCCAAGAATCAAGAATAAGACGTGGAGTTACTTCTGAGCAGTCTCTAGTATTGTTCACCTACAGACGGAATCTTGCCAGACTAAAGTAACTATCTGCATAACTATAGACATACTCTGTGAACTGGTAGGGAGGGGCTCTCTTAGCCCTCTTCTGCCCTATCAGATTTTCCAAGCTCCGTTGCCTCTTTGCCCTTTAGAAAGCATCCCCTCCGTTCTGGGGCTCCAGACTACATTCCACCACAGGAAGAAGTTGGGTCAGTGGTTCCTTCATGTATTTTGACATCTCTGCATGCTCTTTTGCTCTGTTAATGGATTATTATCATTGCTAATATGTTGCATGCCCTCATTGTCAGGGTTCTGACGAATGCTCTAATTAAATCATGAGTCTCAAGCCAAGCTTCAAAAGAAATCCAGTTATTTATTAGGAGCTTCATGTTGGCATGTTCCCAATTGAAGCCAGCTGTGACCCTACGTAATTTACGCTCCAATTATGACCCTGTTTCCCCCCTCCCCCCAGGGTGTGTCATCGATCACATTCGCCAATGGAGCAATTTCGCAGGTTGTAGAGGTCACTCCCCTCAGCTGCTGTAGGTAACCTTGGGATTCAGCCTTGAGACAGATAAGCGTGGAATGTGCATCTGTCTTTGGCTGCTATGCCATTTCGCAGCTTTCCCATTCCCCCTGGCCTATGGCAACTCAAGAGCAGGCCAGGGATGCTTGCAAGTTGACACTCATATTATTTTTGTAAAAAAAATAATAATAACAAAGGGGAACAAAGGTAGAAGAAGGTCTATACTTCAGTGGGGGATATCTGTCTTCAAAACCATTATCTGATGCTGTGGATTTGCGGCTTCCATTATAAAGCCCTTTAATAGTGAATGAAAAGAAAATGAGAATATACTGCACCTTTGTACAGATGTTAGCAGGTATAAAATGACTCCAGTGAGCATTCAACACTTATTTAATTCACCAACAAAATAAACTGATGTTAGCAGTCACCACACAGCTCAAAACTGTAGGGAGGACAGAGAAAAAAAGACCGAATTTGAGATTGATTTCCTTTTTCCCCTTTAGATTTGTTATCTTAGAAATGCATGAGTGGAATACAAATTGATGTGATTCCTCCTTTCCAGCACAAGGAAGCTTTGGGAACGAAGAGCAGGAATTTGCAAAAGCTTTCACCGTTCCTTGAAAGAAGAGAAGAGTCTCTGGAAGCTAGAAAGCCAAAGTAGACAATAACCACTAAAAAAAATCTTGAGCTAAATCCAAATTAAGTCAATTCGATCTTCAGAGTGGAGCAAGTTGGGAGGTAAATCAATTGGCAAGGATACTAAAAACTGAGCTTAATAGCTTCATGTTTGTTTGGAGCAGTGTTTTCAACCGTGGCAACTTTAAGATACTGGTAGGTAGACTTCAACTCCCAGAATGGTGGTTGGGGAATTCTGAGAATTGAAATCCACCTAATTTTAAAGTTGCCAAGATTGAGAACCATGGGTTTGGAGGTTTTTTGTCTGTCTGTCTGTTATGTATAAGCTGGGTTTGCAAAATCAGAAATGAGGAGGCGATAAGCCGCCTGGGAAAGCCAAGGGAAATCATCAAAACCATTAAAAAATGATAGTTGGAATATTTCGGACGTGACACCTGGAAAAATATGGCATCCTTCACTTAATCCTCCAGGGAAAGATGGAAGGCAAACGAGGTCCAGACAAAGGAAGAACATCATGGCTTCAAAACCTAAGGGACTGGTTTGGACAAAACTCCGCAGCACTTTTTCGTGCGGCCGCTGATAAAAATAGAATCACCAACATGATTGCCAACATCCGATGATGAATATGGCAGAAGAAGAAGAAGTCTGTCTGTCTGTCTGTCTGTCTCTATTGCAGAAAAAAACCATGGAATAATTCTAATTGCAAAATTGGAACGCTCCAACCTTATTCATTGCCACCTGAGTTGTTCTCTCCATCAACTTGAAAGCTCCCTTTGCACCTAACCAAAAAAACCCCAAAAACGTATTTTTCGGAGTATAAGACGCACCTTCCCCCCCCCCCCAAAAAGAGGCTGAAAATTTGGGTGTGTCTTATATTTTAAATGTAGCTTTTTCGAAAGTTTTTTTCAGCCCTAATGAGGCGCTAGCGAGTGAAGCAATCTTCCCAGCTTTGCCTGCTTCCTCGACTCTCCGCTGTGCTTTAACAAAGCACGAGTGAGTGAAGCGATCTCCATGTTTTGCTCCGACACTCAGCTGTTCTTTAGCTTTTTTTCAGCCCTAACTAGGTGCTAGCCGAGTGAAGCGATCTCCCCGTGCTTTGCCTGCTTTTCTCATTGCTGCTTCCTTTCAGCTGTGCCTTAGAAGCTGTGTTTTATCCCCAAGCAGAGGATTAAAAAAACAGCAAACTAATGTGCTGAAGCTGACCAGATTAAGGATGCTACCCAGATGAATACCTGGTAGGCAGAATTTTTTTCCCCCTATTTTCCTCCCCCAAAACTAAGCTGCATCTTATACTCCGGTGCGTCTTATGCTCCGAAAAATATGGTAAGCATAAGAGAGAGATCTGATATCCATTTCCTCCCTCCTGCTTTGGAAAGAAGAAACCAACGTCTCTCCTGCTGTTGAGATGCCACCCGCGGAGCATAGGATCCTTCTTTAATCTTTATGACAGGTTCTATTGATTCTGGAGATTTTTTTTTGTGGGGAGGAAAATCTCTTTCTGTGCTGGTGGAAAGTTGAAATAAAAATGAATGAATGAAAACTTGCTTTCCATTAATGTGCTGGAACGCATTTCTCAATCCAAGCAAGAGGCCTTTTTTTTTTTTCTGAGAAAAATCAAAGGAAAAAGAACTTACTTGGAAGCCCCATTACTGAGCAGCGCACGTATTAAAAATATTATGAACACCGTAAAGAATGTTTCAACAAAAGAGAGAAAGCTGTCAGCTGAACAGGGGGATGAAATGGGCAATGGATTCTCAAGGCGTGCTCTCTGGTGTGTTGGTTTTTCTTGTCCCTGCCTGAAATGCTGTTTATTCTAGAGGACCTTTGAAGGTAGCACCTGCAAGTGTAAAAACAAAACCAAAATCATACCAATATGGGCTTGATGGCTGAGTTCAGATGATGTTTGTAACCCAGTTATCTTGCTTTTTGGATGTACACAAGCCCTGAATTATTAAAGTACCTGAATACTTATATCCCCACCCCCACAGAAAAAACTGATAGGTTGCATAAATGAAACCTTTTTGCTACCTCTTCTTCCTTCCCAACTCAAATTTCATTTATCAGACTGTTGTCTAGGCTGCAGCTCTTCCTCCAGTCCCACAAGGTCGTTCCTTGTCAGACTCCAAAGCAAGGATGATGACATGTGGGGATTCTCCCAAGCTAAGATCCTTATTGTTTTCACACCTGTAGACAGAATCTTGCCAGACTGAAGGCTCAACCATCTAAATCTGCAATAGGCTGACCGGCTCAAGGTTGATTCAGCCTTCCATCCTTCCGAGGTCGGTAAATTGAGGATCCAGATTGTTATGGCAATAGGCTGACTCTGTAAACCGCTCCGAGAGGGCTGTAAAGCACTGTGAAGCAGTATAGACTGTAAGTGTAAGTGCTATTGCTATGTAAAGCACTATGAAGTGGTATATAAAGTTAAGTGCTATTGCTATTGCAAACTAACTCTGCCAGCGCCAGCAGTTCAATCCTGACTGGCTTGAGGTTGACTCAGCCTTCCATCTTTCTGAGGTCAGTAAATTGAGGATCCACATTGTTGGGGGCAATATGTTCACTCTGTAAACCTCTCAGAGAGGGCTGTAAAGCTCTCTGAAGCAGTATATAAGTCTAAGTGCTATTTCTATTGTTATGTAAAGCACTATATAAGTGTAAGTGCTAGTGGTAGTTTTATACTCTATAAGCTGTTAGGGAAGAGCTGTCTTCACTCTCTTCCTCTCATATGTAGTCTGAGTTGCCTCTTACTCCTCTGGAATGCACCCCTCCCTCCTGGGAATCCACTGTCTTACTATATTCCGTCACATTCCTACATTGCATTGTATGGTTTAAGGTCTTTATGCTTTTTACATCTATTGTGCACATGACATACATAAACACCAGGTGGCTCTTCACGGCCATTACCTAGATATTTTGATCCCCCCCCCCAACCCAAGGATACCTCTATTCTGCAGGATCCAATCCGGGTTGGTCACCAAGAACAGAGGTTTTGTCTTTCGAGCTTTCGGACTCATGCTGGAGCCCGTCCTCAGGGAACTCCTGTCTATCAGAGTGCATGTTTTGGTCTACTCTGTGGGTGGTATTTATATGATCCGCGGTGGCGCAGGGGTTTGAATGCAGTACTGCAGGCTATTTCTGCTGACTGCCGGCTGCCTGCAATTTGGCAGTTCGAATCTCACCAGGCTCAAGGTTGGCTCAGGCTTCCATCCTTTCGAGGTGGGTAAAACGAGGACCCAGATTGTTGGGGGCAAATATGCTGACTCTGTAAACCACTTAGAGAGAGCTGTAAAAACACAGGGCAAGCGCTTATTTCGGGGTTCAAAAAAAATAAGACAGGATCTTATTTTCGGAGAAACACGGTATTGCTATATGGTGCCTGGTGGTGTGCAGTTTTTCAGCTGCTGAATGCGGTATTGATGGCTGGCTATTAAGCTGTTGGCTGGTGTTTCTTTGTCCTTGCCAAACTCTTGCCTCCTAAGTACTTTATAAGCAGGTGGTTGACTGACAAGGGGCCCATTTCCCAGGTTTCAATCATTATTCATTCCAGTAGAGAGAAATTCCCTGAGGATGGGCTCCAGCACGAGTCTGAAAGCTCGAAAGACTAAACCTTTGGTCCCGGTGACTGACCCACCTTCAACCTTGCAACATTTTCCCAGGGCCCATCTATTTGCTTTCAGTCATATCTCTATGCTCCACGTTGTCCTAAGGCTTTAAATCTTCACTGCCGCTTTTCGAAAACAGAGCTCCTTCGTTCTGCACTACTTTTAGAGTATTTTGCCTGGAATGACACAGATTCAAGATGAAAGCAATAAAACGCATTGGGGGTATATTGTACCTGAAGGAAGTCTGTGTCTGCATTTTTGACAAGCCGCTTATTTGCTTAAGACGATGGCTAAATGATTCTCAGGGTCTTTGCTTTCGTAGGAGGCTTTTAAATCTAAGAGGTTGGATATTTAATTATGCCTCTTGTGAAAAAGCCCAAAATGTGCAAAGGGGGTGGGGAAGTGACTTATTTCTATACGCCTTGATTGAGCAATGGGCGCAGCAAACCCAGAGGCTCGAAGTTCATTACAGAAATGGAAAATGTAATCTCTGGTTTCTTTTTACACGGTCCAGTGGGAAATGTCCAAAAGAAGTACTTGTCGGAGAACTCATTGATTTTCTCCCATATTATCACAAAAGGAGCATTTGGGCTTTCCTCTTGGGGGGAGGGAAAGGGGGAGGAAATCTTAGTGGGGGAAAAACTAGTCCACGAAGTCACCAAGAATTCAATTCACCGGCATAGATTTGAGTTCAGTTTTCAGCTGCTAAATGAGTTACAATGGCACCGGAAGGCCAGACAAGAAGGCATGGATGGAAACTAATCAAGGAGAGAAGCGATCTAAAACGAAGGAGAAATTTCCTGACAATGAGAAGAAATAACCAGTGGAATGGCTTGCCACCGGAAGTGGTGGGCATCTGGAATGGTACAGGGTCTCCTCCTTGAGCAAAAGATTGGACTAGAACAGGGGTCAGCAACCTGCGGCTCTGGAGCCGCATGTGGCTCTTTCACCCCTCTGCTGTGGCTCCCTGTCACTCAAAATACGCGTCACAATCGCCAAAGTGCAACACCCACCAGCATACAATTTATTGAGCTTTTCAACCTCCAGTAGGCCAACCATGGATAAATCCAAGAAAAGAAAAGTTTCAGAAGAAAACAGAACGTTTAATTCAACTACATATGCTGGTTTTGTGGCCGCTCAAGAAGTAGTCAGGCACAGGAAGGGTTTTGTGGCTCCCGGTGTTTTCTTTTCTGTGGGAAACGGGTCCAAATGGCTCTTTGAGTGTTGAAGGTTGCAGTCCCCTGTCCTAGAAGACCCCCAAAGTCCCTTCCAACTCTTATTATTTTGTTATTCTGACCGACCTGGTATTAACTGTGGCTCTCCTTTGTTTGGTAGGGTAGAATAATACTAAAGTTACCAATCTAAGTAAGATCTACGATCCTAAGTAACTAATCAATGTCTTTGGGTGATAGGGGTTCTTTTTTTTTTTTCTATTGGAAAACTCCTGCTGAGGAACAAGTTGTAAATCTGCCTTTACTTTCAAGTGGAAAAATTATCTGAAACCCTACATCAAAACAGGGGTAGGTAACCTGCAATTCAAACTCCTATTTTTGCAGCATTGGTCAAAAGGGCCCAGCAGAGATTATACTACCTGAAACTTCTCAGGAAACAACAACTGAATGGAAAACTGCTGGTGACTTTATGGTGCACCATAGAGAGTATCTTAACTTACTGCACCTGTGTATGGTTTGCCAATTGCAGAGTGGCAGATAGGACAGCGCTCCAGAGGGTCAACGTCATTGCCCAGATGATCATAGATTGCCCTCTCCCCTTTTTGGAAGAGCTTTATAGCTCCAGCTGCCTTAAGAAAATTCAAAACATTCTTAAAGATCCATCTCATCCTGGGCACCCTTTTTTTTTTTTGAACTATTACCATCTGGCAGATGGTACAGGGTAATAAAAACAAGGACAAATGGGCTGAAAAACAGCTTCTATCTCAGAGCAGTAACTATATTGAATTCTACTGTATAGTGCAATATTAATGCAATATCGGTTTTCAATTCAATTGTATAGAATGTGAAGGATGGGTGTTTGTGTTTTATTTTTATAATTACAATGTACACTGAAGATGGCATTTAATTTCGTTGTATGAGGTGCAATGACAATAAAGTAAACTAAAGTAAACTAAACTTATTTCCTTGCCTCCTGGAACCCTTTCTCACCTCAATTGCTGGAAATCAGTGAAAGTTTCCTGTGTTAAAAGAAACCGCAGTGTAAACCTAAAAATAGGCATAACAGATTTTAAAAAAAAGAAAAAAAAGAAAACAGAAATTAACACTTTCCCCCTGCTCTGCATCAGGCCAAATGGAAAATGTAGCTTCCGTCAATGTGTGCATGATGATATAGCTCCTCCTACGTTACACCCCCTTGCACCCACCCCATGTCAAGGGTGGTTCTTCCTCCCACCAAAATAATTCTGTTTTGTGAAGATAGCGCAGCAATAATGTGATGTGCACATACAACAGCAGCCTGGAGAGAACTTGAGATCTGACACTTCATCTGACATGCGTGCACAGCCTTCTGAGCTCTGCCGTTAATTAACGGATTGTCTTTCTAATTAATAAAAGAATTTATCTGGTCGAAGGAAATCTACCTTTCATTCTTGAGAAGTTTCTCAAGTCCTGTTAATTGTCATCCGTGTCCTTGGGGAACCTCAAATTTTAAGGCTGCTCTAAAATAGTCTCTGTCTCTCTCTCTCTCCCCCCCTCCCTCTCCTTATCCCTCCCTCTCCTTCTCTCTCCCTCTTTCTCTCTGTCCCTCTCCCTCCCTCCCTCTCCTTCTCCCTCTCTCCCCCTCCCTCCCTTCCTCTTTCCCCTCCCTCTCCCCTCCCTCTCATTCTCCCTCTGCCTTCCTACCTCCTCCTCTCTACCCCTCCTCTCCCTCTCTCTCTCCTCTCCATCTCCCCCTCCCTCCCCTCCTCCTTCCCTTCCTCTCTCTCCCTCTCCCTCTCCTTCTTCTCCCTCTCCCTCTCTCTTCCTCCCTCCCTTCCTCCCTCCTCCTCTCCCCATCTCCATCTCCCCCTCCCTCTCCTTCTCTCCCACTCCCTTCCTATCTCCTCCTCTCCCCCTCCTCCCCTCTCTCTCCCCCTCTCCATCTCCATCTCCCCCTCCCTCTCCCTCTCTCCTCCTCCCTCCCTTCCTACCTCCTTCTCTCTCCCCCTCCTCTCCCTCCCTCCCTCCCTCCCTCTCTCTTCCCCCTCCAAGAATGCAAATCATATCAAGGAGATTTGAGAAAGAAACGTGAAAAGCTTTGTTTGGAAATAGGTGGCGCATTCTAAAGACCTCCCTGTTAATCTGAGCAATTACTAGAGGCAACGGCCATAGGGAAGATGGCTCTGGCCCTCGGTGATGCCTCTGTCAAAATTATTTAGCAGGTTCCACTTCACACAAAGCGACACCGTTCTTGGGAGTCGAACAATAATGAGCCGTCAGTTGGCAGCAGATTAATGTGCTCGACCCGTAGGGGACAATAGCATAAACCGGCATTCCAAACCCTGAACATGTTTCTGTCTTTGCGCACTTCATGCTGGCAGAGAAATGTTTTTAAGTCACAAATACTGGCAACCTGAGATTTCCCTTCCCAACCAAGGAGCTTGGGTGGAGTATTGCTCTTGAATTCTCTCACTTCTCATTGTTCCTTCTAGGAAAGCCTTCAGTGACATCCCAGAACCTCCTCCATTAAGATGGCGGGAGTTTAAGGGCAGATTGTTCTGTGTCCCCTGCTCAAGAAGGAATCATTTCAAGACAAATGGGTGTCCAATCTCTTCTTAAAAACTTCCAGTGTTGGACCACCTACAACTTCTGGAGTCAAGTCATTCCACTGATTAATTGTTTCAACCGTCAGGAATTTCTTCCTTAGTTCTAGATTGGATCTCTTCTTGAATAATTTCCAGCCACTGCTTCTTGTTCTGCCTTCAGGTGCTTTGGAGAATAGGTTGGCCCCTTTTTCTTTGTGGCAACCCTTTAGATATTGGAGCATTGCTATCATGTCAACCCTAGTCCTTCTTTTCATTCAACTAGATATACCCAATTTCTAGAAGAGGCTCAGAAAAACCTCCTTTCTAGAAGTTAGCACCAAAGAATGATCAACATACATCTTGCTTTATGAGAGTCTCGGGACAATGGTTAGAAGACAGAAAATTACTTGTTTTGCTCACTCACCTCTCCCATTCCCTCTTATAAGTATACAAATAATTTCCTTCCTTCCCACTCTCCCTCCCTCCTTCCTTCCTTCCCTAGAAGCATAATCATTGTTCCTTCCTTCCTCCCTTCCCTCTCTTCCTCCCTCCCTCCTTCCTACCTTCCCTAGAAGCACAATCATTGTTCCTTCCTTCCCTCTCTCCATCCTTCCTTCCTTCCTTCCTTCCCTAGAAACATAATCATTCTTCCTTCCTTCCTTCTCTCTATCCCTCCCTCCTTACTTCCTTAGAAGCATAATCATTCTTCCTTCCTTCCTCCTTTCCCTCTCCGTCTGTCCGTCCGTTCGTCCATCCTTCCTTCCTTCCCTAGAAACATAATAATTCTTCCTTCCTTCCCTCTCTCCATCCCTCCCTCCTTACTTCCTTAGAAGCATAATCATTCTTCCTTCCTTCTTTCTTCCTTTCCCTCTCCGTCCTTCCTTCCTTCCTTCCTTCCTTCCTTCCTTCCTTCCTTCCTTCCTTCCTTCCCTAGAAGCATAATCATCCTTCCTTCCTTCCTTCCCTAGAAGCATAATCATTCTTCCTTCCTTCCTTCCCAGCGAAGCCTCTTTCTCCTCCATTTTGCAATTAACAGCAGGAAAAATGGAAAATCTGAAGATTGCTTCTTGTACTTTCTTGTACTTCGCTATTGTCCAGTTGATTAACTGATAAGATAACAATCTGTGAAGAAGCAGATTAAAATGTATAATGCATGCTGAACCTTCAGCGAAATGTTTAGGCGCAGGATTTAATAGACTTACAAGGAATCTCATTCGGAAGGCAATGCATATTATTAAGTGGTAGGCAGAAAAGCACCATGCATCCCAGATCCCCATTGAAGCTGATGAAAGAGAATTTGCTTTTGATTTATTTCTCCATAGAAGAACTTCAATGAAACTCTCATAAGCAGACGGATGTTATAGCACTCATTTAGGGATAAGGAAGCCTAGGAAAAATTATTCTTTCTAGCAATCTAAAGTTGCCCGCCTCTGGTGCTTCTGTTAAATCCCAAAGGAAAGTGTCAAGATATGGTTTCCTGTCATGGGACTTGTTAAAATTGGAATGGATGAAAAGCCAAGGAGGCTTCAATTTGATGGGAAGAGACATGGCAACAGTTGTGGGTTTCAATTTTTTTTACTACTGGCTCTGTGGGCGTGGCTTGGTGGGCGTGGCATGACTTGGTGGGCGTGGCAGGGGAAGGTTATTGCAAAATCTCCATTTCCTTCCGATCAGCTGGGACTTGGGAGGCAGTGAATAGATGGGGGTGGAACCAATCAGAATTTTTACTACCAGTTCTCCAAACTACTCAAAATTTCTGCTACTGGTTCTCCAGAACTGGTCAGAACCTGCTGAAACCCACCTCTGCGTGGCAAGAAGTACCAATCATGACGGTAGTAGTCCTACCCACCTTGTCCAATATTTAAGGGAGCTCAAAGACACCATCAAGAGAATGGAGAAGACATAAGAATGTCCCCGAGAATTAAGTAGGAAAATGGACACTTCTGTTGCTGAAATGACACAATATTAGCATTCACTGGTTTGCTTCAACGTGTGGCATCTAGCAGCTCTGCTCTATTTTGGGGACATCTGGCTCATTGTGTCCTCGAAGAACTGCCAAGATTTGTTTTATTCTGCAGGCAGCTTTGGGTTTGGAGCATTCCTCTTCTGTCTTCTATTCCTGGGCAATAGTAGGAAGATGGGTAAGAGTCAGCTAGGAGTAGAGGTTGGATCCATGATCATCTAGGACCAGGTCTGCAGTTAGCTTTGGCTGTGTTCTTAAAAGAAGCGCTCCCATGAATAAGTTACATTTCAGTTGAACTAAATCATATGGTTTAGGCATTCATGGAACTCCAGAAATTACCCATATAAGCTGAGTTTGCACAATACACTAATCTTAGGCTACATACGTAGCACCAGAGGCCCAACTCAAGTTGGATTCGCACATTGTGCTAAGCATACCTAGCTAGTATATTGTGTGAACCAGTGATGAAATTCAACGTTTTTTACTACTGGTTCTGTGGGTGTGGTTTGGTAAGTGTGGTGTGGCTTGGTGGGCGTGGCAGGAAAAGGGTACTGCAAAATTTCCATTCCCACCCCCACTCCAGGGGAAGAATACTGCAAAATCGTCATTCCTTCCCCACTCCTGGGGGAAGGATATTGCAAAATCTCCATTCCCACCCACTCTGGGGAAAGCCAGAGGTGGTATTTGCCAGTTCTCTGAACTGCTCAAAATTTCCGCTACTGGTTCTCCAGAACCTGTCAGAACCTGCTGGATTTCACCCCTGGTGTGAACTCATCCAGTTCAGGTTGTCACTAAATCATAAATAAAGAAAACCTAGGTTAACATCAACATGTAATATCTTGAAGATAAGACCATCCTAAGACTTCCTTTCCTGTTTCTTGTATTCAACCTCTAGAACAGGGGTCTTCAAACTTAGCATTTTTAAGACTTGTGGACTTCAACTCCCAGAATTCCTCAGGCAGTTTAACAAGTCCACAAGTGTTAAAATTGCTAAGTTTGGAGACCCCTGCTCTAGAAGGGGCCCAAAATGTCTGTAAAGGTAAAGGTTCCCCTCGCACATATGTGCTAGTTGTTTCCGACTCTAGGGGGCGGTGCTCATCTCTGTTTCAAAGCTGAAGAACCAGTGCTGTCAGAAGACGTCTCCATGGTCATGTGGCCAGCATGACTAAATGCCAAAGGCACACAGAACGCTATTACCTTCCCACCAAAGGTGGTCCCTATTTTTCTACTTGCATTTTTTTACGTGCTTCTGAACTGCTAGGTTGGCAGAAGCTGCGACACGTTATGGGAGCTCACCCCTTTACGCGGCGCTAGGGATTCAAACCGCTGAACTGCCAACCTTTCAATCGACAAGCTCAGCGTCTTAGCCACTGAGCCACTGTGTCCCTTAAATATCTGTAGGAAGGCACTATTCAGGTGAGAAAGTCCTATTCTCTTAATCCTGCTGGCTAATATTTCAAGAAGAGTTTTTGGCAAGGGAGGGGCAGCCTTCATTATTCTGGGCATCTCCAAATGTGCAGATCTTGGATTTCCAGCTTTTTTAGCAATGGCCATGTTTACTGGAGAGTTCTAGAAGTCCATACATCTGGAGGATAAACCACTGGGGATAACTGAAGCCACCTTGCTCAACGAACTTCTAAAATAGCAGCTACACTGTGTCTATAGAATATTACTTTTTTCTCCTTAAAACCCTCTTGGTATTCTTGCTGGTGGTTCACTCACCATCTGGATCATGTATTTCTCATGACTTTTCATCAAAAGAAACTCTACCCAAATCACACCAATTGTTTCAAAAACATAAATAGGCAATCCACACATGTGTTAGAGACACGATTTCGTCTAGAGACACGATTTCGTGCATCTTTAATAGGCGGAAGAAACTGGTGGTCGTACCATCTTCAACACAGCTGCAGAGTTGAGGTAACAAAGATATTGGCAGAAGTTCATCACGGAACTCCCCCATCATGAATAGGTGTGAATGAAGCGGTCCAGAAATTCCACGAAAAGCAATGAAAAAGCGATCTCTCTATCAAAGTTCTTGTTTGGAGTCTTCAACGAGGATTTCATCCACTCTCATATCCGTTTCAGACACAGGGACCGTATGGCACACTTGTTCTTGGAAAGCTAAGGCAATTGTGTATGGTTTTCCTTTTGGATGCTGCAGGCATCGTTGGAGGTAGGTATCATAATACCCTTTTCCTCTTCCCAGCCTGTTCCCCGTTTTGTCAAAGCCAAGTCCCGGCATCAGGATGAGATCTAGACCATCTGTGGAAGAGAAAGGAAATATCTTGGGGTGAAAGGACATCAAACAAACTTCATTTTTCAATTTTCATTTTGAAAATTGGCACGGTGGCACAGTGGTTAGAGTGCTGTACTGCAGCTACTTCATCTGACTGCTAGTTCAGCAAATCAAATCTCACCGGCTCAAGGTTGACTCAGCCTTCCATCCTTCCGAGGTGGGTAAAATGAGGACCCAGATTGTTGGGGGCAATATGCTATTTAGTATACTATCGATTGTTGTAAGCCGCCCAGAGTCCTTGGACAGTGGGCGGCATAGAAATATGATTAATAATAATAAAAAAATCTTCCTGATCTGTCCAAGAATTGAAGTGTGTGTGTGTGTGTGTGTGTTTTCCCCAGCTGGTTAAATTGGATTTCCAGCCAGCTCATGGCAATGCAACCTATCAGAGACTAGGTGGGGCTGTGCTTGATAATGTGGCGAGATGTAAAAGCTGCTGCAGTGGCGAGGAGGAAGATAATGTAATGTAAAATAAGTGAGGTTGTATCACTCGTATGAATAAGGCTGGGATATGGAGAGTTTCTTTTGGTCTGGGACATGAGTGTCAAACCTGTGGCATCACGTTGCCATCACATGATGTATCATGACATTTTTTTTCTCTTTGTGGAGCTGGGGTAGGCATGGCCTGTGTGTGACACATTTGGCCTGAGGGCCACCAGTTTGACACCCCTGGGCTAGGAGGAGGAAGACCGGTGGTGAAATTCAAATTTTCTGTCAGTGTGGCTTGGTGGGTGTGGTTAGGTAGGCGTGGCTTGTGGGCGTGGCAGGGGAAGAATACTGCAAAATCCCCATTCCTACCCCACTCTGGGGCCAGCCAGAGGTGGTATTTGCTGGCTCTCTGAACTACTCAAAATTTCCATTACCGGTTCTCCAGAACTTGTCAGAACCTGCTGGATTTCACCCCTGAGGCCGACAGATCTTCACCTTAGCCTAAATTATCCAGAAGTTGTCTTGGTGAGGAAAAGACAAATAAATTAGGCACATCATTGTTCCATCCATAAAAGTATTTTAGAATGCCGTATATCACAATTTGGTCCAATCATTCTCTCTCACAGACTTACCGGGGCATGATGGAAATTTGTGCGTATGAGTCTGTGTGTGTCTTTTGAGTTAGTGCAGACTCCTATCAGCTACCTGGACCAGTCCTTGCAGTTTTCTTGACGAGGTTTCAGAAGTGGTTTGCCATTGATTGCCTCCTACCTAGGGCTGAGACAGAGTGACTGGCCCATGGTCACCCAGCTGACTTTGTAGCCAAAGCAGGACTAGAACTCACAGCCTCCCATTTCTAGCCCAGTGCCTTAACCCTTTGCACCAAATGGGATCTCATGGGTGTAGTAACCGTTTCTCTATCCTTATCATTTAAAAGTATTTAATGCATTTCCTCCTGGGGAGGAAAGCTATGGCAAATCTAGACAGCGTACTAAAAAGCAGAGACATCACCCTGCCAACAAAAGTGAGTATAATCAAGGCGATGGTTTTTCCAGTTGCCTTGTATGGCTGTGAAAATTGGACCATAAGAAAGGCTGAGCGCCAAAGAATGGAGGCCTTTGAACTCTGGTGCTGGAGAAGACTCCTGCGAGTCCCTTGGACTGCAAGGCGATCCAACCGGTCAGTCCTAGAGGAGATCAACCCTGGCTGCTCTTTAGAAGGCCAGATCCTGAAGATGAAACTCAAATACTTTGGCCATCTAATGAGAAGGAAGGACTCACTGGAGAAGAGCCTAATGCTGGGAACGATTGAGGGCAAAAGAAGAAGGGGATGACAGAGAATGAGGTGACTGGATGGAGTCACTGAAGCAGTAGGTGTGACCTTAAATGGACTCCAGAGGATGGTAGAGGATAGGAAGGCCTGGAGGAACGTTGTCCACGGAGTCACGATGGGTTGGACACGACTTCACAACTAACAACAACAACACATTTCTTTTCACCTCAATCATTAATACACCTACGTATTAAACAGCCCCCTCGAGAATAGAAAGCAAAATTAACATGAGGCCATATGAAAAGCAGAAAGCATAGTAAGACTGGGGGGGAAACTGTTCAGTGTATATGAGAACGCTTTGCTAAAAAGCCTCTGTCCCTAAAGCAAGATTGAACAGGCATTAGAAAAACTCCTAAGAAATTTTCTCTGGGAAGACCTTCTACAAAAGGAAAGGAAGCTGTGAAAAGCTCCTTTTCTGCCTGATGCTTGTTTTTATTGTATTAAAACTCACATACCAAAGATTATTAAGGCAACTGGCTAAATATATGCAGACGTATTTGTATAGGAGGCATGCTGGTAACTGCAATAAACAAACATCAGCAGATTTATTTTTTTTAAAAAAAAAAGGCACATAAACAACGAAACACTCCTGGCAGACTTGCATATAGTAACAGCTAAATATCATCGTAAAACTATTTCTTTTTCACATTTTGCTCTAATTTCTTTTTGTCTTTTGATTTTTGCAACTCCGCTGCACAAAGGAGATGTCCCTCTTGTTTTCACTTTTTCTTTTTTTTTTGATTCCGTCTAAATAAGTTTCTCATCTCTAATGCCGAGGGTTTTTTTAAAAGGGAGAAGTTGGCAAAGTGAGGATAGCTGCAACAGCAAGCCATTTATCTCCCCCTCCAAGTTTTTTCACGGTAATAATTCCACAGTTGTTCTATTGAGTGTTCCATAAGATAAAATCTCAGTTTGTGCACTTAATATATATTGGTTTTTTCCTGGGGGGAGATGATGGTGGAGGGAGGGAGGTGGGGTTGGCAAAGGGAAAGGAAACAGCTACAATTACTGAAGCATTTGTTTGGATGTCAGATAAAAATGGAATAAAGATTTAATTGCAGAACAACCCCTGGTTGAGAAACATCAAGCTCTCAGCATGGACCTGTCAGTATTATCAAGAGCCTTCTGGATGGAACCCTGAGATTGCAATTTAAACTGGTGATTTTTTTTTCTCCCAGCTCGCAGAAGTGGTTTCTTCCTCCCGCTTTCACACTTGAAAGTAGATAGCTTGTTAAAAGATTGCTTTTGTATGTAGTTAGTGATGAAGAGACCAGAGAACATACCGTATAGCAACAGCAATAGCACTTAAGACTTATATACCGCTTCACAGTGCTTTTACAGCCCTCTCTAAGCGGTTTACAGAGTCAGCCTCTTGCCCCCAATAATCTGGGTCCTCATTTTACCCAACTGGGAAGGATGGAAGGCTGAGTCAACCTTCAGCCTGGTGAGATTCGAACTGCCAAATTGCAGGCAGCCGGCAGTCAGCAGAAGTAGCTGCACTCTGCGCCACCGTGGCTCATCTGTAAAAGTTTATCTCCAATAATCTGCAGATTCTTGGTTTCTACTTCCTTCCATTTAATACTAATGGGGAAAGAATTAAAGAGGGTGGTGCCTTCAATGGAAGAGGAATTTTAGGCAGCCGAGGAAAGTTCACAGTGTTGGAGAGATGACCAGGCTGAGCCTGAGAGAGGGGTCAAACACGTCATAAGTCTTGAGTCCCTTTGCGCCAGCGGTGAAATCTATTTACCTTCGCTACCGGTTCAGGAATGGGAGCACGCGGGAGCGCGCTATGCACATGCGTGCCTCTTCTGCACATGTGCAGAAGAGCGCATGCACAGATGATTAAAAAATGGGACATAATGACCGGGGAGATTTCACTGCTGCTTTGCACCCAAAAAATCTAAGTCCAACCCACCTTGAATTCAGTTGACTCTTATCTGCCATCAATTTGCTTTGACCATTAGTATTTCAGTTTCTTGTAGAGAGTGTGAATAAACCTATATTCACTGGTGGCACAGTGGTTAGAATGCAACATTGCAGGCTGACTCTGCTGACTGCCAGGAGTTTGATTCTGTCCAGCTCAAAATGAAGACCTAGATTGTTGGGGGCAATATGGTGACACTGTAAAGCACTATAGAGCAGTATGTAAGTCTAAGTGCTATTGCCCTTGCTCTTCCTTTGAACTACCTGTTGTGGCCCGTCAGCGGCCAGCAGAGCTGGTGGCAGACTCAGACAATCAGGAGGTTGGGGAGGAACATGGGCCAGTCCTGGAGTCTGGGGAAAGCTCTGATGAGTGCTCTGCGTTGGAGGCAGAGATGAGTCCAGGGCCGTCTGACAGTTATCAGCTGCCTTCGGAGTCAGATATCAGTGGGGCAGAAGAACAGCTGGAGCCTGTTCCCCATGTGTGCATGCACAGAGCTGCCGGGAGAAGGAAACAGCTAAGGAACAAGGGCCGACTTGGGAGTAAAGGCACAGGTGAACAGTGAATAGCCCCTCCCATAGGGAATAAAGAGGAGCGAAGGGAAGGGGAGTTTGCAGGAGACAATTAGTTCAATTCATTGGGGTGAAGATCTGTTTGTGACTTCTTGCCAAGTAATTGCTGCTGCTACAGCATAGTGTTTGGAAGATATCAGCCTGGCAATTCTCCAAGCCTGATAAAGGTCTGTAGTTGTAAAATCTCATGAAAGTCTGTTTGTCGGGACTTTGCTGGAGAGGAATTTCCCTTTAACCTAAATAAAAGAGGCTTTATCGGATCGAGGAATCAGCTTCATGCTCTTGGGAAGCTTAGGTCAGGCCACTATCTGGACTCCTGATTTCCAAGTTATAGTAAACATTGCCACTAGATCAAATCTCCCTCCAGCACTTTCAATAAGGAAGGTCAACTCGCCCACAAGAGTGAAATTTCGAAGAAATTCTCTAGCTCCCCGAAAATAAGGTAGGAAACCAGAATTTTCTTTCATGGGAAGAGGAAATTTGGAATAAATTCAGTAGTGATGTTTCTGCCATCCTGCCCTCAAACCTCAAAGGGATGGGCTTTCGCCGCTCTCCCATCTGCTTTCAGAATTGATGCAGTTATCCCTGCCAGGAAAAGCGAAGGAAAGGGCTGGCATTCTGAGCCTCTGATGGATTTTTAAAGGCAACTATATGTAGGTCTGGGTTTTGTTTGTTTTTTTCCTCACTACGGAGGAGGATTTGCCAAGGGGACATTTGAAACAAATGAGGCAGCACGAGTTAGAGCAGCCCATTGGAACAAACTTATCATCTTGCTTGGGTTGTTTTTTTAAAAAAAAAAATTGCAGCAGAGGAAAACTTTCGGAGCAAGAAAACAGAAAGAGTCAAACTGATCTGGCCATTAGGGAGGTAGAAATGCAAGCTGAATGTATCAAAAATAATATGGAACATAGGAAAAGACTGGGCCATCTGGTCTGAAGATGATGAGGGAGAAGAAGGCTCACCTGAGCATTTTGGGAGGGAGGGAGGGAGGGAGGGAACTCACAGGAAAAGGGTTGAAAGTTTTCTTTACTGAAAGAAGTACTGGAAGAGTTTTGCTATTTTCTTGTGTTTTTAAATTGAAAGAAGTATTGGCAGAATTTGTTATTTATGTGTGTGTGTTTAATCTGGATTAAAGTTATTTTAATCTGGGTTAGTTATTTAGGTGGCTCAGTGGCTAAGACGCTGAGCTTGTCGATCAAAAGGTCGATAGCTCAGTGGTTCGAAACCCTCGTGCCGCATAATGGGGTGAGCTCCCGTTCCTTGTCCCAGCTTCTGCCAACCTAGCAGTTTGAAAGCAGGTTAAAAAAATGCAAGTAGGAAAATAGGGACCATCTTTGGTGGGAAGGGAACAGCGTTCCATACGCCTTTGGCGTTGAATCATGCCGGCCATATGACCACGGAGACGTCTTCGGACAGCGCTGGCTCTTCAGCTTTGAAACAGAGATGAACACCGCCCCCTAGAGTCAGGAACAACAGTATGTGCGAGGGGAACCTTTACCTTTTTAAAGTTATTTTAGAAATGCACTGTATTTTGTTTTGCTTTTTCTACTTCAGAATGGCAAGAAATGATTCTGTTTGTTTATTTATAGTCCTATCTTGCAGATTGGTTTGGACACTTCAAATAAAACAACAAAGCGCGAATTGAAAATAAATATGGAGTAATCTTTATAAAAAGAGGAAAACTGAAATATAAATAAAAGTAATGGTCTCGGCAGTAGCATCCCTTAAAAGTTTAGTACGATCCAGATTCCTGTGGATTTCAGTGGTTTCCTTCCATGTATCTTTCTTTTGCTTTTTCATTCAAAACAAGAATATATACTTTCTCCCAAGTATGCCCAAGACTGCAAAAATTAAAGAACTCTTTAAATATTGGACTAGAAATGTATTTATTTAATACGACGACGTCTGTGGCAGCACAGTGGTTAGAATGCAGTACTGCAGGCTGACTCTGCCAACTGCCAGGAGTTCAATCCCGACCGGCTCAAGGTTGACTCAGCCTTCCATCCTTCCGAGATCGATATAATGAGGACCCAGATTGTTGGGGTGCAAGATGCTGACTCTGTAAACCGCTTAGAGAGGGTTGTAAAAACACTGTGAAGCAGTATATAAGTCAATATTGCTATTGAATGCAGGTGGAAAGATGGAATTGATAGCAAATTTCTACTGCATGCCTATTCCACTACGGTAACTAATTTGTACAACAGCTCAGTGTGAGTGATTAAAACTCTGAAAAATTATGGTTGTACCTGAATGGCTTCTTTTAATGCTCGCATAGATGAGAAGTGGTCCCTGGATGTACTTTCCATCAACTCAGCACATGATTTGACACCATCATAAAGAGGAGTCAGCAGGGGGCATAAGTCTTTTTTTTTATATATACCCACATCTCTTTCCTTATTACGCAATCTTTTTAGCTTAACATCTCCAGCCTGGAACTAAATTGCTTCCTCTCACTTAATTATTTCTGTTTCTGGATGGGAGCTGCAATTTATTTGTATATTGGTATCAATGCACTTGGATGAGTACTCTGTATGTAATTACTGTCAGGGCGTTTTCATAGTTGCTGCCAGAGCTGTTCTGTCGAATTGATTACAAAAAAAAAAGTGAAATGAATTATTTGTGGGAAAAAGGAGAACAGCCAATCCACTCCTCCTTTGACGATTAGGGACTAAATAAAGCATCCCAAAATGTTGGGTGCTGGTCTTTTATGTAATAGAGGCATTTGACTATCCAATTCAGAGGTTTGACTTGAAGACCATTTGACTGACTGAATCCACAAATTAAGCCAGATTTCCAGATCGAAGCAAGCAAAGCATTGGAACTATGGGATCAAATAAGATTAATGAATTGGAGAGTTTTGCACATAGAACCATAGAGCAGGGGTGAAGTTCAATTTTTTTCTGCGGGCGTGGTGGGCGTGGTGAGGCTTGGTAGGCGTGGCTTGGTGGGTGTTGCAGAGGAAGGTTATTGCAAAATCCCCATTCCCTCCCCACTCCTGGGGGAAGGATATTGCAAAATCTCCATTCCAACCCCACTCTGGGGCCAGCCAGAGATGGTATTTGACCGTTCTCCGAACCGTTCAAAATTTCCGCTACCGGTTCTTCAGATCCTGCCAGAACCTGCTGGATTTCACCCCTGCCATAGAGCCATAGGGCTGGAAAAGACCTTGGAGGTCTTCTGTTCCAACCCCAAGTGGTGCCCAAGGCAGCAGTCATATGCAGAAACATTTTTCCTTTCCCCTGGATTGATCCTCTAAATTCAGGGGTAAGCTTCAAAAATTTTAGCAAGGGGCTCTCTGTCCAATTGCTGAGTGGGCGTGGGCATGGCCATGGTGGGCGTGGCCTAGTTGGCCTCCTGCACCATGGTGTGTGGGGGTTTTTTGCCCTCCCTGAGCTCCGGAAGCTTTTTGTGAGCCTCTGGGAGGACAAAAATGCCCTCCCCAGGCACCAGAGGCCCTCTAGAGGCTGGAAACGGGTCTTCCCGAACTTCCAGTAGGCCTGTTTTTCACCCTTCCCTGAGCTTCCTCGAGTGCCCTGCAATTACCTGCATCCAAAACAGGCTGTGTGGGGACTCCTGGGAGGAGGGTGGGTGGGGTGGGAGGGGCCAGCCAGGAGTGGGATTTGTGGGTTGTCCGAACTGCACAGAATCTTAGCTAAAGGTTCTCCCAAACTCCTGTGAACCTCCAGCAGCCCACCCCTATCTAAATTAAAATTCAAGTCCAAATCAGATTGCAAATCTAGATTCATTGATTTAAATCAGATCGTGTTTGGTTTACACACTCCTAGCATGCAATTTATATTTTAGACCAAGCTGCATACTACTATATGCAACCACGGGTGACTATATCCAAGTCTGTAGCTTCTTCTAGGCATGTGTAGACTAGGGGTGACATGACAGCAGTGTTACAATAGCTGTTCCAGGACAGCTATTTGACATTGTAGAGGGTCTCCTACATGAACAGGGAGTTGAACTAGAAGACCTTCAAGGTTCCCTCCAACTCTATTATTCTTAGTTTCTTGTTGGTAGTCGATTAAGGAGTGATATATCTCCAGTCCAGGAAAGGCTTAACAGTGTAACACTGGATGGAATTTTTGTAATGGAGATAAGCCATTGGACTGAATTCTCAGGAACTGGATGGCTTAGAAAATCCTGGAGCTTAAGAAGGGAATACTGTAGATCAATTGCTCCAGGCATGTCTGTCCAGCTTTGAAGCAAACTTGTGGTCCGCCAGCAGCCTGCGGAGCTGGCAGCGGAGTCGGACAGTGAGGAGGCTGGGGAGGAACATGGGCCAGTCCTGGAGTCTGGGGAAGGCCCAGACGAAGCTCTGCATCAGAGGCAGAGATGGGGCCAGGGCCATCTGGGAGTGATGCACAGACTCCGGAGCCTCCAGAGTTGGACAGCAAAGAGGCAGAGGAACAGGAGGAGCCTGTTCCTAGTGCACACATGCGCAGAGGTTCCAGAAGGCAAGAGCAGCTAAAGCAAAAGGGACGACTCAGCAGTAAGGCCAGGAGATGATTGGCCCCTCCCATAAGGCTTAAAAGAGAAACAAAGGCACTTGGGCCTTTTGCAGGAAAGCAACATTGCTAACTCTGTTTCCAGTCGGCATCTCTTGTTTGTTTCTGAACTTCGTGGGGCTTTGCCAAGTAAGGCCTTTGGCAGGGTGTCAAAGAAGATAAAGGTTGGTGATTTTCCCGAAGGACTTCTTCCAAAGGACTTGTTTCGCAACTAATTGGGACTCAGCTGGGAATGAACGTAATTCTCAGCTGTTACAATAAAATAGGTTTGTTTGGGACTAATTGTGTATTGCAATTACTCAGTAAGCCTAGGTCACAACACAAACTATTTTTGCCTCTCTATGTGAGGATATGCTATATGAATATATTTAAACTAGATTTCTCAATGAGCTACCATAATTTTAATAGCATGGGATAACCTTCCCCGTTATTATAGGTTTTTCCCCCACCTTTTGGCCTCAAAGCACAGCTATTACTTTCAAAAAACTGCAAGTTATTCTCAGACAGCAAAATTGTTGTGTTGTTGAGTTGTTGGCCTGGCTTTGCAAAGGAAGACTCTTGTTAGCCTGCAAATAACTTGACAGACACACAATGCAGTTACTATTAAGGAAAACTCCACTGGGTTTAGTGGAGCTTATTCCCAGGTAATTATGTGTGGTGGCATCGCATTCTGATTAAACTGCGTTTTGCACAGGAGCTCCTCCGCTGAGCTCCAACCTACTTTCAGCTACAAAGAGTATAAATAGATAATAACTGATCAAGGGGATAGCCTTATTTGATGAGTTTCTGTAATGAGGGCTGAGGAATGCTCCTGCATGTATTTTTTCCCCCAACCGATTCTCCCTCGGTTTGGTCAAGCCATTTGTTTTCAAAATGTCTTTTGATGATGTCATTTGTTTTCAAAAATGTCTTTTACCCCTTTGGAGGAATTTCTATGGGTTAAGTGCAGGGTTGGGAGTGTACACTGGCTCACGTAGTAAGCAGGACTCTGGGATGGAGGTTAGCCAAACTATGTTCGAGACCTGAATGCTGCCTTGGGGCGAGGTTGAGCTCCCGTCCTTCGCTCCAGCTCCTGTCCGGGATATCAAAGGAGCCCCCAACTGCATATCCTCTAGGTAATGGTGATGTAACCCAGCTAATTCTTTCAACCCAGAAGTGCTTCAGTGCTTGTGACATGAGTGGGGTGTTCTTGCAGCTTTGACTGGAATGTCTCTGAGCATCCCATCTTTGATTGTGCAATCGTCTCTCTGATGATCTACCACCTTCCTGACTTCTGCTCCTATGAGCCACGGTGGCACAGTGGTTAGAGTGCAGTACTGCAGGCTACTTCTGCTGACTGCCGGCAATTTGGCAGTTCAAATCTCACCAGGCTCAAGGTTGACTCAGCCTTCCATCCTACCGAGGTGGGGAGAATGAGGACCCAGATTGTTGGGGGCAAGAGACTGACTCTGTAAACCGCTTAGAGAGGGCTGTAAAAGCACTGTAAAGTGGTATATAAGTCTAAGTGTTATTGCTATTGCTTTTAAGCCCAAGAGGAAGATATCACAAAAGAACTCAGGGCTCGAGAAATTATAGATAGTGCTCAATTTACAACCAGTCATTTAGTGACTGTTCAAAGTTACAACAGCACTGGGAAAAAGTGACCTATGACTGTTTTTCACACTTACGACCATTGCAGGATCCCCACAGTCATATGATCAAAATCTGGATAGCAATAGCAATAGCATTTAGACTTATATACCGTATTGCAGTGCTTTCCAGCAATCTCGAAGTGGTTTACAGAATCAGCATATTTGCCCCCAACATTTTACTGACCTCGGAAGGATGGAAGGCTGAGTCAACCTTAAGCCATTCAGAATCGAACTGCTGGCAGTCAGCAATGTTATCCTGCAGTACTACATTCTAACCACTGTGCCACCAGGGTTCTTCCTTCCTTCGTCTTCTTTCCTTCTTTCCTTTCTTTCCTTCCTTCCCACTTAGCAATAGCACTTAGACTTATATACCGCTTCACAGTGCATCACAGACCTCTCTAAGCGGTTTACAGAGTCAGCCTTTTGTCCCCAACAATTTGGGTCCTCATTTCAGCAACCTCAGAAAGATGGAAGGCTGAGTCGACCTTAAGCTGGTGAGAATTGAACTGCCGAACAGCTGGCAGTCTGTAGTCAGCAGAATTAGCTTGCAATGCTGCATTTTAACCACTGTGCCACCGTGGTTCTTGGATACTTGGTAGCTGGCATGTATTTATGACAGATGCAGAGTCCCTATGTCATGTCATCCCCTTCTGCGACCTTCTGACCAGCAATGTCAATGGGGAAGCCAGTTTCACTTAACAACCATATTGCTAAATTAACAACTGCAGTGTTTCACTTAACAACTGTGGCAAGAAAGGTTGTGGGGCAAAACTCACTGTACAACTAGGAGCAAAAATTTTAGGCTCAATGATGGTTGTTAAGTCAGCGACTAACTATATTGTCGACTTTCCCTTCTCTCTAGAGAAATCTAAAGAAATTCTGCAGTCGTTTTGGTGAAGATCTTCAAAAAAAGACCATTTGTACCCAGCTCCGGTGATGATTTTTTTTTTTTTTTTATCAAGTAAAAGCAAAATCTTGTGGAATGGTATTATTCTTCAGGAATAATACCAGTTTTGTGACATGGTACATATGGAGCAGCTGTCAAAAGCAAAAATATAATTACCAAGACAAACTGGATTTAATCAGAGTCCTCTGTTTAATAAACATGGGAACACAGCTTTAAGTAAACACCTCTCTGATTATTTTGGAAAAGGAATTTGGAGCAAACCAAACCAAAGCCAAAAATCTCTGCTCAGCTCTTCCAGGTTTGCAAATCATAAACCACAGCTTCCACTCGAATACAATTCCACTCGATCAGTCGAATTCCACTAGAATACAAACTGGGCGGATACAACCTCATAGATGACCCTCATTCTCTCAAGGACCTTGGAGTACTCATCTCAAATGATCTAAGTGCCAGAGCTCACTGCAACACCATTTCCAAAAAGGCATTAAGAGTTGTTAACCTAATCTTGCAAAGGTTCTTCTCCGGTAATATTGTACTGCAAACTAGGGCATACAAAACCTTTGCTAGACCAATTCTCGAATACAGCTCATCTGCCTGAAACCCGCACTATATATCGGACATTAATACAATTGAGCGACTCCAGAGGTATTTCATGAGAAGAGTCCTCCACTCCTTTGCTCACAACAGAATATCTTATGCCATCAGGCTTGAAATTTTGGGATTTTAAGTGCCTTTAATGACTGGCCTGCAATATCAATAATAACGAAGTTTTGTTCAGTTCAGAAGGCAAGATAGAATAAAAACAGCACAATAAATGAATGGAATGGAATGGAATGGAATGGAATGGAATGGAATGGAATGGAATAGAATAGAATAGAATAGAATAGAATAGAATAGAATAGAATAGAATAGAATAGAATAGAATAGAATAGAATAGAAGAATGGAATGAAGAATGGAATGGAATATAGAAAATAGAGTAGAGTAGAGTAGAGTAGAGTAGAGTAGAGTAGAGTAGAGTAGAGTAGAGTAGAGTAGAACAGAACAGAACAGAACAGAACAGAACAGAACAGAATAGAATAGAATAGAATGAAGAATGGAATGGAATATAGAAAATAGAGTAGAGTAGAGTAGAGTAGAGTAGAGTAGAGTAGAATAGAGTAGAATAGAATTAGAATAGAATAGAATAGAATAGAATAGAATAGAATAGAATAGAATAGAATAGAATAGAATAGAATAGAATAGAATAGAATAGAACAGAACATTGTTTATTGGTCAAGTGCGACTGGACACATAAGGAATTTGTCTCCAGTGCTTAAGCTCTCAGTATACATACAAACAACAAAGTAATGTATCCATAAGATACCATTAGGAGAAGGTAATATTAAAAGACATTTAGTTGCATGGGAGTTTTTTTCTTAAAATGTGAGATGGCCCCTTCTCCAGCTTGCTTTTCAAGGCCGGAGATAAATTCTTCTACAGGGAGAAAGGTTGTATCATACCTGGGCAGGGATGGAAGTGCGGGTGGGGGGAGAGAAAATGTCATTATGGCTCATTTCTTAATGCAATCTACCCCGCCATCTTCTGGTCATAGGATGCATTTACTCAACTATTTCTGTAAGGAGCGCGAACTGCAACTGATTTACAGAAGTCTGTTGAGTTGCTTATGTCCCAGTAAGAACAGGCCAATTTTACTCTGCTATTTATTCAGGGATGGGCTTCAAAATTTTTAGCAAGGGGTTTTCTGGCCGGTTGCTGGGTGGGCATGGCCATGGTGGGCGTGGCCTAGTCAGTCTCCTCCACCATAGCGGGGAGGGGGGGAGAGCATTTCTGCCCTCCCCAGACTCCAGAGGCTTTTCTCGAGCCTCCAGGACGGCGAAAACAGCCTCCCCAGGCTCTGGAGGCTGGAAGCAGGCCCGTTTACGGCCTTCCCAAACTTCCAGTAAGCCCATTTTTCTCCCTCTCTGAGCCTCTGTGCGAGCCCTGCACTTACCTGCATCCAAAACGGGCCATGTGGGGTCTCCTGGGAGGGGACAGGAGGGGAGGGCTGGGAGGGGCCAGCCAGGAGTGGGATTTGGGGTTCTCCGAACTGCACAGAATCTTAGCTAGAGGTTCTCCCAAATCTCTACGAACCCCTAGCAGCCCACCCCTGTATTTATTCCATAATATTTCACCAACTTTGCAGATTTTAATTTCCAAGATAGCATCTCCATGATATAACTACACAATCCATTACTCACAAAAGTAGCTTATCACATTTTAGCCTGGTAAAAAGATAACATAAACAGATTAACGGAGTTAATCTGAAGCATAACCTGTGCCTTGCTGGATCTGATCTCTAGACCAGTCTCTCCCATTCATTGATCATTCAGTGTGTCCAATGAATGTAGAAACTAGGGATAATTGAATAAACCATGGTTCAGTTTGAATTAGGATGATTCCTCAATATGTGTTTATTGCAGAGGAGCAAATTGGCTCCACTAAGGATCACTGGATTGATTTAATTGGACTACTTGGCTCTCCAAAGCATCTCCAAAGCATCAAATTGATCTAAACACTACTCATTCCATTTGATTTTTTTTAAAAAAAAGTACAGATTCTATATGGCTAGTTCTCAACTTATAACCACAATGGAACCCAAAATTTCTGTTGCTCAGTGAGACACTGCTTAAGTGAATTTTCTGACTTTCTTTGCCACATTTGTTAAGTGAATCACAGCAGTTATTAAGTTAGTGAACCAATTATTAAGTGAATCTGTCTTCCCTATGGACTTTGTTTGTGTTGTGGCCTGTCAGCGGCCTGTGCAGATTGTAGCTGATTCCAACAATGAGGAGGCTGGTGTGGTGCTGTGTTAGCAGCCTGTGTAGCTGGTGCTCGAGTAGGACAGTGAGGAGGCTGGAGAAGATGTGGTGCCAGAGGCAGGGATTCAGCCAGGGCCTTCAGAACCTTCAGAAGCTCCCTTAAGTGAAGAGGACGAAGACGAGGAGCCTCTTCTCAATGCACGGGTGCACAGGGCTGCCAAAAGGTAGGAGTCGCTCTTCAGGAGGAGGTCTCCTCAAGAGTAAGGCTTGGGGCTAATTGGCCACTCCCTTAGCCTATTTAAGAAGGAACGCTGCTTGCAACAAGCTGTAGAGAACAACTTTAGTTCACTCTCCTTCGTGTCTGCAAAATTGTTTCTGGGCTTTCTGCCAACTCTAGTAAGACTGTGATTACCTTATCTTAGCATTCTGGTAGGCTGTTAAGACAGTTCATTAACAGCCTTTGAATGATAAAGACTAAGTTATTTGAGTAAAATAAGCTTTGTATAGTTTGTGTGTGCTGCGTTCTTTGGGGTCCATAGCTGGGGCAGAACAGTTTGTCAGAAGTTCGCAAAAAGTGATCCCATGATCCTAGGATACTGCAACAATCACGAGTCCGTCGACAAGCATCTGAATTTTGATCATGTGACCTTGGGGATTCTGCAAAGGTCGTAAGTGTGAAAAATGGTCATAAGTCACTTTTTTTTTCCAGCGCCGTTGTCTATGGAGATTCTCAGGGCATGGTTGTCCCAAAGATTTTTTTTTTTCCAAAAGGCAACTGGACTTTCTGGTTTTTCTTTGAAGGTGTTTTCGCTTCTCATCCAAGAAGCTTCTTCAACTCCGACTGCAAGGAAAATAAATCCTCCCATGATCCAGTCAGAGCTGAAGAAACTTCTTGGATGAGAAGTGAAAACGTCTTCAAAGAAAAACCACAAAGTCCAGTGCCTCTTGTTCAGCGCCGTTGTAATTTCAAATGGCCACTAAATGAGCTGTTGTAAATTGAGATATTCCTAAGAGGGTGAAGATTTAGTGCATGCAAATTGATGCCTGCTTTTGTCTCTCTTGTATCAAGGTATATAAGCCACATCCTACCGGTATCGCAATTCCACATCACAATTCCAAACTTACCCGCCATTGCCAATGCGTCTTCCCGCGCGTCGTCTTCAGCGGGTTGATGGATATTCCAGGATGTCAGAGGAAGTGAGGCAATCTCTTCATAGGAAGCTAGCTTGACCATGTCCATGTGGCTGCTTCGGGGCTTGTACCACGGAATGAAACATTCTTTGCCTTTTTGGAAAATGTCTTTAATGATTTCGTTGGTCTGGACCTCATCTGGCATGCTCAGGAAGACCGCGATGCGCTGGGAAGCGAGGTAGCGAGGATGGGCCATCACCTGTTTTGGGAAAAGGAGAATCCGCAGTCAGATTTATGAAGGAATGCAGTGGTGGAATTCAAATGTTTTAACTACCGGTTCTGTGGGCGTGGCTTGGTGGGCGTGGTGTGGCTTGGTGGGTGTGGCAGGGGAAGGCTACTGCAAAATCTCCATTCCCACCCCACTCCAGGGAAAGGATAGTGCAAAATCTCCATTCCCACCCCACTCCTGGGGGAAGAATATTACAAAATCGCCATTCCCACCCGGAAATGGCATTTGCCAGTTCTCCGAACTACTCAAAATTTCCGTTACCGGTTCTCCAGAACCTGTCAGAACCTACTGAATAGCACCCCTGAATGTCAAACCAAGTCAATGTTTATTACAGTCAAAGACCAGAACAAGTTAAAAACTTCAATCTACGACCATAATTGAGCCCCAAATTTCTATTGCTGAGTGAGACATTGGCTAAGTGAGTTTGGCCCCATTTTGGGAACTTTCTTGCCATCAGTGAATCACTGTAGTTAATAACACGCTTGTTAAGTCAATTCAATCTGGCGTCTCCATTGACTTTGCTTGTGGTTAAAGGGAATCTCGTGACTCTGGGACACTCCAACCGTCGTAAATGTGAGTCAGTTGCCAAGCATCTGATTTTTTGATCACGTGACCGTGGGGATGCTGCAATGGTTGTAAGTGTGAAAAATGGTCATAAGTCATTTTTTTCCGGTGCCTTTGTAACTTTGAACAGTCACTAAATGAACTGTTGTAAGTCGAGGACTCCCTGTGTTCAGTTAAAATTTCTAGAATAAAATCAAAATAACAAATAACATCTATGTTAAATTCATATTTTGGCAGTCTTTGGCACATAAACAAAACATGGACTAAAATGATATAAAATATAATAATATAATATAATAAATATAATATAATATAATATAATATAATATAATATAATATAATATAATATAATATAATATAATATAATATAATATAATTATATTATATTATTCTTTAAATTGTGAAGGCCTATAGTTATTAAACTTTGGTATGTTTTTAATTTTCTGAACTACTTTGAAAGCTGGTTCGAGCAGGACAGTGGGGAGTAAATCAAATACACTATACCTCATTCTGAGCAAAGTCAAAGGTCATAAGATTTCTTATAATGCATTCATATTTTCCAAGCGCACTTGGCCCTCTCATTTCTATTGGGTGCTTCAATACTGCAACATGCCCGAGAGGTGTTTATACATACGACAGAGCTATCAATCATTATGATAAAATAGATTAAAATATGCTGGGAAATTATCCAACCACTGAAATGGTAGGAAATTGAAAGGTTCAGGTAGAAGAGAAAGCATTTATTTTGCTGGTGTTTTTCTCCTTGAAATATCCATTTTCCAAATATCTTAATATTCAGTAGAATAATCACGCTGGATTGACTTTCCTGCTGCTGCTGAATTAATGACTGGCTACTATTACTTGATGAATGTTTGTTTTGGTGACTGAACTCCTTACCTGTTTGCACGCTCCGATTATTCATTAATTCTGCTGATCCGGAATGATGAGAATATTTAAGTTTTGACAATCTTAGTACACTTTCCAGTATGATTTTCAGGGCTTTAGTGGTATAGAAATGGCCATTTTTAAATAATTTACCAAGGGCAATAATAATGAGTACAGAATATCCTGTATCTAAATAACACTGATTTAACTGCAAATATATTAGAATATATCCACATCTTCAATCAATCAATCAATCAATCTAATCAATCAATCAGAATAAAGCAGGAAGGGATTTTGGAGGTCTTTTAGTCCAGGGGTCAGCAACCTGCGGCTCTGGACCCGCATGTGGCTCTTTCACCCCTCTGCTGCTGCTCCCTGTCACTCAAAGTATGTGTCACAACCACCAATGCGCGACACCCGCCAGCATGCGATTTATTGAGCTTTTCAACCCCCGGTAGACCAACCATGGATAAATCCAAGAAAAGAAAAAGTATCAGAAGAAAACAATGTTGAATTTCAACTACATATGCTAGTTTTGTGGCCGCTCAAGAAATAGTCAGGGTTTTGTGGCTCCCGGTGTTTTCTTTTCTGTGGGAAACGGGTCGAGATAGCTCTTTGAGTATTTAAGGTTGCAGAGCCCTGTTCTAGTCCAACTACCTACATAAGCAGGAAACCCCATACTATTTCAAACAAGTGGCTGTCCAGTCTTCTTTAAAACCTCCAACCATAACTTCTGAAGGCAAAGTTTTTCCATGGGTTAATTGTTCTCACTGTTTCTCCTTAGTTCCAGGTTGCTTCTCTCCTTCTCTCCATTGTCTCTTGTCCTGGAGAATTATTTGATCCCTTTTTCTTTGTGGCAGCCTCTTAAATATTGAAATACTGCAGTCATGTCACTCCCAATTCTTCTTTTCTCTCGACTAGCCAAACCCAAACCCTGCAGCCATTCTTCATATGTTTTAATCTCCAAAACTTTAATCATCTTAGTTGCTCTTCTCTGAATGTTTTCCAAAGTCTCAACATCTTTTTTTTTTTGTAATATGGTGACCAAACCTGGATGCAGTATTCCAGGTGTGGCCTTATTAAGGCTTTATAAAGCGGTACTAACAATCCTCACGTGATTTCGATTCTCAAAATCAAAATGCTCAGTGGCTAGGACGCTGAGCTTGTCGATTGAAAGGTCGGCAGTTCAGCGGTTCGAATCCCCAGTGCCACGTAATGGGGTGAGCTCTCATTACTTGTCCCAGCTTCTTCCAACCTAGCAGTTTGAAAGCAGGTAAAAAAATGCAAGTAGAAAAATAGGGACCACCTTTGGTGGGAAGGTAACAGTGTTCCGTGCGCCTTTTGGCGTTGAGTCATGCCGGCCACATGACCACAGAGACGTCTTCGGACAGTGCTGGCTCTTCGGCTTTGAAACGGAGATGAGCACCGTCCCCTAGAATCGGGAATGACTAGCACATATGTGCGAGGGGATCCTTTACCTTTATTTAACCAAGGATTGTATTCACTTTTTGGATTGGTCCTGCACACTGCTGGCTCTCTCATGTTTATTTAATTGATCATCCATTAGGACTCCAAGGTCCCTCTCACGGTTATTGTGTTTGAGCAAGGTTTCGCCTAATCTGTATTTGTACCTTTGCATGTAACTTCATATGGTCGTTGTGCGCCATTCCATTTTATTAGCAGGCCGGGTAAGACGGATGTTCAAGGAAACAGAATTTAAAATGAGAAATTACCCAGTATAGAAATAATTCCCGCTGTCAGTATGCTACAGTTCTTAAGTGTATAAGCCTGTTTCAGGAATTTCACTTTCAATTCTGATTTTTGTGAAGCTGTGGAATATAATCGGTGGTTGATTTGGGTTGATTTTTCTACTTGCAAATGTATTCACTTCAGATTACTGTTCCTTCATTTTCACACATCATACAGTTTCTGTGGCTGTTTGAAGCAGAACAATCATTCCTGATCTGTACGAAAAACATAGGTAGGGTGAATTGACTCTTCCTAATAGCAGGATCTGCTTGCTACTTGCTTATTTTAGTCACTTTCAAGAAATGGAGGTAGTGACAGATTTTATTTTCCTGAGCTCCAAGATCACCGCAGATGGGGACTGCAGCCAAGAAATTAAAAGACGCTTGCTCCTGGGGAGGAAAGCTATGGCAAACCTAGACAGCGTACTAAAAAGCAGAGACATCACCCTGCCAACAAAAGTGCGTATAGTCAAGGCTATGGTTTTCCCAGTTGCAATGGATGGCTGTGAAAGTTGGACCATAAGGAAGGCTGAGCGCCAAAGAATTGAGGCCTTTGAACTCTGGTGCTGGAGAAGACTCCTGCAAGTTCCTTGGACTGCAAGGCGATCCAACTAGTCAGTCCTAGAGGAGATCAACCCTGACTGCTCTTTAGGAAGCCAGATCCTGCAGATGAAACTCAATGAGCAGGAAGGATTCACTGGAGAAGAGCCTAATGCTGGGAATGATTGAGGGCAAAAGAAGAAGAGGACGGCATGGAGAGAATGAGATGGCTGGATGGAGTCACTGAAGCAGTCGGCGTGAACTTAAATGGACTCCGAGAGATGGTAGAGGACAGGAAGGCCTGGAGGAACATTGTTTATGGGGTCACGATGGGTTGGACATGACTTCGCAACTAACAACAACTAGCAGGATCTGCTTGCCACTTGCCTATTTTAGTCAATTTCACATATAGTCTTGTAGGAAAGCTGAAACTTCTCAATTTCATATCCCCTTAGTCAGTTGCTCAATGAAAACAGAAAAAGAAAAAAAAATTCCCAGACTTTCATTTTCAGAATGAAGGATAAATTTTCCCTTAGCACCATTTCTGAGATGAAAGTCTGTAAGAGATTCTCAGTCATCCAGGTCATGGTTGTCCCAAAGGTGCTTTTTTCAGAAGGCAACTGGACTTTCTTGTTTTTCGTTTTGAAAATGTTTCGCTTCTCATCCATGAAGTTTCTTCAGCTCTGACAGGATAGTGGGGAATGGAAGGATTGATATCTTTTGATATGAGGCTTTTAGCTATACAATTTGGGATGAACACTCTTTGAATGCTGTGGGAGTAGGAATGGATTTTCAGAGGAAAAATTCAGGTGACCCTGAGGACATAGATAAACCTCCATGTGCTTCAAAGGCCCTCTAAAACAGGAGTCTTCAACCTTGCCGACTTTAAGACTTGTGGACTTCAACTCCCAGAATTCCCCAGCCAGCTTTGCTCTGGGAGTTGAGAAAAAACAAAAAACATCTGAAGCCCTGTTTGGAGGCTTTTTTTCTGAAGCTCTGTTTGGAGGTTTCTTTTCTGAAGCTCTGTTTGGAGGTTTTTTTTTTCTGAAGCTTCATTTCTGATGCTTTTTTCAGCCTCTGAAACCTCCTTTTGAGAAGCTGGGCTGGGTCACATTTGGAGTATAAGACCCTCTTTTGGGGGGTGCGTCTTATACTCCAAAAATACAGTAAATGCATGGCAAGTTTGAAATAAACTGAATTCAGCAATACACAGAATCAGGCTGGAAAGAAGCATGGAGACCTTGTACTGTTGAACTAGTCCTGGATTCTACACAGAATCTAGAACAGGATTCTAGTCCTGTTGAACTCTAGTCTAGTTCAAGGCAGGGGACTTTATACCATTCCAGTTAAATGTTGTCCGATCTATTTTTGAAAACCTCCAGTGTTGACTCAACTCCAACTCCCATCAACTCCAAGAGGCAAGCTGTTCCACTGAATAATTGTTCTGTCAGAAAATTTTTCCTTAGTTCTAGGTTGGGTCTCTCTTCAATGGTCTTCCACCCATTATTTCCTATCATGCCCTCTGGTGCTTTGGAGAATACGTCAATCCCCTCTGTGACAGCCCTTTAAGAACTAGAAGGTCTCATGTCCCCCTAATCCAGGGGTCTGCAACCTTAAACCCTCAAAGAGCCATTTGGACCCGTTTCCCACAGAAAAGAAAACACCGGGAGCCATAAAACCCTTCCCATGCCTATTTCTTGAGCGGCTACAAAACTAGCCTATGTAGTTGAATTAAACATTCTGTTTTCTTCTGAAACTTTTCTTTTCTTGGATTTATCCATGGTTGGAGTACCGGGGGTTGAAAAGCTCAATCAATCGTGTGCCGGCGGGTGTCGCGCATTGGCGGTTGTGACGCATATTTTGAGTGACAGGGAGCTGCAGCAGAGGGGTGAAAGAGCCACATGCGGCTCCAGAGCCGCAGATTGCTGACCCCTGTACTAATCCTTCTCTTCGATAGGCTAAATACTCCTAGCTCCCCCAATCACTCACAGGCTAAATGTCTACGGAGATTCCCAGTCATCCATGGTTGCTCCAAAAGTGCTTTTTCAAGTGGCAACTGGACTTTCTGGTTTTTCTTTGAAGACGTTTCGCTTGTCCAAGAAGCTTCTTGGATGAGAAGCTAAATGTCTTCAAAGAAAAAACAGAAAGTTCAGTTATCTCTTGAAAAAAGCACTTTTGGGACACCGATAAGCTAAAACACACCTAGCTCTCTCAATCGTTAGCCTCTGGACCTTTTCTCATCTTTGACTTTTATCTGTTAGGGCCCCAAAGACCCATTATAAAAGATGTTGAGAAGACAACCTGAAGCTCACGGTAGGAGTTCTGCAAAGCAGTTGTCACTCAGATGAAACAGAACACAATCCCCACACAGAAAGAGGCAACACTTGACTCAGTCAATGCTGTGTTTTCTTAAATGGATAGCTCAGCAGACTATAGCATTGTAATTAAGCACCAGCTGTCTGCAATTACTGTACTTTCGAATCTCAGCAGGCTCAAGGTTGACTCAGCCTTCCATCCTTTCTAAGGTAGGTAAATTGAGGACCCAGTTTGTGGGGGCAATAAGCTGACTTTGTATAAATATACAAAAGTACAAAAGCTATTGCTTAACGCATTGTAAACCGCCCTGAGTCTCCAGAGAAGGGTGGCATATAAATCAATTTTTTTAAAAAAATGGTAAAGGTAAAGGTTCCTCTTATACATATGTGCTAGTCATTCCCGACTCTAGGGGGCAGTGCTCATCTCTGTTTCAAAGGCAAAGTGCCAGTGCTGTCCGAAGACGTCTCTGTGGTCATGTGGCCGGCATGACTCAATGCCAAAGATGCATGGAATGCTGTTCCCTTCCCACCAAAGGTGGTCCCTATTTTTCTACTTGCATTTTTTACCTGCTTTCAAACTGCTAGGTTGGAAGGAGCTGGGACAAGTAACGGGAGCTCACTCCATTATGCAGCGCTAGAGATTCAAACCACTGAACTGCCGACCTTTCGATCGACAAGCTCAGCATCTTAGCCACTGAACCACCCTCTTTTTTTCTTACCCTCCCCCAAACTGCAGACAATGACAGCACATGCTGGATTCCTGTCAATTCTGAAAGCTACAATGTGGTTTGCTGAAGGAGAGTGCAGTGGGTGTTGGGGACACCACCTAAGGCGGATTCTCATGACCAACTTCAAGCCTGTGACTTCCCAAGCCAGGTTGAGCTTCCTTCTTTCCTTTCACTGGGAAGCTCTTTGGCTCCAAACAGGGGTGAAATCCAGCAGGTTCTGACAGGTTCTGGAGAACCAGTAGCGTAAATTTTGAGCAGTTCAGAGAACTGGCAAATACCTACTCTGGCTGGCCCCAGAGTGGCGTGGGAATGGAGATTTTGCAGAATCCTTCCCCTGGAGTGGGCTGGGAATGGGGATTTTGCAATATCCTTCCCCAGGGATTTTGCAGTATCTTTCCCCTGGAGTGGGGAGTGAATGGGGATTTTGCAGTATCCTTCCCTTGCCACGTCCATCAAGCCATGCCCACAGAACAGATTGTAAAAAAAAAATTGGATTTCACCCCTGGCTCCAAGCCTAGCCTTGCTTCCAAGAGGAGGAATAGGCAACGGGGACACAGAGCCAGGTCTTCCGTCTTGAATTCCCCGCTTCTGGAAGAAGGAGGACGCGAGCGCAGCGCTGGCTGGATGCCCCTTTCCAACGTTGCCAAATCCCCTCCGCGCCCACCCTGTGCCCCTTTTCCGAAGACCCTCCCTCTCTTCCTTGGAGGGCCAGGCCCTAGTGGCATATGGGGGCGGTGGTGGGAAAGGGGGAGAATTCTCAGTGGGGAGGGAGGGGAAATCCCCGGGTCTGCTAAGTTCTTTGGGCACCGCTTGGAGACGCGCGTGGGCGCACAAAGGTTGGCCGGGCTTTCCCGCTTTGGGGAAAGGTTTCCCCGGGGGTGGGGGAATTTCCTCGCGTTCTGCGGAGCTCGGTTGCCAAAGGCCCCTGGAAGGGGGATCGACCATCCGGAGAAAGCGAGCAGCGTCCGCCGTCTCTCCCCCACCCAAGCCACCCACCTTGCCGGCCAGCAGGCGCGACTGGCGCAGCTTCTCGGCTTCGCTCAGCCCTTTCAGGCGGCGCTTCAGCTCCGCTCGCAGGGCGCGCTTGGCTGCGTGCAAGGCTGCCATGTCGGCCGGGTTGGCAGCGGCGGTTCCTCCTCCCTCCGCCGGGCTCTCCATGTAGGACTGACTGCGAGAGCAGCAGGAGCAGCCTCGGTCGACCTCGGGGAGGCGCCCCGAACTCGGAGGAAGGGCTGAGCGGGCTTTGAGCGCCGGGAAGGCGGGGAGAAAAGGGAGCGCTCGCTGCTCCCCTCGGCTTGGAGAGATGCCAAAGCAAAGGAGGCAGCCGGCTCCAAGGTCCAAAGATGAGACGGTGGTCACTGATTTGTCACGGAGGAATGGGTTGGGTGGCTTTATTTTATTTTACTTTATTTTTTATTTGATTATTTTATTTGATTATTTATTTTCTTTTATTTATTTATTTATTTATTTATTGTTTTGTTTGTTTTTTCTTTTATTATTTTCTTTTGTTTTACTTTATTATTTTACTTTATTTTTTATTTTATTTTATCTTTTCTTTTATCTTTTCTTTTCTTTTATTATTTTCTTTTATTATTTTTTATTTATTTATTTTATTTATTTTACTTTATTATTTTACTTTATTTTATTTCATTATTTTATTTTATTTTACTTTACTTTATTATTTTACTTTATTTTTTATTTTATTTTATTTTATTGTTTTATTTTATTTTATTTTATCTTATCTTTTTATTTTATTTTATTTTACTTTACTTTATTATTTTATTTATTTTATTATTCTATACTATTTTATTTTCTTTTAATTTTATTATTTTAATTTTATTTTATTACAAAAAGGGCTATAGGTAGTTCTTCAATTTACAACAGTTTATTTAGCGACCGTTCAAAAATGACAACGGCACTATAAAAAGTTGACTGACAACCGTTTTTCACACTTAACGACCATGGCGGCATCCTCATCAAAAATCCAGAGGCTTGGCAAGTGGTTCATACTTATGACGGTTGCCGTGTCCCCGGGGGGGTGGGAGGGTTCCCCGGATCCTCTTTTTGGTGAACTTCTGAAATGCAAAGTCAATGGGGGAAACCAGATTCTCTTAACGACCGTGTGACTAACTTAACCACTGCCATGATTCATTGAACAACGGTGGCAAAATGGGGCCAAACTCACTTCATAAATGCTTCATTTAGCAACAGAAATGTTGGGCTTAGTTGTGGTCGTAACTCGGGGACTACCTGTATTTATTAAGCTATTGATGCCCTCATTTCAGACAAGCCTCTAGATTGCAAAACAGCACAGACATGCAGTTCTAAAGGCAAAGAATAAAAGGCAAAGAAAGAAAACATTTCAAAGATGATGCTGTTCCTGCAAGAATCGTCCCATGCGTGGAACAAACGGTTCGGTTTGTGCATCCCTCTTTCTGCAGCTTTCACCGTGGGCGGAAGGCAGCTCGCTGCAGTTCTTGGGCGATAACCATCAACCCTGCTGATAACGTGATGATCTCCCTTCCTAGCCGATGACGGGTGGTGATACCACTTAATTTGTTCCATGAGGGCCGTTTTCGTAGATGGTTTAATTGATTTGGCTTAGGGTATTTATTTGTGCACCCATCCTTTGTGGGTTGAAGCTGTAGTTTATGGTAGAGTGGTCCACCTTTTCACAGCTGGAGGTTATATATAAGACTAGCTGAATACCCGTGCTCCCCTACGAAATGATGTGATCGGGCTTGAAAAATTGACACTTAAAGAGTTTGAAAATTAATGGGTAGTTACGATTGGCCTCTCCTCTCCCCTTTTCTCCCTCAGGCTTGCTCTACAGAAGTCTCTCCTCTCTATCCCCTTCTCTCCCTCAGGCTGGCCCTATTGATTCTCTCCTCTCTCCTTCTCTCCCTCAGGCTGGTCCCATAGATCCTCTCCACTCCCCTTCTCTCCCTCAGGCTAGCCCCACAGAAGCCTCTCCTGTCCTCTCCCTCAGGTTGGCCCCATCGATTCTCTCCTTCTCTCCCTCAGACTGGTCCCATAGATCCTCTCGCATCCCCTTCTCTCCCTCAGGCTTGCCCCATAGAAACCTCTCCCCTTCTTTTCCTCAGGCTTGCCTCACAGAAACCTCTCCTCTCCCCCGTCTGTCCCGCGACCTTGCCCCACAGAAACATCTCCTATCCTATCCCCTTCTCTCCCTTGGATTTTCTAGCCTTTCTCCTTCTCTACATGAGGAGGACACAAAAGCCTGTCCTATGCTATCTCATTCTCTCCAGAGTTATTTTCAAGTTGGGAGGGGGTGTAGAATGTCTAACTAATTAGCATCAGAGTTTATTATAATAATATAGGAAATACTAATGCTCTGATGGTCATTTTGAAAAATCCTTTCTTAGTGAGCACCTAGAAGTAAAGAGGAATATATGTGGCAAAATTCAAGTTTGTAGGCTTTACGGTTCTGGAGATGTTGTGATTAATGCATGAGTGGTTTTTGCTTTTATATATATATAGATTTGGGGGGTGTTGGGGGGACAGGAGGTAAATGATTGTGCAAAAAAAAAAAGTTGGAGAAGGAGGTACAAACTTTGAGGCATGGGACATACTATTTTCCCCCAAAACATTCAATTTTCCCTCCGGAACAGGGTGATCCAGTTGCTCGGGGATCAGACTGTTCCCATCTGGAACACAGCAACCGATTTGTTATTCTGAGAGATTTACTTTAGATTTTCAGGAATGGCCAGAGTGCCCTGTTCAGAGAAAAATACAGAATGTTCCAGATGTAGAATGAAGATCATCCTGGAAGATGATCAAAAGAGGCTCCTGGATGACGGAAATGAGATTCACTCAACCCTAGCTTCTAGTTTTATAAAATCAGTTCTGTTGTACTCTGCATCCCTATTTACTGAACAAATTATGATTTAAACTCGTAATTCAAGATTATGTATTCAGTTAGCCATAATTAAACAAGCAATAGCCTTGCATATGTAGGCCCAAATAATGTTTAATAGTAGGGTTGGCTACCATTTACTAGTATAATGCCTATAGTCCACATGGTAAAGGTTGGAGGAGCTGTGGTTGAATGCAGCTGGATCTAAGCAACACTCTTAAGTTGTAATATTGGTTTGCTGGTACTTTATCATGTCCTGTGTGTCAAGCCATTGTGCTTCATGACTTATTTTGTGGCTAAAGAAATAATGATTTACCATGTCAGGTGTAATGGTATGTGAGAAAGACCTTGGAGAGTCAGGGTGAAGAAATGCTTCCTTTAAGAATAATCAGAAAAGAAAGGGCTTAGCCCTCAGCTGCATAATGGGTAGAGAAAGAGGCTCAAAAGGACCCTCCCTAGCTTCTCAGGCTGTATAGGAGACAGTGGGAGATTTGCAATTTCAGATTCGCAATATTGATGTAAATACCACCAGATGAGCTAATTCTACATCATTGTAAGGTCACTGCTTGACCAGATAGAAATAATTTCTATGCTGAGCATTTAAACCGTTCGTTTTACTGTACACTAATACCTGCAAGCAATTTCAGAAAAGAAATATATATATATTATAAATAACATATAAATAAAGTTTGAAATATAATATTCTTCCCCCTTTCCCTCTTGAGCTCAGTAGCGTTCTCAGTCTTCTGCTAAGTGGGAAGTCATCCCAATGTAACATCCTCAAGAAAAGCATTGACCAGGTTTATGAGTGATATTGATTGAAGATGGAGAAAACAGCCAAGATCTTTGTCTTCAAAGTGGATAGGGATACCCAGGAGCTTCTATCCTCAAATTTTGTTCTAAAGCCATTGTCCTGCAAGCAAAGAGAAGAGGATGATGAGAATCACTTTTGTCGAATGGTTAAGGCACCTGGCCAGAAACCAGGAGGTGGTAAGTTCTAGTCAGGCATAGAAGCCGTCTAGGTGATGTTGAGCCAATCATAGAAGTTCTAGTCCTGCCTTAGACATCAAAGCCAACTCTGGTGACTTTGAGCCAGTCCCTTTCTTTCAGCCCAACCCCACCTCACAGGGTTGTTGTGGGGAAAATAGGAGGAGGAAGGGGTACAGGTAGTCCTCAAATTACAACAGTTCGTTTACTGAATATTGTCAACTCGCAAAGCATCCTCGGCCTTGCTTTCAAGTTGCCATAGGCCAGGGGGATGGGAAAGAAGCCTGAGTAGCGTAGGGGGCGAATGCCTCCTACTAAAGGCAGCAATTAACATGCAGCTGCCTGTAATTCTGCGAGTTCAATCTTAGCCAGGCTCAAGGTGAACTCAGCCTTCCATCCTTTCTAAGGAGGGTAAATTGAGGACCCAGTTTGTGGGGGCAATAAGCTGACTTTGTATAAATATATACAAAAGTATGAAGGCTACTGCTTAAGGCACTATAAGCCGCCCTGAGTCTCCGGAGAAGGGCGGCATATAAATCAAATTAATAATAATAAATAATAAATAAAGCAGCAAAATGTCACAGCAGCCAAAGACAGATGCACATTCCATGCTTATGTCTCTCAAGGCTGTAGCCCAGGGTTACCTGCAGCAGCCGGTGGGGAGTGACCTCTACAACCCACAAAATTGCTCCGTTGGCTAATGTGATTGAAGACACACCCTGGGGGGAGTGGGGAAACAGCGTAAATTACATAGGGTCAGAGCTGGCTTCGCTTGGGAACGTGCTGATATGAAACTCCTAATAAATAAATGGATTCCTTTTGAAGCTTGGCTCAAGACTCATGATTTAATTAGGGCATCTGCATCCAAAACTGGATGCAGGATTCCAAGTGTGACCTTACTATGGCATTGTAAAGCCATACTAGAACTTCACATGTTCTTAGTTTTTTTTTTATTTATTTATTAGTTAGATTTATATGCTGCCCTTCTCCAGAGACTCAGGGCAGCTTACAATGCGTTAAGCAATAGCCTTCATACTTTTGTTTATACCTGCTTAGTAGGGCTTTCGTCCCTCCCCCCCCAAGTAGTGTTCTTTTTTATACAAAGTCAGCTTCTTGCCCCCACAAGCCGGGTCCTCATTTCATCTATCTCGAAAGGATGGAAGGCTGAGTCAACCTTGAGCCTGGTGAGATTCGAACTTGCAGTAATTGCAGGCATCTGGCAACTTAAGTGCTACTTTAACAGCACTTAGTCCACTGCACCACCAGGTTTTATCCCTCCGTTAGCGCAACCTAGAATTGCATTGGCTTTTTTGGCATACTGTTCACGCAATATGCTGTCCAGATCAACTAAAAACCAAGTTGTCAGGGTTCCAAGGAACACCCCCAACGAAATAAAGCTCTGAGGCCTGACGTTCCTCAAAGCTCCAATTTATTATTGGCAGTTAAGAAGCAAAAAAGAAAATTGTCTTCTAAAACTAAAGCTGATGTCACATAGCACCAGTGGTGGGTTGTCCCTGTTCTATAGAACTGGTAGTAAAACTGGCGGGAGGCTCCATCCACCAGCCCCAATGTCATCAAAACACTTCTGTGCATGCGTAGACGAGCACGTGCACAGCCCCGCTGCGAACCGGTAGTAAAGGTAAGCAGGACCCACCCCTGTATTGCATGGTAAATTTTGTTGAGTACTGAATGTGGTTAAGTCTTATTTGGACCTTAATAGTATAACAGAAGCCCAGTTCTCTTGGTTATTATTTTGGCTCAGTCCATGGCCTGAAGCCAAGCTGACCACAATCAACGAGGTTGATTGTTTATTACAGTGTGGCTTAAATGATTGAGGAGAAATAGGCCCTCGGTTGCCATTGCTATTTTGTAGACATTGAATGGAAACTCCCAAGTATGCTTTAGATGTAGATGTGGCTCTCAGATACACCCACCAGAAATCTCACTGCAGATCAAGATTAATAGGGAAACAGCCATATACAGGAATTGAGAATTGCTATAACTCCCTGAAAGGAAGATTAGGGGTTCCCCCCAAACATCAAAGTGAAAAAGACATCTTAGATTTGCAGAGAATACAGTCTTTTTCTATTTGATTCCTCTTTGGGGAATTCTGAATCTTAAATGCAGGATCATTTTTCTTTTCCTTGACTACAGTGTGTCCTTGAAATGAATGGAGATGAGTCCTTTTTCTGAAAGATCCCAGCAAGGCTGCAGTTAATGGGGAATCAATATTTTCAGGATTGCATTGCAGGTTGCCAGTATCTCATCTTTTGCCACGTTTCTTAGGAACAAAAAACAAAAAAAAAACCCCAGGCATTTTGCAAGTTCCTCTTCCCCTTGAGGAAGAGGAAAATGCTACCATGTATTTCTTCTGCTATGGAAAGTTTCTTTTACTGTGTTTCAAGGCAAATAATTAGCAAACCTAAAACCTCAAAGCAGGCAAGCCAGAGTTTGATTTAATATGTAACGATGCCTGAGTACCTGGAAGACTCTACTAAAACTAAAAGAAATGAGGGGTAGGTAGGTAGGTAGGTAGGTAGGTAGGTAGGTAGGTAGGTAGATAGATAGATAGATAGATAGATAGATAGATAGATAGATAGATAGATAGATAGATAGATAGAATTTTAATAAATGCAATTACCCATTCAAAAACAAAATTTCACTGAGTTCCACAGTATTATTACTACACTATTGAATTTTTCTGATCTTTAGGAATAATCTTGCCCATATTGCATAGAAATAAAGTCTTTGAACTCCGTGGGGTTGATTGTTCTATTGGGTTGTAGTATCGGGTTGTACTTTATAAGACAATACAGTAGTGGCCAAAATTATGGAAATCTTTTGGCAAAATGTATTTTCTAAAACTAGCTAATAACACCCCTTTTTTGGGGGGGAGTAGTACGATAAAATTAATATATCAATGGAAAGATAATTTAATTAAGAATGTAATGCAGTAACTTTTATGAAGGATTTGCTATTAGAATAGCAGTTACAGTATAAAGAAGAAAAGTGAAACAGGTAGAACAAATGAGATATACTCAGTTAATACTTAGTTGGGTAACCTTTAGCATGAATTACGGCCTTACAATGTCTTCCCATGGAGTGAACCAAGTCTTTTAGTTCTGCAGCTGTTATAATGTGAAACCAAGATTGAATGATGGCTTCTATTAATTGGGTTTTATTGCTGGGTCGCTTCTGACTAACAAGTTTCTTTAGACGGCTCCATAGATTTTCAGTTGGGTGACGGTCTGGGCTATTCCCAGGCCATTCCAGCAGTGGAATAGGATTATCTTGAAACTCCAAAAAAAGAGGTGTTATTAGCCATCAAACCTCAAAAATACACTTTTGCCAAAAGGTTTCCACAATTTTGGCCACTACTGTATTTACTAGAATATTCATTCAAACCCCTCGTCACTAATGTGAGTCTTCCATTTCAACATGCAAGTAGATTTACAGATGTCCCTTATATTTATTCTGAGTCTATTTATGGATACCACACACAGCACTACTGATATAAGGTAAGATTGAAGCAAACGCTGCAGTAACTTAGACGTTGAGAGATCAGCACAAAAATTCAGTATTGTTAAATCAATATAAAGATGTGTTGCATTATTACGAGCTGTTAAATTAATATTCAATTCCATGAGCTTTTGGTCTTGCATTTTGCATGAAAAATTAGTGATAATAAAGGGCAAATATTGAAGGCAAAAGAGAAGGGGATGATAGAGGAGGAGATGTTAGATAATGTCAGTTTGAGTTTGGGCAGACTCAGAGAAACAGCGGAGGACGGGGGCTGGCATGCTGTGGTCCATGGGGTCTCGAGCACAACTTAGCATCTCTGAACAACAAAAAAGGCTGAGAAAACTTACCCATCCTCCATTCTCACTGATCCACTTTCCTTTGGTGCTCATGATATAGTCTGTGATGAAATAAGAGATCTGTTTCAAGTTTTCTTTTGCCAAAGGTCCTTGGAGTTTTTTAGCCAGGATTCCGCCGAACAGGAATATTGTCAGGATGCGTCCCCAGTTAATTTTCCCATCTTCAAATTCGTTTTCCATCACTTGATTGAAAATGTTACTAGCTTCTTCTACAGAACGAATCTCCAGTGAGTCCACGTAAGGTCTCAGGTTGCTTTCGACTTCTTTCTGCGCTGAAGATCCGGCTTTCCGTAGGACTTCAGCCACTCGGTTTGGGGCCGCTGCAAGTTGAGCCTCTTGACAAATGTATTTCAGGTAATCTTGAACCAAGGTGTTCACATAAAGGAAATTGTAGCTTTCCATTTGAAAAAAAAAATTAAATAACTGCAGAGAACAAAAAAAGAAGAGAAGGACTTGATTCTCAGCAGAGCTTTTAAGAATGAGTGGCCTGTCGCTCGGCAGTTCACAAAATAACTTCAGGTTTTTCCATCTGAGGGTGGAATTTTCCTTTTTTTTTTTTTTTTTTTTTGAAAGCCTTGTCAATAATCATCACTGCGCGCATAAAATATCCATATGTAAATCAACATAGCACATGTGATTAGGAAGTGAAAGTTTTGTGATCTGAGGGAGGGAAAAATACAGCAGCTGTGTAGCTGAGCCTTCTAACATGATTTATTCTCGAAATGCAATTTAGAGGAAGTGTTGAAACCCTACTATATCAAATAAAACATCAAATAAAAGCTGGTTTAAGGTTACCAAATCTAGGCAGCTTATACTGATACAAGTACCATGTGTTGGATAATATTTCGATGTTTCACTAACGTACTTGGAACATGCAACTCACACTCTGTTTCTCTGTTTTCCGTTTCTTGTATGACAAGGTTTTAGTTTCCATGGGGCATGGGTTTTTTTCTACACCAAGCACAGCTGAGAACATATGGGACTCTTGTAATTGTAATTATTGATATCAATTGGTACATTAATATTGCCTTGATTAATTAATATTAATTATTTATAATAATTACAACAGTGACCACAGCTGTTGTATATTGATTTTTGTCTCAATATACAACCTTACAAAAATCATAAAATAATGGGATCCCCAATTATAACTTTTTATCGCCAACTATAATCTCATAGATACCGACCTCTCATTTCTTGATTGGCAAATTCTATTCACTGGCTGTAATACTGCCGAAGACCATTATAACATTTTTTTCTTCGAAATCAAAAGAGTCATTAAACTATACATACCACTAATAACCCCCAAAACCAGAAAAAACAAATTACCCATAACAATTATTAATTTTATACGTATCCATTTCATGTATTCATAATTTTTTTTAAAATTTGATTTATATGCCACCCTTCTCCAGAGACTCAGGGCGGCTTACAATATGTTAAGCAATAGCCTTCATACTTTTGTTTATTTATACAAAGTCAGCTTATTGCCCCCACAAACTGGGTCTTCAATTTACCTACCTTAGAAAGGATGGAAGGCTGAGTCAACCTTCAGCCTGGTGAGATTCTAATTTACGGTAATTGCAGACAGCTGGTCTTTAATCACAATGCTTTTAGTCTGCTGAGCTATCCAGGCTCTTGTTTATACTTTTATCTGTTATCTAATACATGCTTGACAAAATAAATAAATAAAATAAACATATCCATGTGATAGTTATTTAAGAATGGGAAAGGTATAGTTCCCCAAATCAAGGAATACCAGACAGACAAACTGCCAAACAATAAACAACAACCTAATCCAGGAACCACCAAGAACTCTCCCATCAACACTGACAGGACAAGGCATGAGTATGCCAGCACAGTTCTTCTAGCACTGATGATGGTACCTAGTTGAGTAATGAAATTTCGGCAAGAAAACAACCATGCTCAGAGAGAGCACCAAGGATCCCACAATTCAACCGGAGCTACCAATGTTACTTTCTACTGGTATTCTATCATTCGCAGCTAAGTTTTTTTCTCCTCGGCTTTTTTTCCAATTAGGGCTACCGTATTTGGGTATAAAGGGACACATTGGCTCAGTGGCTAAGACGCTGAGCTTGTCGATGAAAAGATTGCTACTTCAGCGGTTCGAATCCCTAGTGTCACGTAACGGGGTGAGTTCCCGTTATTTGTCCCAGCTTCTGCCAACCTAGCAGTTCGAAAGCACATAAAAAAATGCAAGTAGAAAAATAGAGACCACCTTTGGTGGGAAGGGAACAGCATTCTGTGCTCCCTCGGCGTTTAGTCATACCAGCCGCATGATCATGGAGATGTCTTCAGACAGCGCTGGCTCTTCGGCTTTGAAACGGAGATGAGCACTGCCCCCTAGAGTCGGGAACGACTAGCACATATGTGCGAGGGGAACCTTTACCTTTACCTATTTGGGCTGAAAAAAAACCAGGCATCCAACAGATGGCAGCAAAGATTTCGATATCTCTCTGTTGATATCTAACAATCATCCAGACATCAATAGCCCTATTTCTAACCCCCTTTTTACTTTCTTCTTTATAGGGAAGATTAGAGGGCTCTCACCCAAGGCTGGAATAACTTTGTTGAAGGCCTTTAAAAATTTGGGGAAAAGGCTGCCGGTTTCTCTGCCTGGCTTTGAGCTCTTTCGAACAAAGTTGGGCTAAGGCCAAAAAATAATGTACATCCGTCTTTCGTGAAAAATAAATAAATGTGCACATATATAAAGGATTGCCCCTTTAAATCCTATCTAGCATCCTTTAACTTTTGCCCAAAAGGCAATGGAACTTTTTGTTCCTTTTCATTTTGACACGACGAAACCAAACACCCTTTCTAGTACACATAATTTGATGATTTAATGCCACCGGGGAAGTCCCAGCTTGTCACAGAGATAATAGAATAAATTTATGACAATGGTTCTGTATTCATTAGATAAGTGGGTTGCATCCTGTGCTGGAAAAAAGCTGAAATAACAAGAAGTTGGAAATTCCCAGTCTTCCCATTTTATATCTGCTATTCTCTAACAGCCCCATTCTCTGTGTTTGCTGAAGCATCTACTGGAGTCCTTGTGTCACTTGAATCAATAAGATGTTGCTCCTGCTGAATTCACACACACACACACACACACACACCTATTCACAAAAATGTCAGGAAACCATTACAGAGGAACAAAGTCCAAGAACCATGTTCAGAGATGGTTATGACATTACCCAGATGATGATGTCAGTTATGTAGGAGGTTGCAAGAGCCCTGGTGACACAGTGGTTAGAATGCAGTATTGCAGACTGACTCTGCCCAGAGCCAGGAGTTCGATTCTGACTGGCTCAAGGTTGACTCAACCTTCCATGGTCAGTAAAAAGAGGACCCAGATTCTTGGGGGAAATCTGATTCTGTAAACCGCTTAGAGAGGACTGTAAAGCACTGTGAAGCGGTATATAAGTCTAAGTGCTATTGCTAAATGGGAAGAAGGAAGGAAAGAAGAAAAGAAAGAAGATGAAGGAAGGAAGAACCATGGTGGCGCAGTGGTTAGAATGCAGTACTGCAGGATAACTCTGCTGACTACCACAGTTCGATGCTGAATGGCTGAAGGTTGACTCAGCCTTCCATCCTTCCGAGGTGGGTAGAATGAGGACCCAGATTTTGGGGAGCAAGAGGCTGACTCTGTAAACCACTTAGAGAGGGCTGTAAAGCACTATGAAACGGTATATAAGTCTAAGTACTATTGCTATTGCATCACAAGCCTGGGGGGTCGTAGAGTAAATGCAAAGTAATAAATATTTCTAATTAAAGAAGAAGGAACTGTAGAGGACCATTAAGTTCAAAACTTAGAGTTATTAACTGCCTTTCCAGTTATGCTCATGCCTTCAAGTTTAGTAAACTACCCTTAAGGTTTATAAAGCACAATCAGCCATTACACCAAGGTGAAATATTATGATGCTGCTTTTTATTTGTTTGTTTTGGTTTGTTCTTTTTGGATTGGGACATAACAATTACTGTTTTGTTATAGAATATTGTACATTTTCAGCCACCGTGGGTGCATATGGCACTGTTTACAGCTTAATATGAACCAGGGGTGAAATCCAGCAGGTTCTGGAGAACCGGTAGCGGAAATATTGAGCAGTTTGGAGAACCGGTAGCAGAAATTTTGAGTAGTTCAGAGAACCTGCAAATACGACCTCTGGCTGGCCCCAGAGTGTGGTGGAAATGGAGATTTTGCAGTATCCTTCCCCCGCCACACCCACCAAGCCACACCACGCCCACCAAGCCACGCCCATAGAACCGGTAGTAAAAAAAAAAAATTGGATTTCACCACCAATATGAACCCAGTAGTGCTACAGACTACAAACCACAATTAAGCAAAACCAGATCATTGAATACTGAATTTGTGATGGAGATAAGTTTTGGTTCAAGCATACCTTTACCATAATAATGATGATGATGATGATGATGATATGGGCGGGAGGGGGAAGCATATGTAATTACTTGCAGCTGTCTGGCTTTGCAGGACTTGGGCTGTTCCTGCATTCACAGAATATACAGTATATCTGATACATATTTCAAGCGAATAAGAATTTTTGGCAGCTCTGTTCTGGCTGTGTTGCAGGAGACTGCCACCTAGCAGCAAACGATAGATTTTTCAAGTCAGCAAGAGATACTTCCTCTAAGAAGTAACACATGCCATTTTTAAAAACAGGGTATGATGGGGTGACGAACCAAAATATAAGGAGACACAGTTTTGCAAATCATGAAAGTCTTGCCGTATGTTCATTGGTTCTTGAGAAACAAGGCAAGCAACTCACCGTATAAACAGATTTATCACCAAAAAGGCCTCTCTCCAGTCCCCACCCAATCCCTTCCGTTGACGTGAGAAACGAAGATTGAGAATCACCAGCTACCGACAGAGCAGAAAATGGCTTAAATTCAGTGGCCATGAAGATTACAAAATGGTGGGTTCATTTTAATTGCGTTGCTTCAGCATAGATTAAAAACTGCCATTAAAGGGGATCAAGAACCAAGCATTCTATTAATTTATCTAATTTAGTGACATATATTCTGGCAACGTGAATGGACACTCCCCATCGCTAGCTCGGCTGGGTCTCGTGCGCAGAACATTTCACCTAACGATCCTATCTGGATCCCATTTTTTAAAAAAAGAAAGAAAGAAACGATTAACATTTAGAACGGACTGTACCCGGGATTCTCATTTAATGGTCAAGCAAATTAATAACAATTGGGTATGTCAAGTCTCCTCTTCCATTCAGACAAGCATTTCACAAAAAATAAATAAATAAAAAAATCCAGAGAGATGAGATCAGCAGGCAAGAGAACAGAACAGGCTGAGTTCAGCCAATGGGTCAAACCATAGTTTGTTTAACTACTGTTTGACTGAATAAATGATACGGTCTTTAAACCTCTGCAGGGCATCAGGTCAAGCTGTTTGTGGGATCCTCAGATCTGATAGGGAGGGTCTCTAGGACCACGGAACTGTGTTTTTCACTGTCGCAGTGCCTGCCCAGGAGTGGGATTCAGCCGGTTCCGACCGATTCGGGCAAATCGGATGTTAATTTTAATCCGGTTCACTGAACCAGTAGTTGCAAGGACTGGCTGACCAGCCCACCCCATCCCACCCCTCCCAGGACTCTCCACATGGCCCGTTTTCGATGCCAGGTAAGTGCAGCGCCTGCATGGAGGCTCTGGGAGGGCAAAAAATGGGCCTCCCAGAAGTTCTGGGATTCTGGAAAGGGACCTGTTTCCAGCCTTTGGAGGGCCTCTTGAGCCCAAGGGAAGCCATTTTTGCCCTCCTGGAGACTCGGGGAAAGCCTCTGCAGCCTGAGAGGCCAAAAACACCCCTCCCCTACCGCCATGGTGAAGGAGGCTGAGTAGGCTACACCTCCATGGCCATGCCCATCCAGCAACTAGGCAGCATACCGGTTGCTAAAATTTTTCAATCCCACCCCTGTGCCTGCCCTATAGAATTTCTTCCCTTCTGAGATTCAGAAGACGTTTTCTGGGTCAGTCTGGAACCTTACACTGGGGCAGAAGATGTTGTGACCCAGGCTCATGTAGTTAAATGCAAAACAGTTCCAAAAAAACCCCCAAACAGATTTTATTAAAACAGCTGAGAATTAACTCATTCTCAGCGTATTCAAAATGAAATGAAAGCAAAGTCCTTAAAACACCAGTCTTTAGTTTATCTCTGACTTTGGGATAATTAGGCAAACTGCCAAAGGCTTTTCTTGGCAACAATTCAGGAACAGAAGAAATAACTACAGCCAAACAAGAAGCAATTCTCTCAACAGTTGTTTTCTGGCAAAGAGGCCAAGAGCCATTGCTGGCCTTTTAAGCCTTATGGGAGGGGCCAATCATCTCTTGGCCCTACTCCTGAGCCTCTCTGCTTTAGCTGCTCTCGCCTTCTGGCAGCTCTTCTCATACATGCACTAGTAACAGGCTCCTCCTGTTGCTCCACCTCTCTACTGTCAGCTTCTGGAGGCTCTGAAGTCCGCACATCTCTCCCCGATGGCTCTGGCCCCATCTCTGCCTCTGATGTAGAGCCCTCATCTGGGCCTTCCCCAGCCTCCAGGACTGGCCCATGTTCTTCCTCAGCCTCATCGCTGTTGACTCCGCTGCCAGCTCCATAGGCTGCTGGCAGACCACAACAGAAGATGAACTCGGTGGCCTAAATATCCCCTTCCCGCTCTACATTATAGCAACAGTGGATTGTCACTGTTACAACACCAATGGCTGACGTATTGTCCCTTTTCTGGATTGATATGCTTCCTTCTCTGTTTCCCAATATTGTTAGCGATCAACATCACTCAACAGATGACAACACAATCGAAGGCACACTGACTCACCTTCCCACAGACTTGAGCAAGATCAGGGCTTACAACTTGTACAACACCTTCCACATTTCAAAGGTCCTGAAGTGACTAGCCGGGATGGCTCTCTTTTTGATTTTTTTGGAGAGCAAGTGGATCAGCTGTTTCTCAATTTGCTTTGAGCCACGCAACTCTCTTATGGGCATCGTGACTCTTCCAATAGCTCAGGAAGTGGACAGAAACAGATTCTTCCTTCACAGCTGGATGCTTTGTTGTTGTTGTTGTTGTTGTTGTTGTTGTTTTCTTTTAAGGGAAAAGCATGAACTCCCATCTTTTGGGGTTTTTTTTTTTTTTTTTTTACAATGTCCTTTGTTGGAAGAAATATCCATCTAGTTCAAGTTCCAAGCTGGGAGAAAGACACTGGAAATGTGGAGGCTGATTGGAAAGATGGTTTAATGATGAAGCAGAACCACTAAGCATATGTGATTCTGGTGCAGTGGACACATGGAGTTGAGAGCGAGGGGTATTTATACCTTCTCTTGAGCTTTGCACTTGAACTTCCTGTTCCTGTGCAAGAACATGTATTCTATTGGCTGTTACAGGGGTCATAGTTGGCTCTGTGGGTTGTCTGAGCTCTCAGGTTTGGTTGAAGTTTGGACTTGGATGCAACGTCCTTAGGAGATTGTGCAAGGTAGTGAGCTCTGCTGCTAGTGAGTTAATCCTATTATATCCTGGAGGTTCATGTCTTAATCCCATCATCCTGGATCTGAAGGTCTTTTGTTTTGTAGATAGGATGGCCCAGTCTTTCTTAAGGGGCAAAAAAATATCTACTGGGGGGGGGGGGGCGGGGAGCTCTTAAGAAAAGTGGGGGTTGTCTCTTTCTATCTCCAAGAGCATGTTTCTCCATTCCTCCTTTAGGGAAATATAATATTCTGACATTTTAATATTTCTCAAAATATTCCATTCTTCTAAGAGAGGGGGATCTTCAGGGGTGAGCTGCTGGGGGTTCAGGAGAACCTCTAGCTAAGATTCTGTGCAGTTCGGAGAACCCTCAAATCCCCACTCCTGGTTGGCCCCAGCCATCCCAGCCCTCCCCTCCCCAGAGTCCCCACGCGGCCTGTTTTGGATGCAGGAAAGTGCAGGGCGCATGTGGAGGCTCAGGGAAGGTGAAAAGCACACCTACAGGAAATTTGGGAAGGCCAGTAACGGGCCCGTTTCCGGCCTCCAGAGCCTGGGAGGCTATTTTCCCCCTCCCGGAGGCTTGAGGAAAGCCTCCGGAGCCCAAGGAGGGCCAACCCCACCCCGCCTTGGTGCAGGAGGCCAACTAGCCACACCCACCATGGCCACGTCCACCCAGCAACTGAGCAGAGAACCCCTTGCTAAAGTGTTTGAGGCCCACCCCTGAGGGGTCTTCCCTCACCTTCTTTAGACAAACATCTTTTTCAAGCTTGATAGCAAACCATGGCAGTCTTCAAAAATGTTCAGCAGACAGAGATAACTGGAATTCCCTTTAGGAGTGTGTAGTACATGCTCGTTCAAAGGGGAACAAGAAAAGTTTAGATGTGGTATGGTGAGGGGCAGTGGTGGGTTTCAAACTTTTTTATTACCGGTTCTGTGGATATGGCATGGTGGGCGTGACATGGCATGGTGGGTGTGGTTTGGTGGGCATGGCAGGGGAAGGATACTATAAAATCTCCATTCCCACCCCATTCCAGGAGAAGAATACTGTAAAATCCCCATTTCCTCTTATCAGCTGGAACTCGGGAGGCAGAGAATAGATGGTGACGGGGCCAGTCACAATTTTTACTTTTTTCTCCGAACTACTCAAAATTTCTGCTACCGGTTCTCCAGAACTTTTCAGAACCTGCTGAAACCCACCTCTGGTGAGAGGTGATGGTGAGTGGGTCCATCAGATACGATCTAATGAACTAGGATGGTTCAGTGAGAGTTTTCCATGCTCTGTGGTTTATTAGGAGGAACAGACTGCTGATCAGCTGCTGTTTCTCTGTAGGCTTGGGAGATCTGCAAGCAGTCAAAACCCATCAATCCAACCATGCTTTCAAGCAGAATTGGAAAAGTTGCGTGACCAAAAGTCTTGCTGTCTAAAAAATACCCACAGAAACCGTTTCTCACAGGACCCATTTTATGAAATAATGCCACTTTCCAAAGAACTTGATGCCCTCGTACATTTCAGACGTGTGTTGGACAGGCTTCATTGTGCAACCATCTCCTTTTTTTAAAAAAATTTGATTTATATGCCGTCCTTCTCCAGAGACTCAGGGCGGCTTACAATGCATTAAGCAATAGCCTTCATACTTTGGTATATTTATACAAAGTCAGCTTATTGCCCCCACAAACTGGGTCCTCAATTTACCTACCTTAGAAAGGATGGAAGGCTGAGTCAACCTTGAGCCTGGTGAGATTCGAACTTACAGTAATTGCAGACAGCTGGAGTTAATGACAATGCATTAGTCTGCTGAGCTATCCGGGCTCCTTGAATATAGTCTAACTGAGTTTCCAATAACAAACAGTCAGGTCTCTTAGGAAAGCTGGCACATTGACAGCTATGAAATCAACAGCCTGTATGGGTGAAGTCACTATTGTGTGGCTCTTCTAAGTGCAAATGACTAGCTATAAGGGTATGTACCTGAGATCGTATCTGAGATATCAGAGAACCCACCCAGTATATAAAAGTATTCAGGTTGCTAGCCAGGCTGCTCTTGCAGGTGTGATGTAATAATAATTGTAGAAGGTAACAAAACAAGACCTGTAAATAGACACAGAATGACCGAGGTAGCACCAATAGTAATAGGCATCCCAAAACAATTGGAGCATCATTCGAATACCATTGGCATTGACAAATTTCACATGATTCAATTGCAAAAGGCAGCTTTACTTGGAACAGCTTACATCCTGCAACAATATCTATTAACACCATTGGAATCTGGTCCGGTTCCAGAAGAAAGGTGCTGGAAATAAAATGGAGACTGACTGGCTACAAGGAAAAAAGGCTTATTTAGAATCTAGAAACTTCATTGACATAAGCCATGTTTCTGGAGTGGCTCATCCCTTGCCTTAGGAATGGATGGATTTTTATAGGGTTCTGAGATGCTCCTAGGCCCAGGGCAGGGGTCTGCAACCTTAAACACTCAAAGAGCCATTTGGACCCATTTCCCACAGAAAACACCGGGAGCCGCAAAACCTGGGTGGGTGTGGCCAACTCAACGTCACTCACTTCCACCAGTCACATGACCCTGTGACCCACATGCATCCTGGCAACGAAATACCTACAGAAAACAGCCTCAGCTCAAGAAACACCAAAAACTCAACCCTGAGCAACATATATTCTCTCCTGTAGGCTCTGTAGACCTCTATTCTTGCAAACTTTAGAAAAAGTGCAGAGAAGAACAACCAAGATGATTAGGGGACTGGAGACTAAAACATATGAAGAACGGTTACAGGAACCGGGCACGGCTAGTCTAGTGAAGAGAAGGACCAGGGGAGACATGATAGCAGTCTTCCAATATTTGAGGGGCTGCCACAGAGAGGAGAGGGTCAAGCTATTTTCCAAAGCATCCGATAAGGAATAATAGATGGAAACTGACCAAGGAGAGATTCAACTTTGAAATAAGGAAAACGTTTCTGGCAGAGAGAACAATCAACCAATGGAACAGCTGGCCTTCAGAAGTTGTGGGAGCTTCATCACTGGAGGCTTTCAAGAAGAGACTGGACTTCATTTGTCCAAAATAAGTACAGGGTCTCCTGCCTGAAGTGGTCAGAGTGCAGCCCTGCAGGCTACTTCTGCTGCCTGCAATTTGGTAGTTCAGGTCTCACCAGGCTCAAGGTTGACTCAGCCTTCCATCCTTCCGAGGTGGGTAAAAGGAGGACCCAGATTGTTGGGGGCAAGAGGCTGACTCTGTAAATCGCTTAGAGAGGGCTGTAAAGCACTATAAAGCAGCATATAAGCCTAAGTGCTATTGCTAAATGCAATTGAGGAGGACGCTGGAGCAGATGACCTACAAGGTCCCTTCTGACTCTGTTATTCTATTCTATTCAAACATCTGAAAAGCGTTTCTGGAGGGGAAAAAAAACCCGATTCCCCTTCCCTTTTGTTAGAGAGGAGAAGGATAAAGAGGGTGACCTCACATCGAAGTCATAAAGCTCAGGCTGACATCACTGCCCTGCTGCTTAAAAGGACATTTGTTCACAAGGCAAGCCGCGAGAAAGGAAAGAACGTAAAGCTGTCGTGAGGGTAGAAAGATGAAGAGGGAGAAGGGGCGAGGTTATAAGAGGGGGCGTGCTAAAGATTTGATGTCCTCAGATGCCTGACAATCACTTTCTGCCGTCAGCTGTACCATTTGCTCTTAAGGTTTTTCTTTTTTTAACCCCCCCTACGTTTCGGCAAGTGTGATGTTAAGGATCAACAACGGCCACCTCCATCCATCCATCCAAGTCCTCTCCTCTAGCTTCCCTGTATGTTTGCCTACGAAGTCCTGCCTGCCATGTCTTGTGAACGGTTGATGTGAAAAAAAGGGTGAGTTTTTCTCCTGCAGAGATCATCAGCGTTTCTCTTTCTAGAGGGGAAGGGTTCACGCACGGGTTAAGCTCGGGGTAGCGGTTTGCTGGCTTGGGGCCTCGCCTGTCACGTGAACTCGGTGGTTACAGCTTGTAAAACAGAGTCAAAGGTTTAATAAAGGGGAATATTTGTAGCTCAGGGTTGATACAGGGGTGAAATGTAAAATTTGTTACTATCAGTTCTGTGGGTGTGGCTTGGTGGAGGGGTAATGTGACTGGGTGGGCGTGGCCAACTTTTTTTTAAAAAAATAGCTTCAAAGCATTTTTTCTAGTGCTTTGAAAAGCCTCTGCCGATCAGGCAACTCAGCTGGGATCGTCAGAGAGGCTTTTTAAAAAATGCTTCGAAAAGCCTCCTACTATCAGGCAACTCAGCTGGGATCGTCAGAGACTTTGCAAAGCATTTTTTTTAACCACCTCTTTGGCCAAGAGGTTGCAAAAAAAAATGCTTTGAAAAGCCTCTGACGATCCCAGCTGAGCTGCACGATCAACAGAGGCTTTTTTTTTTTTACTTTTAAAAGCATTTTTTCATCGGAAGAGGTTGTAGAAAAAATGTTTTTAAAAGTTAAAAAAAAGCCTTTGATGATCATGCAGCTCAACTGGGCATGGGGGGGGTAGGGGGTGGGCACAGAGATTTTTGCTACTGGTTCTCTGAACCACCCGCCGCCATCTCTATTGGATCAGGTGATCCAGTCCGAACCGGGAGCATTTCACCCCTGGTGACCAGGTGATCTAGATGTTTACAAACTTAGGTGACTTAAACTTTTAAGTAACCGAATATTTGGATCCTGATCTGAATATTCTATTATTTGAGAAAATGGCCCAGTTGTGGTTTTCCTCTGATGATGTATGGCAAGTAGCAAAAAAAAGTATTAGCATTTGCCAATGTTAATTTATAGTTTCAGGTTTAAACAAATCATGGTAATTCAAAGAAAACTTTGTGATCGGGTGATTTAGGTATTTACTACTGTATTTTAAAGGTAAAGGTTCCCCTCGCACATATGTGCTAGCCGTCCCCGACTCTAGGGGGCGGTGCTCATCTCCGTTTCAAAACCGAAGAGCCAGCGCTGTCCGAAGACATCTCCATAGTCATGTGGCCAGCATGACTAAACACCAAAGCCGCACGGATTGCTGTTCCCTTCCCACCAAAGGCGGTCCCTATTTTTTTTACTTGTATTTTTTACGTGCTTTCGAACTGCTAGGTTGGCAGAAGCTGGGACAAGTCACGGGAGCTCACCCCGTTATGCGGCGCTAGGGATTCGAACCACTGAACTGCCGACCTTTCGATCGACAAGATCAGTGTCTTAGCCACTGAGCCATCACACCCCCAATTTACTTACTTAGGTGATTTAAAAATCTTGCTCTCTTTCTCTCACTTTTTTTTAAACTCCAAAACTGTACATGACTTGGACAATTCTGCCAAAAGAAACGTCTTCTGTTTTCTGACAGCAACCGAATTAAGTTTATCCCAGGGGTGAAATGCAACCCTGTTCTATCCGGTTCAGCTTAACCGGTAGCGCTGGTGGCAGGAGGCTCCGCCCACACGCCCGGACGTCATCGCGTCCTGTTTTTGATGCTTTGCACATGCCCAGAGTTTAACGCATGAGCAAAGCAAGTGTGCATACACATACACTCCCATTTACGAAGTGGTAGTGAAGGTAAGTGGATATCACCCCTGGTTCATCCCCTGTTAAATGGCAATACATTTTCTCATCCTTGATCTTGTGTTGTTGTCGGATTTTGGTGTAGTGAAAATATTGTGGCGCTAAAAGAAAGTTAAAGCGTATTTAATTTAGGGGGAAAAAAGTCTCCAACCAATCAGGATGTAATCCAGGAGTTGCTTGACAGTGAGATGGGTAGCGTATAAATTTAATAAATAATAAATAAACGTAATGCACAATACACCCCCTTTTAAAAAGGCCAGCCTGTTTTCTTCTTGCTAATGCAGGCAGGTGACTTAGCCTTCCGAAGCCACGTGAAAATCCTATGCAACAACTATTACTAATGTATGCAGAGAGAGATCAGGCTGATAAAATTGCATATATAGGGCAATTTTTTGAAAGCGATGCTGTAAGAATCCTGTCTCTTCTGCGCCGTTTGTTTGATGACTTCTACAAAAGTCAGCAGTGATGAAAGACCTGAGCCTCAAATTATCATAGCGAAAATCATTACATAAAGCCAGTCAGCTTGGTCTGCTTTGCTTGAGAATTTCTCTCCAAAATCTCAACCATTGAAAACTTGAGCAATCCTACTGATTTTTTTTCTACAGGTAGTCCTCGTTTAGCGACTCTTCACGCTTACGAGGGTGATGAAAAAAGTACTGTATTTTTCGGAGTATAAGGCACACCTTTTTCCCTCCTAAAAGGGGTGAAAATTTGGGTACGTCTTATACACCGAATGTAGCCCCGCCTACCCACTGCCCCCCTCCTTTGGCCTCTGCCTCCCAGCAATTTACCTCCTTGCAGCAAGTGAGAAGAAACAGCCCATTTCAGCTTCAGCACAGCCTAATTAGCACAAGTTGATTGTCCGTTCGATCGGCCTCCTGGCTCTCAGGTGTTTCAGGCTGCAGGGATTGACATTGCCTATTGCTGCGCCAGCCTCTGCTGCTTGCTGCAAGGAGGTAAATTGCTGGGAGCAGTTTTTTTTCTTGTGCTTATCAAGCTATGCTGAAAACGAAAATGAAAATAAAGCAGGCTATTTGCTGTTTGCTGCAACGAGGCAAAATTGCTGGGAGGCAGAGGCAGATTTCTTTTTTTTGTTTTCCTCACCAAAAAAGGTAGGTGCGTCTTATAGTCTGGAGCATCTTATAGTCTGAAAAATACGGTAACTTTGTGACCAATTTTTGCACTGAAACCTTTGCAGGTTTCTAAAGCAAAGGAAAGCTGAAATATGGCCATAAGCACAGTTGCGGTTTCTCTGTTTAACGACCAAATGGCTGGTTTCCATTGTGGCTACTAAACAAGGAAAGCAGGTAATCCTCAACTTATGGCCACAATTGAGCCCAAAATTTATGTTGCTGAGTGAGAAATTTATTAAACGGGTTTTGCCCCATCATACGACTTTTCTTGCCACGCTTATTAAGTGAATCTAGTTTCCCCATTGAGTTTGCTTGTCAGGAGGTCACAAAAGGGGAAACACGACTCTGGGACGCTACAACCGTCATAAATATGAGTCAGTTGTTAAGCATCTGAATATAAATCACGTGAGCGTGGGAATTCTGCAAATGGTCATAAGTGTGGAAAATGGTCATAAGTCACTTTTTCAGTGCCATTGTAACTTTGGTCACTAAATGAACTGTTGTAAGTCGAGGACTTACCTGCACTTTTTTTAAAAAAAATTGATTTATATGCCGCCCTTCTCCAGAGACTCAGGGCGGCTTACAATGCGTTAAGCAATAGCCTTCATACGTTTGTATATTTATACAAAGTCAGCTTATTGCCCCCACAAACTGGGTCCTCAATTTACCTACCTTAGAAAGGATGGAAGGCTGAGTCAACCTTCAGCCTGGTGAGATTTGAACTTACAGTAATTGCAGACAGCTGGAGTTAATCACAATGCTTTTAGTCTGCTGAGCTACCCCACCACTTGTAGGGAGAAATGCTGTTGCACATGGAGATGAAACTGTGTCTAAAAACCGAGATATCCCAGATCCCCTTCCTCAAGGGACCCAGTGGTTGAGGCACATAAAACAACTCTGTGAAAAAAAGAACGGGCTGGCCAAGTATTAAACCACAATCATAAATAGTAATTTTCAAGGGATTTACACTCTAATCCCATACATCTCTATTCAGAAGGCCTCATCAAATTCAAGGACGTGTTCGCCAGCAAGTTAAAAGACATGATTAACCGAATCAAAGCCGAATGCTTAAAGACAAGCATCTCGAGGATTTGCAATTCTCCGGCAAGTGCCATCACCCGAGAAGGCAGGTTAAATGCTCAATCATCGAGGTTATAGGAAACAGCAACAACACCAATATTCTGAAGGGTTCTGTTGCCTTAACTGTACAGCTGCCAACCTGAATTTAGAATGTTTAGTCCGTCGATAAACGAGGCATCCTAAAAAGAACAACTTGGCAAGCAAAAGCGTAACTTTGGCCAACTTTGTTTGCAAATGCATTTAAGCTTTTCGTTCGGGCTGGCTGTGTTGTGTGAACCAAGCCATGTGTGATTCACAAACCGTGATGAATAGTTTTGTGCATTGCGGAAACAAATCCCATCCTTTGTCACTGACTCGATAAATCATGGTTGGTTTAATCATAGTGTGAGACACCACTTGGAATTGCCTCAGATCAAAAGCACGAAGCAGACTGTGCTTCATGAAAGCCTCCGCTTCGGAAACACTTTCTGGGGTTTACAAGGTGCAAGGATTCACACATTCATTCCGTCACCCTCTCTTCTGTTCAATTTCGGTTCCCAGCCAAAAGTGGCTTATTCGGTCCGATCCCAGCTTCCTTCTCCCCCAGTCTGCAGTAATCAGCCAATGCCCAAATTGGGTACTAGGAGTACAACTCCCATTGTTTACATCAGTGGGGATGCTGGTGATCACAACCCAATTCAACCGAAGCGCGGGACCTCAACACCCCTGGGCTACCTCGCAGGGTGGGTGTGCAACAGCCCTCCCCACCCTTGCAAAGGTCCCTGCAGCATCCTTTTTCCTTCAGCAAGTTTGCACCGGCATCTGATCCTTCCCACCCTCTTCTCCCCTTGCATTCCCACAACTCCTGTTTTGCAAAAGAAAGAAAGAAAGAAAGAAAAAGAAAGAAAGAAAGAAAGAAAGAAAGAAAGAAAGAAAGAAAGAAAGGAAGGAAGGAAGGAAGGAAGGAAGGAAGGAAGGAAGGATGGAAGGGGAAGGGATGGGAAGAAGGAAGGAAGGAAGAAAGAAAGAACGGAATGGAAAGAAAGGAAGAAAGGGAAAAAGAGAATGAAAGAAAGAAAGAAAGAAGGGAAGGGAAGGGAAAAAAGAAGGAAGGAAGGAAGAAGGGAAGGGAAAGAAAGGAAGGAAGGGGAAAAGAGAAAGAAAGAAAGAAAGAAAGAAAGAAAGAAAGAAAGAAAGAAAGAAAGAAAGAAAGGAAGGGAAGGGAAAAAAGAAGGAAGGAAGGAAGAAGGGAAGGGAAAGGAAGGAAGGGAAAAAGAGAATGAAAAAAAGAAAGAAGGGAAGGAAAAAAAGAAAGGAAGAAGGAAGGAAGGGAAAGGGATGGGAAGAAGGAAGGAAGGAAGAAAGAAAGAAGGGAAGGGAAAGGAAGGAAGGAAGGGAAAAAGAGAAAGAAAAAAAGGAAAGAAAGAAAAGAAAAGAAAAGAAAAAGAAAAAGAAAAAGAAAAGCGAAGGGAGAACAGGAGGCGACGGCGCCGCCTTCTCCCGGGCGGGCACGTGTCCGCTTTCGCCCGCCCGCTCGACTCCCGCCAATCAGCGCCCGCCCGCGTCGCTTCTTTCGGGAGGGGCGGGGCGGGGCGGGGCTTGAGGAGGCAGGAAGGGAAATAGGAAGAGCTTCGCGGCGGGAGGCGGGGAGGGGGGGCAGTCGGAGCGGAGACGCGGATAAGAGCGGCGGCTCGGCGCGGCGCGAGACCACCAAGCCCTTCCTACCTCCTTCCCTCCCTCCCTCCGCGGCGGCATCGTCAGGTGAGCGAAAGTGCGCCTGCGCGGAGCGAGGTCTTCCTTGCTAGTTTGCTGTCTTTGCCTTCCTTTCCCCCCCACCGCCCCCGCCCCTACCGGTTCGTTCCAAGAAGGGCCTTGGGAACCTCCGTTCTTTTTTTTCCCCATTTCCTTTCACTTTCTCTTTTTCTCAGCCCCCCAACTCTTTCCAACATGCCCCTCCTCCCGCACGCCCCTATACCCTCCCCCTTGCATGCACGAGCCTAGACAAGCCTAGATTCGAGGTTTGTTCTACACGTGCATGCCCAAACATTTGATCCAACTCTCTTTCCCCTTCTTGTACCCTGCTCATTTGCGGAGAGTAAGGAAGGTTTGGGGTGGGGGGTCTGCATTGCCCTCTCCGGGGAAAAAAAGGGGGAGACACACACAAACAAACCTAAGGAGGGAATCCCGGGCTCCTCTTCACCTCTTGTACCCCATAAAAATGCAATTAAATCCAGAGGTGGGTAGCACTTTATTAGAATCCGCCTAAAATCGTGCAGAGCCCCTTGGCTAGAGATGATGTTTTCGGCGCAAGCAAGAGTGAGTGTCAACGGTTTGGGCTGGGAGGTGGGAGGGGTGGGGGGGTGGAAATATTTCTAACAGTGCAGTAAACTATTTGTAGCTGATAAGAGAGACCCTTGGTGTGTATTTCGGTTTTGTGCATTCGGAAAGGGAGCAAGAATGCAACGGTTGGGATTTGGTTAGTTTCGGGCGTTGTGTGTGAAGCCAGGCCTGGCTGGTGTAAGAGGGGTAATAAATATCAACTAGGGACATAGTTAAGGGACTTGAGGAAGTTTTGCGAGTTGTTGACCTTATACAAACTTGTGCAAGGAGAAAGATCCATCTGGCAGGTTCCAGGCAAGGAAAAAAAATAATAATAAGGGGATGATGTAGGTTGTTGATTTTTGGGCCTGAGCACATCACAAGATAGGGAAAATGTTTATATGGGGAGGGGGGCTGGTTTGGATTGAATTGTTTAAGAGAGTCTTCTTGGAAGGAAGAGCGGAGGAGAGAGAAAGCAACGGCTGGTGCCAAGGTCACTTTTTAAATATTCAAGCCAAGTTAATTCCCCACCCCCCCCTTTCGTTTTTCCCTGATCAAAACTAAAAGTCTGAAGGAAGTGGGAAGGAGAGAGAGAGAGAGAGGGGTGGAGTTGCATCTGAAGTTCACCCACTCCGTGGGATGAGTTGGTTTTGCCTCAGTTGCCCTTGGATGAAGTTATTGTCGGGAGTTCAGTACTGATAAATACCCGACTTTTAAGAAGCTGGAAGGAAAAAAAGACAGGAGAGAAGTTGAAAGCGAAATGAGAAATCGCGCAAAGAAGCGAACTCTTCCCATCCCATAATAGTTTCCTGGACGGCTGGGAAAGAGACATCTCTGAACTTTGAAGGTGGGGAAAACTCACCGGGGGAGAGGGGCAAGGAGAACCAGAACCAATTTTTTCCTCCTCTTTTGCAACCAAAAAAAATAGCATGTGTGTTTGGAGAGGCGTAAAGGATGCCTGTAAAGGATGCTTCGGATGGATTGGGAAAAAGGTACACGGAAGAAGAACAGAGTAAATTTCACAGAGAGATATTTCCCTTAGACCAGGAGTGTCAAACTCGATTTCATTGAGGGCTACATCAGGATTGCATTTGACCTGGGGGGGGGGCATGGTGGGCATGGCCAGCTTGACATCACTCATGTTGGGAGTGTGTATGTGCTTGTGGTGGCCCGAGAGCTCTGCCAGCGAAAACGGGCTCCCAAGCTCCATTTTCAGCTGCGACAGCCTCCTGCAACCCTCTGCTAGTAAAAACGGAGCTCGGGAGGGGCCCCCGTGGCCCCCACGAGCTCCGTTTTCAGCTGCGACAGCCTCCTGCAGCCCTCTGCTATTGAAAATGGAGCTCGGGGAGGACCGCGGGTGGCCCTCCTGAGCTCCATTTTCACTGGCAGAGGCACCGCAGGCCGGTCCTTCACTATTTCCAGGGCTGCCCCGTAGGCCAGATCTAAGCACCCCACTGGCCAGATCAGTCCCCCGGGGCCTTGAGTTTGACACCCCTGCCTTAGACCCAGCAAAGGTATAAGTGGACCTCGGTAGAGAGTAAGTTTGGGTACAAGGAGCAGGTTCCTCCCTCCAAAATCCTGAAACAAAGTGATAATGAATCCAAGTGGATTGTGTGTGTGTGGGGGGGATGTTTCTTCCCCCTTGATGTTTTTTTCAAGTTCCCTAGCCCTTTACGCTCGCTCAGTCTTTTAAAATTGGCCTTTCAGTTTTCTGTGTTTCCGTAGGAGACATAGCTCCTTTGTTTTCAGAGGAGTCTGCAAACAGCATTGAGGCTGCAGGTGCAGTGGTGGGATTCAGCCGGTTCGGGAGAATCGGTAGTGCTGACTCCAGTAAGCTCCGTCCACCCACCCAATGACATCCTTTTTAGCCGCGTTTAGGAGGCCATGCACATGCGCGAGCAAAGAGCATGAGCAAAAGGCCGAGCGTGCACAGAAGGTGGCGCGGGAGTGAAATGAGCGCACATATGCACGCACGCTCACATTTGCGAACCGGTAGGGAAGGTAAGGGAATCCCACCTCTGCGCAGGTGTCTCTATAATAAGGGACGGTCGCTTTATAAAGTTTGAAAATAAGCCAGGGATGGCAGCCTGATGAGGAGGCAGAAGAAGACTTGTCCTTTCAACCTTACGAAAGTGGCCATCCCTTGTTAACAGAGGTAGGGAAGGAAGGAAGACATGTTTTTTTTTTTTTTTAAAGGGCAATAATCCAGATGTGATTTTGGAAGGAACAGATGCTGCAACGCTCGGTGCCCAACTAATAAACAAGGTGACGGAAGTGAACTGGATCTTAAATTTAAGTTGTTGTTGTCCTCAGGTGCCCTGCCCTGGGAGCGGATGACTCAGCCAGGTGACTAACATCCGTGAAGCACTTAAGCCATGGATCTGATGGAGAGTTTTGTTTGCAAACAAGCAACCTCAGCTCTCCGGGTAGGGTGAGCGATTCCTAAGAGTAACTTTTTAAGGCCCTGCTGTGGTTTCTGTTCCTCCTCTTTTATAGAAGTCTAGAACTGGAAGAGGCCATTGAGTTCAACCCTCCTGTTCCTTGAAGGGATCCAAGCGAAAAGGATGGCTGTCTAGACTTCTTTGTCCAAGGGAAGGAAGGCCCACTGCTGCTGGTAGTCCTTGACTTGTAACAGTTCATTGAGCGACTCTTTGAAGTTACAATGGCACTGAAAAAAAGGGACTGATGACCAGAAGTGGAATTCACATAACTGACTTACTGGTTCAGCCAGCACCAAAAATGTGAGAGTAGGCACACCTTTCATGCTTGCACCCAGCCTCAAAAATGTGCCTAAATAGGACAGCATGATTCTCCCGAACCGGCTGAGTACCACCTCTGCTTAGGACTATTTTTCACACAACTGTTGCAGCATCCCCATGATCACTTGATCAGAATTCAGAGGCTAGGAAACCGACTCCTATTTATGACGGTTGCAGTGTCACGTGATCATTTTTGGTGACCTCCGGACAAGAGAAGTCAACTGGGAAACCAAATTCACTTAACAACCAGGTTACTAACTTTGCAAAGTTAGTAACCTGGTTTGCAAATGAATCACTTTGCAGTGATTCATTTAACAACTGTGGCACGGAAGATTATACAATGGGGCAAAATTCGCTTAAATGCTTCACTTAAAAAACCAAAACGTTGGGCTCGGTTGTGGTCGTAAGTTACGGACTTCCTGTATCAGTTTGGGCTAAACTGAAGGGTTTTCTAAGTCTGAGATTTTAACATGGATTGCTGGACTGTCTCGTCTTCTTATCCAGCATTTGGAATCTTGGTACCCTGATTATGATTACAGGTAGTCCTCGACCAATGGCGTCCATGGGAACCAGAATTTCCGTTGCTAAGAAGCAATTTGTTAAGTGAATCACACCCTATTTTGAGACCTTTTCCCCTCCAGAGTTAAGGAAATCACTGCAGTTGTTAAATGAAGCACCGATTTCTTAATCCGCGATTTCTTAAGCAAATCTGGTTTCCCCCACAGTTGGGGGGGGGATGGACTAGATGACCTAAAGGTCCCTTCCAACTCTGTTAAATCTGCATAAATAGATGCCGGTTACCAATGCCTGAGTTTTGCCCACGTGACTGTGGGGATGCCGCAATAGTTGTTAAGTTTTGAACTGCTTTTAAGTTTTTTCAGGGCTGTTTTAACTTCGAACGGTTGCTAGACAAATGGCTCGTAAATCGAGGACTCCCTGTATTATAATCCATTAAACGTGATTATGCCCATTTCAATGGGATTGCTTCTTTATATTTGGTCCCATTTTTTTCCCTCTACAAAAAAAGATGTTGAGAACTTGGAAAAAGTGCAAAGAAGAGCCATTAAGATGATTTAAAGGCCTGGGGACTAAAACATAGGAAGAACGGTTGCAGGAACTGGGTATGTCTAGTTTGATGAAAAGAAAGACCAGGGGAGACATGATAGCAATGCTCCAATATCTCAGGGGCTGCCACAAAGAAGAAGGGAGTCAAGCTATTCTCCAAAGCATCTGATGAAGGTAGGACAAAAAACAATGGATGGAAACTAATCAAGGAAAGAAGCAACCTAGAATTAAGGAGAAACTTCCTAACAGGAAAATTAACCAGTGGAAAGGCTTGCCTTCTGAAGTTGTGGATGCTTCATCAACTTGTCTAAAACGGTATAGGGCAGTGATGGCTAACTTTTTTGCCGGCACATGCCAAAAGCGTGGGGAGCGTGGGGGGGGGAGTGTTGTGCACACGTGTGCCCACACCCATAACTTAATGCGCCCCCCATGCATGTGCATTCAATCCCCCCCCGCGCTTCCCCCCACTTTTGGCACGCAATGGCACGGTAGGCCCGTTAGGCCCGTTTCCCCACTCCCCCCTCCCCCCGGAGGCCCTCTGGAGGCCGGAAACAGCCCATTTGCCGACTTCTGGTGGACCCAGAAGGCCTGAAAATCACCTAGCTGGTGCACATATGCACGCCGGAGCTGACCTAGGGCAATGCTCACGTGCCCACTGATATGGCTCCGGGTGCCATAGATTTGCCATCCTGGGTATAGGGTCTTCCGTTTGAGGAGGGGGCCAGATTAGAAGACCTCCAAGGTCCCTTCCAGCTCGATTCTGATTCTGATTCCAATTCCTTTTTTTTTTTATTTTTATTTTTAAGTATGTTTGGGATTTCAGACATCATGTATAGAAGAATTATGCCTATGTTATTTTTTGAATCGTATCTTTGAGAAATTTATTTTTGACTCTGCTGTTGGAAGCCTCTGGAGCTGTTTCTGATAGTCTTGAGTTTTGAGATACATGCCGGCTTATATATACATAAGCATTTGTAGGCTGTCAGGTAATATGCAAAAGTCTATATTTTTTGTTGTTGTTTTCCTGCGGGACTGCAGCCCCAGTGTTAACTGTAGACAATGTCTCAATTCACACATTGCACTAAGCCTGTAATGAGTTTGATTTAGGCTTAGCATATTGTATGAATCCAGCCATTGTGAGTGTCGAAGTATAATGTATAGCTTGAGCAAAGTAGCCAATTGTGTCTTATCAACAAAGCATCGATACATTTGTACTTTTTGTGCACTGCCATTTTAGTGTCAAAAATGGTTATTGTTTGCTATTTTGTCTTCTGAAAAGGCTGAAAGGCTGGGTATATAACTCTCTGGATTTTATTCTGGAAAAGCGCGTCGAAGCATATAGAAGTCATCCAGGATCCCAGTAAAACATGCATTTTAAAAACAGGTCCTCGTGTTCTCCTACAGTCACTTGTGTGGAATTGCTTCTTTTTTTTAAAAAAAAAAAAAAGTATTATTATTATTTTTTTTTAGAGAAACACACAAACAAACATGCAATGCATTTTTTCTGAACAGAGTATTGGCCGGTTCACAAATTTATATAATTTTTAGTCATCGCCAACACAATTTAAATATTCACTTTTTGCCATAGTGTTTATTCTCTCTAGTTTTTATAGACCAATAGAATAGAATAGAGTTGGACGGGACCTTGGAGGTCTTCTAGTCCAACCCCCTGCCCAGGCAGGAAACCTTACACCACTTCAGACAAATGGTTATCTTCTTTAAAATTTCCAGTGTTGTGGCATTCACAACTTCTGCAGGCAAGTTGTTCCACTTATTAATTGTTCTGTCAGGAGTATTACCCTTCATCCTAATCTCTAATCTTAATAAGATTCAATTTTTCCCTTTTCGTCTCTAAGTTAAACCCCTTAAATTTAAAATCTTACAGCATAACATAATCCCAATATTTCCTTAAATTCCCTTATTCTATTCACAAACATTTTTCTTCATCAGCTGTTGTTTGGAATCGCTTCTGAAGTGATTACAAGAAGCAGCGGATGGAAACTAATCAAGGAGAGAAGCAAACTAGAACTAAGGAGAAAGTTCCTGACAGTGAGAACAATTAATCAGTGGAACGACTTGCCTCCAGAAGTTGTGAAGGCTCCAACACTGGAAGTTTTTAAGAGGAGATTGTATAACCATTTGTCTGAAGTGCTGTAGCGTTTCCTGCCTAAGCAGGGGGTTGGACTAGAAGACCTCCAAGATCCCTTCCAACTCTGGTATTCCTGTTCCTGTTCCTGTTCCTGTTCCTGTCCCTGTCCCTGTCCCTGTCCCTGTCCCTGTCCCTGTCCCTGTCCCTGTCCCTGTCCCTGTCCCTATTCTATTCTATTCTATTCTATTCTATTCTATTCTATTCTATTCTATTCTACTCTACTCTACTCTACTCTACTCTACTCTACTCTACTCTACTCTACTCTACTCTACTCTACATGCAATGCATTGGTTATTTCACAACTTTGTGTGCTGCATTAAATACAAAGGACTGGAGGATTCTGCCTCAGAAATGACAGCAGGTAGGAAGTCAAAGCAACCTGCATTGCTGACTTTCTGACATTTCTTTTTAAATGAAGGTATTAATGATTGTAATTGCAGTGGTTTAAAAGCGAATGCAAACTAAAGGAGACGAATAAAACATGCAAAGGAAACAAAGTAAGAATATAGTCAAGGGAAAAAAAAAACGTTTGGCGTATTAAGAATTCTCTTCCATTTTCCCGCCCCGTAAGCATTTGCTCTGGTCCCTCTGTATTTCTGCAGCCGAAACCTTAATTGGAACATCCAAAGATAGATCAGATTCTTTGTCCCGAGTGATGGCCTAAATTATGGGAGGCCTGGAAAAGTTGCTTTTCAGTTGTGATTGCCACACTTCTTTCATTTGCCCTCTTTTTTGTGCTGAAATGCCCAGTGGGAGAGTAGAAGGAGAAGAGGACGTGTTATTTCCCTTCACTTGCTAGATAACACAAAAGTACCACAAGAGGTTTGCTGAAGACTCTGATGGCTGGGGCACTTAACGGTGTTATGCTACTGAGCACAATACCTGCCATTTTTGCAGTTATGATAACAGGTAGCAGATTAACAAGTTAGAAGGGGCCTTGTAGGTCATTTAGTCCACCCCCACCCACTCCCGCCTAAGCAGGAGACCCTACACCATTTCTGACAAATGGCAGTCCAGTCTTTTCTTGAAAGTCTCAAGCGACGAAGCTCCCACAACTTCCTAAGGCAACTTCTGTTCCGTGGATTGATTGTTCTCACTGTCAGAAAGTTCCTCCTCATTTCTAGGCTGATTCTCTCCTTGTTCAATTTCTATCCATTATTCCTTGTCTGGCCTTTGGGTGCTTTGGAAAACAGCTTCACTCCCTCCTCTCTGTGGCAGCCCCTCAAATATTGGAACCCTGCTCTTAAAAAACAATCCAGGGCTGAGTATTCTAGGTAGTCCTCGCCGTACGACCACAATTGAGCCCGATTTTTGTCGTTAAGTGAGACATTCGTTAAGTGAGATTTACCCCCTTTTACGACCTTTCTGGCCACAGTTGTCAACTGTGTCACCGCAGTTCTTAAGTTAGGGATACGGTTGTTAAGCGAATCTGGATTCCTCCTTGCTCATCAGAAGGTTGCAAAAGGGGGAATCACGTGACTCCGGGACATTGCAACCGTCATAAATATGAACCCCTTGCCGAGCATCTGAATTTTGATCAGGCGACCATGGGGATTCTGCAACGGTCCTAACTCTGAAAAACGGTCGTAAGTCACATTTTTCAGGGCCGTCATAACTTTGAACAGCCACTAAATGAACTGTTGTAAGTCAAGGACTGCCTGTACTGACATCAGGTGTTGCAAAGTAGATTAAAAGGCAGAACTAAAAGAAAATGTGAATTATATTTCTGTGTTACCCCCACAATTCATGCCGATCAAATCCCTCTAAAAAATTCTCAGTTGTACGGTTTCCCTGGAAAATAAGACTGGTTCTTATATTAATTTTTGCTCCAAAAGATGCACTAGGGCTTATTTTCCAGTTAAGTCTTATTTTCAGGAAAATACAGTACTAAATGTCCCCGTCTGGCTGACAATCTTAACTGGAGCTTATTTTTGGGATAGGGTTTATATTACAAGCATCCTGAAAAATCATACTAGGGTTTATTTTCCAGTTGGGTCTTATTTTTGGAGAAACACAGTAATATTTGGGTTCTGACCGCAGACGAAATATGTTGTTCTATTGTATGGTTCCCAGTTAAGCTGTTCATCTACTGTGATCCACGCTTCTTGTATTTTCAGGTGGTTTTTTTCCCCAAAGGATTATCTTTCAATACTATTCTTGGGTCATTTGTGCCAGGAGGCATTGTAGATGTTCATATTGCTCTATTGGGGTGTTGTTGTTTTTTTAAAAGAGATGTTTACTTGGATTTTTGCCATCTCTTATCTTAGCTTGGCAAAGGAACACGTGTTTATGGAAAAGGAGCACTTCAAAAATCTCATGTTGTGATGCCACATCAGGTAGTATATGAACCATCACTTAGTTAAAACAATCAGCTGGATTTAGACATCAGTTACTCCTGTGTTGACAAAATAACAACGTAATGAGATATTTTTATTATTATTATTCTGAAGTGGCTTAATAAGCTTTGTCATTTGATAGCTCGGTTTGTGCATCTTGGGGAAACAAATTTATTTTTATTCTATTTTATGGGTCACAGTGATCTTCCTTGTTATATCTGCTCTCTCAGTGACGAAAACTAGCAAATTGGAACTAGCAAAGGAGGTGCACAATTTTATTTCTGGATTTTTTAAATTTAAGATGTTTGTTGAGAAAGCATGTTTGCCTTCCGTTTATTTTTCTTCCTGGGTAAGACACCAGTTTGGGGAAGAGGAAATGGGGAAGATGGGAATACTTTAGAATTGTTTTCCGCTAAATTAAGTTTTTTTAAAAAAAATTAATTTATTTGCCGCCCTTCTCCGGAGACTCAGGGCGAGTTTATGCCTTCTTTTTTTTAAGTTAGAAAAACAAAAAATAATTCCGATTTGTTTTTGGTTGGTTGATCTTATCTACAGTACTTTGTCCTCTCACGTTATGATAATAACCTGAAACTGGGAGTATAATAATGACTGTTTCCAGCTTGTAATATTAAAAAAAAAAATTAATGAAAAATTCTTCTGAACTGAAATTGCTTAAAATTCATTCGACATGTAAATTTGGTTTTTGTTTTTTAAGCAGGTGTCTGTCACTTAGGGTTAAAATTCAGCTTTTTACAGCTAGCAAAGTAAAAGTAAGTAGGAGTGACAGGACATCTGTCATGCCCCAATATCTCAGGGGCTGCCCCAAAGAAGAGGGAGTCAAGCTATTCTCCAGAACACCTGAGGGCAGGACAGGCAAGCAAGGGGTGGAAACTAATCAAGGAAAGAAGGAAGGTAGAACTAGAGAGAAATCTTCTGACAGCCAGAACAATTAATCAGTGGAACAGCTTACCACCAGAAGTTGTGGGTGCTTCAACACTGGCAGTTTTTAAGAAGAGATTGGGCAACCATTTGTCTGAAATGGTATAGGGCCGTAATGGCGAACTTATGGCATGTTTGCCACAGGTGGCATGCAGAGCCATATCAGTGGACACATGAACATTGCCCTAGCTGAGCTCCAGTGTGCACTGGCCAGCTGATTTTTGGATCTTCTGGACCCACTGGGCTATTTCCAGCCTCCAGAGGGCCTTGTGGGGGTGGGGAGGCAGTTTTTGCCCTCCCCAGGCTCCTAGAAAGCCTCTGGAGCCTGTGGAGAGCAAAAAACGGGCCTTCTGGTCCCACCGGAAGTTGAGAAACGGGCTGTTTCCAGCCTCCAGAGACCCTCGGGGGTGGTGGTGGTGGGAGAGGCCGTTTTCACCCTCCCCAGGTTCCTAGAAAGCCTCTGGAGCTTGGGGAGGATGAAAAACGAGCCTACTGGGCCCGCCATCGCATGCCATCGCATGCCAAAAGCATAGGTTGCATACAACATGATTGATACTTCTTGCCTCGAAGTTTTTAAACTGATTGAAATGGTTACAGTTCAAAAAAAAACATTCTTCAACCTAATAAGTGTTTTTATTTTTAACAGATCAAGAGATATTTGGAATAGTTTGAGTTTCTTGAGTATTATATTTGAATAGTATTGGCTGTCGTATCTCTTACTTTCAGGCTGCTGTGTTGGATAAAATATTTTGAAATGTCGTGGTACCCAAGGATTGAGAGCACTGCTGTGATGTGGCATTGAGACCTGTTTAGCTTTGCTGTTAAACATTTTTCCTCTGTGAGATTGCAAAACATTTCTCTTTATTAAACTATGGTATCTGAAAAATTACCTTGGACTTGTAAGGACTTTATGAATGCCATTTAAAATGACCGAGATTCTTGAAAGACCAAAGCTAAAAATGTAATTATACATTGTATAAGACATAATGTATATTTTCCCTTGCATTCCTATAATGACAAGGAGCAGCTGTAAATTGACTCTAAATGTAATTCAAGATGTTTTCTGTTGTCAGATTGGTCTGTAACATCAGTTAATATTTGCAATGGCCCAAATTTCGGTAAGATTGACTCTGAGGTGGAATTCTAATCTAATCTTTCTTGGCCCTCGCTTCAAATCAAGCCTTTATTATGGGCAGGCAGACGGCACTCTGATAGAAACAAGCTAGTAAAAATGAACATATGTAAGGCTGAAAGTGTATAACAAATATTCTGAGCAGATGGTACGTAGAGAGAGACCGAGAATTGGGCAAATCAGATACATAGATTCAAACAGTGATTGCACTAGAGAAGTGAGAGATGGATCTCATACTATCTGCCTGTATGTAAAACCATACTAATTTTTTTAGGATAGAGTAGTTACCTACAAGTCTTCCAGGATTTCCTGTAGTATGAGAGCAGTGAAAAAGCATATGACCCAAGGCCTCTTTTGAGCTGATGGATGGTGGAGGACTGATTTGTAGAGGAAATGCACTCAACCTGACTCAGAGTCAAAAAAACGTCAGGTGGGATGGTATCTCCATTTTTAAAAAAAGACCCAAGTGCTGGTGAGGCTAGAAACCAAGAGGTCTAGATTTGAAAATAAATCCCCAGACAGATTTTTTAAAGAATGTTTCAAAGGCTTTTCGATGAGAATCCTAAGAAGTGATGTTCGGGTGTTCCTTTGACCATCTATTTGCAGCCGGAAAGGTCGAAAAATGGGCCTACCGGTCCCACCAATAATTTTTTTTTTTAATTTGATTTATATGCCGCCCTTCTCCGGAGACTCAGGGCGGCTTACAATGCGTTAAGCAATAGCCTTCATACTTTTGTATAATTTATTCAAAGTCAGCTTATTGCCCCCACAAACTGGGTCCTCAATTTACCTACCTTAGAAAGGATGGTAGGCTGAGTCAACCTTGAGCTTGGTGAGATTCGAACTTACAGTAATTGCAGACATCTGGTATTAATCAGAATGCTTTTTTTAGTCTGCTAAGCTATTCAGGCTCCTAATTGCTGTCATGTGCCAAGAGCACGGGGGTGCGGTGGGGCATGGGATTATGGGTGTGGCCACACAAGCGCACGAGCTCCGATACTCCCCCAGCTTTTGGCGCGTGATGGCAAAAAAGTTAGCCATCACTGCAGTAGCCAGTTACAGCAGTTTAATCCTCATAAAATTTCAGTGCAGAAAACTTGTCTATTCAGTTTGCACTCCGGCCAGTATGTCAGTGTGTTCTTATTTGCCAGCCAGATTTTGGCACGGCCTTCTTAAATCTGCCTTTTTCCTTCGTCTGTCCAGTACCAGAGGTCAGTTTTGGAAACGTCCCTTCATTGATCATTCAGCTGCCAAAACCACTCGGGGCATCTTCATTCTTGAGCCAAGCAAAGGAGCAGCTGACTGGAGCAAAAGGAGATTCTGAAAAACAGCAGCCGAGGAAGGAAATAAAGATATCTGTGTCACAATTTGGGAGAAGGCAGCTGCTGTTGCCGTTTGTCATAGTTCTCAGAATTCACTAGCTAATGAAGTTAAAGAGCAAACAAAGTCATTCCTTGGCCCCGCTGATTTCTGTTAACCGACAAGAGTTTTAGTTAATGTTTTGAAAACAAACTTAGAGCTGTGGTACTAAACAGTCTGGTATTTCTCCATAGCAGAGGAACTTAACCTGCAAAGCACCTGTCTTTGGTGCTCTCTGAGCTTGGCTGCTTTCTTGCAGAGGTTTCACTCCCCAAACTAGATGACATGATCAGTGCAAACCATATTCCCTTCTAGCACTGATGACGATACCTTGTGTGGTAATGAGAGATCTGCAAGAAAACAAAGCAAGCTCAGAGAGCACCCGGGACCCCTCATTTCACCCTCCGAGCTGCAAATATTCTCCTTTATTGAAACTTAACTTACCTTCTTCATCTGTGCAAGCTAAAACGTAAACCGTTGTCAAAGGCAGGTAGCTCTCGACTTACGGCCACAATTGTAACCAGAATTTCCGTTGCTAAACAAGGAGGTTGGGAAGTGAGTCACACCTGATTTTACGACGCCTTTTGCCACTTTTAAGCGAATCAATGTGCTTTTTAAACGAATCGGGCAGTTGTTATACAAATCCGACTTCACCGATGCTGCTTGTTGGGAGCCAGCTGGGAAAGTCAACAAGTGACAGTCATGTGATCCCAAGGATGCTGCAGCCATTGTAAATCCATGCCAATGGCCAAATTTTGATCACGTGATTAGGAGGATGCTACGACAGTTGTAAGACCAATCGTAAGTCCATTTTTTTCAGTGCCATCCTAGCTTTAAACAGTCGATAAACAAATACTTGTAAGACGAGAACTACCTCTATATGGTCTGATTTTATGTCTTCTACTAACAAGGGGAAACTGTGTTGGTTTTATGCCCGGCAAATATGTTCGATGAATTGCTAAGGAAATAATCATGATTTAGTTTCCTTAACTTCTTGTCTCTACCTTCCTTTTCAACCATATTATTGTGCTGGTTTCAAAAAGTTTTAGAACTTTTTTTTAAAAAAAGTCAAGTGTTCAAAAGTTCAGTATTAAAGGCAGCTGGGCCAAAGAAAGATTCCCCCCTCTCCCCTTTTGACCCAGCCATTCTAAGACTACATCAGGGGTATTAAACTCAAGGCCCGGGGGCCAGATCCGGGCTTAGATCTGGCCCAGGGGGTGGCCCTGGAAACAGCAAAGGACTGCCTAGCGGTGCCTCTGCCAGCAAAAACGGAGCTCAGCTGGGCCGCCCGAACTCCATTTTCGCTGGCTGATTGTTGCAGGAAGCCATTGCAGCCAAATATGGAGCTCAGGAGCCCATTTTTGCTGCTGGAGTGCTCAGGCCACCATAGGTGCCCCCAACAAGAGTGACATCCAGCTGGCCATGCCCTCCCTCCAAAGTCAAACACAACCCTAATGCGGCCCTCAATGAAATCGAGTGTGACATCTCTGCTCTACATATAGAATAATCTTCTTTTATTGAAATCTGGGACAGATGAGAAACTTGTCGCCTGGGAGCCTAGCCTGGCCCACTAGATGGGCCTGTCGCCTACATCTTGCTTCCCTCCCAAATCACAGCATTCCTAGTGGTTCCTTATCAGGCGTACTTTCTCCCTTTGTTGTGACTGATTTGGCACACCTTTCCAAAATGGGGGAAGGAAAAAAGGCAGATTAACTGCTTTTGTGTGACCTGCACGAAAAATAAAAGGCATAATAACAGGGTGTGGCATGCAAAGGGACATTGCCCTCTGGTTTTATTCTTCCCACCAGGACAGATGTGAGGGGTTGATCCCAACTGCAGATACCAGATCCAATTTTCCTTCTACTTTAATTGCACAGTTAAGTTATGTTTTTTATGCCGTTGAAAAATAAGGAGTCCACTGAAAAAAGACGGACGGAGCCAAATTACTCTTCCCAGAACAGTAAGAACAAAATTGGCAAATGCATAAAAAGAGATATTTGAATAAATAAACTGTCCTTAATTTACAACATCAGAAAACTTTGGCTACTGGAATTGTGCAATGAACGTCAGGTTTCTGGATATTTTTAGCGTATAGTACGGCAAAATTTCCTGAAAGAGCAGTCATGTTTTTCCTATAAAAATATAATGGCCGGTTTCTGAAGAGATGACCCTGAATTTAAGACAAACCCATGGTAATGGAGGCCGATGGGGGGTAAAAAAAAACAAAAAATAGGTTTGCATTACTGGAGTTTCAGTCAATTTAAGATGAATGTTTAAAGGTAAATTATCTGCAAGAGAAATTGGATCATTTTCAGATAAACGCAGTATCTTCATAGAAAGATGATAAAGCATGTTAAAATGCCATCACTTAAGAAATTTAACCCATTTAAATGTTTACCTTCCCATGCTGTCAGATAGATCTTTCTAACTCAAATTGTCTCATTTTTTGGTCTTTCTCCCAATTTTCTGCTGCCAAACTCCCAGGCTTAATTTTGTTTCTTAGGCATTTTTTTCTCTCCAAAACTTCATGTTCCTTCATCATAGCCTAAGCAATAAAAGTAGACATTGAAGTCCATTAAGCGAGCTGTTTTCTTTTGTTATCTAATTCCGGAGATCTGCTTTTTAATGTGTCGATGATGTAGTAACATTTAGGAGTTCTCTTCAGACAGAAGATGCTAACAAAAGTCGATACTTCTGAAAGCTGTACAAAGAAGGCATTGTTGGGGTTTTTTAAAAAGAAAAGCAGGGTGCATGTAAAGCCAATTAGAACATTGCTGTACATTTGTAGAATTTTTTTTTTTTACTAAAATATGAAAATGAAAAACAACGCTGAGGTTAAAAGGCGGTTAATTTTGTTTTCACACCTTTCTCAGGAAGTAACTTTTTAATAGAATACAATGCTTTTAATAGATTAGAATACAATGCTTTTAATAGAATTGTAAAGTACCCGAATGTGGAAGACATCCATTTAAAACGCTGTGAACTAATCTTTAATTTTTGGCTTTGCATGTCTGAACAAATGATTATTTCTTAAGAGTGATTCCTTTAAATAAGAATACTTCTTTTCTCTATAGTGTTTGTTGGTATAATTCCTACCTCTTTCTTCCTTACAACAATCTTGGGAGGTTAGTCAGTTTGCGAAGTGGGACTGTCTGAAGATCACTCAGTGGTCTCCACGATTTAAGTTGAAATTTCGTCTTGGATTTCCCTGATTCAGGTTCACAGCTGTGGGGGAAAAAAATCCCAATTATTTTGTAAAACCATGCAACTTTGTTTTGCGGTAAAACATTGCAGTGGATTCAAGAATCCAAACATTCTTTTTCTGAGCTGTTTTCCCGCCTTAGATGAAGTTTTCCTAAAGTTTTGCAAACTTCACTGAAGCCTGATGTACGAGACAAACCACTGCCTTGTACAAGACAAAGCGTGAATGCTGTATTTGTCTATTTTGGGAACTTTTATTTATTTATTCATCACATTTCTTTTACCACCCATTTCACCTAACTGACTTTTCTTCGTTGGCTTGGGGAAAGCATTTTGCCATTTGCTGGAATTGTGGGTGAACTTGAGTAGATCTGGCAGTCTGTACAGGAAAGATCAGCTAATAAATCGGGCAGTGGAAGAGAGAGAAATTGAATCAGACAACAATTAGACTAGACAACCATTCCAATTTTCTGTACAGGTGCTCCTTTTTTTATTTTTATTTTTATTTATTTGATTTATATGCCGCCCTTCTCCAGAGACTCAGGGCGGCTTACAATGCGTTAAGCAATAGCCTTCATACTTTTGTATATTTATACAAAGTCAGCTTATTGCCCCCACAAACTGGGTCCTCAATTTACCCACCTTAGAAAGGATGGAAGGCTGAGTCAACTAGGATTGAACTCACAATAATTGCAGGCAGCTGGATGTTAACTACTGCCTTAGTAGGAGGCATTAGCCTCCTACGCCACTCAGGCTCCTATGTCCTTGAGCTATGTCCACAGTTGAACCCAAAATTTCTGTTGCTAAGCGAAACATTTGTTAAGTGAGTTTTGCCACCATTTTGCCACTTTTCTTGCCGCCGTTGTTAAGTGGATCGCTCCTGTTGTTAAACTAGTCGCACGGTGGTTAAGTGGATCTGGCTTCCTCATCTGACCTTGCTTGTCAGAAGGTTGCAAAAGGGGATTGGGTGACCCCGGGATACTGCAACCGTCATAAATGTGAGTCTGTTGGAAGGAGTCAGAATTTTGAACACAAGACCATGGGGATGCCACACCGGTTGTAAGCCTGAAGAAGAGCTGTAAGTCACTTTTTTCAAGCTGCTGTAACCTTGTACGTAAATGAACTGTGGTAAGTTCGAAGACTAGCTGTACGCCAAAACAGCAATAATGAAAACCTTGGAACAGCTTCTCTTCCCAGCATTTGTTCACAGTGTCTATTTTCCAACAAATCTTTGAGAGAGCCCTGGTGGCGCAGCAGACTAAAGCATTGTTATTAACAGTTATTAACATCAGTTGCCTGCAATTACTGCAAGTTCAAATCTCACTGGGCTCGAGGTTGACTCAGCCTTCCATCCTTTCTAAGGTGGGTAAATTGAGGACCCAGATTGTGAGGGCAATAAGCTGATTTTGCATAAATATACAAAAGTATGAAGGCTATTGCTTAACGCATTGTAAGCCGCCCTGAGTCTCTGGAGAAGGGCGGCATATAAATCAAATTTAACAAAAAACAAATCTGAGTACTTCTTAAAGACTATATGTCCGTGATGGTGAACCTACAGCACGCGTGCCACAGGTGGCACGTGGAGCCATATTTGTGGGCACGCGTGCGTTGTCCTTGCTCAGCTCCAGCGTGCATGCGCATGTCAGCCAGCTGATTTTTGGGCCTTCCGGGCCCACAGTAAATCAGGAAACAGGTTGTTTCTGGCCTCCAGAGGGCCTCCAGGGATGGTGAGGAAGGCTGTTTTTGCCCTCCCCAGGCTCCAAAGAAGCCTCTGGAGCCTGGGGGGGGGGACGAAAAGCAGGCCTACCAGGCCCACGGTGCCAAAAGCGGGGGGAGTGCAGGGGGGGTCACGTGCTCATGCTTGGGGGGGGCGCATTGAATTATGAGCGTGGGCACGCGTGCGCTCCCCCCCCCCCGCTTTTGGCATGCGACGGCAAAAAAGGTTAGCCATCACTGCTATAGGTTGTCCTTGGCTTGCAACAGTTCACTTAATGACCATTTGAAGTTACAACATCACTGAAAAAAGTGACTTACAATCATGATCATGCTTAAAACCATTGCATGTGATCAAAATTCAGGCACTTAGCAACTGACTCTAACTTACGAGAGGTGCCGTGTCCCGGAGGTGGGTGGGGAGAGGTTGTCACGTGATCCCCTTTTTGCAACGGTCTGACCAGTAAAGGGAACGGGGAAGCCAGATTCATTTAACAACCATGTGACTAATTTAACAATGGTAGTCAATTCACTTAACAACTGTGGCAGGAAAGGTCGCAAACTGGGACAAAACTCACTCAACAAGTTAGCAACTAAATTTTGGGCTCCGTTGTGATCGTACGTCGACCGTCTGGGCTCGTTTTACAACCGGGCGTGAGATCTTGGTGGACTTGCATTGTTTTGTTTTGTTTTCTCAGCTCTATGGAAAATAACAACTTGAAATAGTGTATTTTTTTAGTGGGAGGGAACCATCGCCTTGCTGGTTGACCCCCCGGGGCAGAGACGTTGAAAACAGTGTGGGTGGCGCGCTTCACAATTTTGCAAATAGGGAAAGGTTGATCTTGTCTTTTAAAATCAACAAAGAGCAGAGGAGGTAAATCAATTGCCTTCCACGGTCTGTTTGTTTTTTTTTTGCAATTTGCAAAGTTTTGCCTAACAACCAGCTTAATTATGACAGGCTGACCTCAATCTCACACGTGTTTATTTCAGGCTCCTTGATAAGCACCTTACAACTACACAAAAGTTTCCCTAAAACCGTCACTAACTTGTTTCCCTTTCGTTTACCTCTCCGCCCCGTCTGCTTTGCATAAGGGTGTCATGTTGTGTGTTTTGGACAGCCGTTTCCCTATAAAAGTTTTCTTCTTCTTCTTCTTCTTCTTCTTCTTCTTCTTCTTCTTCTTCTTCTTCTTCTTCTTCCCCTTCCCCTTCCCCTCCTCCTCCTCCTCCTCCTCCTCCTCCTCTTCTTCTCCTCCTCCTCCTCCTCCTCCTCCTCCTCCTCCTCCTCTTCTTCTTCTTCTTCTTCTCTTCCTCCTTCTCCTCCTCCTCCTTCTCCTCCTCCTCCTCTTTTTTCTTTTTCTTTTTTCCTGCTGAGTTGCTGCGCTGTCCCTTTAAGAAACCAGCCTGCTCAGCATTGCCTTAACCTACTGAACCTATCTTGCTAGCAAGGAAAAAGTTCTTTAAATAATAGATATTAGCCTTTACCAATTAGGATTATAAGCTTTGCAAACAGGGTGGAGTTTTCCCAGTTTGGCCAGTCATGTTGCAGAAAGGTGGGGCTTGAAGCAAAAGGATAGGCTGCACTATAGAGTACAGCTTCCAGTGAAGTTAATCTGGGGTGAAGCAAAGAGGAAAAAAAAAAAAATTGTGCAGAATTTGTGGGTAGGCTGGTGTTTTTTGTTGTTTTTGTTCGATTGCTTCTTTGCGGTCCATTCGGGGCAGCGGGGACCGATGCATTTCTGGCTGACCGTCGCCTCCTTGCTTTTGTCCGTGGTTGGCAGGCTGTTAAAATTAACAGGGAGAAACGCCCGAACAAAAGGGACCTTTTGGAACAGGAAATCAGGTGCCCAGAAACAAACTTTTGTTTTCCCGGTGGAAACTTCCTTAAAAAGAAGAAAAAGTTGGGTCAGGGAGATTGAGAGAGAGGATTTTTGCAGTGCTGCAAACTAACAGGTCTGTTTTGGGATGACAGGGCAGCTCTCGGATTTTCTGGCGGTGTGCTTGTGAAGCTTTTCACTTTTGGGGGGGGGGGATCTGATGGGAGGGGGGGTTTGGAGGGCGTGTGTATGGAGGGGTGGGGTTGCATTTTGTGGGATGGGATGGAGGCTTTCTTTCCCAAAGGGGTTGAAGTTGTAAAGTTGAAACTCTTCCTCGGAGTGGTGTGTGTGTGTGTGCGTGTGTGTGTGTGTGAGTGGTGGTTGTTTGTTGTCTCAGCTGGCCTGGGAGAATATTTTGGGCAAAGAACTGGAGAGTTGAAATAACAGGATTTGTGTGTGTGTGTGTGTGTGTGTGTGTGTGAGGTGGTGGTGGTGGATTGTAAACAGCCCAAGTTGTTAAACCCAGTTGGGCTGGTGTCACTTCTCTCCTTTCACGGCTGATTTCTTTAACCGAGATTGAATTAAGAGGCCTGCCTTTCTTCAGGTGTAACAGTAGTAAAGTTGGAAGGGGGCCTTCGAGGTCATCTAGCCCAACCCCCTGCTTATGCAGGAAAGGCCGTATCTTTTTGCTTGGAAATACCTGTCCTGTATAGGTAGTCCTCGACTTATAACCATTTTGTTTAGCGACCCTTCAAAAAAAGTGACTTTCGGTTGGGTTTTTTTTTTTCAACCTTTGCAAATATCCCCATTGTCAAAATCCAGGCATGTATGTATGGCATTTTCCCAGGGTCACATGATGATAACCATTCGTAACCTTCCCAGCTGGCTCCGACTGGTCAAATCAATGGGAGAGGGGTGGGCAGAGCCGGATCCACTTAATGACTGCGTGATTCACTTAACAGCTGTCACGATTTGCTTCGCCGTGGCTAAAAAAAAAAAAAAAGAGGCTGCAAAATGGGACGAAACTCCCTTTCTCCCTGCTTTTGTTTAGCGACCGTTGTTGTCGTTAAGTCGAGGACTACCTGTACTCTTTTGAGTAAAGCTGACTGTTTTGGAGGCGAATGTGTACCTCCGGGGTGTAAGAGGATCCTGCCACCCTGTGAGAAGGGAGTTGTGTCAGGGGCCGGCTTTCTCATTCCTGAACAAATGTCATGTTTTCATCACGGAATGGCCTATATTTTAGCTTGCATCAGCCTTGACTTCTCCGGGATGAAAAAAGTCAGGGATTTGGGTAAGGAAAGGGAGGTGTCAGCTGTTCGGAGCAAATGTTTTTATATCTGGGACGTTATCTGGAGGGCCATGAAAAAAGACCAGCTGTCCTTCGGTTGCCTACCCCAAGGTAAGGAAGAAGTAATGTTGGTGGCAACGGGACATGTTGACAATCAGATCTGAAGAGGGTGGGGCCTTAGGCCGGTCCTTTCCACTCTCTAAAGAGGCCTCCCAGTGGAAGATCCCAACGATATTCCTTTAATTGACGTGACTTAACGATTTGACCGATTGGAGAGGGAAGGAAAAGTCTTTGCTATGTAGGGCAGAGTTTTCTCTCTTGCTTCTCTTTGCAAAAGCGAGGCCTGGTTAGATAAAGCAAGCAGCAATGCTCGGAAAACTTTCCCTTCGGGCACTGTTGACTTTACCTAACGAATTGGACAGAATAGAAATTGGCTGACTTCTTCCATTCCGGCATACCTTCCTTTTTTTGGAATCGACATTTCAAAATCTCCGATGATGCTCCGATGAAACGGATCTTTTGTGTTCTTTGATAAGGAATTTTCTCTGTTATGTTTTAACGCACATGTTTGGGCAGTTCAGGTTTTCGCGGACGGGGATGCCAAGGGGTTACAGCAACAACAACAACAACAATAATAATCATGATATGCTTCGGCGGCTGACGAATGCATGGAATTGCACGTAGGAGTACTTTGCCCCCCCCCCACCCCGGACATTCTTAGGGTGGATTCTCTGGGTAGGATCTACATTAGCAAAGATCTCGTTCTTGTAAGCATTAGATGAAGTGATAAACCTTCAGCCTGGGCTACATGCCAGTTGTACGTGTTGTATGCAGGGAAAGCAGATGTCTTGTTTTTTATTTATTTTTTTTAAAAAAAGTGGATTTCAATTTGCTGTTACCTTAATTTTTTTATACGGCTGGGGAATTCTGGGATTTGAAGTCCACACATCTTAAAAGTTCCTGAGGTTGAGAAACTGTTGTATTTCATTAATAGAGGAGTTCTCGTCCAAGCCCCCTTTGATTGAATAATGATACTTGGCATTACTTATTCATCTCTTGAGAGATATACACAGTGGTGGGTTCCCCCCGGTTCCGCCAAGTTCCACCGAGCTGGTAGAGGTGATGCTATGACGTCACCGAACCGGTTCTGCGCCCCCCCCACCCCGCGTTATTCTTACCTTTTATTTGGCCCCACCCCCAATCTATTGCTGCCTCCTGAGTCCCAGCTGATGGGAATAACCTTATAACCTATAAGGAAAAAAACTGTTTAAACTCTTGCTGTGGGGCTTCAACAGGCCGCTCTGCAGATGATCAGTGGTAAAAGGCAGTTTGGTGATAGACAGGTGTCTCCAAAAACAAATGGGTAGACCAGTGCCTGCAAAAATACATGAGTAGACCAGTGCCTGCAAAAATACATGAGTAGACCGGTGCCTGCAAAAATAAATGGGTAGACTGGTACAGCTCTGCAAGCAGTTAAAAGCCTGCTGGACCAGTACCTCTGCTAAATCCTAAAGAATTGTCACATGACCATCAAGCCACGCCCATAAAATAAGCCACGCCCTCAGAACTGGTAGTAAAAAAATTTAGAACCCACCCCTGGATATATAGGTAGTCCTCAACCTACAACTATCCATTTAGCGGCCGTTCTAAGTTACAGTGGCATGAAATGAATATACTTTGGACTGTTCCTCACCCTTACGACTGCTGCAGCTTCCCTGTGTGATCGATGCTTGGTGTGTATTTACAATGATTGCAGCATCCCAGGGTCAGAAAAGGATTGTAAAATTCTGGCGTGACTCACTTCACAACCTCCTTGCTTAGCAACAGAAATTGTGGTCCCGAGTGTCGTAAGTTGAGAACTAACTGTAATATATAGGATAGGGTGAAGGAGTGAGATTCAACCCTTTCCTCTCTTCGTTGACGTTCTTTGAACTGGTTGTTATCGCTCTCATCCTAATCTAATTTAGTGATGGCTATCAAGCTGAGAGAAGAAGGAAGGAGACCCACAGATGAGGATTTGGGTTCTTTTGAAGAATGGAAGGATAGATACATAGAATCTAAGAATAGTATTGGTATTCTTAGTATTCACAGAACCTTCCTGTTCTCACTTGGCAAACCACTTACAAAGCAGAATACCAGAGTTGGAAGAGACCTTGGAGGTCTTCTAGTCCAACCCCTCCTGCTTAGGCAGGAGACCCTATACCATTTCAGAGAAATGGTTGTCCAATCTCCTCTTTAAAAATTCCAGTATTGGAGCATCCACAATTTCTAGAGGCAATATGTTCCACTGGTGAATTGTTCTCACTGCCAGGAAATTTCTCCTTAGTTCTAGGTTGCGTCTCTCCTTGATTAGTTTTTTTTTTTTTTTTTTTTTTTTTTTGCTTCTTGTCCTGCCTTCAGGTGCTTTGGGGAATAGGTTGGCCTCCTCTTCTTTGTGACAGCCTCTTAGATATTGGAAGACTTGTTACTATCATATCATTCCTAGTCCTTCTTTTCATTAAACTAGACATACCCAGTTCCTGCAACCGTTCTTCATATGTTTAGCCTCCAGTCCCCTAATCATCTTTGTTGCTCTTCTCTGCACTCTTTCTAGAGTCTCCACACCTTTTTGTGTATGTGGTGACCAAAACTGGATTCAATATGCCAAATGTGGTCTTACCAAAGCATTAGAAAGTGGTACTAACACTTCACGTGTTCTTGATTCCGTCCTTTGTTAATGAAATTTAGGACTATGCATAGAAAATGTTTTAGGAAGTTAGAGCCAGACCTTTTAATCTGAGTAGGTATCCCCAACATGGATAGCTTGCCTGATATATTAACAGAAATCCATTTTGTGCAAGAAGTATGACAAGTCCATTTTTAAAAAAGTATATAAATTGGCAAATTCATCCCATTTATAGATGGACAGTTGAGGAAGGAGAAAAAGGTGAACAAAATAGAGTTAGCAAAGATGGTATAATGCATTTATCCTTGGGTTTTTATTTGCTGACAAAGAGAGATTCAAATGACTTACTGCTCCAGGTTTTCAAGAGTAATTTAGATCTCACCAGACAGTTAAGAATCGGGGAAGAAAAAACGCAAAAAAGCTTTGCTATCTTATCCCAGCCATTCAGAGGCATGCATGGAAAATGAAGATTGCTTACACGGGGTTCAAAAAAGCCTTAGCATACTTGAATTTAGCCGTGGAGTGGAGTGGAGTGGAGTGGAGTGGAGTGGAGTGGAGTGGAGTGGAATGGAATGGAATGGAATGGAATGGAATGGAATGGAATGGAATGGAATAGAATAGAATAGAATAGAATAGAATAGAATAGAATAGAATAGAATAGAATAGAATAGAATAGAATAGAATAGAATAGAATAGACGTGACTTGACTTGAATTCTTTATTGGCCAAGTGTGATTGGACACACAAGGAATTTGTCTTTGGTGCATATACTCTCAGTGTACATAAAAAGACAAGATACGTTCATCAAGAATCATAAGGTACAACACTTAATGATAGTCCTAGGGAACAAATAAGAATCGAATCATATTAGGAAACAGTCAGTATAAATTGTAAGGATACCAGCAACAAGGTTACAGTCGTACAGTCATAAGTGGGAGGAGATGGGTAATAGGAACGATGAGAAGACTAATAGTAATAGTAATGCAGACTTAGTAACTAGTTTGACAGCGTTGAGGGAATTGTTCGTTTAGCAGAGTGATGGTGTTTGGGAAAAACCTGTCCTTGTGTCTAGTTGTTCTGATGTGCAGTGCTCTATAGCGTCGTTTTGAGGGTAGGAGTTGAAACAGTTTATGTCCAGGATGCGAGGGGGTCTTGTGGTTTTCAAACCATAGTTTATGGCTTAGCCTTTCATCAAACTGCAATTGTGCTTTGTTCAGAAAAAAGAGAACCCAATTAGATTTGTTTATCCGGCAAATCACAATTAAAATGGTAGCCTAGAATAGTGTATGAAACTAGTCATTTTTGTGTGTGTGTTCTGACATCATCTTCTAGTTCAAAATATGAAATGTGTACAATTTAAGGCACACATGTACAAAACTGGGCAAGCTAACATCAGCTCAGTTTGCGGGGTTTGTTCCAGCCCTCCGTCTGTGAAACTCATAAAATCCTGATGCAATCTGGTGTTCCACGTTGGTCAGACCTGATCATATTCCAATTCCTCTAATAACTACAAAACAGTTAGTAGTGGCAGTGGAAACAATCTCAACAACTCCATTGCTTCTTTTTTAGTAGACCGCATTGAAACAAGCTGCCCTTATGTGCCCTTTGTTTAATTTCCCCAAACTTTAATTATTTAAAGTGGAGGGAAGCTGTCATGTTTCTAATTTGTAGCCCTGATAATTTCCCGTAATCCATGCATATCACAAAGTTTATCTTGTACACAGAATAACAGCTGTGAAAGGGATCTTGGAGGTCTTCTAGTCCAGCCCAAGCTGGAAATCCTATACCCGTGTTGGTGAAAAGATGGCACGCGGAGCCATATCGGTGGGCACAGGAGCTCAGCACTGGTGTGCATACGCTCACTGACCAGCTAATTTTCGGGCCTTTTGGGCCCACCGGAAGTCAGGAAAAAGGCTGTTTCTGGCCTCCGGGGGTGGGAGTGGGGACGGCCACTTTTGCCCTCCCCAGCCTCCTAGAAAGGCTCTGGTGCCTGGGGAGAGTGAAAAATGGGCTTTCCAGTGGGACTGGAAGTTGGCAAACGGGCTGTTTCCGGCCTCCGGAGGTGGGGTGAGGAGGCTGTTTTCGCCCTCCCCAGCTTCCTAGAAAGGCTCTGGAGCCTGGGGAGAGCGAAAAATGGGCCTACCTTGCCATCACATGGCAAAAGTGGGGGGAGCGCAGGGGGGGGTCACACACATATGCACGGGGGGTCGGTGCACATATGTGGAGCATAGAATTATGGGTGTGGGCATGTGCGCAAGCGACCCACACACACATACTCCCCCCACTTTTGGCACACAATGGCTAAAAGGTTAGCTATCACTGTCCTATACCATTTCAGAGAAATGGTTGTCCAATCTCTTCTTGAACACTTCCAGTGTTAGAGCATTCACAACTTCTGGAGTCAAGTTTTTCCACTGATTAATTGCTCTCACTGTCAGGAAATTTCTCCTTAGTTCTAAGTTGCTTCTCTCCTTGGTTAGTTTCCACCCATTGCTTCTTGTCCTGCCCTCAGGTGCTTTGGAGAATATCTTGACTCCCACTTCTTTGTGGGAGCCCCTGTGATATTGGAAGACTGCTATCCTGTCTCCCCTAGTCCTTCTTTTCATTAAACTAGACATACCCAGTTCCTGCAACTGTTTTTCATATGCTTTAGCCTCCAGTCCCCTAATCATCTTTGTTGCTCTTCTCTGCACTCTTTGTAGAGTATCAACATCTTTTTTATAATATCGTGACCAAAACTAGATGCAGTTTTATCCAAAACTGGATACAAGTAGTCCTCAACTTACGACAGTTCATTTAGTGACCATTCAAAGTTAATGGCAGTTGACGGTTCGTTTAGTGACTGTTCAAAGTTAATGGCACTGAAAAAAATGTGACTTACGGTCGTTTTCACAGTTACATATCCCCATGGTCACGTGATCAACATTTAGGCCCTTGGCAACTGACTCATATTTATGACGGTTGCAGTGTCCCGGGGAGGGTGGGTCATGGGATGCCCTTTTGTGACCTTCTGACAAGCAAAGTCAATGGAGAAGCCAGATTCGTTTAACAATCACATCACCAACTTAACAACTGCAGTGATTCACCCAGAAAAGTGAGAAGTTGTTAAAACGGGGCAGAACTCACTTAAGAAATGTCTCCCTTCGCAACAAATATTGGGCTCAATTGCAGTCGTAAATCAAGGATTACCCATACTCCTTTATCTTGGTATTGCAATAGAATCGACAAAGTGGCACAAGAGTTATATATGCATTTTTTTCCAGGGGTGAAATCTAAAATTTGTTACTACCGGTTATGTGGGGTGGCTTGGTGGTGGTGGTGGTGGGTAATGTGACTGGGTGGGCGTGGCCAACTTTTTTTTTTTTTTTTTTACTTTTAAAAGCATTTTTTTTACAACCTTAAGAGGTTGCAGAAAAAAATGCTTTTAGGAGCCTCTGACGATCAGGCAAGCCAGCTGGGGGATCGCCAGAGGCTTTTAAAGGCAGAAAAAAAAAATGCTTTGAAAAGCCTCTGACAATCCCCAGCTGAGCAGCGCAATCATCAGAGGCTTTTTTTTTTTTTAAATTTATTTATTTTTAAAAGCATTTTTTCGGCCGAAGAGATTGTAGAAAAAATGCTTTTAAAAGTTTTTTTTTTTTTTTTTAAAAAACAACCTGATGATCGCACGGTTCAGATGGGCATGGGGAGGGGGCGTAGGGATTTTTGCAACGGTTCTCCGAACCACCCACCGCCATCGCTCCTGGATCAAGCGATCCGGTCCGAACCAGGAGCATTTCACCCCTGGGTTTTTTTTTTTTTTTCCCATATTCATCATTCTACATTAATTATATTGAGGCCAGTTTCCAGAGGGGTCACCCTATCTGTCTGTTGCAAAAAAATACAACAATGAGTCTTGTGGCTCTTTAAAAAGCGAGCACGCTGATTATGGCATGTGCTTTCATTGTTATACCCTGGGAAAACAGACTAGCTCTTCTAAGCTTAGCATTGTCGGAATCAGCAGCTAATTGAAATTCCCAGGGGATCATCGCAGTTCGCATATGCCAGAAAGTAGGAGTTGATTTTGGCTAAAACTGGTCTACAAATTAAGGATTTTTTTTTTTTCCCCTCCTTGTGGAGGTATTGTGAGAGTTGATCCAAAATTACACAAGCTCTACACCAAGGATACCCACTTGTGTACATTAGTTAAACAGATTAAGGCGGTATGCAGACATAATCTTACAACCAAATAGTCTTCAAAGAGATAAGATGTTTCTTTTATTGAAATTTCATATCCCGCTGCACCCCAAGGGCTCCGAGCAGCTGACAGCAGTTTTCTAAATATTGACAGATGGTCCTTGGGAGGCTTGCAATAGCAAAGTAAAATAGTCCAAGAGCATAAAAGAACGCAATACTAAACCTGTAAAATGTAGAATCCTTTAAGAAATGATAGTTTTAAAAACTTGGAAGTCTGTATTCCGCTATCGGCCCCTAAAACTATAAAGACAGTGTCCCACAGGCAAGTGGAGTTTCTTTGTCCTTGAAGATGTTTCGCTTCTCATCCAAGAAGCTTCTTGAGTTCTGACTTTAGAACGGAAGAAGCTTCTTGGATGAGAAGCAAAACGTCTTCAAGGAAAAACGAGAAAAACCATCTGCCTTTTGAAAAAGCGCTTTTGGGACAGCCAGGACCTGGATGATTGACAATCTCCATAAAAATAAAGACAGTGCTGTTTGTCGAAGCACCGTAGTTTTAGTTGACCTTGGCTGGTTTGAAATAGGGTCAGATCTGGCTGGAACTTAAATGGGAGACTAGGAAATTCCAGAATTAGAGGCTTAAATGGATGGTTGAAAAAAACTTTCTGGAAAGAGGCCCTAGGCACTCCTATCTGAATGATTACTAAGAAAAACTGCATATCCGTGTCCAGGTAGCCTTCGGAGTCAAGGAGAATCTTTCTATCAGTGAAATGCTCTTTTCTTTTAAAAATGTTAAAGACTTGAGTGAGGAGAACAGCTCAGTTCCAAATAGCAATAGCACTTAGACATATATACCGCTTCACAGTACTTTACAGCCCCAATCTAAGCTGTTTACAGAGTCAGCATCTTGCCTCCAATAATCTGGGTCCTCATTTTACTGACCTCGGAACGATGGAAGCCTGAATCAACCTTGAGCCGGTCAGGATCGAACTGCTGGCAGTAGGTAGAGTTAGCTTGCCATAGTATTTAGCCTTATATACTACTTCATAGTGCTTTACATAGCATTGCAACAGCACTTAGATTTATATACTGCTTCACAGTGCTTTACAACCCTCCCTAAGCAATTTACAGAGTCAGCATCTTGCCCCCAACAGTCTGGCTCCTCATTTTACTGACCTCGTAAGGATGGAAGACTGAGTCAACGGCTGACTCAACCTTGAGCCGGTCAGTATTGAACTGCTGGCGGTATGCAGAGTTAGCTTGCCATATCACTTAGCCTTATATACCACTTCATAGAGCTTTTCAGCCCTCTCTAAGCAGTTGACAGGGTCAGCCTATTGGCCCTCAACGATTTGGGTCTTCGTTTTACCGACCTCGGAAAGATGAAAGGCTTCAAACCTTGAGCCCCTCAGGATCGAATTCCAGACTGTGGTCAGAGTTAACCTGCAGTATGGCATCCTTACCACTGCATCACATGGCAGATGCGGTAATGATGATTCGTTTTGCTGAAACAACAGACACCCTCTGATTAGCTCTCTACATGGGGCTCCCCTTGAGGAGCACCCGGAGACTTCAGCTGGTCCAGAATGCGGCCACGCAAGTGGTTATGGGAGCGACTCGTCACTCCCGGGTAACTCCCCTCTTGCGCGAGCTGCACTGGCTTCCAGTGGTCTTCCGGGTGCGTTTCAAGGTGTTAGTTACCATCTTCAAAGCGCTCCATGGCTTAGGACCGGGATATTTACAGGACCGTCTTCTGCCAATGAATACCTCCCACCGCCCGATACGCTCTCACGGAGAGGGCCTCCTCAGAGTGCCGTCTGTCAGACAATGCCGGTGGGCGGCCCCCAGGGGAAGAGCATTCTCTGTGGGAGCCCCAGCCCTATGGAATGAACTACCCCCGGATATAAGAAAGATTCCTGACCTCCGTGCCTTCCGACGAGCCCTGAAGACCCTATTATTTCATCAAGCCGGTTTGACTTAAATTTGTGTTAATTTTAATAGGGGTTTTTAGGGGTTTTAAATTTTACGGCCAAATAGTTTAATTATTTTATTAGTTTTAATTTTTATACGTGATTGTTTTAATATGGCTTTAAACCGCCCTGAGTCCCCTCGGGGAGAAGGGCGGTATATAAATGCAATAAAACTAAACTAAACTAAACCCATTGGGACTGAGTGTAGAGCACAGTTCCAGTTTCTGCTTAAATCCCAATGGCGTTCTCTGGGCTGATCAGGTACTGACGTTTTTTCCAGCTTCGTTTCCCACTTGTGAAATGGAGAACGTGACGATCATGGCAGGGTGGCAAAAGAAGGAAATAATGGTTTTGAGAGTCACTGCCTGTGGAGATTGCTGGAGGTGGCGTTGCTACCAGTAAACAGAGTAATGAGTCAGGCAGTTGCGGCTCAGAATATGCACGAATACGGCCGGTGGATGAGTGGGAGGTCATAATGCCCTGCATTGAAATTATTTCCTTTAACGTCTAGAGCAGTGTTTCCCAAAGTGGGGTACGTGTACCCCCAGGGGTATGGGAAGAGTTTGGTGGGGGTATGCGTTGCACCGGAGTTTAGTGGGGATCACATGGGAATATCCACTGCACCGTGCTTAGCTGCGCCCACAGAACAAAGAAAGAAATAGGCGCGTATCACAGTTTTTACACGGGAACTGGGAAATGGGAACAAAATAACTTTCGTTTATTTTGTGTATGTACCAAAAAAATAAAAAAAATAAATATATTTTGATTTTTATTAAAGCATATGTTTTTTATGAGGGGTACTCAGCGTTACAAAATTATAGAAGGGGTACACATATGTCAAAAGTTTAGGAAACACTGGTCTAGAGATTACCCCGAGGTCTGCCACTCAGGGTTTTTTTTCCCCAAGTTTGCTCATCAAAGGACCATGTTTTAAATTCTTACTAAGGAACCCCAACTTTTCAGGACCAGGCCTTCCAAATTCCAAGTTATTGGAATTTGCCAGGGAGACCTGCATGTCTGCTTAATTGAAGGTGATTATAGTTTTTTAAGGGATGTGGTGGCTCAGTGGCTAAGATGCTGAGCTTGAAAGGTCGGCAGTTCAGCGGTTCGAATCCCTAGTGCCTTGTAATGGGGTGAGCTCCCGTGACTTGTCCCAGCTTCTGCCAACCTAGCAGTTCGAAAGCACGTAAAAAAAAATGCAAGTAGAAAAATAGGGACCACCTTTGGTGGGAAGGGAACAGCGTTCTGTGCACCTTTGGCATTGAGTCATGCCAGCCACATGACCACGGAGATGTCTTCAGACAGCACTGGCTCTTTGGCTTTGAAACGGAGATGAGCACCGCTCCCTAGAGTCAGGAACGACTAGCACATATGTGTGAGGGGAACCTTTACCTTTGCCTTAAGCAATATTTTAAGCATTTGGGGGGGTGGGGGGAGAATACTTTTACCTTATAGTTTTTTATACCTTTCCTCCCCAAACCTTATCACAGAATGTACTATAAAAGCTTCATAAACAGCCTGTAAGAAATAAAACAGAGCTGGACTGCACCGTTTTTTCAGAAACATCCTGTTCGGTAGCCTTAAAACATTTTCTGCCAGAAGTCCATAACGTTACTAAAACCCATAATAACATTATCAAGCTTCATCTGTTAAGAATCTCAAACCTGCTTTTAACGCACTCAGTTTTTTGTTTTATTCAGTGTGAGCAGCCCCCTTTTTTTTCCCTTATAATGTGTGTGGATGGAGAAAGGTGGCAGTGCGGTTTCGTTTGCTCCTCGTATCGGCAGACCTTGCTTATCTTGTTTTTCCAGAATTTTGCACGTTTAGAAATGTAAGAAGAAGCAAACCGTCTCTTTAAGGGCTGGTGTATTGCAAAAAAAGAAGGACCGGATTCTTCCTCCGCTCCCTTTGGCTTCCTAAGCCAGTTTTGAACTGCCTTTGCTGTGAACGTTTGAAATCTTGAACTTTGTGTACAGATCAAAGCGAAGGGATTCTCAGAGTTGCTAGGAGAACGACCAGGCCCCTTAGAGTATGGCTGTACTTTGCCAAAAAAAATGCACAGGCTGAATCAAGAGTTCCTTTGCTAGAACAAGGTGATGTCTAGATGGCTTTAAATAATGAGACTTATATGAAGAGCGTGGTAGCCTAGCAGTTAAGATGCTGGGCTTGTCCACTGGGAGGTTGGCCGTTCGAGACCCAAGCACCGGGGTGAGCTCCCATTCCTGCCCCAGTTCCTGCCCTCTTAGTGTTGTGGTCTGCCAGCGGCCAGCAGAGCTGGCAACAGATTCGGACAGTGAGGAGGTAGGGGAGGAACGTGGGCCAGTCCTGGAGTCTGGGGAAGGCTTGGATGAGGCTCTACGTCGGTGGCAGAGAGGGGGCCAGGGCAATCTGGTAATTATGTGCTGCCTCCGGAGCCTCCGGAATCTGACATCAGTGAGGTAAAACAACAGGGAGAGCTTGTTTACCAGTGTGCGCATGCACAGAGCTACCAGGAGGCAAGAACAGTTAAGATAAAAGCGGTGACTCGGGAGTAAGGCTTGGAGATCATCGGCCCCTCCAATAAGGAATAAGAGAGGAGCAAACAGACGTGAGCCTTTACAGGAAGCAACTTGTTCATTCTGGTCAGTTCAAATTCTGAGAAGCTCTGTTTGACTCTGTGCTCCGTTTGGCCTTGCAAAACTGATCGGCAGTTAGGTCCTTGGCAGTGTTTCAGGGGAGATAAAGGTGGGTGCTTATCAGCATTACCTTGAAAGACTGTGGCAGACATCTGTCGGACTCTTCACAGAATGTGAATTATTACGGGCTGTGAATGACCATAATTCACAGCGGTTTAATTAAAAGAGGATTTTTGGGGGGACTAAGCATGTGATTTGAGTTTTCTCAGGGAGCCTAACTCAGAACACCTAGTAGTTTGAAAACATGCAGATGTGAGTAGATAATTAGGTACCACTTTGGCGAGAAGACAAGTATTCTGTGCACCTCGGTGTATGGTCATGCTGGCCACTTGGCCACAGAAAGGATCTTTGGACAATGCTGGCTGCCTCGACTAAGAAACGGAGATGAGCATCAGAACACCACGGGATGGGAAATATTTACCTTTTTGTACCGAAGTATATACTGGAGGATGATCTTTGAAAAATCAAGCTATTGGTCTGCTGGTTGGCTTGAAGAAGTCCTCTGATTAGGTCAAGCAGAAGGACTCCTTGGTCTGGTATCATCTAGTCCTTCGTTGTCACCATCTATGATGACAAGTCCTCTTCCGCTACACTGCAACAGCAAAATAGAATGAATGAGCTGGGAGGGGCCTTGGAGGTCTTCTAGTCCAGCCCACTGTTCAAACAGGAGAACCTATACTGCTTCAGATAAGTGACTGTCTAGTCTCTTCTTGAAAACATCCAGTGGTAGAGTGCCCACGATTTCTGGAGGCAAGCTGTTAATTGTCCTCATTGGTTAATTGTCCTCACTGTTAGAAAGTTTCTCCTTAATTCCAGGTTGCTTCTTTCTTTGATTAGTTTCCAACCATTAGTTTCTGCCCTCTGGTGTTTTGGAGAATAATTTGACCATCACTTCCGCTCAAATACTGAAATGCTGCTAACCTGTCATCCCTAATTCTTCTTTTCTTTAGAGGTAAATCCTATTTCTGAATTGAAAGGGTCCACAGAACTATTGCTCTCCCGTTCATGCATTTCTCTAATTCTTGTCTTGAAATTATGTCACCTAGTGACTGACAGCATATCGGGGGTGATATCCAGCAGGTTCTGGAGAATCGGTAGCGGAAATTTTGAGTAGTTCGGAGAACCAGCAAATACCACCTCTGGCTGGCCCCAGTGTGGGGTGGGAATGGAGATTTTGCAATATCCTCCCCCCTAGAGCGGGGAGGGAATGGGGATTTTGCAGTATCCTTCCCCTGCCACGCCCACCAAGCCATGCCCACACCCACCAAGCCACGCCCACAGAACCGGTAGTAAAAAAAAAATGGATTTCACCACTGCAGCATATCTTGTAGTCATAAGGAATGTTGCTTGTTCATTATGAGAACAAGGCAAGGTGTGTTTGTGAACAGCCAGTATTGATACTTATAAGAAGGTAACAGGAAATACTCTCTTGAAAATGTTCTGATTCCAGGTAGCTGATAGAAACCAGGAAAGCCTCCCTCTAGCAAGCTGCACTTGTCCTGAGCCATTGAGTCATCAGGAGAGACCTAATTCTTCTATCCTGCAGTGGCATAAAAAGATCTCTGCCAACTGACTCCATCTTAAATTCAGAAAGTTAATCTTCCCCTTGGGGATCCAAGTCTTCAAGTGGCCTGATTGAAGGTTGTTGTCGTCCATCTGTCCATCCGTCCGTCCCCTCCCCCCCATGGGTATCCCGATGGCTGCATAAACTGGATCCTTTCACACTGCTGTGTCAAATCGTGTGGCCTCAATTTGGAAAAAAATAAATATGAACGAAAGGTTCTTCTATGCTATGTAGCTGGTCTAAAAAACAAAACAACCGGTATCTTTGATCTCTTCAATATCACAAAATCTAACCTTATGGCATCTGGAGCTGGTTTTCTTGGGCTAGGCTGAAAATAGATAGAAGGTCTCCGCTCTTTCAATGCTCTTTCCCATGGACGATCAGCCACCTGAATGAGGATTTTATTTGGCTATGAATCATCCTGCGTAATAAAAAGCTGTAAACGAGTCCAGCAAAAGTGTTTAGCATAATAAATGTGGACAAACTGTGTTCTCTCCCCCCCCTCTCTCTCCCCGTCCCTCTCCCTCTTTCTCCCTCTCTCTCTTTTTCCCTCTCTCCCTCTCTCTCCCCCCCTCTGTTTCTCTCCTCTCTCCCTCTCTCCCCCCTCTCTTTCTCTCTCTCCTCTCTCCCTCCCCCTCCCCTCCCTCTCTCTCTTTTTCCCCTCTCTCTTTTTCCTTCTTTCCCCTCTCCCTCTCTCTCCCCTCTCCATCTCTCCCCCCTTCCTCTCCCTCCTCTCTACCTCCGCCCTCTCTCTCCCTCTCTCTCTTTTTCCCTTCTGTTTTTCCTTCTTTCCTCTCTCCCTCTCTCTCCCCTCTCCCTCTCCCTCCTCGCTCTCCCTCTGCCCTCTCTCTCCCTCTCTCTTTTTACCTCTCTCTTCTCTCTCTCTCTCTCTCTCTCTCTCTCTCTCTCTCTCTCTCCCTCCCCCCACTCTGTCTCCCTCCCTCCATCCATAGAAGCTTGTAACAAACCAGAAAAGAGAGGTGGGGTAAAAATAATCATTGATGGAACCAAACTTTACAGTGTATCAGGAGACAAAATAAATCACTAAAGTTTGTTTCAATTTTTTTGTTTTGGTCTGAGGGTTGAAAAGCTTCCAGGATAGAGCTTTCTGTACTGCAAGGTCATGTAATACTACCCTCTTTTTGGTGAGTAGCCTTTTTAATTTGGCGTGACGCTGTGCAGATATGCTCCATGTAATACAAATGTAGGTAGGTTTGCTTTGTGGGCTGCCCAATTGCCAGGTCCTCCAGGCAGCTTACAGAAAGGGCGCCACACACATCATGAGAGTGAGCTACGTAAATAAAGTAATGAACCAGCCATGCTGAAGAGGACAGAACCCAAAACACACAATGCTATGATGGCTTCATAAATACCCCTAGCCCAGGGCCTTTCCCAAAAGGCAGGTTCTTAAAGCTTTCCTAAAGCATGATCTACAGTATATATCTGTCTATCTACCATTATCTATCTATCTGTCTGTCTGTCTGCCTACCTACCTACCTACCTACCTATTATCATTGTCTCTCCAATCAATATCCATAGCTATCTGTTTATCTTACATGTGTATCATCTGTCACTATATCATCTATAGCTGTGTGTCTGTCTATCTGTCTCATATCTAACATCTGTCTATCATCTATCATGTCTCCCTAATCAATATCTATAGCTGTTTATCTATATATCATCTATCTCTATGTCATCTATACTTGTCTATTTGTCTATCTGTCTGTCTGTCTACCTACCTACCTACCTACCTATTATCATTGTCTCTCCAATCAATATCCATAGCTATCTGTTTATCTGTATGTGCATCATCTGTCTATATCATCTATAGCTGTGTGTCTATTTATCTGTCTCATATCTAACATCTATCTGTCATCTATTATCATCTGTCTCCGTAATCAATATCTATAGCTATCTGTTTATCTATATATGTATATCATCTGTCTCTTTGTCATCTATAGCTGTCTCTTTGTCTATCTGTCTCTATCATCTATCTATCTTGTCATCTGTCTCTAATCTATATAACTGTCTGTCCCTCCCTCCCTCCCTCCCTCCCTCTCTCTCTCTATCTATCTATCTATCTATCATCATCATCATCTCTTTAATCAATAGCTCTCTGTCTAATTACCTATCTAGCTACCTAGTTAGGATGATAGACAGACAGACAGACAGACAGACAGCCATAGATTCATAGATATATATAAGGGGTGGGGATATGCATGATATTTGAAAGGTTACATCGTGCACAACGTTTTCCTGTGATGCCTATTTTAAGGTAGCCTCTTAAAACTTCAGTTTAGGGACAAACCACTCATTATGGCAACTGTTGTGAGGACTCTTGATTAGGCTGGGTTTTTCTTTACAAGGGGCAGTTTGCTCGAAGGGGCTCCCTCTGAGCGATTAGCTGTGTGAAATAGGTTTCTAGAAGAAGCTCATGGCATGGGTTTGTTCCACATATTTTATCTAATCTCCACAACGCACCATGGTTGGTTAATTTTAATCATCTTTTCCCCCCCTCAGTTTTGTGTGTGTGTGTATGTGTGGTTTACCATGTTGGACAAGCCCAGTGAGTTGAGTTGAGTTTATAATCCTGTATTTTCAGAGTCTAATTTCAGCAGTTGATCAGTGCATAGTGCAAAATGCAGCTATAACATTGGATGATAGGGGAGCGAGTTTAAAGAAAAATCATTTGGGATATTTGGGTAAAATGTTGGTCTCAAGCACGTTTTGCTACAACTAATTGTCTGGATTGGTTCTGCAACCCAACAAGACAGACCCGGACTTCAGAGGATAATTAGAACTGCAGAAAAAACAATTGCTACCAACCTGCCTTCCATTGAGGACCTGTATACTGCACGAGTCAAAAAGTGGGCTTTGAAAATATCTACAAACCCCTCGCATCCTGGACATAAACTCTTTCAACTCCTACCCTCAAAACAATCCTATAGAGCACTGCACTCCAGAACAACTAGACACAAGAACTTTTTTTTCCCAAACGCCATCGCTCTTCTAAACAAATAATTCCGTCAACACTGTCAAACTTTTTACTAAGATTGTATTACTTTTACTCTCTTCGTTACTAATATCTATCTCTTCCCTATTATTATTATAACTATGTTGCTTGTATCTTTTAATTGATATTGTTTTTATTTGTTTCCTAGTATGATTTGATAGCTTGTTAGTAACTTTGACTATCACTAAGTGTTGTATCTTTTTATTTTTGATGAATGTATTTTATTCTCCTTATGTACACTGAGAGCATATAGACCTAAGACAAATTCCTTGTGTGTCCAATCACACTTGGCCAATAAAGAATTCTATTCTATTCTATTCTATTCTATTCTATTCTATTCTATTCTATTCTATTCTATTCTATTCTATTCTACCCTACTCTTGCTCTTGCTCCTGCTCCTACTCCTACTCCTACTCCTACTCCCATTCCATTCCTATTCATTCCATTCCATTCCATTCCATTCCATTCCATTATTCTATTCTATTCTATTCTATTCTATTCTATTCTATTCCTACTCCTACTCCTACTCCTACTCCTACTCCTACTCCTACTCCTACTCCTACTCCTACTCCCATTCCATTCCTATTCCATTCCATTATTCTATTCTATTCTATTCTATTCTATTCTATTCTATTCTATTCTATTCTATTCTATTCTATTCTATTCTATAGTTAAGAAGTTGTGCAATGCTTCAGTGCGTGACAGATCTCTCTGGGTTTTTAAGATATACAATTTGGTTATAGGGGTTAAGGTGCTGGCCTAAAAACCAGGAGACTCTGAGGTTCTATCCTGCCTTTGCATGAAAGATGGTTGGGTGACTTTGAGCCATTCGCTCTCATTCAGCCCAGTCCACTTTGCAGGGTTGTTGTTGCTGTGGGGAAAATAGGAGGAGGGACAGTGGTGAAATCCAAATTTTTTTATACACCGTTTCTGTGGGTGTGTGTCTTGGTGGGCGTGGTGTGTCTTGATGGGCATGGCTTCTTGGCATGGCAGGGAAAGGATACTACAAAATCTCCATTCCCACCCCACTCCAGGGGAAGGATACTGCAAAATCCCCATTCCCTCTCCACTCCTGGGGGACGGATATTGCAAAATCTCCATTCTCACCAGGGGTGGGTTCTATTTGTCTTTACTACTGGTTCGCAATGGGATCGCGGAAGCTTCTGCGCATGCGCAGATGGTGACATCCGAGGCCGGTGGGTGGGGCCTCCCACTGGTTTTATTACCAGTTCTTGCAAACCGGTCTGAACCGGGGCAGGCCACCACTGATTCCCACCTTACTCTGGGGCCAGCCAGAGTGGTATTTGCCAGTTCTCTGAACTACTCAAAATTTCCGCTACCGGTTCTCCAGAACCTGTCAGAACCCCTGAGGAGGGAGTATATAAGTTCATTGCCTTGAGTTATCTACCATGTTTCCCCGAAAATAAGACCCTGTCATATTTTTTTGAACCCTGAAATAAGCACTTGGCCTTATTGCCATGCCCTCAAAAGCCCGATTGGGCTTATTATCAGGGGATGTCTTATTTTGGGGGAAACAGAATAAAGTAATAAAGGTGGAATAAAAAATTTAATGAATGAAATAAGATACGCTGAAGAGAAATCAAGACATATCTGTAGATGTATCTTCTGGAGAATCCTGAAAAAATACTAATAAACTGAATTCACCAGAATTTTTGTGTCTTAGACTTAGATTCCAACCTTGGCAAGTATTATTGTGATCGCACCTCTCAGAATTATGCCCAAATGTTTCTAGTAAAACCTAATTTTCAAAGCATAAAATCGCACTAAATTGCATTCCCGTGCTTCCATTGAACACATTCTTACGCAAACTGTTATTTGATACTGGATGAATCCAAAACTATGAACATTGGGGCAAAAACTGAAGTGCTAGGTTACAAAATTAGTTTGCCCCTTAAAAAAAATGGAATTTAGTTTACTCCTTAACTACCGTCTAGCAATCAAGTTTTACATTTTTTCAGTTTTACGGTATCAGGAAGTGAATTTTTTCCCTCTGTTCCTACTGTCCCTTTTACTACAGTAGTAGTAACTGCTCTGCTTCCTTTTAGTCTGACGTGGCATCTTGCCGTTTTGTTTTTTTCTCTCTCTCTCTTTCTGCCGATGACTAATTTGACGTTCTGCCGACTCATGTGAAACCTTTACCCTAGTTGGACTATGTCTGTCTTGATGTCACCAAGTTACTGTACAACTTCCTCTTCCCTGCTTATCTTGATATTGTTTTTATTTGTAGAGGTTCATCATTAAGTAGTCTATGTGTCGGTCCAAGCCTTATCAATATCTATAATTAAGTATTGGATGGATCCTGTTTACCAGATGATTGATCTTGGAGTAAATCCATATTGCATGATTTAAATGATTGTTCATCCTTGGATTTTTATACCGTGCTTTAAATGTTAATATTTAAAGACTTATGGAAATAAGTCTACTTATTTGGCGTGATTGCTAGCACGAAGCTTTGAACTTAGATTGACTTGAAACAAGCTTAATTTTTAATCATGATGACTAAGCAATATTTTTTTTCTAGACGCGGTGGCTCAGTGGCAAAGATGCTGAGCTTGTCGATCGAAAGGTCTGCAGTTCAGCAGTTCGAATCCCTAGTGCCGCGTAACGGGGTGAGCTCCCGTTACTTGTCCCAGCTTCTACCAACCTAGCAGTTCGAAAGCATGTAAAAAATGCAAGTAGAAAAATAGGACCACCTTTGATGGGAAGGGAACAGCGCTCCATGCGCCTTTGGTGTTTAGTCATGCCGGCCACATGACCACGGAGACATCTTCGGACAGCGCTGGCTCTTCAGCTTAGAAACGGAGATGAGCACCGCCCCCTAGAGTCGGGAACAACTAGTACATATGTTCAAGGGGAACCTTTACCTTTACCTTAAGCAATATTTTAAGCATTTTTTGGGAGTGAGGCGAGAAAATTATAGATTCATTTAATCAGAAAAAAAAATCACATGTTTTTCCTTGTATTGGCTTAGTCCATATTGAAAGATTGGTTTTGTTTTTGTTTTTATTAATCTTACAAGGTCAGGGCAACTTGGGATAAAGTTGCCTTTACAGTTTTTTGTTTGCTTTTAATTTATCTTCTTGGGTCATTCTTTTTTTTTTCTTTTGTTTTTGTGCATAGCAAATTGTTGTGTTTGTTTTTGTTTTATGTTAATCGTACGTTTGCTTGAAAACGTGTTAATGAGAACCATCTGTTAAAAACAAATTGTGATTTATGCAGTTGACTTGGTATAGGGTGGTTATTCGGTCTTCGTTTGTTTGCTTGTTTGCTTCGTTTGATGCTTGCCTGTCCATTAATGTATTAATCAATAGGCATTATTTTAATCTAGCTTTAAACTCAAATAGCTGTTAGTTTTCCTCCCCAGTGTGTTTCTCCACAAATACTGCCATGTCAGGAAGTGTTTTTCTCACTCTTGTTAAATGAGAATGTGAAAATCAAAGAACTTCCAGCAGTTGGACTTTTGAGGCCTTCGTATGTTCTCGTTTTGCTCTCTAGAATATTGTAGAGGTGAGGATGCAGATCGATTGAACATTGAAACACACTGCTTTCTTAATTGGTAAAGGTTCTTTTTTTTTTTACAAAGGATGTATTGAAGCTTTTGGGTATCTTAGAATAATATCACAGAGGTTGATAAGGAGGCAAGTGCTATCTATAATTGTGAGCCATTTCATGCTTCCCTTGATATTCACCAAGTTTCCCGCCCCACCTGGAATTTTAAGGATAATTTTTTTAATATATACTTTTTTTATTTTTTAAAATAAAACATACATCCATCATCCTTACAATTGCAAACAGTGTGTCAATCAGTTACCAGTCTTTTGTGCTTCTTCACCATATTCATTACTTACTAATTATCTAATTCCTCATATTACCAGTCTGATAAGTATCTTTGTAATATAATCCTCATTGATCGTTTAACTATGGCTTTCCCCTTTTTTCATAAAAAATATTTTCAAATGTTTATATTATAACATTCATTTCTTCATCCTAAGTTAACAATAGTCATATAACTTTGTATTATATTTTGTATATTACTACCATTCTTATGTTATAATGGTCTCATCCCTGTTTCATTTCCATGTTTTATTATCTAGCCATTGATAAAATAGATCCCATGTCTTGTAATACAGTTTATCATCTTGTCCTTTAATTTCAAATGTCAATTTGCTCATTTCAGCACATTCCATAATATTCTTAAAAACTTCATCTTGCGTGGGTATTTTCTCTTTTTTCCACATAGACATAGACTTTAAACCAGAGATTTTTTTATTAGGGATTGTACCAGAAATATACAATAGAGAATTGAGATATTTGATTGTCAATGTATTAACAGTGTCTAGAATTGTGTTTGCTAAAAAAGTTATATTAATCAACTCTTGGTCACTGCATGGACATATTCCTGCTACTAAAATGGAACCAGCTTGTCATTTCTTCCAGATTTTACTAACTCCCAGGGAGGTTAAAAATGTCCAGATTAAGGTATGGGGAGATTCTCAAGTCATCCAGGTCATGGTTGTCCCAAAGGTGCTTTCTCAAAAGGCAACTTTCTGGACTTTCTGGTTTTTCTTTGAAGACGTTTCACTTCTCATCCAGGAAGCTATTTCAGTTCCGAAGAAGGATTTTTACCCACGTTTTACCCAAGTATTAAGGGTGGACTGCTAATTACTGAAAGTGGTGGACAGCATTGTCCTTCCTCGAGCCAACGAACCATTGAAGCTGCACAATGCTTTCAGGAACCTCAGAAGCCAAGCATTTTTAATATACAGTGGTACCTTGGTGCTGAAAAAAAGTGACTTACGACCGTTTTTCAGACTTACTACCCTTGTAGCATCCTCATGGTCATATGATCAAAATCCCATCACTTGGCAAGTGACTCATATTAGGACGGTTGCAGTGAAATGATTTAGGACCATTTTACACACTTACGACCATGGTGGCATGCCCATGGTCAAAATTTGGATGCTTGGCAATTGACTCGTATTTATGACAGTTGCAGTATGCCAGGGTCATATGATCTCCTTTTATTTATTTATTTATTTATTGAATTTCTATACCGCCCTTCTCCCAAAGGACTCAGGGCAGTGAACAGATTAAGATTTCATATACATATAAATATATTTTATAAACAGTAAATAATAAATTGAGTCAACTTGGTGTATCTACTAAGACCTTGGCATAGAATTTTGATGTTTATTCTAGCCCTGCTTGTTGAAATAGAAAGGTCTTCAGGGCACGTTGGAAAGTGCGAAGATCTGGGATTATTCGCATTTTACGACCTTCTGACAAGGAAAGTCAATGGGGAAGCCAAATTCACTTAAACAACCGTGTTAACTCAGTTAACAATTGCAGTGATTCGCTTAACCCTTCTCAGGGTGCCATCAGCCAAGCAATGTCGGCTGGCGGCCCCCAGGGGGAGAGCCTTCTCTGTGGGGGCACCCACCCTATGGAACGAGCTGCCTCCTGAAATTCGTTTGATCCCGGATCTCTGTGCTTTCCGAAAGGCCCTTAAGACTTATTTATTCCAACAAGCCGGCCTTGCTTGATTGATTTTAATGGGGTTTTAAAAATTTTTGTATTAGTAATCTCTGGGGTTTTAAATTGGGTATTTTAATGGGGTTTGAGATTTTTATTTTGGAACGCCAATTAATTTAATCTAATTTTAAATTCTTTTAATATTTGTATTATATGTGTTTTAATTTGGTTGTTCACCGCCCTGAGTCCCCCTCCCGGGGAGAAGGGCGGTATATAAATTGAAATAATAAATAAATAAATAAATAAACAATGGTGGCAAGAAAGGTCGTGAAATGGAGCAAAATTAATTTAACAACTGTCTCACTTAGCAACAGGAATTTTGGGCTCCATAGTGGTCATAAGTTGAGGATTATTTGTATCTTAACTTCCAAGTCTGGTAACTAGATATGTACAGTACATTTGTAGTTTTCTAAGTGGTTATCTATTTATTCAATAATGTTGGTCCAGCTTCCCAAGCTTGGTTCCACACAGCTTCTCTGGAATTTTCTATTGGAGTCCCATCCAAGTGCTGATTAGGCCTTTTACAGATTAGCAGAGTTGGAAGGGACGTTATAGGTCATGTAGTCCAACCCCTCGCCCACCGTTTCTGAGAGATGGCAGTCCAATCTCTTCTTGAAAGCCTCCAGTGATGAAGCTCCCACAACTTCCAAAGGCAACTTCTCTTCCATCAGTTGATTGTTCTCACTGTCAGGAAATTTCTCCTTATTTCCAGGTTGATTTTCTCCTAGTTCAGTTTCCATCCATTATTCCTTGTCTGGCTTTCGGGTGCTTTGGAAAATAGCTTGACCCCCTCCCTCCTCTCTGTAGCAGCCCTTCAAATATTGTAACACTACTATCATGTCTTCCCTGGTCCTTCTCTTCACTAGACTAGCCATGCCCAGTTCCTGGAACCATTCTTCTTAATCCAGTAAACAAGGTCAACTAGATAGATGTGAGGTTATTATTACCGTGATCCTTTGTGATACGTTAGGCTGAAAGAACATTTAAGTCAGAATTATCACCAACAATTTGAGCAAGGATTTGACCCTGTTCTCACAGAGTCTGTGACAGGTCTTGACTTGATGATGATAATATCCGTCTATCATTTTCGAAGAGGACCTTGACATCTAACAGGTTGTCGGTTGTCCACAGTGTGTCTACAGGTGGCTGGTAAGGTCGATACGGGCACAGAATGTTCTGCCACATGTCAGACAGACGTGTGTGGGCACCACTGTTGCAGCATTTGTAGCTCTGGCTTTGCAAAGTGAAGGTTTGCTGGCTGAGGTATTGGCATTCCTCACTGGCATACATCAGGGTAGTTAGCACTACTGCTCAGTAGACTTTGAGCTTTGTAGCAAGACTTATTCCACAGCAGTCCCATCAGAGGTGGGTTTCAGCAGGTTCTGACCAGTTCTGGAGAACCGGTAGCAGAAATTTTGAGTAGTTCGAAGAACCAGTAGTAAAAATTCTGACTGGCCCCATCTATTCTCTGCCTCCCAAGTCCCACCTGATCGGGAGGGAATGGGGAGTTTGCAGTAAGACACTGAGTTTGTCAATTGAAAGGTCGGCAGTTCAGTGGTTTGAATCCCTAGTGCCGCATAACTGGGTGAATTCCTGTCACTTGTCCCACTTCTGCCAACTTAGCAGTTCGAAAGCACCTATAAAATGCAAGTAGAAAAATAGGGACCACCTCTGGTGGGAAGCTGACAGCGTTCTGTGCACTTTTGGTGTTGAGTCATACCGGCCACATGACCACGGAGACGTCTTTGGACAAAGCTGGCTCTTTGGCTTTGAAACGGAGATGAGCACCGCCCCCTAGAGTCAGGAACGACTAGCACATATGTGCGAGGGGAACCTTTACCTTTTTAAGAAAAAAATCCAGAATCCTTTTGCTATCTAACAACCTCAAGTTGTTCTTCAGTTAGTGAAGCTGTTTCTTGATTGACTTTTCATTACTGCTAAATTCAAAGAATAGAAAGAAAATAATCTTTTAGCACCTCGGAAAGTGCAGATAATGTCTTTGGAGCCATTAGTCTGATTGATGAGTCTCAAGATTCATCCTCCAGCTAGGAGAAATGGAGATCTAGTCGAACCTGTACTGAATCCGGTTTTTCTTGTTACTCTGTTCCCTTTCTTTCTTCCTGTTTTGGTACATTTGGTAAGATGGAAACCTGTTTCTTCTGTGGCTCTTACTGGTTTTGCACCAGTTACTCCAGTTTCAGAATGTTGATCTTCAGGGTATGCTTTTGATATGCAAGACAAGGGATCCAGAGGTATCCCGTGATCTTGCCGTGATCCCGTGATCTTGCTTGCCTACCTTTAGATGAAGTGTTGGAAAACAGATAATCCCTGGTTTATTAATCCATGCCAAGGCTGGTTGTATAAACTTTTTGTCAGTCTCCAAGGAAGGAACATGTCATTCTAACCTCTTGGTGTAAAAAAAGAATATATGGCCAATTGGTTGAATATGGACGGAGATGGGTTATTTGGAGTCCTATTTAGCAATTTGAAAAGACTGAAATTGCCCTGTACTTGCTGAAATCATTCATCTCTTGTTTCTCAGGTCGCGAGAAAATATTATGGCTCAAGAAACTAATCATAGCCAAGTGCCTATGCTATGTTCTACTGGATGTGGATTTTATGGAAACCCTCGTACAAACGGCATGTGTTCGGTCTGCTACAAAGAACACCTTCAACGGCAGAATGGTAGTAATGGTAGAATTAGCCCATCCGGTAAGTGTGATACAACAAAGGGCTCTGAATTAATGTGTTGTTTCTTTCCTAGAGGTAGAATTTGGGGGCAAAGTGAAATACAGATCGGACTAATCAACCAACCATTGGACAAAGTGAAATGGTGTCCTTAGAGGTTAGAACAGGGGTCTGCAACCTTAAATACTCAAAGAGCCATTTGGACCAGTTTCCCAACAGAAAAGAAAACACCGGGAGCCACAAACCCCTTCCCGTGCGTGACTAACCTGTTTCTCCCCCTAAAATAAGACATCGCCTGATAATAAACCCAACCAGTCCCTGCCATTTCCTCTGGTTTCCTCCATGCACCCCAAAATAATAAGACCTCCCCAAAAATAAGGCCAAGTGCTTATTTCAGGGTTCAAAAAAATATAAAACAGGGTCTTATTTTTGGGGAAACACAGTATTTCTTGAGCGCCACAAAACTAACTTAAGTAGTTGAATTAAACCTGTTTTCTTCTGAAACTTTTCTTTTCTTGGATTTATCCACATTTGGCCTACGGGGGTTGAAAAGCTCAATAAATTGCATGCCGGCGGGTGTCACACATTGGCAGTTTTGATGCATATTTTGAGTGACGGAGCTGCAGCAGAGGGGTGAAAGAGCCACATGCGGCTCCAGAACCGCAGGTTGCTGACCCCTGGGTTAGAAGAAGGGGGAAATGGGATAAAGGCTTTCCAATTTATGCTCAGCCTTCCTTTGATGGAAAAGTTCAACCAAATTGATTAGGGGGCTAGAATAATTGGTTTCCGCTTATATGCCTTATTCTGGGTAGTTTCAGTTTCCATGAAAGCATTAGTCACATCAGGTGTAGAATTCTGGAGGTGATGTCTTTGTATCCGGATGTTGCCCAGATGTCTTTGCATTGAGACATTGCTCTCTATATGAGAGTAAGAAATGATTCAGAATGATATCACAAGAGTTACTGTAGATAAATGTATGGATAACAATGGATAAAAGAGAATTAATTGTTTCCCCTTCTGTTGTGACGTTAGAACCCTATTGGAGTTAAGTTTGGCGAGATTCAATTCTGTTAAAGAGATGCCTTTTTTTTTTATCCTCGTACCTCCGTGAAAACCACTATCTTGTAGTGGTTAACGTGTTGGCATTGGAGCAGAAGATCCAGATTCAAATCCATCCTTGGCGGGGGTGAAATCTACTTACCTTCCCAACCGGTTCAGAAGTGCATGCGCCGTACGGACTTGTTTGCTTCGCTCACGCGCATGTGACCTGTGCATGCGCAAACCCTTCTGCGCATGTGCAGAGGGTAAAAAACTGGTTACTTCCTGGTTAAAACCAGGAAGTAACGACAACCGGGTGGGTGGATGGAGTCTCGCGCCGCCATCGCTACCGGTTCTCCGAACCACTGGCTGCCATCGCTATCAGTTCGGTCATACTGGTCCGAACCGGGAGCATTTCACCCCTGATCCTCAGCTACGGAGCATTTTGCTCAATGACCTCAATGACCTTTTTATGGAAACCGAAGAGCCCCCCCCCTCCCCCCAGTGAGGCATATAGATGGAAATCAATTGGTCTGCACATGTGCTGTGGGGAACGGGAGAAAGGGAAGATTATGTTCCACCTCGAGTTCTTGAAGAACTTGTTAAATCCAATAATCGAATTGTTGACTTCTGGAACTGTTTGGATGGCCACTAGCCTGGATGATTTTGAAAGGGAGTAGAGATATTAATGGAAAAACGTGATATTAAATGATTTTTGTTGGCCAGTGTGCATCCTCCTACAGACAACGTCCTTGGAAAATCGTTCCAGGGAAACAATTTGGAGTCATCCCATTCTTCTACTCTGCCTCCAAACTTCCCAAATGCATCTGGTGGGTCTCCCTGTGCTACAAAATACTAGAGTTTTGGATTGGGCTAGTTAAGATTCTAAGAGGTCCAGAATCTCTTAGGTTTTTAGATGTTTCTTCTACTAGTCGTCATTACCCTGTGAGAAGAGTTGAAGCTCCTGATTCAGCTTCTGCTGAGTTAGCTTCTGTAAATGAAGGGAAGGCACCATCTCACCCATGGATAGCTACCTAATATCCGGGACCTTGGTTGGTGTTTTCACTTCACTGTATGTAGAAAATGGAACCGATGGACAGCCTGCTTTCTGCTTTTATCGGAAGCCACGGAAAGCAGGAAAAAGAGAATATGCAACTGTGATTAATTGTGAGGGTCCTCCACTCTTAACATTTAGGATATGATTCAGCATTAAAGGCAGCCTTCTGTACAAATCATATTACCACGGCCTTTTCCGTATAATTGAAGCCTGATTTTGCTGGCTTGTTTACGTTAACCCAACTCTGATCAATGTGCCTTTGTCAGCAGAAGCTTGCACAACGTAGCTGGAAAAAGGGAGGCATAAATAACTTGAGGAAAGGAAGAACCGGTGATAACTCAGTTGACAGCTGCAGTGGAGTCAACACAGAATTGCAGATGTTCTCATTACAGGGATAGTTGACTTGCCAAGTTCTGGGTTGTTGCTTAAGTTAACCACAGCATAGGAGTCTAGTATGATAGAGCAACTAATGTATTTCAGCGATTTGCTTTTCGTCAAGACAATTTGCGGGGGCCTGGGGCTGAAGGAGAGTGGCTGATTTTCCCATCCTTTGAGTTATGGACCTTTCCTCCCCAAAGCCAAAAAAAAAAAAAAAAAAAAGCAACCACAAAATCTTACACCTTCTACAGTAGTAGCCAAAATTGTGGAAACCTTTTTGGCAAAAGTGTATTTTTGAGGTTTGATGGCTAATAACACCTCTCTTTTTTTGGAGTTTCAAGATAATCCTATTCCACTGCTGGAATGGCCTGGGAATAGCCCAGACCTTCACCCAATTGGAAATCTATGGAGCCGTCTAAAGAAACTTGTTAGTCCGAAACGAAGCAGCAATAAAACCCAGTTAATAGAAGCCATCATTCAATCTTGGTTTCACATTAGAACAGCTGCAGAATTAAAAGACTTGGTTCACTCCATGGGAAGACGTTGTAAGGCTGTCATTCATGCTAAAGGTTACCCAACTAAGGATTAACTGACACGATGATCATTGTTGTATATCTCATTTTTTTTCTATGGTGATCATTTTTATAGATCTCGTTTTTTCCTACACGTTTCCCTTTTCTTCTTTAAACTGTAACTGCTATTTTAATAGCAGCAAATCCTTCATAAAAGTTATGGCATTGCATTCTTGATGAAATTAAGAATTGCATTGATATATAATTTTAGGGTACTACTCCCCCCAAAAGTGGTGTTATTAGCTAGTTTTAGAAAATACACTTTTCCCAAAAGGTTTCCACAATTTTGGCCACTACTGTAGCTACCTCTATGAAATGCAGCCTGGGTTGGCCTGCTGCTCATCAGAATAGATTTGTCTTGCAATATATATATATATATATTGGCATCTTCATTTGATGACTTTGGAATGGGTAACATTGCCCAATCTAGTACAGTTTGAAACTTTTGCAAGCCACTCCACCAACTCCAAGAAGAGAGGTAACGTTGACCGTGAACAGAATCTTGACATAATGAAAGGCTGTTTTGACCTGATTATCTCTTCCTCTAGCAACTTCAGTTAATAGCCTAACTGAATCTTTACCAGTTCAATGCACTGACGGCAGCATTCAGGACGTTCCTTCAACTCTAGATTCTACACCTTTACCAGCTACACAGCTAAGGTAATATTACTAAAAAATTGTTGAATGTTTTTTGTTGGAGGTCCGATCTGCAAACTGTGTGGTCCAGGATGATCTTCCTATTTATTAATTGGTCCTGATAAGACTCTTGCTTGTCTATATAGTTTTAGGATGTCTGCTCTCCAGAATCGCTTGTTGAGATGGATGGCTGTAGAAATCAGATAGAAATAGCAGTAGTGCTTAGACTTATATACCGCTTCATAGTGCTTTACATAGCAGTAGCACTTAGACTGACATACTACTTCACAGTGCTTTTACAGCCCTCTCTAAGGGGTTTACACAGTCAGCATCTTGCCCCCAACAATTTGGGTCTTTGTTTTACCCACCTCGGAAGGAGGGAAGGCTGAGTCAACCTTGAACCTGGTGAGATTCGAACTGCCAAATTGCAGGCAGCCGGCAGTCAGCAGAAGTAGCCTGCAGTACTGCACTCTAACCACCGTGCCATTGTGGCTCATGATATAAATATTATTAACATAGAAGTATTATTAAAGCAGGAGTGGGATGATTCTTACTCTACCTGCCCATAATGTTTAATAAGGACTAAGCAATTGGGCAGTATAATGCTTTGAATTTTAGCTGGGATGATTTGCTTTGCAAAGTCAGTCTGGTATAGGAATTAAGGTGCTGGATAGAAATTTGGGAGACCATGATTTTTAGGCCTCCCTTAAAACATGAAAGCCAGCTGGGTAACTTTAGACCAGCCAACCTAACCCAACTCACAGGGAGGTTATAGGGAAATGAGGATAAGTCTCATGTACACCTCCTTGAGCTGTAGAAAATAAAAGGCGGGATATAAATCTAATGAAAAAAAATATATGCATAGCCTCTCTCTGGGGAAGCAGCCAGATCTGTTTCTTCTTTATTAAATAAATGTAGCAAATTTACAAACCATCCAACTCCCAGCAACTCTGGACATCTTCACCCAAGCATTTTGCTGATTCCTGGGAAGGATTAGGTGAAGCTTTACACCTAAAAAAAAAAATAAAACCTTTGTGGTTGATACCTTAGCTTTCTTTATATCCTTTTAATATGCACTGTAGCAAGTGCATACTAAAAGGAAGGACAGAAGGCTGACTCAACCTTGAGCTTGTCAAGATCGAACTCCAGACGGTGGGCAGAATTTGCCTGCAATACTGCATTCTAACCACTGTTCCATCAGGGCTCCTGTAGACCCAAGTGGTGCACCTGTAAGTGGTGCACTTGTAATTTGTCTTGAATTGCTTAGCATTAACGGTGTTCTCTTCTGTCTGCCCCAATTTGATGATTTTGCCATTCTTCGGTCAAGCGATTCTCCAGGCGGGGGGGGGGGGTGTGGCCCTCCTCCTCCTCTTCCAGTCTTCACAATCACAACTACAACCTTTTAAAATTTTAGCAAGGGGTTCTCTGCCCTGTTGCCGGGTGGGTGCGGCCTAGTCGGCCTCCTGCACCACCCGGGGGGGTGGGGGAGGCATTTTAGCCCTCCCCGGGCTCCGGAAGCTTTCCTTGAGCCTCTGGGAGAGCGAAAATAGCCTCCCCAGGTTCCAGAGGCCCTCTGGAGGTGGGAAAGGTTTCCGGCCTCCTGAACTTCCAGTAGGCCCATTTTTCGCCCTCCCCGAGCCTCCGCATGTGCCCTGCACTTACCTGCATCCAAAACAGGCCATATGGGGACTCCTGGGAGGGGAAGGGTGGGGTGGCATGGCATGGTAGGTCCAGCCAGGAGTGGGATTTGGCTGCGTGGGCACAGAATCTTAGTTAGAGTTTCTCCCGAACCCCTGCGAACCCCCATCCTTGTCCCCTGCATACACTTTTAATAAACCATTGAAATTATAGATCTTAGTAGATTTCTCTGGGTGTTTTCCCTAATGGGACAACATGCCACAGCCAACTTGCTACAGCTAACTCGCCATGGCCAACTCACCACGGAACAATTTAACAATTCTTATTTAATTATTTAAAATAAATTTAAAAATATTTTAATTTTCAACATTCGCATTTTATTCTCTCGCTCCTTTGGCACCCTTCCTTTACTGATTCTATTCCACTCTTTCTTTGATATTTGTGTAATTGTTGTTCTGCAGCGAGTTGTACTGCGGTGCGTTGGCTATGGTGAGTTATCCCGCACCGAGTTGGCCACCTAGGAAAAGGGTCTGTGACAATTCACAATGGCCAACTTACCGTGGCAAACTCGCCATGGCCAATTTACTGTGGCCAACTCCCCGTGACCAATTTACCGAGTTGGCCTTGGGGAGTTGGCCATTGTGACTTGTCGCAGACCCTTTTCCTACGTAGCGGAAAATGGCCACCGTTTCTAAAGCAAATTTTTCTTCTCTCCCAGCCCCGTATCCAGCCCATCGTCCCTTTTAGCAGAATCTGTGGCAACATGTGAAGTGGAAAGTTCAGACATCATGGATAAACCTCAAGGAGAAGACATACAAGGTTAGCACGAAGAGGGCCTTGGAATGCCTTGGGCTTCTCTTTTCATTTTTTTTGTGGGGGGATGCGTTTCTTCCTCATTGAATCACACACTTTGCCCCAGAGGCAAGAAAGAAAAGGAAAAGTTTGTTCACTTGCTTTATGACCGGCGATCGGATCATTCGGCTTGTTCAAAAAGCCGCCACCACCAGAACTGAACAAAGCTGCAGGACTGCAGATTGACTCAGAGTTGTGGTAAGGAATGTCCTTCTGGAATTGCCATAATAGTGCTCTGTACCAGAGCTTCCCAGCTCCCACAACACAACCGGGTTGTGGCCTATTCAGAATTGGACCACGTGAGTGGTTGGCTGGAGTTTACGCAGTTCAGTTTGTGTAAACAACAGGCTTGGGAGGCACTCGCTTGTATGCCAGCCCGCCACTCACACAAGGGCTGCGTGCACACATGTATATGCGTGCTGGCCCGCTGCTCATGCAGCTCAATTCCCCTCTCCCCCCCCACCCCCCACCTCAAACCAGGACACCAAGCCACAAAGGTATGGGATTGCTGCTCTGTTCTAAAGAGCATTTGAGCATCCTTCTGATTTTAATCCCAGAAGGTAATATTATTGGATCTGGGCTAAATGGCAGCATTTAAACCCATTTGGTCTAGTGATTAAGGGATCAGTCTAGAATAGTGTTTCTCTGGCTGGGGGATTCTGGGAGTTGAAGTCCACCCATCTTCAAGCTTCCAAGGTTGAGAAACAAGTGTGGAAACTGAGTTCCAGTCTCTCCTTAGACATGAAAGCCAGCTAGGTTGCTTTGGGCCATTTATTCTCTCTCAGTCCAACTAATCTCACAAAGATTGTATTATTGTGGGGGAAACAGAAGGAGGAAGGTGTGTGCTGCCTTGAGTTGCCATCTTTTTCAGTGTATAAGTCGCACCTTAGTTTTTGGGGAGGAAAATAAGAAAAAAGCTGATTGGCAGGTGGATCAGCCTCCGGAATACCCCCAATCAGCTGTTCCCAGAGGTTCCTTGGTTGTCAGCTCTGTGCCTTGCTTTTTGTTTGCTTTTTTTTTCTGCCTCTGAAACTTCTGAAACTCTGTTTCAGAAAAAACTTTTTTTTCTGCCTCTGAAAACCTCTGAAACAGCTTCAGAAAAAAAGCCTATGAAGCTCTGTTTGGAGGCTTTTTTCCTGAAGCTTCATTTCTGATGCTTTTTTCAGCCTCTGAAACCTCCGATTGAGAACCTGGGCGGGGCTACATTCGATGTATAAGACGCACCCAGATTTTCACTCTCTTTGGGAGGGGGGGAAGGTGCATCTTATACTCTGAAAAATACAGTATTTCTGGAAGGAAGGAAGGAAGGAAGGAAGGAAGGAAGGAAGGAAGGAAGGAAAGAAAGAGAAAGAAAGAGAAAGAGAAGGAAGGAAGGAAGGAAGGAAGGAAGGAAGGAAGGAAGGAAGGAAAGAAAGAAAGAAAGAAAGAAAGAAAGAAAGAAAGAAAGAAAGAAAGAAAGAAAGAAAGAAAGAAAGAAAGAAAGAAAGAAAATAAATAATTTTGGGGGGGGGATGGACAGGCTTTCTGACCAAAAGCAGCATATGTTTATATTTTGCCAAAGTTAATAGTTGGACAACTACTTCTTGCCAGAGGTTGATGGCCAAAGGGAGTCAGTGGGGCTCCAGCTGTCAGTCTTCTGGTGGCTTTAGAAGTATGATGACCACATATCTCTTTCATTATAAAGGAGAGTTCTTTATTTCAGAAAGCTAGGGTCCTTTAGATTGATTTCCTTTTCAAAAGCTCACTTTTATCCTTTATTTTCATCATTTAACTTTTGGAATACAAATGCTGCCACTTAATGCATGCACAATCTTTTTATGCAGAAATCTCTTTCAATACTTGCTTCTTATCACTTCATAGCTTTTTATGCTTTTAAAATATTTTTTTATTGGAACGTGTGTCTCTCTAATGTTTTTTTCTTGGTTTCATTCTTGGATTTTCCTTTGTAAAAGCCAAGTTATAAATATAAATGACAGACAGACAGACACTGCAGTTCCCCCCTTCTGACAATGTAATCTGACTGTGGTAGCAACTCTTTAGAGTCTCATCTGAATTTGGAGGGGCTCTAGCTATACATTTCTTCTACAGTGAGATGAGCAGGATGTGACGAGATGTGAAATAGACGAGATGTAAACCGATTGATACAGAATTTGGTTTTCAGTTCCAATAGTTGTAAGTCATGGAAACTGATTTAGGAAAATAGCATATTTTTATGAAGAAGGAAAGCTTGGAGCTCTCTGCCTTCCCATTGGATGGGAGAGTCAGTAAGATAGTTTGGTAATGTCAAATGGAAATTATCATTTTCATCTCAAATGAAGCCATGTTTTCTTGGGCCAACGCGAAAAGCGGGGAGGGAAATGTCCAAATTGGAGGCTTCCCAACATCTGTAGGGAACAGCTGATATAGGAATGATAATATACATAAGACAGGCAGAGAGTCATCTTTGACTTCCATTTGTTTTCTTGACCACTTGTGGATTCTTATGAAAGGATGTGTGTATCCATTTAGGCAGCAAACAGTGTATGTAAGCATCCCAATGAAGTGACGGAGAGCATGTGGAATATTTGCTACCTGGAACCACTTTGGAGAACATCTTGTTAGTTTAAAACGTTGATCAACAGGATCAGAATCTGAACAATTCTTGGATAGGACACAGTCAGAAAACCTTAGGATTGTAAACTAGATTGGACAGTTGATCAACATGGTAGAAGAAGACAGTGCCCAACCACACGGACATGGTTATGTGCTTTGGGGTCCATTGGGGTTGGGTGGCTAATAAATTCAAATAAATAATCACGAGGAGTCAACCTTGACTCAAAGGTATCCTTATCTTGTATACCTTGTTTGTTAACAGTTTCAGTCTAGCTTTGATGTGTTGAGTATGCAGGTGTCAGGGTTCAAAGTAACACCCCCCAACGAAAGAAGACTCTGAGACTTGAAGTTCCTCAAAATTCCAATTTATGAGAGATGTCATATTGGCACATCTGGGAAAACCCGAATCTGAAAGCTTCCAGGTTTTCCCCGCCCAAATGAAAGTCCAAGACCCTGCCAAGCACTACATGTCCATCACATAGTCCAATCAAGACATTGTCCCAACTGGAGATGCCTCCCAGTTCCAGTCCTCCAGTTGAAGGGCAAGATGTCCTTGACTCTCTGAGAAAGGAATGTTATTTTGACTATATATCACCCATGCTCCACACAATTCCCCCCCTCCCAATTTCCCACAGTAGTAAATGTGGCAGGCCTGAAGACCCAATGCAAAAGATGGCTTCCAGGCCTGATAGCAGGTTTGTTATCTTATGCAGTTTTATCTTCCAAGAGGACTCCAGATCTTAAAAGCACCTGTCCTGTCAGTCAGATGCATTCTGCTACAGTCCTCGATTTACAGCACTTCATTTAGTGACCATTAGAACTGTCAACAGCACTGAGAAAAGTGACTTATGGCTGGTTTTTTTTTTTAATACTTTACAACCGTTGCCGCATCTCCATGGATCAAAATATGGGCGGTTGGCAACTGACTTGTACATATGACGGTTGCAGTATCCCGGAGTCGTGTGTTCCCCTTGGGTGAATCTTCCTACAAGCAAAGTCAATGGGGGGGGGGAGATTCACTTAACAACGATGGTAAGAAAGTCGTAAAATGGGGGGGAAAGTTTGCTTAACAACGGTCTCGCTTAGCAATGGAAAATTCAGGACTCTGTTGTGGTCGCAAGTTGAGGACCATATGTACTTCCCTTTTAAGCATTCTTTCAATTGAATTTTGACTGTGTTAGAGGAATACTGAATTTCCCAATGTTTGGCAAAGCAAGGGAAATTAATCCAGCAGAGTTAAGGAAGCGATGGGTGGGGCATTATGGAAAAATAGGACTGCATGGGGGGGCGGGTAGAGGGTAACACCTTCAGATGAACTTTTCTTCTTCTTTTGTTATAAATGCTGTTATTATCTTCCTTCTAACCACAGCAGGGCTAAAACTGCATCCCATTGCTAAACAGTCCATCCTTACTACCAATTTACCTACCCTGTTATCTGATGTCTCTCTAGAACTAATTAACTTTATGTTTCACAGACCTTGAATCCAATTATGTTGGGGCTGGGGATGTTAACAATAAACAAATTGTTTTTAAAACTGTGCATGTAGCATGTTTTTTTTAAAAAAAAAATCTAAAGAAAACAAAACACAAACACATCCCTAAAATACATATCCCGTTGAATAAATAGAACCAACATCAGTGGAGCTTGCCGAGACAATTTCAATAGACAGTACCGGAGATGAATTTTCGATGGATAACTCAGATTTACCTGACATTACCAGGGGCTCAGAAACAGAATGTGATTATGACGTGAACCTAGACAATAATGTAGATGGCCCTGATTTCCTGGAGGAGAGCTCAAGAGCCAAAACGAAGAGCTGTGATTCAGATTTAACACTAACTACAGTAGGTAAGTGGGTTTCCTTGTTAAGTTTGCAGGCTGTAACCGTGCTTCCTAAAACAGTGTGCTGGGTTGCACTGATTTGTCACAAAAATGGTTGAAGTGCATCTGGAAAAGTCCTTCCAGGGCCCCATTTTTGTGTCCTCCTCCTCCCCAGATGTTCACATCGATAACAAAATCCAGCAGCAAAGCCTTTAATTTTGGAGTCGTGCATTTTGTTGAGCTCTTTCAGTAAAGCAAAGGCTAAAATAAGCCTCCATTAGTGGCTTATCTCTATGTATTTCCCTCTTGCCTTAGATGGTGCCTGAAGTTCCCCCCCTCCCGTGGGAAAGTGGCCACCCAAAATGTTAGCTTTTCCCCCTCAAACGAGGTCAGTAGGTTATTCCTCCTCTGAATTCTTGAGAACAGGATTGTTGTTTAAATGTGGCTTTTCAATTTTAACAGATGAGAGCTTCCATGAGCAGAGTTGGCCTTCAAGAATCATTCTGGAGGACATGTTTCAAAATAGTAGACAGATTCAGGCCAAGACTAAATGTAATTTAGTTTAAACTTAATTAAAATTTTATACCATTACTGTTACTGGTATTATAGATAGTGATATTTGACTGACCTTGGCTAATCTCCAAAAAACACTTACGCAGGGTTGAACGTGGCTAGTATTTCAGTGAGAGATCCATCATAGAATCACTAAGATGGAGACATGAGTAAGTTAAACAAAAGGTAGAGGAGTCCCTGTGGATTTTATTCCACTAGTTGTCGCCAACTATAAGGGAACAGTGCTTATTTCCATTTCCACCACTGAGCCAGCGCTGTCTGAAGACATTTCCACAGTCATGTGGCCGGGCATGATGTCATGGAGCATGATGTCACAGAATGCTGTTATCTTCCCATCAAAGTGATACCTATTTATTTACTCACATTTGCAAGCTTTTGAGCTGCTAGCTTGGCAGGAACTGAGGCAAGGATGGGAACTCACCCCATTGCGTGGTGCTCGGGTCTCGAACCTCGCCTTTCGGCTTTCCAGCCGGCAAAGTCCAGCATCTTAAAAACTGAGCCAATGTGCTCTGTCAGCATGGCTAGGAAGTCGATACTGATTCCAGTCACACTCCTTCTGTACCATTTCCAAAATAATGAAATAGATGATCCACCCTGCCACCCAGGAGTTGGGCTCAGGTCAAAGGAAACGTTATCTTTGCTTTGATTACTCCCTACGCCATAAAAACATCATTTTGGAAGGGGACTTATGAACCCAGAGAGCCTCAGCTGCACACTCGTATTTTAAAGCTGCTAAAGAATTTGTTCGCCTAATTGTGATTAAAATATCTATTCTGTTCCATCTGGGGGTTGGATAGAGTAGTTGTGCTCCAGATTTCACAAATTTGGGAAGCTCTGGTTGATACATTTGATAAAATGGAGCTCAGGAGTGTCTCTCCCAGTGAGGATGGAGAACATGGAATCTCCTCTTGCATCAAGCATTTGTTTGCTAAGTCTTCTGGAGCCAATTGGAGAAAATCAGAAAGGGTAAAATTGATCTAAACGGTGCCCATTCTTATCAAGTGATATCAGACCTAGACGTAAAATATTTTGTCACCTTTTTTTCCTTTCTTTCCCACCTCTTGTGCCAAACCGATCCTCTGCTTGCAAACGTCCCTTCCTCACGTACTTTCTGCTGCTATTTTAGTCTTGCATGCACTTCGTACAAGCGGTCCTCGACTTAACAACACTTCGCTTAGTGAACAACGGCACTTGTAACTTATGTGACCGATGACCATTTTTCACACTTTCACAACCACTGCAACATCCCCATGGTCAACGTGATGTACCTTTGGATGCTTGAGTCACCGACTGACATTTACGACAGTCACAGCGTCCCAGGGGTGTGTGTGTGGGTGTGTGTCACGCAATCCTCTTTTCCGGCCTTCTGACGAGCAAAGTCCATGGGGGGAACCAGATTCCCGTAACCGACCGTGTGACTCATTTAACAAACTGCAGTCATTCCCTTAACAAATGTGGAAAGTCGTAAAACGGAGCAAAATTCCCTTCACAAAATTTCTCACTTCGCCACGTACATTTTGGGCTCAGTTGTGTTCATAAGTCGAGGACTACCTGTAGTTTTACTAATGCTGTTCTGAACTATGTGGTGCCAATAAATGTGCGCCAGTTTCCCCGCCCCCCCCCCTCACCTTTTCTGCACTGTTGCTTCAGTATTCCCCATGTCATAATTCTCCTCTAATCTTCTTTTTTTTTTCATGTTTCTACTTGCAGCCTTTCAGCTTCATGCGGTTTTTGTAAAGAACAAAAGGGTTTACAGGCAAAATTAACAATAAGCGTGACCTTAAATGAACGCTTAAATTTCCACACAGCCTTTCATTGTCAAGTAAAATGTTTGCTGTTAGTTGCATTGTTGTATGAGCGTGTGAGCATGTGAGAGAAACCCATTGTCTCCTCTTGTCATAATTCAAGACCTACTTTGGGCCATTAATTTTATGAACACACAAGGAGCAGTGGTGTCATCGCTCAGCATCCGGCGAATGGAATGGTTATTTTATCCTATGTGGTAACATAACCAAGTAATAGCCTGCCATTAGGAGGTTTAGCAATAGCACTTAGACTTATATACCGCTTTACAGTGCTTTACAGCCCTCTCTGAGCCGTTTACAGAATCAGGATATTTGCCCCCAACAATTGAGGTCCTCATTTTACCCACCTCGGAAGGATGGAAGGCTGAGTCAACCTTGAGCCTGATGAGATTCGAACTGCCAAATTGCAAGCAGCCGGCAGTCAACAGAAGTAGCCTGCAGTACTGCACTCTTAACCACTGCACCACCGTGGTTCATTTAATCTTATTTCTGTGGAGAGCTGTCTTCCATTCCACATATCACAGCGTTTCAAAGGTCTCCAGTTTGGTCAGCCAACAGGAAACCAAGGCAGATACTCATGAAACCATGGAAGGAATAACCAAGAAAGACTTTGGGATTATCTAATCCAGAATCCAATCCACATTGGAGTGTCAAATCCAAGATTCCAAGCTGGAATCTTTGCAACCATAGCAGATCCTTTAGGCCAGGGGTGTCAAACTCGCGGGCCGGATGCGTCATCTGCCTGCCCCGTCCACACCCATTTTAGCGAACGGGAAAGTCTCAATGCGTCTCATGAAGCTGCTGTGACGACGCGAGTTTGAGACCCGTGCTTTAGGCTGTGGCACTTCCACCATATTGTTAAATCTAGGGTAGAGGTCAATCATCTCACCCCTTTTAATTCAAGTTGCTAGTGATTGAATCGGGAGCCTTCTGGAGGTTTTAAGTATGTGATTTATGGAGCTTTCTCAGTTATAAAGGGTTTATTTTGTGTGTGTGTGTGTGTGTTTTTTTTTAATGTTCCTTCCCTTGTTTTGTTCTCATTCTAGGCATCTTTTCTTCAGACTCTTAGCTAATATATCAAATGTCACGAATATTATTTACCACTCGTTACCTGGGCTAACCTGAAGCTGTCTTACACATCTATGAAATCAGTTTGTGTTTTTCTCTGTCAGTCGAGAAGATAATGTCTCGCAGTGGTCCCCCAACCTTTTGGGTATCAAGAGACCAGTTCCGTGGACCGGAAGGGGTCTGGTTTAGCATGCGGCCTGCATGCCGCGGATGGGCCTTCGCTTATTCATTTGCCCCAGTTTCTGCCACGCTCCGGCCCAGTGTTGGATCAAGGACCAGGGGTTGGAGACCCCTGCTGTAGCATGGCTGTCACTTACCGAATCTGATTATGAACCTTTTATTAGTCTATTGCTGTGATGGCGAACCTATGGCACGCGTGCCAGAACTGGCACGCAGAGCCATCTCTCCGGGCACGTCACTCATTGCTTTTCTGTGTTCTGGAACACTGGCCAGCTGCTCTTCACACACGTGGGAGTGCTGGAAACCGGAAGCTGCCCAGTGTGCATGCTGGGAAGGTGATACTCCAGTTTCCAGCGCACGCATGTGTACAGGCCACCTGGTGTTCCAGTTTCTGGCATGCATGCTGTTCTGCCCCAGCTATGGACCCCAAAGAACACAGCACACACAAAGTTTGTACAAAACTTAATTTACTAAAATAACTTTATCAAAAATAACAGCCTACAAGAAACCAATATAAAGTAATCACAATCTTACTAAGGTTGGCAGAAAGCCCAGAAGCAATTTTGCAGAGAATCCAGACGCGAAGTAGAGTGAACTAAAGTTGTTCCCTATAACTTGGTTCAGTTGGCATTCCTCCTTAAATAGGCTAAGGGAGTGGCCAATTAGCCCCAAGCCTTACTCTCAAGGAGACCTCCTCCTGAGGAGCCACACCTGCCTTTTGGCTGCTGTGCGCGCCCGTGCATCAAGAAGAGGCTCCTCCTCTTCATCCTCTTCACTTATAGGAGCTTCTGGAGGTTCTGAAGGCCCTGGCTGAATCCCCGCCTCTGGCACCACATCTTCTCCAGCCTCCTCATTGTCTGACTCAAGTGCCAGCTGCACAGGCTGCTGGTGCAACACCATACCAGCCTCCTCGCTGTCAGAGTCAGCTACAATCCGCACAGGCCACTGACGGGCCACAACACATGTGCACGCAAAGACCAGCTGCGAAGACCAGCATGCGCACTGGAAACTGGAATAGTATCTTCCCAGTGCGCACCAGGCAGCTGCTCTTCCAATTTCTGGCATGCGCATGCGCACTGGCCAGCTGGTCTTCACGCACGCATGCCCGCCTGAAACCACAAGACCAGATGGCTGGTGCGCATGCACACGCTAGAAACCAGAAGAGCAGCCTCCCGGCACGTGTGATCCCATTTCGGCACTCGGTGCTGAAAAGGTTCGCCAACACTAGTCTATTTTATTGAGATGGTCAACGGGATATTATTTTGTGACTATTCTATCGAAACTAGTCAATAGGATTTTTCTTCATGCGTTAGTTCCTCTGGAACATTTTTTTGTTTTGGTGCTTTAATCTCTCTTTCCTCCCTGGCATAGAATGATTTATGGTCCGGATCCACACATTGCATTGATCCATCGTGTGTAAACCTGGTCATTTTTGTCTCTGTGTTGCTTACTAATCATTGGTATAATTAGCTGTTGGATACAGGGTTTCCAGTTAAACAGTCAACGAGTTGCCAGTTTAGCTTTTCAGTTAGTTCTTTAGCTCTTTTGCATACCATCTCGGCTTGTCTGGAATTGTTGGTTTGTGTATGACTGTGTGAATCCATGTTGGACTAGCTCTTTCTTGGAATCCTTTCCTGTAGCAATGGGAGCAGTCAGAGGAAATACGATGGTCACCTTGTGAAGCCATGATGAGATTGGGTTGAGTCGGGTTGGGTTGGACTTTTCTTATCCTTCAAAAGTGACGGCATGGTTCATTCTGAGAACAAAATGTCAAGAACTCCTAAGGGGTGAAATGAGTGTCTTAAAACATCTGCAAGAAAGGGAGAAGGGGATAAAAAATTAAGAAGCAATCGCAAGGGACTCTGAAGCCCCCAGAGACCATTTTTGGGAATCCAAAATTAGACCTCCTAAACTTGTTCTAAAAATTTCAGTGGTTGGTTCACCCCCAAAAAAGAGTTATCTTTTATTTTGAGCAGCTACCTTGAGTATCTCATACATAAGGTAGACTGTAAACGGATGGGGATAATGAATATTTATATTTTCTGGCAATGTCACGGATATATTCCCTTGTATGCAAAATTCGGGTTCTTTCATTTAGCCCTAGTGCTTTTGAAGATGGGCTTTTATCCCAAAAATATTGGGTGCGATGTTCAAAAACCCTTGCGGTGAGAAGGAAAGGAAAAGGTTTTTTATGAGGATGGCTTTGCAACCATTGACAACACCCAGTGCTGAAAATACCTAGAGTTTTCTTCACTTGTGGGTTACACACAGCTTGCTATTGGTTTGGATTTGGGTTCCTTTTTTGGATTTGGGTACCAAAAACAAGGATATATCTCGGTGGGTTGCTTAATCTGAAAAGTTGAGTGAAGAAGGCTTAGTATTGAGGCATTCTTCTGCAGGAATTTTCACTAGAGAATCATAAAAGTTGCTGTTTCAAGTCTTCATACTCAATGTTACCTTTATTTTACATATCCTGGGACCAATAGGGAGGCCTTTGTCTCTGGGGTGTATTTTGAAGAAACTGGGCAGCCCCCATTCACAAAAAAAATAAAATAAAATGATTTTCTTGCACATTACAGAGGATTAGATTAGATGATCATTAGGATTCTTTCCAGCTCTACCGTTCTAAACAGGATGTTGAATTGTTCATAGAGGAAAAAATGGAGTTAGATGGTTATGATTGAATGGCAGAGGATCCAAGGTTAATTTCTTGGAGTTAAGACCCCAAGGCTTTAGATTTGAACTGTGCTGAGGTGGCTTCTCATGTCCTGGCTGCATCCTGATCTTGATCCATCTTTTCTCTTCAGCTTCGGCATCAGATAGTGCAGAACCTTCCTCGGAAGAACAAGGCAAATCATTTGACAAACCCAAACAGAAAAAAACTCGATGTTTTATGTGCAGAAAGAAGGTTGGTCTCACTGGTAAGTTCACTTGGATTCAGTCATTTGGAGGTTTGAATTGAACAGCGGTCTAAAACTGGGGTGATAATTCACAGAGCAGAATAGAATAGATGATTGATTTATTGATCTATCTACGATCCATGATTTATCACTTATAGCTTTTTATGTTCAATGAGAGCTGATGCACCGAAGACAAATTCCTTGTGTGTCCAATCACACTTAGCCAATAAAGAATTGAATTTGATTCAATTCGATTCTATCCTACCCTATCCTACCCCTACCCCACTCTATATTCTACTCTACTCTACCCTACCCTACCCTACCCTACCCTACCCTAGCTCTACCCTACTCTACATTCCATTCTATTCTATTCTATTCTATTCTATTCTATTCTATTCTATTCTATTCTATTCTATTCTATTCTATTCTTCTTATTCTTATTCTTATTCTATTCTATTTTTTATTATTATTATTATTATCATTATTATTATTATTATTATTATTATTATTATTATTATTATTCCTATTCCTATTCTATTTAACAGCTGCAGGAATTCACTTAACAACGATGGCAAGAATAGAGTAGAGTAGAGTAGAGTAGAGTAGAATAGAATAGAATAGAATAGAATAGAATAGAATAGAATAGAATAGAATAGAATAGAATAGAATAGAATAGAATAGAATAGAATTTTTTATTGGCCAAGTCTGATTAGACACACAAGGAATTTGTCTTGGTACATATGCTCTCAGGGTACATAAAAGAAAAGATACATTCGTCAAGAATCATAAGGTGCAACACTTAATGATAGTCATAAGGTGCAAATAAGCAATCAGGAAACAATATCAATATAAATTGTAAGGATACAAGCAACAAAATTACAGTCATACAGGCATAAGTGGGAGGAGATGGGTGATGGGAACGATGAGAAGATTAATAGAAATAGTAATGCAGACTTAGTGAATAGTTTGACAGTGTTGAGGGAATTATTTCTTTAGCAGAGTGATGGCATTCGGGAAAAAATTGTTCTTGTGTCTAGTTGTTCTGGTGTGCAGTGCTCTATAGGGTCTTTTTGAGGGTAGGAGTTGAAACAATTTATGTCCAAGATGCAAGGGGTCTGTAGATATTTTCACAGCCCTCTTTTTGACTTGTGCATTATACAGGTCCTCAATGGAAGGCAGGTTGATAGCAATTGTGAAAGGTTGCAGAATGGGGCAAAACTCACTTAACAAATGTCTTGCTTTACAACAGTTAAGGCTCCATTGTGGTGGTAAATCGAGGACTACCTGTACCTCCACAAACATTGTCCAAGCAGTTGTCAAGAGACTGAAAGCCCCAAAAACAAAAACAACAACCTTTATCCATAAAAACAACAACGCCAGACCTTGTCTATGGAAGTTCTCAATCATCCAGGTCATGGTTTTCCCAAAGTTGCTTTTCCAAAAAGCAGCAGGAGTTTTCCCCATACCCCTTGAAAACATTTCACTTCTCAACGGAGAAGCTTCTTCAGTTCTGGAGCTTCTGCACTGAAAAAGCTTCTTGGAAGAGAAGCCAAACATTTTCAAGGGGAAAAATAAAATCAAGAAAAATCCAGTTGCCTTTTGGAAAAACACCTTTGGAAACCCCAGACCAATGGCCAGACATTTCCAAACACCATGAGCCACGGTGGTGCAGTGGTTAGAGTGCACTACTGCAGGCTACTTCTGTTGACAGCCAGCTGACTGCAATTTGGCAGTTCGAATCTCACCAGGCTCAAGGTTGTCTCAGCCATCCATCCTTCCGAGGAGGGTCAAATGAGGACCCAGACTGTTGGGGGCAAGATGCTGACTCTGTAAACCACTTAGAGAGGGCTGTCAAAGCACTGTGAAGCAGTATGTAAGTCTAAGTGCTACTGCCAAAGTGGGAAGGAAGGGGAGGGGAGGGGAGGGGAGGGGAGGGGAGGGGAGGGGAGGGAGGGAAGGAAGGAAGGAAGGAAGGAAGGAAGGAAGGAAGGAAGGAAGGAAGGAAGGAAGGAAGGAAGGAAGGAAGGAAGGAAGGAAGGAAGGGCCACGGTGGCACAGTGGTTAAAATCCAGTACTGCAGACTAATTCTGCTGACTGCTGACTGCCAGCAGTTTGAATCTCACCAGGCTTATGGTTGACTCAGCCTTCCATCCTTCCGAGGTTGGCAAAATGAGGACCTAAATTGTTGGGGGCAAGAGGCTGACTCTGTAAACCACTTAGAGAAGACTGGAAGTGGTACTTAAGTCTAAGTGCTATTGCTAAAGTGGGAAGGAAGGGGAGGGGAGGAAGGAAGCAAGGAAGGAAAGGCCATGGTGGCACAGTGGTTAGAATGCAGTACTACAGACTAATTCTGCTGACTGCCAGCAGTTTGATTCGCACCAGCTCAAGGTTGACTCGGCCTTCCATCCTTCCGAGTTGGGTAAAATGAGAAGCCAGATTGTTGGGGGCAATAGGTTGACTCTGTAAATCGCTTAGAGAGGGCTGTAAAAGCACTGTGAAGCGGTATATAAGTCTAAGTGCTCTTGCTATTTCATCTTTTGCTCTTTCTTTCCAGGGTTTGAATGCAGGTGTGGGAATGTTTACTGTGCTGTACACCGTTACTCAGATGTCCACAGTTGCTCTTACAATTACAAAGCTGACGCAGCTGAGAAGATCAGAAAAGAGAATCCTGTAGTTGTTGGGGAAAAGATTCAGAAGATTTGAACTGCTCCTGTAGCTGGAATATTAAAATGTTTGACCATCTGCAGATGAAAAATTGACTTGAGCTTTTTCCTTCCCCTTTCACAAGCTCCCCCTCCCCACACACACATACACATAAGTCTTTCATTTTTCTTGGCCCGCCCCTTGTAGACTTCAAGAGGACAAGTCTCCCCCATCATGCATGTCATGCAGAAACATATAATTCCCCCCCCCTCCTTTTAGCACAAAACCAACCTTTTTTTTTTCTTTTTATGGTCCTTTGTTTTTTAATTCCTACAGATGAAGACATAAACTCTACACAACTGTATCCACTAGGACGGTGGGCCTTTTGGAAACTGATGGATACCATGGCTATAAAAGTATTATCATCTTCTTCTTTTTTTTCCAAATAAATATTGAGTGCAGAGGGCTTTTTCAAAGTTACGTTGGAGGGCATCCGTGCTTTTCCCACTTCTCATATTAAACGTGCATGCATTAACCCAAGACACTTCATTTTCATTTTGTATATAGCTTTCCTTTCTCTCTCTTCCTCTCTCTCTCTCTCTCTCTCTGTCTGTCTCTGCAGCACAATTTCTCTCTTATTTTTTTCCCCTCTTTGGTAATGCCTTGTATGGCACAACTAGCAATCAATAACTGAATGTATTTAATCATTAAGGCTGCTTGGTTTTCCTTCTCCCCCTTAACAAAAGATTTATACACATGTTATCATAATAGCTTGTTTGCACCTGCTATCTATTTATGTATGCATCGTTCGTTTTCCGAGCGTGTCAGAGTGTGCTAAGGTTTTAAAAGCGTGTGTGTGACTTTTGCTCTTCGAAGTTCTTTTCTAGGGGTTTTTTTTTTCTCTTTCTTTCTTTCCTCTTCTCCCCCCCCCCCTTTTTTTTTTTATTTTATTATTTTATTTTTCTTCGTTTTCTCCAGCGTGCATGTTGAGAGTTTGCCTGCTCGCAGATCTTCTCGGGAATTGTGCTAATGGGGTTCTTTTACGTGCACCAATACAAAGAATGAAGAACTTTTAAGTGTATTGTATTTATGTTCACCCACGTCTTTAACTTTGATTAAAATAAAATTTTTAAAAATTTGGGACGGAGGAGAGGCAGTTGGTGCCTTTTTGGGGGGTTTTTTGTAAGAAATTTTAAGAGGCGCGCACATCCATTTGGGCCTGGAAAAAAGAAGAAATTTGATGCAGGTCATTGCACTATAGAAAAAACGAATTCAGTTTGATTAACAATAATCAGTATTGATTGAACCCACCGTGAGGAATATTTAAATATTGGACTGAGACAGGTGAGTCTGGGTTCAGATGACAGAACGACACTGATTAACCTGGAACGGTTTTCAGCCTTTTAAAAAAATGAGTTGACTTCCTTTTGTCAAGAGAAGAGAAGGAAAGGAAAAGGGGAAGTTAGAATGGATATGATAACTCGCCCTCTCCTTGGAAACCAATAGCCTCTTGCCATATTAAAAATTTATACAGGTAGTCTTTGACTTACAACCATTCGTTTAGTGACCAATGTTAACAGTGGCACTGAAAAAAATGACTTACGATCATTTTTCACACTTAACGACCATTGTAAATATCCCCGTGGTCACGCGATCAAAATTCAGACACTTGGCAACTGGCTCATATTTATGACGGTGGCAAGTGTTGCGGAGTTGTGCGATAACTTTTTGTGACCTTTCAACAAGCAAAGGCAACAAGAAAGCCAGATTCCCTTAACAACCGTGTTGCTAACTTAAGAACTGTCGGTGATTTACTGAACAACTGTTAATGTTGGCCTTGCTTGTGGTGATAAGTCAAAAACGACCTGTTGGTTGAAACTTAAATGTGGCTAATAGGAAGGACCACAACATTGGACAGAGTTTGTGTGCGACCTTTGACAACTTTGGTGCAGGAATTGATATACTAACTAGAGGAAAACCCTTTCTTTAGGACTGTGATGGTGAACCTATGGCATGCGTGGAAGAGGTGGCACACAGAGCCCTCTCTGTGGGCACACACACTGTCACAAACTGTTCTTATGGTTTCCAGTGTGTATGCACGCTGGCCAGCTGGTTTTCCATGTGCCAGAGCACCGGAAACCCAAAGATCAGCCGGTTAGCATACATGTGTGTGTCGGCCATGGTCTTCGCACATGCCGGAGCGCCAGAAATCCAAAGATCAGCTGGCTGGCATACATGGGTGCGCCGGCCACCTGATCTTCGCACATACCGGACCGTCAGAAACCCGAAGATCAGCTGGTTGGCATGCATGCGTGCACCGGTTACCTTGTCTTTGCATGTGCCAGAGCGCCAGAAACCCTAAGATCAACTGGCTGGCGCACATGCGTGCGCCAGCCACCTGGTCTTCGCACATGCCGGAGCACCGGAAACCCAAAGATAAGCTGGTTGGCATGCATGCATGGGCTGGCCACCTGGTCTTCACACATGCCGGAGTGCTGGAAGCCTGAAGATCAGCTGGCTGGCACGCATGTGTGCGCCAGCCACCTGATCTTTGCACGTGCCGGAAACCTGAAAATCAGCTGGCTGGCATGCATGCATGCACCAGCCACCTCGTCTTTGCACGTACCGGAGCACCGGAAACCCAAAGATCAGCTGGATGGCACGCAGGCGTGCGCTGGCCACCTGGTCTTTGGGTTTCCAGCGCTCGTACAGACACTGGCCACCTAGTCTTCATGCATGCCAGAAATCCGAAGACCAGCATGCACACCGGCCAGCTGGTCTTTGTTTTTCCAGCAATCTGGTGCGCGCTTGTTCTGGTTTGGACACTTGGTGCCAAAAAGGTTCGCCATCACTGCTTTAGGATTACCCAGTGGTATCCTTTTTTTCTTTCCCCCTCCCACAGTTGCATTTCTGTACTGAAAGAGCCTATGGGATAGGTGCAAATTTGATTTATTCCGAGTTCAGTCTCTTTCTCCGGTTTTGTAGATGTCCCAGCTCTGGCTAGAGATGCCTCTTGATTTTCCTGTCTTAAGCGTGAAATACAAAGGCAGAATTCTTCGTTTTTCTCTTCGGAGCTTGAAGTCATTGGATGCTCTCTCCTGAGGCAGGAAGTGCCGAAGTCCAGAGCGTTTTATTTCTGGTGGAAGAAAAGTCACCTGCTGCACTTGAGAATCTCCTCCAAACTTTTTCACAAAGAGTTTCGCCATCTAGGGATTTTCATCCAGGCGTGTCTTCTAGAATGAAAACAAAAGTTTGCTCCGATATTCGGTGGGCAGCCTTTGGGGTAGATTTGCAATATCGGGGCGTGCTGCTTTACAAGAAGTCCTCGACTTACCACAGTTGGTTTGGTGACCGTTCAAAGTTACAACGGCACCGAGAAATGTGATTGATGACCATTTTTCATGGTTACGATGGCCTTGTCACTTAACAGCCGCGTAACTGACTAATGACGGCAGTGATTCCCTTAACAAATGTGGCAAGAAAGGTCACAAAATGGGGCAAATCTCACTTAACAACAGAAATTTTGGGCTCAATTGTCTTAAGTGGAGGACTACCCCGTGTTCTATAACAATCGGCCCAGACCGTAAATGCTTTGTTGAATTTGAACTTGTTTGTAATAAAGGGAATCAAATTGCATAAGGACTTCCTATAAGTAATGAATGATGATTTTTTGCTTTGTTCCTTATCTAGAAATGCATATTTGTATGGAAATTCTAGTCCTTCGACTAACAGGGATTCAAGAGTTACATAGGATCGACTATTTGTGTGTCTCTCTGTGTGTATTGCAGTTATATGTTGCAAAAATGCTGTTTATTCACCGACAACATTTCTAAGCAGCCCAATCGGAGAAGATCCTGTATAATAGGGCACAAGGAAAGCAAAATCTACATGTACAAAAGAAAAGAAAAGAAAAAAAGTTGCATTTCCCAACAAGTTGTCATATAATGGGTTTGTTTCTAGCTTAGGTCAGGCTGGGTGAGCCAAACCATTTCTTGTTTGTAAAGTTTTATTAATGGCTTTGCATTGTTTGTTTAAAATGTTAAACCGTCCAATAGATGAAGAGCTCTGATATTAGATAACACAATCGGCCAAAGCTCATTCTTACCAAGGTCCCCTGGTAACAATAGAATAGAATTAGAATTAGAATTAGAATTAGAATTAGAATTAGAATTAGAATTAGAATTAGAATTAGAATTAGAATAGAATAGAATAGAATAGAATAGAATAGAATAGAATAGAATAGAATTTGAATAATAAAACAGAATTAGAATAGAATAGAATTCTAAAAATAGAATAGAATAGAATTTGAATAATAGAATAGAATTCTAAAAATAGAATAGAATAGAATTTGAATAATAGAATAGAATTTGAATAATAGAACAGAATTAGAATAGAATAGAATAGAATAGAATAGAATAGAATAGAATAGAATAGAAGGGACCCTTGGAGGTCTTCTAGTCCAACCCCGCTGCTTAGGCAGGTGCAAACAATCTTAGAGCAAGCCATCCCTCCAGGATGGTAGGGCATTACTCAGCTGGACTGAGCCATCCTCAGAAACACTGGGTTGAGTCTTGTTTTATTAGCCATCTTTCCATCCATTACACTACCAAGCACCGGCTCTGAAGGTCAACCACCGCACCTGCATTAGATGAAAAAGAGATACTGACAAGCATGAAGGATGGCATAGAGCCTTGAGGGACACACCACCACCACCACCAGCCCAACCACCAGGAAGCACAATAGTTGTACCTCACTTTCTGGAAACGAGTATCCAAGTAGGAGAAGAACCAAGGATAAACTTCCTAACAGTGAGGACAACCAGTGGAACAGAAGTTGCCTTCAGAAATCGTGGGTGCTTCATCACTGGAGATTTTTAAGAAGAAACTGGACAGCCATTTGTCTGAAATGGTATAGGGTTTCCTGCTTGAGCAGAGGGCTGGACTAGATGACCTCCAAGGTCCCTTCCAGCTCCTATTCTATTCTATTCTATTCTATTCTATTCTATTCTATTCTATTCTATTCTTAGTATAATACATTGTTACTATTAGTTGCAAAGTCTTGTCCGTGGACCACTGGTGGTCTGCGAGAAAATTTTAGTGGTCCGCAGAAAAATTATTAGCATTTTTAATATTGCACTAAATCAGGGGTCCTCAAATTACGGCCCCTGGGATGGATACGTGCAATAAACATTTGTGTTGCTGCAGAGACTCTCCCCTTTTGAGGTCTTTTGTGTGGGTCGGGGGGGGAGAAATTCCAACTTGGGGTCTGCTTTGGCCTCATGGTACGGGGCTTTGGGCGAAGGCTGGAGGGAAGGGCCGCTGGTAGCAAAGAGCCGGAGGGCCTTGTTCCAGTGGGACTGCATCATGGTCTGGAACTAGCTGACCATCTCAGCCCATGGAGTCTCCAGGCACCGGTACCTGGCCTTGCACTCCCACAGGTCTTCCCTCTGCTTGGAAAGCCTATGCTCCTAGTCCTCAGTGAAGTGCTTCTGCTGAGCCTCCTTCTCAGCCAGATCCAATTTGAACTGAGCTGTTTTGCCAACTCTTTCTCGTGGTGGCGGCTTACCTCCAACAACTGCTTCTTGTTAGGGTCCTAAGGAGGCCAGGCGGAGAGGTGAGTTGGTCATGACCACCTAGCCATGCCCACCCTGTTGGTCATTAGGCAGATCATAATAGTGGTCCACAGGATTTAAAATTATGACCTTAGTGGTCCCTGAGGTACGAAACAGTGGTGGCTTTCAAATTTTTTTACTACCGATTCTGTGCACGTGGATTGGTGAGCGAGGCATGGCTTGGTGGGCGTGGCTTGATGGGCATGACGGGAAGGTTACTGCAAAATCCCCATTTCCTCCTGATGAGCTGGGACTTGGGAGGCAGAGAATAGATGGGGGCAAGGCCAGTCAGCATTTTTAGTACCGGTTCTCCAAACTACTCAAAATTTCTGCTACCGGTTCTCCAGAACTGGTCAGAACCTGCTGAAACCCACCTCTGATCCGAAAGGTTGGTGATCTCTGCTCTAGGCTGAATCTGCTGGGGAAGGATTTAGGAAGAATTTGAGTGAAAGAGGGAGGGAGAGAGGGAGGGAGGCTGCAGCTGGGATTGCTGTTACGTCATGTGCAAATCTGGTACTGTTTAACTTCCTGGTTTTGTAGATTGCAAATTCGGTGAGGGTGGGAGAGAAGAAATGAGACTGATTGGCTGTTTCGTATTGAAAAAGGGAGGGCCTCCCCCTCCCAGGGGTTTAGCAACTCAAGCAACATCTGGAAATCTCTCTTTCTTTCTCCGTTGTGCCTGCAAGATCAAAGCAGCATGTCTTTTATTAAAGTAGACGAGAATTCCCATTTCCCCATTCAAAACCTGCCCTACGGAATCTTTTCCACGCGAGACGAGGTAAGCAAACAAATTACTTTTTTTTTTTACTTTGAGTTCATCTCTCTAGTTTTCCTTCTGTGTCTTATTGATCCCGATGGGTCCTAGGAGTCCAATTCGGGTACTTTGCCTTGGGAAGTTGCAACGCCACTAAATCTAACGATCAATGGAGACCATCATCAACCCTGCCGTTGGTTTTCAAGGGAACATGCTTGGGAAAATAATCTTTAAAAATCCACCAGACAGATACTAATTTCCATAACTTTATTTGGGGTGTGGTAAAGGTAAAGGTTCCCCTTGCACATATGTGCTAGTCATTCCTGACTCTAGGGGGCAGCGCTCATCTCTGTTTCAAAGCTGAAGAGCCAGTGTTGTCCGAAGATGTCTCCGTGAACATGTGGCTGGCATGACTAAATGCCAAAGACTAAATGCCTTAACTGGTTTCTAAGATTGGCGAATTTGTTCATAAAATACAGTTAGTCCCTGACTTACAGTGGTCTGCTTAGTGACCATTCAAAGTTACAACAGCACAGAAAAAAGTTTGCAAGTAGAGCCCTAAAAGACTCACTGTCATTAGGACATATTTGGCCCACTGGTCGTCTGATTGGGGTACCAACAGAGGTGGGCTGTTAGTGGTTTGCAGTGGTTCGGGAGAACCTCTAGCTAAGATTCTGTACAGTTCGAAGAACCCCCAAATCCCACTCCTGGTTCCCCCCGCTAATCCTGCCCCTCCCCTCCCAGGAGTCCCCACGCAGCCTGTTTTGGATGCAGGTAAGAGCAGGGCGTGTGTGGAGGCTCGAGGAGGGCAAAAAACTGGCCTACTGGAAATTTCAGAAGGCTGGAAATGGGCCTGCTTCCAGCCTCCAGAGGGCCTCAGGAGCCTGGGAGGATGTTTTCTCCTCCCGGAGGCTCAAGAAAAGCCTCTGGAGCCTGGGGAGGGCAAATCTTCCCCCCCCCCCCCATGGTGCAGGAGGCCACACCCACCCAGCAACTGGGCAAGGAACCCCTTCCTAAAATTTTTGAAGCCCACCCCTGGGTCTCAGTTATGACAACTGGTAAGTGCAATTTTGGAAAACATGGATCATGTATTAAAAGTACACCTCACTTCTTATCTCTGGAGGGATACAGGTCGACCTCCAGTTACAACAGTTCATTTAGTGACCATCCGAAGTTACTGAAAAAAGCAACTTATGGCCATTTTTCACACTTAGGACCGTGGCAGCATCCCCAGGCTCATGTGATTTATATTCGGATGCTTGGCAACTGGTTCATATTTATAACGGTTGCAGCGGAGGTGAAATCTACTTACCTTCCCTACCGATTTGGAAGTGCACACACCATCGTCACATCTGATTTTGACCCTCTGTCCATGCACAGAAGGCTTTGCACATGCGCAGAGGGTTAAAAACCAGGAAGTAACGACATCCAGGCGAGTGGGCAGAGCCTCTACCAGTTCGCCGGAGCTGCTACCAGTTCACCGAACCATGCGCCATCGGTACTACCGGCGAGCTGGACAAAACCGGCAGGATTTCACCACTGGGTTGCAGTGTCCCAAGATCATGCGATCAAATTTTGTGACTTCTGGCAACCAAGGTCAGATTCACTTAACAACGGTGTTACTAATTTAACAGACAACTCAAAGCCAATCTTCTGCTCCTTTCAGGAGAACTTCTGATTGCGTCAATATTAAATCTATGATTCCTCACCGATGATAATAACAACTGGCCATCCAAAAAGTTTTAAAGTGCGGGGCTAACATGGGAAATTTTTAGCTGCTTGGAGGGCCACCAAAATCAGTCGCCCCAGAGCCATCGAATTCTACGCCGCAAGTTATGCATTAACTTTCCTGTTTGCTGAAGTTAACAGAGGGACAAGCATTCAAGGGATGAGATTTTTCAAAAAAAAAAAATTTTTTTTTAAGTTTTATGCTCTCCGACCCCAATTCTCTCTGTGTGTATTTATTTTTGATGGGAGTCATCTGCAGAGAAACAGGATGAGTTTTTCAAGTTTTCGAGTTTTTTATTTTTTACAAACATATCAATGCGTGAACAATGTGGCATCTGAGTCTCATACATTTTGATACAAATAAAATGGTAATCATATTTGTTTCATTTATATAATTCTAGTAATAATATACATATTTTTACTAAATTATAACCTTTCATTATTTAGTTATTCAATATTTCAATGTGTCATTTTTATGCGAGTCACCCTATTCTAAGTGTCACATCTTTTAATGCAAATAGAATATTATTAATCATATTTATTACATTTAGCAAGCTTATATAATTTGAATAATAATACAAATATTTATGTTAAATTAAAATCTTCCATTATTTGCTTGTTCAATTTATAATTCATTAGTTATTCAATATTTCAAATATGTTGTTTTTATGTCAAACACCATATTCTGCATGTCATACATTTTAATACAAATAAAATATTTAATCATATTTGTTACATTTTGCAAAACATACACATATTCATACTGAATTATAAATTTAATCATTATTTATTTAATCAATAGTTCAATGTATTATTTTTTGCCATATTATTTAAGTATACTTAGTAATACCCGTCATTCAAATTTTAATTTCCTCTCTTATTATTACTTCTCCTTATTATATAAGAATGTGTATTCTATTAATCCCCCTCTCTCTAGTTTCCATCCCTAGTCTAACTTTGATTATGCCACTACTGTATTTAAACATATTCCCTTTCTAACCATCATCTCTTACCCACTTTAAAGCTTTAATTGTTCATGAAACAGAATGAGTTTTTCTTTTTTTCTTTTTTTTAGATTTTAAAACAAAACTTTAATAAATCTTAAAAACATTTAAAATATACAAGTTTCTCTTAATCAAAAACAAATTTACATACACAGTACACAACTTCACCTACTAATTTCTATTGTGTGTGTGTGTGTGTGTGTGTGTGTGTGTGTGTGTACACAGTGACTTATTATCTATTCTATCCATCTGACAGTGCTGTTTTTAATTGTGTTGATTTCTTCCATTTTTCCCCCTCCTCTGATTTGTCCATGGGTACCATCTATTCCATATTGTAAAATATTTTGAGTCTTCCTTGTCCTTTAACTCTAAAGTTAATTTGTCCATTTCTGCGCATGTTTAGATTTTTTGTATTAGCTCCTGGTCAGTTGGCAAATGATCTATTTTCCACAGTTGTGCTAACGCTAGTCTAGCCGCATAGTTTTTCAATGCCCCCCTTCTCCTCTCCCAATTCACTTTTGGGAGCTATGGATAATCAAGATTACTTTGGTAGGCCGGAATAGCAGCTGAGAAACTTCTGCTTCTCAGTGTGTATTTCTCTCTCTTGCAGCCCAGACACAGGATTGGAGTTGCCATTGGCGATCAGGTGCTGGACCTCAATGTTGTTAAACATCTCTTTGATGGACCTGTCCTTTCAAAGCAACACTATGTCTTTGAGCAGGTATTGGATTTTTTTTTAGCAGAACCATCTTACAGAATGTCATCTTCAGTCAAACGGAACTACTGGTGGGTTTCTTAGATTTTTAAGGGCTCGCCACCAGATTGCTTCTTCTGAAAATATAGTAATCGAAACACAGTGGTTATTTACTAAACTAGTTAGATTTTGGTACCAGGGTTAATTTTGAAGGATCAATAGAATTCCTGCAGAGCTTGTGGGCTGTTCATCTCTTTGAGGTTTTAACAAAGAGGCTGGGCATCAGGAGTGAAATCCAGCAGGTTCTGACAGGTTCTGGAGAACCGGTAGCCAAAATTTTGAGCAGTTCAGAGAACCGGCAAATACCACCTCTGGCTGGCCCCAGAGTGGGGTGGGAATGGAGATTTTGCAATATCCTTCCCCTGGAGTGGGGAGGGAATGGAGATTTTGCAGTATCCTTCCCCTGCCATGCCCACGAAGCCACACCATGCCCACCAGGCCACGGCCACAGAACTGGTAGTAAAAATATTTGGATTTAACCACTGCTTGGCATCTCTTAAGGATGGATTGATGGGTCTTCCTACATATTGCAGAAGATCAGACAAGATGCTTGCCATTCCTTTTAATCCAATAATCCTTTGATTCCGTGAGTGAGCTCAAAGTTTACGCCAGCCCTTCTGGTCAAGGTGTTGTCCAAGAATCTGGAAGTTAATGTTCATAATCTGGAGGATGATTGCATTGGAGAGAGTGAAGTAAAACGTTAGTAGGCTGTGGTGAACTTTTATATATTTAGATTCTGGACTTTGCAATCTTAGGTGACGCCCTTAAAAAAACACAGTGCTTATGAATTAAGTCAGTGAAATGGCTGGTTGGTCCTTCTATGTCAAGGTCCCTCCTCTTCATTCATCTTGAAGCCACTGCTCTCAAGACTTAACCTCACCACCAGGTCCATGTTTGACTCCAAGGAAGAGGGAAGCAATAGCAATAATGGGATTAAGTTCAGGTTTTTCTCAACAAGCTACATTGGAAGGCTGTATTCTAAGAAACGACAAGCTTCAATCCATGGGTTCTTTATAGAAAAGCTAATGAAGACTTTACAAAAGAATTCCAGTGACTGCTCTTTATAATAAAAAAAAGATGTTAAATTTTTGTATCCTTTTCTCCTGCCCATGCAGGTAAAGAGCTCCGAGTCACTCACTTTTGATGGGGGAAACAGTTTTCATCTATCTTTTGTTCTTGACAAATTCCTTGTGTGTCCAATCACACTTGGCCAATAGAGAATTCTATTCTATTCTGTTCTGTTCTGTTCTGTTCTGTTCTGTTCTATTCTATTCTATTCTATTCTATTCTATTCTATTCTATTCTATTCTATTCTATTCTATTCTATTCTATTCTATTCTAGACTGTCTGATGTAATATCAGGTTCTTGAACATGACTTGAGAGAACTGACTGAGATGAAGACCCAGGGCCCACTGAATTTGTGCCTTCCTCAAAGGGTCCTTATCCTACATTCTGCATGCATGGATAGCAAAGTGGCTCACCATGGTTTTTCATTAGTGTTGGGGTGGAAAAATGGCTTCCAGGTAGCACATCATGGAATTGGGATCTCGTAGTGGCTTGTTGTCCATATCCTATATCAGAGCCCTGGAAAGACATGATTTCTCTCTTTTTACCTTTGTTTCAGTCGACTCTCAATGCTTTCATGGCATTGGGCTGGGAAGCTTGGACCGAGGCCAGATCATGGCTGCAAAAGATTCTCTCTGACAAAGAGCCAACACTCAGAGATAACACAGAGTTGCGCAAAAGGTACTGGAATACAGAACTAGCGTGTACATTTGGTGCATGTATGAGTGATGTGCAATTTAGTGGAAGTGCAGTGACAATGGTTTCAAAATGTCAGAATCAAAGAGTTACTGTTCTGACCTAGACTTCCCCAAAAAGCACGAAGCAGACTCCCGGTCCTGACAAAACCCCTTTTATTAAACAAACAGTGAATTCTTCTCATTCACCTTCAGCAAAGTCTTTCAAGGGAGAATTTACAGTCACAGACCTTATCTGACTTGGAGAGCTGCCAAGCCGATATCTTCAAAACTTGGCAAGGAGTCTCGGAGAATCACAAACCAATTAGGCAAACTAATTGTCTCTGCAAACTCCCCTCCCCTTTTGCTCCTCTTTTATTCCCTCTGGGAGGGGCCATTCATCGTCCACCTGTGGCCTTACTCCCAAGTCGACCCTCGTTCTTTAGCTCTTCCCTTCATCAGGCAACTCTGCACATGTGCACACTGGGAACAGGCTCCAGCTGTTCATCTGCCTCACTGATGTCTGACTCTGAAGGTAGCTGATAACTGGCATCTGGCCCTGGCACCCTCTCTGCCTCTGACTTAGAGCCCTCATCAGAGCCTTCCCCAGATTCCAGGACTGGCCCATGTTCCTCCTTAACCTCCTCACTGTCCGAATATGCTGCCACTTCTGCTGGCCACAACAGTTAGCTTGTTAGCTAGTTGGAGTGTGCCCTTAAACAGCAATTCCCTGGACAAGGGAAACAGTCTCATCCACTGTTCTATTGACTTATTGTAAGGTGACCAATCGTCCTCCTTTAGGGAGGACAGTCCTTCTTTCATAACTTCTGTCCTCTCTTGAAAAGTGTCCTCCTACATGTCCTCCTTTTCAATATTTGAAGAGTAATCTGTAAATCTCCATATTCGATCGATGCCGATCCAATCCGTTCCGTGTGATGTGATGTATTTGTATTTGACATGACGATTCGTCAAGGCTCAGTACAGCGTGGCGAGACGCGATTATGAGATGCATGTGTTCCGCACAGGAGAATTGTTTTAAGAGAGGGCACTGTGTGCAAGAGTGCGCCATGCACAAGTGGCTTTGTTTACTTCTTACCCAAACAAGACATGGCACACACACACGTGTCCTCCTTCTCATTGTAAAAGAGTTGGTCACCTTACTTATTAACTATTGACTTTTGCCATTAACCAATCCACTTGATTCCTGACTGTGTGTAAAGAGTAAGTAAGTGATGGAGATATGCAGCTCTTATTACGTGGGCACAGCATTAGCAAATTTGCAGGGTTGATGTCAATCCTACTGGATAGACCAGGCCAGGAAATCAACTCCACGGGAGGGCTTAAACTGCTTTTATTGAGATTGATCATTATAACAGAATCTTGCAAATTTGCTTTTATTGTGCCTCCTTTCCCCTTCTTATACTCCACTTGAATTAAGGAAGCATCTGCCTAAGTCACTTCTTAGTGTTATTTCATAGTTGTTCTTCTGGACTATAATATAAAAAGGAAAAACATCTGGTAAGATCAGAAAGGGAAAAAAAACAATAGACCATACATATATTAAGTGTTACCCATCACTGTATAGTTTAAGCAACAAATGAGAGAGATTTGGAAATGTGAACCTTAACTAGTAATTTATGGGATCCTCAGTGTCCTCTGAGCTTGGTTGTTTTCTTGCTGGTGTTTTCTTACCCAACTGGGTAACATTATGTCAGCATTCCAGAACCACCCCCCCCCTCAACTCCAAGTAAAAACTCTGCAGCAAGCATTTTACAAAGTTCTATTTACTAGAATAGGTACATTGGCACATTTGGGAAAACCCGAATCTGAGAGGTCCGGGTTTTCCCTCAGTAAATCAAAACCCCCAAAACCATCCCCTCACTCCTCAGTCGATCACAGGCTCCAATCAACCGCCGTCCCATCTCGAGACCTCACTCGACCACTCCTTCTCCAGATACAGGATTGCCCTGACCTTGACGGACAGGAAGAATGCAATTATGTCTAAAGACAACCTCTCTACTAAATCCCCCCTCCTACTTTCCCACACATGAGAAGGTGGCAGCATGGAAGCTTCTGGCCTAATATGGCTTCCAAAGCTGACACCTTATCAATGCTATAAGGAAGTGTCCTTTTCCTTCTAGCATTAGTGTTGTTTCTTAGTTGGGTAACATCTGCAAGAAAACAACCAAACTCAGAGGACACCGAGGACCCCACAATGCAACCCTGAGCTGCAAATATCCTCTTCTCTTGGTAGAAGTGAGTTATCCTTTAAAAGCCAAGGAAACTTTGAGGACATCCAGCCTCTTAGTCTACATTACAGGTAGGGAGTGGAGGAAATTTCAGAAGAGTTGTTTCTTGAGAATAAAATGTTTGTCCTGCTTCCTTTCCTTTCTTCCCCAGAGCATTTATACCTCAAGCGTCTGCAATAATGCATCTTCCAGCTGAAATTGGTAAGTTCTTTGAATGTAGAGCCTCTCAATAGTTCGTAAGGACATAAGAGCAAAGCAGTGGTGTGATTCAGCCGGTTCAGGCCGGTTTGAGAGAACCGGTTGTTAAAATTCTGGCTGGGCCAACCCCACCCCACCAAGTCACTCCTCATCTTGCCTGCTCGCCCGGCATAGCTGCTCCTGTCTGTCTGGCTCCCTTGCTTGCTTTGACCACCTGGTCTCTGCAGGCCAGCCCAGTTGCCTGCCTTCACCGTCGCGGCTACATCCCATGCAGCTCTCTCCCCACAGCCCAGCCGAGCGGCCCTGATCTCCCTGGGTGAGTCTACAATCAAGCCCCAGTCCCTGGGTGACTTCTGCACTGTCTGCATGTTTCCCCCATTTCTCTCTCTCCTTTCTTCCTCCCCTGGGCTTCTTCCGCCCAGTGTGTGTGCATTTCTCCCACTTCTCTGTCTCCTTTCTTCCCCAGCAAAGTGACCAGATTCTGAAATCTGCCATTCAAACTCCTTTATAAAAGAAAGGGTAAACTACTTTCCTGTGCATAAAAGAAGACTTGAATCTCCCCGTGTTATTCTTGTGGGGGGGGTGTTAATGTTTGGCTTGCAGGAAACCTACTGGAGTATTGTGTGTCGGATCTGCTTCTCAGATCTGACTTGATAAGACCAGATTTTGAAGGGGGCATAAATGGAGGGTCCTTCCTGCATAGCTTTTACAGCCAGCAATATCAATCAAACAGAAGAGAATTGGGATGGGCATCAGTGGTGGGTTGTTCCCAGTTTGCACCGGTTCAGAAGAACCGATAGTAAAAATTGGTAGTAGTTCGGAGAACCGGTAATAACATTGGCTGGCCATGCCCCCATACCAGTCCCCATCCCGGTTGCCGCTTACTAACCCTGCCCTCCTCATCAGAGGCTTTTTTTTTAACTTTTAAAAGCATTTTTTTCTACAACCTCTTCGGCCAAAAAGATGCTTTTAAAAGTAAAAAAAAAAGCCTCTGATGATTGCGCGGCTCAGCTGGGATCATCAGAGGCTTTTAAAAGGATTTTTTCTACAATCTCTTCGTCTGAAAAAATGCTTTTAAAAGTAAAAAAAAGCCTCTGATGATCACGTGGCTCAGCTGGGATCATCAGAGGCTTCTGAAAGCATTTTTTTCTCCAACCTCTTAAGGTTGTAGAAAAAAATGCTTTTAAAAGTTAAAAAAAAAAAGTTGGCCATGCCCACCCAGTCACATTACCCGCACACACACACCAAGCCATGCCCACAAAATAAGCCACGCCCACAGAACCGGTAGTAAAAAAATTTAGAACCCACCCCTGATGGGCAGGGAGGGGGAGGGGGGCTGGACATGGATGGAAAACATAAACACAAAAATAAGAGTAAGCCAGAGGTTCCGTTGGAGAACACCAGGGGGCAGTAGAAGAATTGTGTTGATCCAAAGTTCCTTTAAAAGCAAACACAGGTCATCCTCCTCTTACAATCACAGTTGAGCCCAAAAATTTATTTTTAAGGGAGACATTTGTTCCGGGAGTTTTGCCACCCCCTCACACACACACCCATTTTATAACTTTTCTTGCCACTGTTGTTAAGTGAATCGCCGCAGTGCAGTTGATAAGTGAGTAACCCGGTTGTTAAGTGAATCTGGCTCCTTCATGGACTTTGCTTGTCAGACGGCTGCAAAAAGGGGATTGTGTGACCTGGGGACACGGCAACGGTCATAAATATGAATCACTTGCCAAGCATCTGATTTTTTGATCAGGCAACCGCGGGGGATGCTGCAAAGGTTGTCACTGAAAAATGGCCGTAAATCACTATTTCCGGTGCCGTTGTAATTTTGAATGGTCACTAAACTGTTGCACGTCAAGGATTATCTGTACATGTCAGTCATTGGAGAAGGGGAGGATCCAAATTTATTTTAAGACATTGATTGATTGATTGATTGATTGATTGATTAGACAATACCTGCCTGCTGTCTGTCTGTATTTGGAAGTCCCATAAGATCTTAGCTTTCTTATTTTCCACAACCACAATCTATCTATGTGCCTTCCTTCCTTCCTACCTACCTATCTCTACCATGTAAAATGAGGACCCAGATTGTTGGGGGCAATATGCTGAATCTGTAAACTACTTTGAAAGGGCTGGAAAACACTGTAATGCGGTATATAAGTCTAAGTGCTATTGCTATTGCTATCTATCTATCTACCCTCCCCCTTATCTATATACCTCTATCTATATCTATCTATCTATCTATCTATCTATCTATCTATCTATCTATCTATCTATCTATCTATCTACTCTTCCCCCCCTCTCTCTCTACCTACCTACCTCTATCATTTATCTATTTATCTATTTATCTACCTACCTACCTACCTACCTCTTATCTATATCTATCTATCTATCTATCTATCTATCTATCTATCTATCTATCTATCTATCTATCTATCTATCTATCTATCTATCTCTATTTATCTATCAGGAGCTGCTTCACCAGGAGCCTGGTGGAGCAGTGGACTAAAGCGTTGTTAAATAGCACTTACCTGCCAGCTGCCTGCAATTACTGCAAATTTGAATCTCACCAGCCTCAAGGTTGACTCAGCCTTCCATCCTTCCAAGGTAGGTAAAATGAGGACCCGGATTGTGGGGGCAATAAGCTGACTTTGTATAAAAAAGAACACCGCTTAGGGGGGGCCAAAAGCCCTACTAAGCAGGTATATACAAAAGTATGAAGGCTATTGCTTAACGCATTGTAAGCTGCCCTGAGACTCCGGAGAAGGGCGGCATATAAATCGAACCAATAATAATAAACAATATCTATCTATTTATCTACCTACCTACCTACCTCTATCTATCTACCTCCCTCCCTCCCTCTATCATCTATCTATTTATCTATCTATCTACCTCCCTCCCTCCATCTATCTATCTAGCTATCTATCTGCCTGCCTACCTACCTCCATCTATCTATCCATCTAGCTATCTAGCTATCTAGCTATCCATCCTCATTCATTCATTCATTCATTCATTCTCCTTCTAGGAGATTACACAGATTTCTACTCTTCTCGGCAACATGCAACAAACGTCGGAATCATGTTTCGAGGAAAGGAGAATGCGCTGATGCCCAACTGGTCAGTAACTGTCTTTCTTTCTCTGAACCAGAAGATACGGGGCACCAAATTTATCGGGTTGATTTGGGTGAATATCTGCAGCAATTTATTGTCTGCATTCTAGGTGCTGCATTTTCGAGGGGGTTGACCTTTGGCTGGGGCCAGTACAAAAGTTGGAACAGGCTTGATGCAATTGTAATTCAGGCTTAATTGAATGGAGGCTGAATTAATGTTTTGAAAATGTCAGTTGGATGGCAGTTTGCTGTCTAATTTGTGGACCACAAAAATAAATCCAGGAATGAATAAATAAATAAAATTAGGGACCAAAGTTTAGGCTTTTGTGATCTGCGAATTGTGCAGAACAAAGAGAGGGCCATTATCATCTGGGCAAGAGATTATTATATATATCTAGTTACCAGACTTGGAAGTTAAGATACAAATAATCCTCAATTTATGACCACAACTGAGCCCAAAATTCCTGTGGCTAAGTGAGACAGTTGTTAAATTAATTTTGCTCCATTTCATGACTTTTCTTGCCACCGTTGTTAAGCGAATCACTGTGGTTAAGTGAGTAACACGGTTGTTATCTGGCTTCCCCATTGACTTTGCTTGTCACAAGGTCGTAAAAGGGGATCCTACGACCCTGGTATACTGCAACCGTCATAAATACGAGTCAATTGCCAAGCATCCAAATTTTGATCACAGGGATGCTACAAGGGTCAAAAGTGTGAAAAATGGTCCTAAGATACTTTTTTTCAGGGCCATTGTAACTTTGGATGGTCACTAAAGGAAAGGACGGTCATAATTAGGAAAATTATGGAATGTGCTGAAATGAGCAAATTGACATTTGAAATTAGAGAAGAGGAAGATAAACAATACTATAAGATGTGGGATTTATTTGATCAATGGCTAGATAATAAAACATGGAAATGAAATATGAAATAGATGTTATAATACAATTTATGGAAATGATTTTAATGGGATGAAAATGCCTGTTAAATGAATGAGAATAATGATATAAAGATATATGTTAGAATGATAATACGAGAAATTAGAGAATTTGTAATGAGGAATATGAGATGAAGCACAAAAGATTTGTAACCGACCAACACACTACTTGTAATTGGAATGGATGATGGATGTTTTTATGTTTTGTTTAAAAAATAAAAAACTTTTTTCAAAAAAAAAAAGGAACTGTTGTAACTTGTGGACTACCTGTTGTCAACTTGCAAAGCTTTCGAGTTGCCATGAGCAGGAGGGAGGGAGAACTGATAGAGCTGATTGATTTCCCTAACTGAAGTTACATTCCATACATGCTTCCTGACCGCAGTCAGAAGGATTTCACAGCCAGCCAAAGTGGTCAATTGGAGAATGTGATTTATGACATGGCCAGGGAGGAGGGGAGAGACAGAGTCATAGGGGAATGCAAATCTATGTGGGATTAGTTCTAACTGCATCCGAATATTGCTGAAATGGTGCTCCTAATAAATGACTGTATTTCTTTTGAAGTTTGGTTCATGGCTCATGAATTAATTATGGCATCTTTCGGAAACTTCACACCTATACCCCTCCAGAGATTAGAAGTGAGATGTGCTTTTAACACATGATCCATGTTTTCCAAGGTTGCACCTACCCGTTGGGTACCATGGACGTGCTTCTTCTGTTGTCATATCTGGGACCCCCATCAGAAGACCGGTGGGCCAAATCTGTCCTAATGACAGTGAGTCCTTTTAGGTTTCTACTTGCAAATTTTGGTACTTAATTGTTCTTGTTTTAATTGGAAAAAACCCCCCACATTTATGAATTCTGTTTAAATCACAGGTAAAAGTCCACTTCTTTCTGCTTCCAAGCGCCTGGATATTGAATTAGAAATGGTGAGGTTGTATTTTCTTAGAGGTTCTTCATTCTTCTTTCATTGCCACTCTCTACATCCCCTTTGCATTTAAAAAAAAAAAAAGATAAAGAAATACATTTCTGCTGTACCTTTCAGTTAATACATGCACAGACAATGCATAAACACAAACACACACATGGCTACAACTTGACCTAAATGAATCAAAGCAGTAAGAGTGTTTTGTAGACACGGCATTTTAAAGCAGCAGGAGAACAAAAGACATCCACCCAGGAGCAAAATAAAATTATATAGTCATTTCTGGATCCTCCTTTGTATAATTTGTAATGGAGGGGAGAGGTGTGGGGAACAGGAAAAGGGATCCCAGAAATGCCAAGATCTGGATAATTGATTTAAGGCCAGTTCTGGAGCTGACTAGGCAGAGTTTGCAGAAAAGGATCATAATACAGATAATATTGCTTCATTATTCCATTCTTGTCTATTGAGGTTTCTGGTCAAGAATTCTCAAGAGCCTGTAGAGATTCTCAGTCATTGAGGTCATGGCTGTCCCAAAGGTGCTTTTTTCAGGAGTCAATTGGACTTTCTTGCTTTTTCTTTGAAGATCTTTCCCTTCTCATCCAAGAAGCTTCTTCAGTTCTGACTGGATAGTGGGGGAATGGGAGGATTTATATTCCTTGCAGATAGTTGGTCATTTGCATCCTTTTAGAGGGTCGTTGAAGCACTTGGAAGTTTATCTGTGTCCTCAGGATTTCCAGAGGAAAAATTGCAGACTACAGGAACCATTTGCACTATTCAGGTGACCTTGAGAACACAGATAAAGCTCCAAGCGCTTCAACGACCCACCAAAAGGATGCAAATGACCAGCTGTCTGCAAGGAATATAAATCCTTCCATTCCCCCACTATCCAGTCAGAACTGAAGAAGCTTCTTGGATGAGAAGCGAAACGTCTTCAAAGAAAAAGCAAGGAAGTCCAATTGACTCCTGAAAAAACACCTTTGGGACAATTTTCAGGAGCCCTTCTGTTTCATCTCCAGGTCAGCTGGCTGAATGTATGCTTTTGATATGCTTTTCTGATAATGCCTGACAAAGTTTCCTTCTACTTTTTCCAGGCATTTTTCGTCGGACCTGGAAACACGCTTGGAGTACCCATTCCCATTGGTGAAGCTCACAAACACATCTTTGGAATGGTGCTCATGAATGACTGGAGCGGTAATGCACCATTAATCTTTTTTCCTTTGATGGTAGACCATAGGCCAACGTTAGGCAGAACTCACAAGATTTCCTCCAGATTTGAATGAAAAAAATCGAGATTTGGCTGAAAGATGTGCAGCTACATCTATCTATCTATCTATCTATCTATCTATCTATCTATCTATCTATCTCTATCTATCTACCTACCTACCTATCTATCTATCTATCTATCTATCTATCTATCTATCTATCTATCTATCTATCACCTATCTATCTATCTATCTATCTATCTATCTATCTATCTATCTATCTCTATCTACCTACCTACCTACCTCTCTCTCTCTCTCTCTCTCTCTCTCTATCTGTCTATCTATCTATCCATCTATATCTATCTATCTATCTATCTATCTATCTATCTATCTATCTATCTATCATTTATGTATCTATCTATCTACCTAATCTATCAATCATCTATCTATTTATCTATCTATCTATCTATCTATCTATCTATCTATCTATCTATCTATCTATCTATCTATCTATCTATCAATCAATCATCTATCTATCTATCAATCAATCATCTATCTATCATCTCTCTCTCTCTCTCTCTCTCTCTCTCTCTCTCTCTCTCTCTCTCTCATCTATCTATGCAAAATACCACTCAGGCATCATCACGAAATCTCCAGAACCATAAAGCCTACAAAGTTGAAATTTGGCACGTATGTTCCTCTTGGCTTCTAGGTGCTCGCTAAGAAAGGATTTTTTTCAAAATGACCATCAGATCATTAGTATTTCTTATATTATTATTAACACAGTCTGATGCTAAGGAGTTGGACGTTCTACTCCCCCTCCCCATCTGAAAAGGGCAGCACATGAGGCAGCACATGAGGGAGAAAAGGGGAGAGGAGAGGAGAAGCTTCTGTGGGGCAAGCTTGAGGGAGAGAAGGGGAGAGAGTTGCTCACAAACAAATGAGAGATTTTAGACACAATTGTGATGTGGAAATGATTTCATCCTGAAAGTTTCTCTGCTTTTGTTTTCTTCAATTAGCTCGTGATCTTCAGAAGTGGGAGTATGTCCCCTTAGGTCCATTCCTTGGCAAGAGTTTTGGCACCACTATCTCTCCATGGGTTGTCACTATGGAAGCTCTGATGCCCTTTGCACTGCCAAATCCTATCCAGGTTGGTACAAAGCAGGGGTGGGCTTCAGATCCTTTAGCAACGGGTTCGCTGCCCCATCGCTAGGTGGGTGTGGCCATGGTGGGTGTGGCCTAGTGTGGCTTTCCTTGAGCCTCCAGGAGGGTGAAAACTGCTTCTCCAGGGGTCCAGAGATCTGTTTCCAGACTTCTGGAAGTTCCAGGAGGCCTGTTTTTCACTCTCCCCAGGCTTCAGAGGCTTTCCTCAAGCCTCTGGGCGAGTGAAAACAGCTTCCCCCAGGGTCTGGAGGCCCTCTGGAGGCTCTCTGGAAGCCAGAAACAGGCCTGTTTCCAGACTTCTGGAACTTCTGGGAAGCCTGTTTTTCACCTCCCCAGGCTCCAGAGGCTTTCCTTGAGCCTCCAGGATGGCTAAAACAGCTTCCCCCAGGATCCGGAGGCCCTCTGGAGGCAAGAAACAGGCCTGTTTCTGGACTTCCGGAACCCCCAGTAGGCCCGTTTTTTACCTTACCAGACCCTCCACACAACCCCTGCACTTACCTGGAATGATGAACGGGCCATGTGGAGACTCCTTGGAAAGGAGGGGTGGGGTGGGAGGGGCAGGGTGCAGTGGGGTGGGCGTGGCCAGACAGGGGTGGCATTTGGAGGATTCGCCGAACCCCAGCGATCCTTAGCTAGAGGATCGTCCGAACCCTGCCGAACCCCCAGGAGCCACCCCTGGTCAAAGTGTAAACACAAGGCATACCATTATGAACTTAAAGTAGCCAAGATACCAGACCTTTTGGGAGATACTGTCTTCCCAAAATTCAGTTTAGCTTCATGCTAACACTAATCCAAAATGTGTTCATACATATACATATGCATCCTACAACGGAGGTTTCAATATTCCATAATCAGGTTCAGATTGAAGCTATTGAGATGTAGCTAATACTTTGGATATGAGTTGCAGCATTTATTTTTCTTTCTCTAATGTTATTCTTAACCTTGGTTGGAAAGCTAAATAATTCTATGCTTGAAATATTGACGCCCTAAATTATAATTAATACTGAGAAACCTTTCCCTTGGTGCTCTGTTTTCAGCCTCTGAAGCTTTTTAAACAATGGGATGCTCATTATCTATAATTGTTTTATCGTCAGACAAAAATTCAGGACCACCTGTTACGTTCTAGTTAACCTGATTTATTGCTCATGTTAAGAATCTAATTAATGGTCAGCACTAAATTGGCACTAGATAAGAGCAACAAAATTCAAGAGGGCCTGGAGTTGGATTGCATGTGGGAATGTAATGATTCCAGGCTGATTCTTCTCTCAACTCCACCCCAGGCTCTGCCTGTCTTTCTCCTACATTTATTGAAACATCACTTAACTGAAACAATATCATGTATCAAGATTTACAACAACAATATAATTAAAGGGAAAGGAGGTACTTTGTTGGCTTCTACTTCTGAGAGTTGCATGAACCATAAATGATTAGAAGTCTAACTCTCCAGTTTGCTATTAGAGAGAATTATCTTCTTTTAATGACCTCATAATGCCTTGCGGGGATGGAGTCTGGACGACCGAATGGAGCTGAGTGTTTACTGGCCAGATGCCCTTCCTGTCACCAGTGTGGAGTTTTATTCATCAGATGTATATTCTCATTGTGCCCAGAGAGAGAAATACCTGCCTCTACCTAGGATCGAACTCACAGCTTCCTGATTATGAGGCAAGAACTCCAATTTTAAGCCACTGCACCACTCTTGATATTAGAGAGAATGATATTTCTTATATTCTTTCAAGGACCCCAAGCCCCTGCCTTACCTTTGTGATGACCAGCCTTATACTTTTGACATAAACCTCTTCGTTGCCATAAAAGGTATGTATGTTGTAGTTTACAACTTGAGGAGCTTCAAAGGAGCATATTCATGAGACCAAAATAATGACATGTGACTTGAAAACATGTCTTGAATCTATATACTTTCTTGTTGAGAATGGGGGGAAAAAACCCTGTCCTCTATCCAAGCAGTTGATTTGACCTCCGAGATCATGATTCTTGCTTGGAGCTATCCCCACCCTGTTACTACCTAGATGTATGCCAGCCCTTTGATGTAGTTCAGACAAGTAGCACAAACCATCATCACTAACACTACCTTTATTGTAGGGTTACAAGAATAGATGTAATGGCTCAGCGACTAAGATGCTGAGCTTGTCGATCGAAAGGTCAGCAGTTTAGCGGTTCAAATCCCTAGTGCCGCATAACGGGATGAGCTCCCGTGACTTGTCCAGCTTCTGCCAACCTAGCAGTTCGAAAGTATGTAAAAAATGCAAGTAGAAAAATAGGGACCACCTTTGGTGGGAAGGTAACAGCGTTCCATGCGCCTTTGGCGTTGAGTCATGCTGGCCACATGACCACGGAGACGTCTTCGGACAGTGCTGGCTCTTCGGCTTTGAAACGGAGATGAGCACTGCCCCCTAGAGTCAGGAACGACTAGCACATATGTGTGAGGGGAACCTTTACTTTTGCCTTACAATAACAGAATCTTGAAAGACAAAAATTTTATCCCCTCCTTTCCTTTTACTTCCTAGACAACTAGGGAGGGTCTTTTCTGAGGTGCGTCCCATGCTCCTTCTCCTTCTGTGGGTTGAGAGCCCTTTTGCATGATGGTTATCTAGTCTCAGTGAAAGAGAATATTATAGCACAGGGTTGAAATGAGGGGTCCTTGGTGCTCCCTGAGCTTGATTGTTTTCATTCGACGTTTCATTACCCAACAAGGTAGCATCATTAGTACAAGGTGGTTGTCTATGGCTCTTCCTCTTGTCTTCCAAGTTAATCCCCACATACCATTACAATATTTTAGGCATTACGTAAATTTCAGATCAGAAGGGGGTGCCCTGTACTTATGAAAAGCAAAAACACCCTGTAGATAAAATTAATTTGTGCTTATGCAGATTAAAGTTCCTTTTTGATCATGTTCAAAAGGTAGAGTGGGCACAGACTTTCTGTCAACTTGCAAAACATTTCTAGTCTGCTCCTGAGTTGCCATGGGCAGCAAGGTAGGAGCACATTCCATGCATACCTTCTTCCAAGGTTGGATCTCAAATTACCAAAGCCAGTTTGTGAGGAGTGGTTTCTACAGGGGGAGGTCATTGGAAAATGTGATTTACGACACAGACTGAGGGAGGGGGGGGGGAACAGGGTCAAACTTGAGCCGTAAATTACATGTAGCAGAGTTGACTTCACTTGAGTAGTTGCTGACATGTTGCTCCTAATAAATAATTGGATTTTTTTTTGAAACTTGGCTGGAGACTCATGAGTTAATTAGGTTCCATCTGTAGGTATCCATCCTTGATACTTACTTTTCTTTCCTTAATAATATTTGCTTGCTTTTAGGAGATGGTATGAGCAAGCCGGTCAATATTTGTAGGTCAAACTTTAAGGTAAGGGAAAGAGTTATTATAATCTAATGTCTCATATAACCTAGGGAAAATGGATGTAGGGAATGTTCATATGTCTTTATGGCTATCATTCTCTCTCTTGATACATAGCACATGTATTGGACCATGAAACAGCAGCTAACTCACCACACTGTTAATGGTTGCAACCTCAAACCTGGAGATCTTTTGGCCTCTGGAACTATTAGTGGGCCAGTAAGTATTGAACGGATCATAACGGTTATCAAAATATTTGCATTAAACTTTTAAACCTGCAGTGAGGAATCTAATAGCCATAGAAGTAAAGCCAACCGGGTTTTTAAACTATTTCAAAATGTGTTTCAATAGCTCCTTTCTAATCTCCAGATTGGGACACAGCAGAACTTGGAGATTGCAGCTTTCAGCATTAGGAATTGGGTTGTTTTCTGCTCCATCGAAGTGTGGTAGAAAAAGTGCCAGCAGGATTCCTTGTTATGACTATAACAAGGCCTTAGACCTATGATGGCAAACCTATGGCACACGTATCCATATCAGTGGGCATGCAAGCTCAGCTCTGGCATGCCTTTTGGCCCACCAGAAATAGGGAAACCACCCTCAAGGGGGGTGGAGTGGGGAAGGCCCATTTTTCTCTCTCCCCAGCCCCCAGAGCCTTTCTAGGAGTCTGGGGAGGACGAAAACGGCCTTCCTCACTCCTGGAGGTCCTCTGGAGGCCGGAAACAGGCCGTTTCCGGCCTCCAGAGGGCCTCCAGGGAGGTGAGGAAGGCCATTTTCGCCCTCCCCAGACTCCTAGAAAGACTATGGAGGCTGGGGAGTAAAGTTGGCAAATGGGCCGTTTTCAGCCTCCGGAGGGCCTCTGGGGGGGGTGGGGAAGGCCATTTTCACTCTCCCCAGACTCCTAGAAAAGCTCTGGAGGCTGGGGAGAGCAAAAAACAGGCCTACCTTGCCATTGTGTTCCAGGAGCGGGGGGAGTCGCACACGCGAGAGCAGAGCGCATAGAATTATGGGTGTGGGCACGCGCACCCCTGCTCCTGGCATGCGATGGCAAAAAGGTTAGCCATCACTGCCTTAGACAGTGGTATATCAAGGAAAGATGGCAGCATGGGACATGTAGTTCTCCATTTTCAGTATCCCCAGTTGCAGTATATGCGTAGGAACAGCCATTGCTGTAGATCCTGCTGTATGCTTTATCAGGATTGGGTTCTTGCTAATTCTTCCCTTTCTGCTTTGAGAAAATAACATAAAGGATGGAAGGGTGGTAGGCTACCAGGAAAAGTAGAATTCAGATACAGCTTAATTAGAATTCTTCTTGGCAGCTTTTATTCTATCATGATTCTGAGATTTTATATGCTTTAGCTAAAAATACCAAAAGTTCTCTCGGCTCGCTCCTCTTCCAGATAATAAAATATTAAATTATGGTGAAGGATTGACAGCAGTTTCTTTCTTCAAATCCCAGCGTGGCCTTAATTTCTGCCAAACAGAGGCCAGGACAATAGTGACAAAGTCCATGGATGCTCAGTTTTCTTTTTTCTGATCTTTGCTTTTGAAGGAACCTGAGAATTTTGGGTCCATGTTGGAACTGTCCTGGAATGGGACAAAAAGTATCGATCTCGGGCATGATCAATCCCGAACATTTCTGCAGGATGGAGATGAGGTCATTATGACAGGTCAGCAGATGTGAATGTAAGTGGTGTAAGTGGTGCATCTCTAGCCTGGGCTGGATTGAAGAAGGCCTGGAAGGAAAGAAACATCTGGATGGGAAGACACAAGCTGACGTGAAGTCTTAGGAATTCTTTATTCATTAATATTGGGAGATAGGATGTTAATTTATGGGAATTCTGGAGCATGTCCCTGAGATATTTGGGGAACTGAGGTTTTTAAAAGGGGCCTCAACCTGGATGTGGATTGGATATGTTTTCATGTTGCAAGATTGAATCTGTCATGGGGACCAGAGGTTTACTCTTCCAAGCTTCAAGACTTGTCTAAGCTCATCTTCAGGGACCTCCTCTCTACTGGAATATGTGCTTTGTGTTATTCTATGAGTTGTATATATTGTATGTGGTGTCTTTCTATTGGCTGATTGGTGTGTTGATGGCTGGCAATTGGCTCTTGTTTCCTTGTGCTGCCAAGCCCTTGGTCTCTAAGTACTTGATAAGCTTGTAGTAAATCAGCACTCTTGTTGACTGACAAGGGACCCATTTAGAATAACAAAGGGACCTCGGAGGTCTTCTAGTCCAACCTCTTGCTTAGGCAGGAAACCCTACACCACTTCAGACAAATGGTTATCCAACCTCTTCTTAAAAACTTCCAGTGTTGGAGCATTCACAACGTCTGGAGGCAAGTTGTTCCACTGATTAATTGTTCTAACTGTCAGGAAATTCCTCCTTAGTTCTAAGTTGCTTCTCTCCTTGAGTAGTTTCCACCCATTGCTTCTTGTCCTACCATCAGGTGCTTTGGAGAATAGCTTGACTCCCTCTTCTTTGTGGCAGCCCCTGAGATATTAGAACACTGCTTTCATGTCTCCCCTAGTCCTTCTTTTCGTTAAGCTAGCCATGCCCAGTTCCTGCAACCGTTCTTCATATGTTTTAACCTCCAGTCCCCTAATCATCTCCCAGGCTTCAATCATTATTCATTCCAATATAGAGAAATTCCCTGAGGATGAACTCCAGCATGAGTCAGAAAGTTCAGAAGACTAAACCTCTAGTCCCGGTGACCGGCCCAGATTCGATCTTGCAACATTATCCTGGGACACATATATTTGCTTTTATTCGTGTTTTCATGTTGTTTGCTGTCCAGGATCTCATCAGATTGATAGTTGACCCTGTAAATAAATATTCATACATTTTGGCCTCTGGAAATATTGATTCTGGTTGCAGCTTGGGGTGGGCTTGTTCACTCTCAAAGGCATTGTTGACACGTTGAGTAAAAGGCTGAGCTGGATGGCAATTTTTCTTGTCACTCAGATATATAATATAGCTGTAGGGATTGAGGGAAAACATGTTTGATTTGTTCCACATGCTTACGCTTCTTTGATCTTGTTCTCTGGTGAAACAATCTCAGCTGTTCATTACTAAGTAACCTGACTCAAAGTAGGTAAAAACTCTTTATGCTTATTGTTGTGTAACCAAAGCATAATCTTCTATACTCAAGACAGATCAAAGCAATTTTGGGAAATTCAGAATTTTTACCAATATAATAATACTAATCATCTTCCAGATGGAGGAATATCCCCCCCAAACATCTGATTTGTGGCCACAGAATGGGTTGGTTGAGGTGGACGGAAAGGAAATGCATGTAAAAGAGAAAATGTAAGGGAGTATACCCAGTGGTGGGATTCAAGTAATTTAACAACCGGTTCTCTGCCCTAATGATTTCTTCCAAGAATCAGTTTGCCAAACTGCTCAGAAAGTTAACAACCGGTTCTCCCGAAGTGGTGCGAACTGGCTGAATCCCACCACTGAGTATACCAGAAAAGGGCAAATTTTAAAATTGGTTAACAATTGCCAAAATGATTCTTTCTTTTCTTTCAGGGTACTGTCAGGGAAAAGGTCACCGAATTGGGTTTGGTGAATGTTCTGGAAAAATCCTTCCTGCCAGAACGATCTAAGAAGGTGGCAAAACATACAAAATAGAGAAGTTTGGAGATGTTTCTACGTTTGTTTGACATAAAGAAGCATAAAACCATTTTGTCAAGTTACAATGTTCTCTTTTTTTTCTTTAGTCAATGTTTTTAACGAATACTTTGTTGGCAGGCTGATTTCTTGATATTTTCTTGACAAATGTATTTTGGGAATACAACAGTAATTGTGTTCCAAAGGTGTTTTTTTTTCAAAAGGACACTGGACTTTTTTTTAGCTTTTCCTTGAAGACATTGTGCTTTTCATCCAATTGAAGAAGCTTCTTGGATAAGCAGTGAAATATCTTCAAGGAAAAAGAAAGGAAGTCCAGTTGCCTTTTGAAAGAACACTTTTGGGACAGCCATGACCTGGATGATTGAGAATCTCCATGGGTTCCCCTCACACATATGTGCTAGTCGTTCCCGACTCTAGGGGCAGTGCTCATCTCCGTTTCAAAGCCGAAGAGCCAGTGCTGTCCGAAGACATCTCTGTGGTCATGTGGTCAGCATGACTAAATGCCAAAGGAGCACGGAATGCAACTTTCCCACCAAAGGTGGTCCCTGTTTTTCTATTTGCATTTTTTTTTTTACGTGCTTTCCAACTGCTAGGTTGGCAGAAGCTGGGACAAGTCACGGGAGCTCACCCCATTACGCGGCGCTAGGGATTCGAACCGCTGAACTGCTGACCTTTCAATCGACAAGCTCAGCGTCTTAGCCACTGAGCCACCTCCATAGGCAACAGCAATTGTGCATCAGGTTTTCAGTGTTGCATTTCACTTCAGTCTGGTTTCGTAACTTTATTTCTAAAAAAAATTCTATCGACATACTGTACACGGGCAGATGTGAACTCATCTTTAGCCATGTAAGCGAGCTAAAAAAAGTAGGTATTGGACAGTTCTGTAAAGCACTACATTATTTTTCTATTCTTGTCCCCAACATCTTAGCCCACATCCAGATATAAACCAGTCAGTTAAGGTTAACCAAGCATCAGGTGAACATTTGACTCATAGTGATTTATGTTCCGATAAACCTTTTAAGTGTCATAGAATTTCTTTTGCTCCCCAGATTCTTTCACAAACAAATTGGTCCATGGCATCTTTGGAAGCTTGAGAGCACGTGGTTGCACTCATAAAATGGCTGCCATGGTGGGGGTGTGGCCAATGGCAAAATACCCATTTCCCAAAATGGAATCCATGTGCACAGGATGCTGTCTATGGTCTTAGTGAGATCACAAAGACTTTCCTGCCAATACATCTGATACTGAAGGGTGCTAGTTTGCTTCTTTTGTCTTTCTTTTCTTCAGTGAGAGACAGCCCATCATTTCTGTGCAGCAGCTGCCAAAAAAGCCAATGCAGTCCTAGGCTGCATAAACAGAGGGATAGAATCAAGATCACATGAAGTGTTAATACCGCTTTATAATGCCTTGGTAAGGCCACATGTGGAATACTGCATCCAGTTTTGGTCGCCACGATGTAAAAAAGATGTGGAGACTCTAGAAAGAGTGCAGAGAAGAGCAACAAAGTGGATTATGGTTTCACTTGAACTAACAACTGAAATCTTTATGATTTCACTTGAAATAATGACTGAAATCTTTATGGTTTCATTTGAAATAATGACTGAATGTTTTTAGGGTTTCACTTGAAATAATAACTGAAATCTTTATGGTTTCACTTGAAATAACACTGAAATCTTTATGATTTCACTTGTAATAATGACTGAAATCTTTATGGTTTCATTTGAAATAATGACTGAATTTTTTTAGGGTTTCACTTGAAATAATAACTGAAATCTTTATGGTTTCACTTGAAATAACACTGAAATCTTTATGATTTTACTTGTAATAATGACTGAAATCTTTATGGTTTCATTTGAAATAATGACTGAAATCTTTATGGTTTCATTTGAAATAATGACTGAATTTTTTTAGGGTTTCACTTGAAATAATAACTGAAATCTTTATGGTTTCACTTGAAATAACACTGAAATCTTTATGATTTCACTTGTAATAATGACTGAAATCTTTATGGTTTCATTTGAAATAATGACTGAATGTTTTTAGGGTTTCACTTGAAATAATAACTGAAATCTTTATGGTTTCACTTGAAATAACACTGAAATCTTTATGATTTCACTTGTAATAATGACTGAAATCTTTATGGTTTCATTTGAAATAATGACTGAATGTTTTTAGGGTTTCACTTGAAATAATAACTGTAATCTTTATGGTTTCACTTGAAATAACAACTGAAATCTTTATGATTTCATTTGAAATAATTACTGAAATCTTTATGGTTTCATTTGAAATAATGACTTAAATCTTTATGGTTTCATTTGAAATAATGACTGAATTTTTTTAGGGTTTCACTTGAAATAATAACTGAAATCTTTATGGTTTCACTTGAAATAACATTGAAATCTTTATGATTTCACTTGTAATAATGACTGAAATCTTTATGATTTCATTTGAAATAATGACTGAAATCTTTATGGTTTCATTTGAAATAATGACTGAATTTTTTTAGGGTTTCACTTGAAATAATAACTGAAATCTTTATGGTTTCACTTGAAATAACACTGAAATCTTTATGATTTCACTTGTAATAATGACTGAAATCTTTATGGTTTCACTTGAAATAATAACTGAAATCTTTATGGTTTCACTTGAAATAACAACTGAAATCTTTATGATTTCATTTGAAATAATTACTGAAATCTTTATGGTTTCATTTGAAATAATGACTTAAATCTTTATGGTTTCATTTGAAATAATGACTGAATTTTTTTAGGGTTTCACTTGAAATAATAACTGAAATCTTTATGGTTTCACTTGAAATAACATTGAAATCTTTATGATTTCACTTGTAATAATGACTGAAATCTTTATGATTTCATTTGAAATAATGACTGAAATCTTTATGGTTTCATTTGAAATAATGACTGAATTTTTTTAGGGTTTCACTTGAAATAATAACTGAAATCTTTATGGTTTCACTTGAAATAACACTGAAATCTTTATGATTTCACTTGTAATAATGACTGAAATCTTTATGGTTTCATTTGAAATAATGACTGAAATCTTTATGGTTTCACTTGAAATAATGACTGAATTTTTTTAGGGTTTCACTTGAAATAATGACTAAATTTTTTATGGTTTCACTTGAAATAATGACTGAAATCTTTATGGTTTCACTTGAAATAATGACTTAAATCGTAGGCACATAACCTGAGCCTGTAAATCTTTGTAAGTGGCCAAAAAAGAGCTTTCCATTATTGCTACCGGTTTTTAATTCTATGGAAGATACACAGAGAGTAAGCATACTAGTTGGATCTAATTAATATAATCTCATGAATTACTAAATTGACATGAACCCAAAAACAATGTTTTTTTGGTGGACCCCCATACACCGTTTGCCCTACGTGGGGGAAGAAGGATGACAACCCCACGCCCCCAGGCCCTAGTCAAACGCTAAGCAGTCTGGATAAAGCTGTACACATTGGATTTAAATGCAGCCAACGTTGCTAAGTACAGATTACTCTAGAGAAAGCTTTGAAAGAGAGCTCTAGTATTTAAAGAGCATTTTGTGCTACTTGATGTAATAGAACCGTCGTAGTTCCCCTCTCATGGAAACCTGGAAGAGAGAGAGAGAGAGAGTGCGTAGCAATAGATCAGAAGAACAAAGGGAAGAATTCAAGTAGATCTGCAGGCAGAGCTGGAATCGATGTGCTCTCAAAACTTCTCCGTTGCTGTAAGCATCTTGGTATGAAGAGGAGTCCTATTTAGTGCTTTCACCCTGATAAGGTGGCCGCTTAATGTGCTTTCTTGTGCCAAGTCCATGGTCGGTCCAAGGTGCAGAGGGCTTGGAGGCCACCTTTCCCCCCCCACGCCCTTGGGTTGGTCAGTCATCCAGGTGCTGTTCCTCCCACGTGGAGGTTGGGATGGCACTGTAAGGGTCCATGATCACTTTGGCACAGCGGATAATCATGACGATGAGGAAAAGGCAGAGGAAGACAAAGCACGCCAAAGTTAGTCCTTTATCCACATCGACAAAGGCAGGCTCAGGAGTTGGTCCTTCCATGGTTTGTGTCTCTCCACATCAGGGTTAATTCCTGCTTCTACCATGATTTTTTACCTGCAAGAAGTGACAGTATTGAATAAACAATCCATGCACCATCTTTAGAATTATTATTATTATTTTTTTAGAATGCAAGTTTAAGGGGTTCTGCACTGATATATATTATCTCTCCCAGTATTAATAGCAATAGCACTTAGATTTATATGCCGCTTCATAGTGCTTTACAGCTCTCTCTAAGCGGTTTACAGAGTCAGCATATTGTCCCCCAACAATCCGGGTTCTCATTTTACCCACCTCGGAAGGATGGAAGGTTGAGTCAATCTTGAGACCGTCAGGACTGAACTGCTGGCAGTGGACAGAATTAGCCTGCAATACTGCATTCTAACCACTGTGCCACCCATGGCTCTTTTAACATTGGAGACTCCAATTTACTTCATTAAAATTCATCAGATTGGTGGGTACCAATGACAGGTCCTTTTTAGTGGTGACTTCATATAGCTGGAATTATTTCTTTCAAGATGAAATTAAACTAGTTCCTATTTCAGTCAACATTTTAAAAATGTTTTTAGTGGCCCAGTTCCTATCTCCTGCTTTTAAAATATGTTTTACCTACAGTTCCCCCCACCCCACCCCCCACACAAAAAAAGAGGATATGAAATAGTAATAATTTTTTGCCAAACTGTTTTTGGAATTGGATAGACGTAATTGATCAGAATGACTTGTGCAGTTCATTGTTCTGTTTTTAAATAGACGCTAGATTGCCATCTTGCAATAATTGGATAATTAATGTGCTGTTTTATTACTCTTTTATTGAGAACAGATTCTGGAATCCTCACTAGAAGAAAACAGGTTAGGCATGTATTTTTATTAGAAGCGGTTATCTTCTATATTTGCATGATCAAAATAGCACTAAGTTAAATTGCAATAAATAAGAAAAACAATACACCACAATGAATTCATTGTGGCTAGAAAAAACACAATATAGCAACAGCACCTAGTGCTTCATAGTGTTTTAGTGCAGCGGTCACCAGCTGGTGGTCCGTGGACCACTGGTGGTCTGCGAGAACATTTTGGTGGTCCACAGAAAAATTATTTGCCTTTTTTATGTTGCACTAAATCAGGGGTCTTCAAACTACAGACCCTGGGATGGATTCGTGCAATGAATGTTTGTGTTGCTGCAGAGAGTCTCCCCCTTTGTGGTCTTCTGTGTGGGTCAGGGGGGGGGGAGAAATTCCAACTTGTGGTCTGCTTTGGCCTCCTGGTGTGGGGCTTTGGGCGAAGGCTGGAGGGAAGTGTCACTGGTGGCAAAGAGCCGGAGGGCCTTGTTCCAGTGGGACTGCATCATGGCCTGGAACTGGCTGACTATCTCAGCCCGCCAAGCCTCCAGTCCAGGCACCTGAACCTGGCCTTGCACTCCCTCAGGTCTTCCCTCTGCTTGGAAAGCCTATGCTCCTAGTCCTCAGTGAGGTGCTTCTGCTAAGCTTCCTTCTTGGTCAGATCCAAATTGAACTGAGCTGTTTACTCAACTCTTTCTCATGATGGCTGCTTAGCTCCAACAACTGCTTCCTGTTGGGGCCCTAAGGAGCCCGGACGGGGAAGTGAGGAGTGGCTGGGAGGAGAGGGGTGAGGAGAGGCTGCCAAGGCGCCCCTCGATGTGAGTGACATCGAGTTGGCCATGCCCACCCAGTCACATGACTACATAGCCACGCCCACCCAGCCGGTCATTAGGCAGATCGTATTAGTGGTCCATGGGATTTAAAATTATGAATTTAGTGGTCCCTGAGGTCCGAAAGGTAGGGGACCCCTCTTTACAGCATTCTCTAAGGTTAAGCAGTTTACAACATCAGCATACTGGCCCCCAACAGTCTGGGTGCCTGGAAGCCAGGCAGTAACAGAGTTGGAAGGGATCTTGGAGGTCATCTGGTCTAACCCCCTTCTCACGCAGGAGGCCTTTACTAGGGTTTCTAACTGCCGAACTTTCTATTTATTTATTTATTAAATTTATATACCGCCCTACTCTCGAAGGACTCAGGGCGGTGAACAGCCGTAAATAAAATACAACATACAAAAGTTAAAAGACTATTAAAATATATTAAATAATTTTGGCTTAAATAAAATTTAAAACACCCAATTTATATAAAACTTAAAAGCCCGATTTAAAAGGGAGAGTCAAGTCAGGCCAGACTGCTGGAATAAAAATGTTTTGAGGGCATGGCGGAAGGTGCGTAAATCTGAGATCCTCCGTATTTCCAGGGGGGGAGCTCATTCCAGATGGTAGGTGCCCCCACAGAGAAGGCTCTCCCCCTGGGGCCGCCAGTCAACACTGTTTGGCCGATGGCACCCTGAGGAGCCCCTCTCTATGGGAGCGTACTGGTCGGTGAGAGGCTACTGGTGGCAGGAGGCAGTCTCTTAAGTACTCAGATCCTAAGCCATGGAGCGCTCTAAAGGTGGTAATCAAGACCTATCCGGAAGACCACCGGGAGCTAGTGCAGCTCGCGCAGGAGGGGGGGTCACATGGGAGCGCCACATCACTCCCATAACCACCCGTGCGGCTGCATTCTGGACCAGCTGGAGCCTCTCTGTGTTCCTCAAGGGGAGCCCCATGTAGAGAGCATTGCAGCAATCCAGGCGAGATGTGACAAGGGCATGAGTGACTATGCGCAACGCGGATCTGATCGACAAGCTCAGCGTCTTTGCCGTTGAGCCACCTAGGGAGCTGCCAAGGCAGGCAGCAAAAAGAAGATTGCGTAGCAAAAGAAAGGACAGCTGTAGACTCCAGGATCATCCCTCTGTTGCTAAATGGATGCAAAAACATTCTACCCAATTCATGATGTTTGATCAGAAATTCTCTTCTCCTTTGAAAGAAATTTCGAAAGCGCATTTCCTTTCATGTAATTTGGAAGTGTACAGATATGATCTGTCCCCCCCTTCAGAGACCCACAAAAACACAGCCAGTTGAGGGTTAAGAATCACTTGGCACACACCACAGTTCTTATCTCAACCTTGGCAGCGATATGCACACCGTCTGCCAAGGACTTTATTAGTTTACACAAAAAGAAAATCACCTACGTAGCTTTGCCGTTCATCTAGCTTCCAAGACTACGAGGTTGCTATGTTTGTTTTGTTTGTTCGTCACAAACATCTTGACCCACCGTCCTGTCTTATATAGGCTCTGGGTGTGGTCCAGTGACTCATTGATCCTGTGACTCCAATCCAGTGACTCAGGTCTATTTCCTTATACGTCGCCGCAGCTGCAGTAATCTTTTCTCTCGCCTTCTTTGGCGTGCGTCCAGGAATGACGTCTCTCCCTCACTCTCATCTGAGACACCTGTTTCCCCACTACTTGGCTCTCTTTCAGCTGGCACCTGAGACGGTGCCAGAGGGGGGGGCTGGGAGATCTGGCTGGCTCCTCTTCCTCCTGCTCAGAGCTTCCTTCCTCCAATGGGATAGGCTCAGAGGACAGGGCCACAACAAGATAGATCTAAAGGCAAGAATGTCTTTCTGGAAGGGATGAGGTTTTTTGTTTTGCTTTTTTAATATCAGGTCACTTGCTGTTAAGTTAATTATTTTCTCAGACCATACCTAGGCTTCTGATTGTGCTCCCACAGAGAGTGAAGGCTCTGATTCAGGATCCAGAATGTAACTCTCTCTGCAGAGAATTCCAGTTCAATTCCTGCATATCTACGGTAAACAGGGCTGGGCGGGGGAAAAAATCCCAACCCAAAAATCTTAGAGATTTCCTGGAAATCAGTATGATTAAAGCAGAATTAGCTGGACTGAAAAAGGTAGACCATTGTAAGTCAGGTTTGAGGGATCTTCAGTGTGCTCTGAGTGGGATTGTTTTCTTGCAGGTGTTTCATTAAACTAGGTACCATCATCTATGCTAGACGATTCACTAGCACCTGGTCTAATAAAACATCTGCAAGAAAACAACCCCAGCTCAGAGAGCACCAAGGACCACTCATTTCAATCCTGAGCTACTAATATTTCCTTGATAAGTCAGCTTTCCATGGTTAAAGATAAAGTAAAGATTCCCCTCGCACATATGTGCTAGTTGTTCCCAGTTCTAGGGGGCAGTGCTCATCTCTGTTTCAAAGCCGAAGAGCCAACGCTGTCTGAAGACGTTTCCATGGTCATGTGGCCAGCATGACTAAATGTCAAAGGCGCAAGGAACGCTGTTACCTTCCCACCAAAGGTGATCCCTATTTTTCTACTTGCATTTTTTATCTGCTTTTGGAACTGCTAGGTTGGCAGAAGCTGGGACAAGTCACAGGAACTCACCCCGTTATGTAGCACTAGGGATTCGAACCTGTTGTGAAATTCATTTTTTTTTTTACTACCGGTTCTGTGGGTATGGCTTGGTGGGCATGGTGTGGCTTGGTGGGCACAGCAGGGGAAGGATACTGCAAAATCTCCATTCCTACCCCACTCTGGGACCAGCCAGATGTGGTATTTGCTGGTTCTCCAAACTAGTCAAAATTTCTGCTACCGGTTCTCCAGAACCTGTCAGAACCTGCTGGATTTCACCCTGATTCAAACACCTGAACTGTCAACCTTCCGATCGACAAGCACAGTGTCTTAGCCACTGAGCCACCATGTCCCTTTTTATTTTTTAAATAAAAAATAAAATAACTTTTTAAAAATACATAACCTTTCATGGTTATGTATATTTAAAAGATGCTAACAAATATACAACCCCACCCCATCATTGGAAACATTCTAGCTTTGAGGGAGCATCTACAAAGAATATTAGAAATAACTACTATTGAAGCAGTGCTTAAATTCAAACGGAGCCATCACAATCCAAACGGTTGAGGTTTTTTTCCCCACCCTTAATAATATGAAAAGGCATCTTGATCACATTGCAAGTATAGTTGAGGAAAACAGATTTGGAAAGGCTGTTACGGATTGAGTCAAATCTTACAATAGCTGTTGTGATCCGAGCGTTTCTTATGAGACTTACCCTGGATTTGGTCTTTGTTTGCTCAGTTCCTGGAGTAGGGCAGCTTCACCAAGATTCAGGAAAACCAATTCTTAGGAATAGGTGTAGCATTCCTCTTAAGGCTGGATGTTGCTTCCCTTTTATTTCCTTTCAAATGTGTGTTCCTGCAATGACACCATTTTAGGTCAAATCTTTTGCAAAGAGAACTAACTTCGATTACACGCAGATGCTAAGCACTGGCATTGTTAACCATGGTTTGTTAAAAAAAAAGGAATCTAACTAACGGGTTGCTTTTCACAGAGCCTGCTAAGCCACATTTTTCTTGCAAAGAAACGGAGGTTTCGATTCAGATTTTTAAGAAGTATCCTGCTGCATTTCCAACCGTGCAAACTGAAGATCTCCCTCTCCAAAGTGAAGAGGTTATTTCCCCCTCTTCATTGCAGGCAATTTCTTTGTTGCATTGTGCATTTCCACATCCCATCCAAGTTTTAATGTCTCTGGAGTTTTATAAGAGTTGCTTAATTATCAACCACCCTTTCAATTTTACACCCATGAAGCAGTTTCTAATTTCCGTTTCAGGTCCATTAACCATCCCAACTGCTATTTAATCATCTTGCACTAGCTGCGAATACCCAACTTTGATTTAAAAAAAAAAACACCAAAAAACCCACATCTCTTGTTTCTCAGATTATAAAGTGATAGAAAATGCAGCCAAATGACTTCAACTACCCAGACCACAATATGCGGGAACTACAATTTCACCCCTTAAAAACGAATTGCCCTTTTTTCAGGAAAGAAATAAGCTTCTTAATTAAGCGGTAGGGAATCCTTTCATTTGGCTGCAGCTCCTCTTCTGTATTTTTTTTCTTTTTGTATAGTTCTCTGAGTCAGTTCCTTTGGTTAATTATGTAATTTGGAAAGCCACATCAATTTTTATATACCTCATTTAATTCGTGGCAGTTTTCTTGCTGCAAGACACTAGAGTTTCCCTGAACAGAGATTTCTGGGTAAACTGGAGTAAAAGAGTATTTATAGAACAGTTTCCAAGTGGACTTTTACAAATCAGAGCCTGCAAAAGATGGGCCTCTTGTGATTATCTGGAAATATGTGATAAGGTTTGATGACGGGGTCAAAATTATCAAATCTGGGAGATTGCTTTTTTTGTCCAAAAATATGTTAAGTGACTCCTCCATTTTTCTCCTTTCCTTTCTATCTAATAAACATGCATTTTTGTACATAACTATTCCTTTATGTATTTTTGTTTTAAAAACATGCACTGCAAAATTGGCATAGAATTGCTCTCTGTTTATCTCTCTGTCTCCTCTCTCTGTATGTTTGGGAAGTTGTTTAATTTAAAATGCAAAATGCATTCCATCCAATTGAAAGAAAAGTTGGAGCTGCAACTTTCAAAGCAACGGATATAGCTGACTACATGGTTTGATATCTGATATTGTGAAGATTTATTTATTTTATTTATCAAATATAAAACCTGCCCATCTCCCTCACAGATGAACTCTGCGCTGGGTCTGTTTTGCACGTTATACAGAAATTGAGAAATTGCTTCAGAGGGTTATAGGAGAGCTTCCTCCAGTCCCTTCATCTCCTTTCTCTTTCCCTCCCTTTTTCCTTTTTCTCCTCTTCTTTCCACTCCTTTCCACTTCCCTTTTCCTTTCTTTTCCTTCTCTCTCCTCTCTTTCCTCTGTGCGTTTCTTTTCCTTCCCTTCTCCTCTTTCCCTTCCCTTCCCTTCTTTCTCTCTTCCTTTCCTTTCCTTTCCTTTCCTTTCCTTCTTTCCTTTCCCTTTCCCTTCCCCTTCCCTTTCCCTTTCCCTTCTCCTTTCCTACTTATCTCCCACCCTTGCAAATTCTTTTTTTTTTGCAACAGCATGCTGCATCAGGTTGAAGTTGACAGTTAATGAGATTAAACCTAGCTAATGTCTGTTCATTAGGTTTAAATTAATAGAGCGAATGCTTTTAAAAAAAAAGCTTGGAAGTCATGCAGTTCCATCTTAACATTTACACCTGAGTCAGTAACTTTCAACGGGGATCAGAAATAAAGCTTGGACTCCAGATCTCAAACATGGACATTTTATGACTGTTCTGTAGCTAAGCATTCACAAAACTCCTCTTACAAATTCTCCTTTGGCCAGAACTGGTGCACTGGGTTGTTATTGTGTGGCCTATTGGAATGATTTATTTCAATTATACATTCTTGTGAAAAACGGTCCTAAGTTCCTTTGTTTCAGTACTGTTGAAGCTTTGGCTAGTTGATATTACTATGAAAAAGCAAGAAGTTGTAATTTGATGTTAATGAAGGACGCAAAAGGGGACACTGCAATCGTCATAAATAGGAGTCAATTGCCAAGCATCCAAATTTTGATCACGTGATTATGGGAATGCTCTTATTAAGTGTGAAAAATTTCCTCCCGATCAGCTGGGACTTGGGAGGCAGAGACTAGATGGGGGCGGGGCTAGTCAGAATTCTTACTACCGGTTCTCCGAACTACTCAAAATTTCCACTACCGGTTCTCCAGAACTGGCCAGAACCTGCTGAAACCCACCTCTGGCTGGGTCGCTTCTGACTAACAAGTTTCTTTAGTCAGCACCATAGATCTTCAATTGGGTTAAAATCTGGGCTATTCTCAGGCCATTCCAGCAGTGGAATAGGATTATCTTGAAACTCAAAAAAAAAAAAAAAAGTGGTGTTATTAGCCATCAAACCTCAAAACCACACTTTTTGTATTTTTGTATTTAAAAGTTTCTGTAAATTGATGACTATCTGTGTGTTCGTTTGCAGCATCCAGATTTACTGAAGCGGAAGCCCAGGTGGAAAACTCTAGCTAACAGCTGAGGTTTCTGCTCCAAAAACACTTTCTGGGGAGCCAGCCAATGTCCTAAGCCATTCTAACACAGAACCCACTTGAATGAATAGCTGGAAACTCCCCTGGATTTTTTCCCAAGCTATAAATCAGGTTGATGGCCTTTATGATGCTTTTAATGTCAACTGGTGGTTAAATAACAATCCCTGATTTTCCTTCTGAACAAGTGCAGTGGGAATGGTGCCATCCGTAGCCTGAATTAAAGTTCCATTCAGAAGTTCCTGCGTGAGAATTTGAATGCATATAACACAGGGGGAAAAAAAATTGGATGGGGGAGTGAAATTCTGACCACTTGCATGTGATTTTGACTTGTGTCATTGAGAGAGTTGGGACAGAGCTCAAAGTTCCAAGAAATATATTGAGGTTGGGCAGCCTCCAATATTTCTAGATTGCCTGAATTCTTGCCTGTACTAGAACAGTTCCCAAAGGTACAACAGTGGTTGTGTTACACAAATGTTAGAAAAGTTGAGAGTCAGAACTTGAGAGTTATACAGTAGTACCTCAGTACCAGGGGTGAAATGCAGCCGTGAAATCCAGCAGGTTCTGACAGGTTCTGGAGAACTGGTAGCGGAAATTTTGAGCAGTTCAGAGAACCGGCAGCAGAAAGTTTGAGTAGTTCAGAGAACTGGCAAATACCACATCTGGCTGGCCCCAGAGCGGGGTGGGAATGGAGATTTTGCAGTGTCCTTCCCTGCCATGCCCACCAAGCCACGCCCACCAAGCCACACCACACCACGCTCACCAAACCACACCCACAGAACCAGTAGTAAAAAAAATTTGGATTTCAGCACTCGTGAAATGCTACAAGTTCACTCTGGTTCGGGCGAATTGGTAGTGATAAAAACTACTGGTTTGGTTGAACCAGTAGCTTTTTAAACTACCGGTAGTTTTTATCACTACTGATAGTTAAAAAAAGCTACTGTTTGCTCTGAACCGGTATTTCTGATGATCAGCTGTGCCACACGGTTTACATTTGCTAGACAGCAGGACAGCTGTTTCCCCCCTCACTGTTCTACTTACCCTTAAGCCTTTTTTTCCCATGTGAAGCGCATGTTTGGCGTGCAATGTGCATGTGTGTGCAGTGTGCTTTTGGTCCGCACTGTGTGTGTATGTGCACACGCAGCGTGCTTTTGGCACACTCTGTATGTGGGCGTGCAGCACACATTTGGTGTGTACCGCACAAGTGTGGGCAGTGAACTAATGGCAATCTAATCGGCAAAACAATGTAGGCTGGCAACCCCCAGGGGGAGAGCCTTCTCTGTGGGGGCACCCGCCCTCTGGAATGAGCTACCCCCTGGGATACGTACGATTCCCGTTTCTCCGTACTTTTCGCCAGGCCCTCAAGACCTTGTTTTTTATAAATTTTATAAAAAAATTCATGAGAAGACATCAAATTGCATATGAATGAAAGTAAAGAGATGTTGTGTTAACTATATTGGAGTTAAAGTTTCAGGGGGGGATTTGTTAATTTGAGGATAGTTAGATTAATTTAGATGATGATTGTTTCTTTTTAATACCCTGTATTTTGCTCTGGGAAGTCGGGGAAGGAAGCGGGGGGGGGGAGAGAAGGGGGGGATGTTGGAGGGGGGGAAATGTTTTCTTTGTATTTTTGTAAAATTTTTCAATAAAAAAAAGAATCTGCAAGTCTTATTCAAGTGACGTTGGGCTTAACTACAAATGATTCACTTAACGACTGCAGCTGGAACTGATGTTGTTTTTACGACTGCGTCACTTAGTGATGGAATTGTCAATCCCATTTGTAATTGTTCCAGGAGGACTACCCATATTCACATAATCAGCATAAAAAACAGCCTTCAGAAGAACCTTTTTCACATCCCTAAGATCTCATTTTAAAATAAAAATAAAAACTTTATTACGGTCATCGACCAGCAAGAGACATACAATAGATTAAAAATAATACTGACATCATTGGCATCCTTCAGTCTCAAAAGACTATGGTATCGTGCTCTGGAAAGAGGTCCTAAAACAGTATCTAGTGTGACTAAATTATGGGTTTTTTAATTAAGAAGGCCAAGATTTGTTTAATTTTGTTTTAAACGGGTTTTAAATTTTGTACGGTTTATTGTCTTTTTGTCATGGCTGCTCCCTCGGGAGAAGGGCGGTATATAAATCTAATAAATCAAATCAAATCAAATCAATCCATGGAGGATTTCACCACTGCTATAGAGCCTTGGTAAGACCACACCTAGAGTACTGCATCCAGTTTTGGTCACCACACTATAAAAAAGATGTTGAGACTCTAGAAAGAGTGCAGAGAAGAGCAACCAGGACTAGAGACTAAAACATGAAGAATGGTTACATGAACTGGGCATGGCTGGTCTAGTGAAGAGAAGGACCAGGGGAGACAGGATAGCAGTGTTTCAATATTTGAGGGGCTGCCACAGAGAGGAGAAAGGGGGTCAAGCTATTTTCCAAAGCACCTGAAAGCCAGACAAGGAATAAAGGATGGAAACTGATCAAGGAGAGATTCAACCTAGAAATAAGGAGAGATTTTCTGACAGTGAGAGCAACCAACCAATTGAACAGAAGTTGCCTTTGGAAGTTGTGGGAGCTTCATCACTGGAGGCTTTCAAGAAGAGATTGGGCTGCCATCTGTCAAAAATGGTGTAGGGTCTCCTGTTCGAGCAGGAGGGTTGGACTAGATGACCTACAAGGTCCCTTCCAACTCGGTTAATCTGATCTGAAATGTTCTCCTTTTGACAGATGGACCTTGAAATCTTGGGACCAGAACACCTGATGTAATTTACCAAAAAGGAAACCTATAAGCTATCCTGTCTAATCATCAAATGCCTAAATCATTTTTTCCCCTCTCTTTGTTTTACACTACACAGAGATGAATTAAGATGTTCAAGTAAAAAGAACTTCATTGAGATTTAGGCATTCGGGGAGATAGCAACTTTATTTTTTAATTAGTCCATTTATACGAGCGGACTGTTTCTAGGAATAAGCTCTGCAGACTGGCTGTGTCAAGGTTAATGAGTTTTTAATGCCAAAACACCTCTGGTAATCCAGCCAGCCACTCTGTCAACCTGAGTGATTTCTAACAGGGCTACTTTTCTCAAAGCGAAATACAATGCCCCTTTCTTTTTTTAAAAAAAAAAAGCCAAATTTACCGGGCACTGTGGCATCCAAATAAACTTGCATGAGTCTTTACCAGCAAGATTAAAAAGTTGGTTTCTTTTGCATTTTGTTTTGTATTTTTTTAAAATTTGATTTATATGCCACCCTTCTCCGGAGACTCAGGATGGCTTACAATGCATTAAGCAACAGCCTTCATACTTTTGTATACTTATACAAAGTCAGCTTATTGCCCCCACAAACTGGGTCCTCAATTTACCTACCTTAGAAAGCATGGGAGGCTGAGTCAACCTTGAGCCTGGGGAGATTCCAACTTACAGTAATTGCAGACAGCTGGTGTTCATCACAATGCTTTTAGTCTGCTGAGCTACCAGGCTACCAGTGTATGTGAATATTTCTATTAAAAATATGAAGCTAAAGAAGAATACTGCATTCAGTTTTGGTCGCCATGATTTTAAAAAGATGTGGAGACTCTAGAAAGAGTGCAGAGAAGAGCAAGAAAGATGATTAAGGCCACGCCCACCAAACCACACCATGCCCACCAAGCCACACCAAGCCAAAAAAAATTGGATTTCACCACTGACTGTAAGTAGATGCAATGCAATGTTTTGCAAACTGCAGATAACTGCATTCAGTTTGAATGAAGCAGATAATTAAGAATTGTTCTGGCCTCATTCACTGAGTTTTTCCATCTCCCAGTCACACATCCTATATGTGCACACAGCTACACACATGAAATACTTATGGATGCATGCATGCACATGTGCATTTTAAAATTAGGATGAAAAGAGCTTGATTTTTTTTCTGGGTTTTTTTTTTTAATGGAAGAACTATTTATAAGCTCCCAAGTGGGTTTCATAAACTTGAGGGAATCGGTTAAAAAAAAAAAAAGGAAAGCAATTAAACTGAAACATGATCTCTTTCTTGTCTGTCAAGGTTATTGGCACATGCAATGAAAAGCTGAGTTGGGATTGTTCTGATTTCTGTGTGTCTTCAGGTATCTTTGTCTGAGCAAATGTTTTTGCTTTATAGTTTGTCAGAGGATATGTCCACACCATCCATCCTTCACTCCGGGCGAAGGGGTTCTGGTTAGTTTTATGAGCATATTTGTGTTGGTAAGATAATCACATACAGATACAGAGGTGAAAGTGAGCTGTGCCTATTTATGCAATGGTGCTTTTGGTTATTTATTTTTTACTCAACAACAAGAGTTAAGAGTTTGGATCAGGACTTAGAATACAGCCTCAAAAGTTTTGATAAAAGTCTTTGTTGTGAGGAAAAAGAAAAATTGAAGTGAGATCAAATCCTATCACGGATTTGATGCTTGAATTAAGGACCAAGATTGTTAGAAGTAAAAGGAAGGAATGTAGAGTTGGTTGGTTTGACCGGAGTTAAAATAAGACATATTTCTATAAAGCTTTGGTCAACCTTTCTGGATTTTTTGCTGGCATGAGAAGTGGAAAGTTGATGTTTTGCATATAGATAAGGGATGGGTTCAGGGAAGAAGAGGTATTTGTAACCATTTGGGGGTAAAGAAATATGAAGTTTATTTATATTTGTTTTGACAAAGATTGGAAGGAGCTTCATTGTGGGTTTCCTTTCTTTTTATGTTCTTTCTTTGCACTTTTAATTCTTTTTCTCTATTTTCTCTGAGTATAATTTGTATTTGCTTTAATTCAATTAAAATTGTTCTTTTTTTGCTTTCTGTTTTACTTTTTTTTCTTTCCTTGAAGATTTTGTTCTTTCTATGGCTACATCTTCTATCCCCACAATAAGGAGCCATAGAGTAATAAGAGAGGGGAAAAAACTAAAGGGTTTAGGGGTAAAAGGAAAACTGAAAGCTAGAAAGAAGGACAGAAATGAATGAACTAAAAACTAAAAAACCCGGAAGGTGATGAGTAGGACATTTTCAATATCAATGGAAAGCAGGGTGACAAAATATACATATTGGCACATATTTTTTTAACAGATTAACAGAGTTGGAAGGGACACTGTAGGTCATCTAGTCCAACCCCCCACCTCTGCCCAAGCGGGAGACCCTACACCATTTCTGACAAATTTGTACAGACAGATAAATAGATAGATAAGCAGTGTCTATCTCTACAGGACATTCCCTTGTGAGTATTTCTTGCCAATTGATCTGTTATGGTTCAGCTGCCTGGTGTTTACAAGCTACAAGTTCAAGATGTTCTCCGATCTTCTCTGGAATCATCTGCTGAACTCTTTGACTTGTGCTCCAAGCCGATTCCCAGATTTATGGCTGTCAAGTCTAATTCAGTCTTTCACTTTTAATTGGGTTCCAAGGTTAGCCGTCTAGGAAGCAGCTGTCAAATTAATATATGCTGTGACCTACTCTTGGAGAAGTGGATTGAAGTAGTCAATTTCCTGGAAGAGGTGCAAGTTTAAGATAAAAGGCTGGAGGGGGCATATCTATCCATCCTTCCTTAATTGCACAGAGTCCAATTAAACTTTGGTTGACTATTGCTACGAACATGTAGTAGCATTCTTCCCTTGCTTAAACGGAAGAGCATCCTGGAGCTTTTCCTAATCATTTCTGGATTTTATTATCTTGAATGGCTAAGTATCACCTGCAAATACGACTACTGTTTACTGCCTATCCCTGAATGAGCCTGGTGGCGCAGTCGATTAAGTGTTGTTAAAGTAGCACTTAGCTGCCAGCTGCCTGCAACTACTGCAAGTTCAAATCTCACCAGGCTCAAGGTTGACTCAGCCTTCCATCCTTTCAAGGTAGGTAAAATGAGGACCCGGATTGTGGGGGCAATAAGCTGACTTTGTATAAAAAAAGAACACCGCTTAGGAGGGCCTGAAAGCCCTACTAAGCAGGTATATACAAAAGTATGAAGGCTATTGCTTAACACATTGTAAGCATTGTACGCCCTGAGTCTCCAGAGAAGGGCGGCATATAAATTGAACCAGTTAGTAAGTAAGTAAGTAAGTAAGTAAGTAAGTAAGTAAGTAAGTAAGTAAATATCATCCATGAACAAATAAAAAAGAGGGGGGGACGGCAATCGATCCTTGAGAAATATCATTTATTTCTCTCATGAATGAAGGCAAACATACGTGTCCCAGGTTAACGTTGCAAGATTGCATATCGGACGGTTACCAGGACTAGAGGTTCAGTCATGCTGGAGCCCGTCTTCAGGGATTTTTTTTCCTACAGAATGTGTGTTTTGGGCTATTCTGTGAGTCGTATTTATGGGGTGCCTTCTTATTGGCTGATTGGTGTGTTGGCGCAGTGGTTAGAGTGCAGTACTGCCGGCTACTTCAGCTGACTGCTAGCTGCAATTCAGCAGTTCAAATCTCACCAGGCTCAAGGTGGCCTCAGCCTTCCATCCTATATAAGTCTAAGTGCTGTTGCCCTCCCTCCCTCCCTCCCTCCCTCCCTCCCTCCCTCCCTCAAGGAAGCCTTCCATCCTTCCGAGATGGGTAAAATGAGGACCCAGATTGTTGGCGTCAATATGCTGACTCTGTAAACCACTTAGAGAGGGCTTGTAAAGCACTGTAAAGAGGTATATAAGTCTAAGTGCTATTGTCCTTCCTTCCTTCCTTCCTTCCTTCCTTCCTTCCTTCCTTCCTTCCTTCCTTCCTTTCCTCCCTCCCTCAAGGTTGACTCAGCCTTCCATCCTTCTGAGATGGATCCAGATTGTTGGGGGCAAGATGCTAACTCTGTAAACCATTTAGAGAGGGCTGTAAAAGCACTGTGAAGCGGTATATAAGTCTAAGTGCTATTGCTAAGTGCTATTGATGGCTAGCAATTGGCTGTTGTTTCCTTGTGCTGCCAAGCCCTCTGCTCCTAACTACTCGATAAGCTGGTGGTGAATCAGCACTCCTGTTGACTAACAAGGGGCCCATTTCTCAGCTCTCAATAATTTCCCTGGCTGTCTTTGTACCTGCTCGGCCAACAATCTTAGTAGCTGCAAACTTGCATGTGTGTGTCTTTGTTCATTGCAATATGAGGCTACCAGTGAGTTCAGGTCTCCTCATCTCCTCCCCTCCCCTTCTGTTCTTGCAATCTGGTGGTTAACCTTCCTCCTCGTTTGTCCTACATAGTCGCAGAATAAGTACGCACCACATAAATACAAGTCACAGATTAGCTCAAAGCGCATGTATTCCAGTAGAGAAAAGTTCCCTGAAGATGGGCTCCAGCATGAATCGGAAAGCTCCGAAGAAGACTAAACTTCTGGTCACAGTGACTGACCCAGTTTCGATCTTGCAACTTATTTCTCTTCCCTTGAGGAAGTGTGCTGGTTGAGCCATTGCTTCATTCCATTGAACTGTGTTGGACTGTCTCTTTAAGACACCATTTTTGGACAAGCTGAGCCGATCACTAGAGGAGGGTTCCAAGCTATTTAGAGGCAGGAGGAATGACTCACACAAGGACATAAGTGCATCTTCTCTGATGTTATCAATTAATGGGGGAAGATTAAGTCATATATCACTTGGAAAGGGGAATTGAAAATAAGCTCTAGTTATTAATAGTCTCCCACTGTGCCCTTTGAATAGCTCCTCTGATATGGAGGCTCTTGCTATGTAGACCAGCTGCTAGGAGATGCAAAGTGTTGCATATTTTCACTGGCAAGAGAGCTGGTAAGAAAATTGGCTGGTGATTTAGAATCAGAAGATGCTGCCTTTTATTACTCCCAATGACTCGTCTGTCTAGCTCAGTGTTTTTCAAACTTGGCATTTTTAAGTTGAGTAGAGTAGAGTAGAGTAGAGTAGAGTAGAGTAGAGTAGAGTAGAATAGAATAGAATAGAATAGAATAGAATAGAATAGAATAGAATAGAATAGAATAGAATAGAATAGAATAGAATAGAATAGAATAGAATAGAATAGAATTCTTTATTGGGCAAGTGTGATTGGACACACAAGGAATTAGTCTTTGGTGCATATGCTCTCAGTGTACATAAAAAGACAAGATATGTTCATCAAGAATAAAGAGATGTAACACTTCGTAATAGTCAAGGTTAATAATAAGCTATCAGATCGTAAAAGGAAACAAAAATTGAAAGATACAAGCAACGTGGTTATAGTAATAAGTGTGAAGAGATAGATACGGAAGAGAAGAAGAATAGTAATAAAGTCTTAATAAATTATTCGATAGTGTTGTGGGAATTAGTTGTAAAGCAGAGCGATGGCATTCGGGGGGAAATGCTTCTTGTGTCTAGTTGTTCTGGTGTGCAGTGCTCTATAGCTTCATTTTGAGGGTAGGAGTTAAAATAATTTATGTCCAGGATGCGAGGGGTCTGTAAATATTTTCACAGCCCTCTTTTTGACTCGTGCAGTATACAGGTCCTCTATGGAAGGCAGGTTGGTAGCCATGGTTTTTTCTGCAGTTCTAATTATCCTCTGAAGTCTGTGTCTGTCTTGTTGGGTTGCAGAGCCAAACCAGACAGTTATGGAGGTGTAGATGACAGACTCAATCATTCCTCTGTAGACCAGGGGTCTCCAACCTTGGCAACTTTAAGACTTGTGGACATCAACTCCCAGAATTCCTTAGCCAGCATACTGGCTGGGGAATTCTGGGAAGCGAAGTCCAGGCGTCTTTAAGGTGCCATGGTCAAGAAACAGCCTAATCTAACTGGACTGGCAGCAATTTTTCAGTCAATAAAATAAATAAACGTTATGAGTGACCTAGTTCTTTTAACAATAACTGGAATAGATCAAGGCCAAAAGAGAGTGAAACTTTATTCTGACGTTCAAGACTCATATAAGAGTCAATGCCAAGTAGAATGTAGTTAAACAGTAGAAGATCCCTAACAGTTTGAGTAGTTGTATAGTGAAATTCTTTGTCCTTGAATTTATGGATTCTTCTTGGTTGCTTGTACTAAAACAGAGTCTAGGTATTCATCTGAAATTCAGATAATCAACGGAGGTTGTCCCCATGGAGGTGGCTTATATCTCCTAGAATTCCAACCAGTTGACTGGATATTTTTAATTTGAAGGGAGAGAGGAAGGGGCTAGACTGGGAGAGGGCTTCAAACTTCCACTTCTATGCTTTTGTGGGAAGAGCAAGCATAGTAATGAGGAACCATTACTAAATGCCTTGGTTAGCAAACTGACAAAGGTGGGCATCAGGATATAAACTACTTGGACAACAAGGAAGTCAAAACATAAGACAGTCAGTTTGGTTTAGGGGTTAAGACTAGGTTAGAAAGTGGAGATTATGAATTCTAGTCCCGTTTTAGGCATGAAAGCCAACTGGATGACTGTGGGTCAATCACCAGGAGACTGTGAGTTCTAGTCCCACATTAGTTATAAAAGCCAGCTGGGTGATGTTGGGCCAGAAACTCTCTCAGCCCAACCAACCTCACAGGGCAGTTGTTGTAGGGAAAAGAGGAAGGAGGAAGCTGTGTTGGATAGGTCCACTGCCTTGAGTTATTTGTAAAAATAATAAAAGGCAGGTAAATGTTCCCCTCACACATTTGTGCTAGTTGTTCCTGACTCTAGGGGGCGGTGCTCATCTCAGTTTCAAAGCTGAAGAGCCAGTGCTGTCCGAAGATGTCTCCATGGTCATATGGCCAGCATGACTAAATGCCAAAGGCGCACGGAACGCTGTTACCTTCCTACCAAAGGTAGTCCCTATTTTTCTACTTGCATTTTTTACGTGATTTCGAACTGCTAGGTTGGCAGAAGCTAGGACAAGTAATGGGAGCTCACCCCGTTACGCAGCACTAGGGATTCAAACCGCCAAACTGCCAACCTTTTGATTGATATGCTCAGCGTCTTAGCCACTGAGCCACCGCATCCCTTAAATAAAGGCAAGATACAAATAAATAAAATAAATACAATGCTAAAGCTAGAGAGGAACTTTGGCCCTGCAGATTTCTTTCCCCCCCATCTCCCCCATGGATCCTTTGTCATTAAATGAGGTTTGCTTTTCCCCACCCCATTTAATGAGATGATGTCAGCCAGGCCTTCTCTGCTAGCAGCAACCAGCAATCAGATTCTGCTGACACTGCTCTAAGCTGGCAAAAGTTGCTGCTGAAGAAATAAAGAATAGCTGTAAAATTTTGGCTGCATCTGGAAAAACCAGCTTAGAAACCAAATTTATCTTCCTACACTGAAGGCACATTAATAACACTATCAGCATTTAACTTTTTGCTCTGCAAGTCCCAGATTTAAAGTGTGAAGGTGGGAAAGTACGGATGCTTATGTGATAGATAGGTAGATAGATAGGTTAGGTAAGGTAGATGATATAGATAGATAGATAGATAGATAGATAGATAGATAGATAGATAGATAGGTAGGTAGGTAGGTAGGTAGGTAGGTAGGTAGGTAGGTAGCAGAGGTGGGTTTTAGCAGGTTCTGAACAGTTCTGGAGAACTGGTAGTGGAAATTTTGAGTAGTTCAGAGAACCGGTAGTAAAAATTCTGACTGCCCCTGCCCCCATCTGTTCTCTGCCTCCCAAGTCCCAGCTGATCGGGAGGAAATGGGGATTTTGCAGTATCCTTCCCCTGCCACGCCCACCAAGCAATGCCCACCAAGCTATATCTACAGAACCAGTAGTAAAATTTTTTGAAATGCACCACTGGTAGGTAGGTAGGTAGGTTAGGTAAGGTAGATGATATAGATAGATAGATAGATAGATAGATAGATAGATAGATAGATAGATAGATAGATAGATAGATAGATAGATAGATAGATGGGTGGATGGGTAGGTAGGTAGGTAGGTAGGTAGGTGGATAGATTGGATAGATCATGGACAGATCATGGACAGATCATGGATAGATCATGGATAGATAGGAGAGAGAGAGAATAAAAGAAAATGAGAAATGAAGCTAACAATCAACTTAGTCCTTTACCTTCCACATCTCTGTGTTATTTCTGGTTGTTTTTATTCGCCTGACTACCCAAATATGGACAAAACCCCTTGGAAACTTGGTGGAATGAAACATGCACAGAGAACACATTTTTAATTTAAAACTCTGCCCTCTTCTTGAAGGAGGAGAAGGCATCAATGGCACAGGACCAAGTTATAAATGCTTCCCTGTTTCATTTTGCAAGTTTTTTTTTTTTTAAAAAAGTCAATATCCAACGATAAAGCAGCCTCTTGATTGGAATTGCAAGATTTTTTTTTCTTTTCTTTTTTTTTAAAGTCAATATCCAATGATAAAGCAACCTCTTGATTGGAATCAATCTAAAATAACTCTAAAGAGCAATGCAAGCTCTGGAATTTTCGAGGACTCTTAATTGTAAAAAAGCAAGGGATTGGGACAAAGCAAATAAATGGATAGAGAAACCCTGTTTTTCAAAATTGGGGTTGGATCAGATGACCTATAAGGTTCCTTCCAACTCTGTTAATCTGTTAAAATCTGTTAAAATCTACCTTGAGTTAGAGTTTATAGACTGAAGGAATTGGTCAGTGGGATGGGTGATTAAGGTTGGGTTATACTTAGCGCTCAAGGACCAAAACGAAAAAACAACAACAACAACCCCACAGTTTTTCCAGCTGGAAAAACACAAAACCACTGTAGCAAATCTCATTTCTGCCCAAAGTAAAGCGTATCAGCTTTTTGTCTTGCAGAGAACAGAAATAATTATTACAGGTTCTGTGGCAGGCAAGCTGAAGAGTAATTGTAGATGGTGCATTAGATAACAGTCACTGAAAACAATCAGGATAGAATTACCTAGTGGTTAAAAAGATTTAAGCCCAAAATATCAACTGCATTAAGCTGTAAACACCTTTTCTGGGTTTTGTTAGATTAGATTAGATTAGATTAGATTAGATTAGATTAGATTAGATTAGATTAGATTAGATTAGATTAGATTAGATTAGATTAGATAAACAGAGTTGGAAGGGACCTTGTAGGTCATCTAGTCTAATCTCCCGCCCAAGCGGGAGACTCTTCATTTCAGATAAATGGCAGTCCAATCTCTTCTTGAAAGCCTCCAGTGATGAAGCTCCCACAACTTCTGAAGGCAACTTCTGTTCCATTGATTGTTCTCACTGTAAGAAAATTTCTAGGCTAAATCTCTCCTTGATCAGTTTCCATCCATTATTCCTTGTCTGGCCTTCGGGTGCTTTGGAATATAGCTTGACCCCCCCCCCTCCTTTCTGTAGCAGCCCCTCAAATATCGGAAGACTGCTATTATGTCTCCCCTGGTCCTTCTCTTCACTAGACTAGCCATGCCCAGTTCCTCTCAACCGTTCTTTGTATGTTTTAGCCTCCAATCCCTTAATCATCTTGGTTGCTCTTCTCTGCACTTTTTCTAGAATCTCAACATCTAGTGTGGTGCCAAAACTGGATGCAGTACTCTAGGTGTGGTCTTACTAAGGCTTTACAGAGTGGTATTAGTACCTCACTTGATCTTGATTGTATCCCTCTGTTAATGCAATTTAGGATTGCATTGGCTCTTTCGACTGCCGCCACTACTGGCTCAAATTTAGCTGGTTGTCCACTAAGATTGCCAAAATCCCTCTCACAGTTACTGCTATTAAGCCTGGTTTCACCCAATCTATATGTGTACTTCTGCCAAAGGGATTTTTCTTGCCTAAGGGTAAGACTTTACTTTTCTCTACATTGAATTTTTTTAAAAAATTTGATTTATATGCCGCCCTTCTCCGAAGACTCAGGGCGGCTTACAAATGCGCTAAGCAATAGCCTTCATACTTTTGTATATTTATACAAAGTCAGCTTATTGCCCCCACAAACTGGGTCTTCAGTTTACCTATTTTAGGAAGGATGGAAGGCTGAGTCAACCTTGAGCCTGGTGAGATTCATACTTGGAATAATTGCAGACAGCTGAATGTTAATTACAGTGCTTAGTCTGCCGAGTTATCCAGGATCTATTTCATTTTGTTAGATAGGGCTTCTGACACAACCTTCAAACTACAGAAGTGGATTGCCATTGCCTATATCCAGGGTAGCAGAGGGGTTGTTTGGCTTAATAATTTAACAGCCCTAGATTCCTGGTACTCTCTTATCCAAATATTAATATGGGTCAGTACTGCTTAGCTTTTCCAGATCGGCCATGATTGGTTAACTGCTGCCTCTCAGCTCAGCTTTTTCATTGTCTGTGAACCTGTTAAAATTGGGCTGGGTAGAATGGAGTTGATTACTTTGTCCTTGCAGTTACACTAAACTGTGTGTTTTCCACGCTGTAGGACCAGTCCTGACAAAATCCGTCCCCCGCCCTCCCAACCAGTCACTCCAGATTGATTGAGGAATCCAGAGGGACCTATTAGGACTGCCTGTTCTACTCTGATTATTCATTATACTAGATATTTCCTTTGGCTTCTTTCTGATTCTTCAGTGTTTGCTCTGAAATCTCATTTGCATGCTAATTCATATTACTGTATAAGCTACTTTGCAAATTAGGGAGAAATGGGAAACAAAGAACCTACCTCACTGGGGTTATTATTTGCAATAGAAGAGAACATATGTAGCTCGGGGTTAAACTGTAGAGTCCTTGGTGGGTTTTTTTTTTTTGTTAACTTTCATTTTTTGCTTGCAGACATCTCATTACCAGTCTAGGAAACAATATCAGTGCTAGTGAGCATGGGGTTTGGTCCATTTAGCTGGCCTTGTCAGTGTTGTAAAGATTATTGTTTTCTCCTTGGTATTTCCTTGATTAGGGTACTGTTTTCTGCTTGACAGTTTGTCATCGTTAGCACTGATGATGTTACCAAGATGGGTAATGAAATGTCTACAAGCAAAGGTCTAAGGAGATTCTCAGTCATCCAGGTCATGATTGTCCCAAAGATGTTTTTTCAAGCCTTTTTTCAGGCGCCATGGTGGTGCTGTGGTTAGAAGGCGTTATTGCAGGCAAACTCTGCCAACTGTCAGGCGTTCGATCCTGATCAGTTCAAGGTTGACTCAGCCCTCGATCCTTCCCAGGTAAAATGAAAATCCAGATTGTTGGGGGGCAACATGCTGACAGTGTAAACTGCTTAGAGAGGGCTATAAAGCACTGTGAAGTCTAAGTGCTATTGCTTTTGAAAAAACACTTTTATTTATTTTATTTATTTATTTATTGGTTCGATTTATATGCCGCCCTTCTCCGAAGACTCCGGGTGGCTTACAATACATTAAGCAATAGCCTTCATAATTTTGTATATACCTGCTTAGTAGGGCTTTTGTGTTCTGTTTTATACAAAGTCAACTTATTGCCCCCACAATCCGGGTCCTCATTTCACCTACCTCGAAAGGATGGAAGGCTGAGTCAATCTTGAGATTGACTTGTCTACCTTGTTTTCCACAAAATAAGACATCCTCTGATAATAAGCCTAATCAAAGTTTTGAGTACATGGCAATAAGGCCAGGCAAATGCTTATTTCACAGTTCAAAAACATATAAGACGGGGTCTTATTTTGGGGGAAACACGTACAAGCAAATCACCAAGCTCAGAGATCACCAAGGATATCGTGATTATTATTTAAAATAAAAATCTCAACTTTCATTTAAAAAACAACAACACCTGTACCTGTCTTGCCATCTTATTAAGTTGTGCAAAGAAACAATGGGGCTCTGTTGGTAGCATTTCTCAGGCCCTCCAGCAAATGCAGTTACGACTTCTTTTCTGAAAAGAAAATAGTGAGTTCCGAAGCTCTATTTCTTCACATATATATATTTTTTTCCTCCTTTCCGCGGACCACTGAACACGTGCAACATTTCAGCTCGAGAGAATTAGATTTAAGAAATCCAAGACATCTCTCGGGATCTCTGAAGGTCACGATTAGCGATCGCATCTCTCTACTCTCTCCTTAATTCCTTTTCTTACAGGGGAATTAATAATTGATCATCAGGAATGATCCCTCTGAGCAAAGCTACAGTTTTCATTTAGAAAATGGAAAAGGGCATCGGGTTTAATTATTTATTTATTAATCACATTTACGGGGCCGCCCGTCTCACACACAAAGTGTCTCTTTGAGCTCTTCTTTAGGGAAAACTCTTCCACCAGCTCCATGGGCGAAGGGTTGGTTTGCAGCCCTTAATGCTTCTCCAATGCTTTATGGATGCTAAAAAAAAAAAAAAATAGACTAATGAATATAACCGTTGAAAAAGGGACACGGTGATAACTATGTTTGCCTCTTTGCCTTAATCAGCAGTTGAAGGATGGCTAAAACACCTCTAAGGCTTCAAAGAAGCTCCAGAGGTTTGTAAAATCAGCAAAAAATTCCTGAATATTTAGCACACAAACAGGAAAGACGTGGAAGGAAGGATGGACAATTGCCGTATCTCACAGACATACAAACATACTAAGTCAAAACGAAACTGGAAGATTTTAAGAAGAGATTGGATAACCATTTGTCTGAAATGCTGTAGCGCCGTGATGGTGAACCTATGGCACATGTGCCACAGGTGGCACGCGGAGCCATATCTGTGGGCACGCCAGTGTTGCCATAGCTCAGCTCCAGTGTGCATGCGTGCACCGGCCAGCTAATTGTCGGGCCTTTTGGGCCCATCAGAAGTAGGGAAATGGGCTGTTTCCGGCCTCCGGAGGACCTCCGGAAAGGGTGGGGAAGGCTGTTTTTTGCCCGCCCCAGGCTCCAAGAAAGCCTCTGGAGCCTGGGGAGGGTGAAAAATGGGCCTACCGGGCCCACTGTGCCATTGTGTGCCAAAACCCGGGGAACGGTGGGGGGGGGTCGCGTGTGCGTGCTGGTGGGGTACAGCATGGGGGGTATTGAATTATGGCTGTGGGCACACACGCGCATGGCCCTCCTGCACTCCCTCCGCTTTTGGCACATGACGGCAAAACGGTTAGCCATCACTGCTATAGGGTTTCCTGCCTAAGCAGGGGGTTGGACTAGAAGACCTCCAAGGTCCCTTCCATGCCCTGCCCTGCCCTGCCCTGCCCTGCCCTGCCCTGCCCTGCCCTGCCCTGCCCTGCCCTATTCTATTCTATTCTATTCTATTCTATTCTATTCTATTCTATTCTATTCTATTCTATTCTATTCTATTCTATTCTATTCTATTCTATTCTATTCTATTCTAAACATACCACATTGTATATTTGGGAATATCAGCAACCACCAATCAAATTGCTTAACTAATAGGTCACAGTCATAACTTAACTAGTAAGTTATAAGCTTACTACAATTTACCTGAAGGAGCCCTTACCCTGGCCTTCTTTGAAACTTTGTCTGTTAGTAACATCCACAGGAAGACATCGCCTACAGTCAGCACAAACTTTTCTATTTTTTTTTCCAACCTAGAGAAAAATCTTGCCTCCCTAAAAAAAATACCTCAGCATATATAATTATTTCCAAGTCACCTTCAATTGATCCACACTTGCTATTTGGAGCAAGCACTGCTTAATCCAATAATATATCTATCCATTATACAAAGGTGGAAGGCTGAGTTATACAGCCCCAAACAAGTTTTTAAAGAATTCCCTCTTTCCAAAAATAAACAGAGAGATAAGGGGAGCAGGAGAGGAGGAGATATAGTGCGTAACCTGCGGCCTTTCGTATACAAAGCATAATTACCCCTGAAATTATGTTCTGCTCCATATTCTGAGGAGAAAATGTAATATTTCCTGCAGTTGCAACAAATACGGATCATTCATCATGTTGAGAGATCAATGGCTGGCATGATTTTTTCCCCCTTCCTCATTAAATTAGAGGTGGCACCCTGAAGTCTAAAGCCTTTTTAAAAACGTAAACTTGAAAATGGTGCACAGCTTGACTGAATCTGACTCTCAGAGCTTTGGCAGATTGAAGATTTCTATCAGGGCCATAAACAAAGTTCATTATGATTTGGCAAAACAGATTTTTAGAAATTAAAATAAAATAATTCATCTCTCGTCTCTATGAAAATCCACCGTGCACTAAGGAACATTGCTAAAAAATACTATCCAGCGAGTTATTTCTCAATCAGACTTGGAGAGGGTCAATTGTTCCGGTGCCAAGCCTGTATTTGATATGCAAATATTCCTCTCCGCTTTGATCTTGAAGGAACTCATCCTTTGCTCCATTACAAACTTCAAATCGCAGCGATTCATCCCTCAAACCAAACCTTGCCGAGCCACTTCTGAACATTCACTTCTGCCTACATGTGCGCAACCCACACACAAATACACACAATTTGTGGAACAAGGGAAAGAGAGTATCCTCAAGCAGAATTCTCCTGCAACCCAGCACCTCAAGTACAACACATGAACTCTGGATTCCTCAGTCAGTCCTTACATAAAACAGGGAGTTTCAGTCTCCTCTCACCACGGTTTCCTTCTAATTGGGTGGCCCTACCCCTCCTCCCCAAAGTCGAAAAGTCTGTGTGAACAGCCCAAGTCTCCCTGCCACACAGTTTTGCAGGCGAGGAGGTTTGTCTACCTCTCTAAAAAACACCCCGCGCAGGTGAGCGGTCCTTGGCAGGCAAGGGAAGCAGCTTTCCCTTAAGGAACAATCGGAGGGGGTAGGGGTGGGTGAGGGGGAGAGAAAAACATAAGAGTTACCAACCTATCACAACTTGTTCATTCCAGCAGTACCAAAACAGCCACCCTCCCTTGCGATGCGTCGACGCGAGGGACGGGTCTCTCTTGGAGCATCCTTGGCTTAGCGGTTCTGAAATTCCTCCAGCTGCTTCCTAAACCCCCACCCCCCCAGGGAGGACCAATGAGAGATTCCTCCCTCGGCTCTGACACCAGTCTGAGAGCTGTTGGGGGGGGGAATGGTCCTCTTGGCTCCCACTGAACAGCTGAGCTTCCCCCCCAGTTCCTAAATCATCGCAGGGCAGTGCTTTCTGCTGCAAGATTGGGATGACTTGCTGCATAGGTTTGTCCACCCTCCCTGTGCTTCAGAAGCTTACACCTGCTTGTTCCAGCCAGAAGGCTCCCCTCCTCCTTTCCTTCTCCTACGGTACAATTGGAGCATCTGCGGTACCCCGAGAATCACCACCGGGCTGTCATTGTCCCTGCCTGGATCTCTTCTTGCCTGCAGTCCTTTGTTTGCCCTAGATGCTGACTCTGGGGTTTGCAAAGCAAGCCATCCACCAGCAGTGGCTTGAAGAGATTCCCAGCCCTGCGAAAGGCAGTGGGTGAAGTCTCTTTTTCCTTGATTTGGCACCTCTCCCACCGACATGGTTCCTGAACCCACTAGAAAAACCCTTGAGCTTGACTTAAGATTGCTTCCCTCTCCTCCACCTCCTCCTCGCCTTCCTGAAATCTGCAGCCTGCCACAGGGAGCCCAATTGGCTTTCATAATGGAAAATCCCTTTGTGGTAGGAGGATGGGGCAATCCAAGGGTCTTCTTATCAGCCTGGTTGGTGGGGAGGGCAATGATATACCATCTCAGCATTGAGGAGGAGTCTCAAAAGAATGAAAAGAACAATCCCTACCGGAGGCCCCTATGAGAGAGCGTAGGGTGCGCCCTTGTTTAAAAGAAAAATGCACTGGGATGAATCCCTCGTATTTTCAAAGACAAATAGTTGAAACATTTAACAGTAACAGAGTTGGAAGGGGACCTGGAGGTCATCTAGCCCAACCCCCTGCTCACGCTGGAGACCTGTACTAGGGATTCAAACCAGGGGTGGGTTTCAAATTTTTTTACTACCGGTTCTGTGGGTGTGGCTTGGTGGGCGTGACATGGCTTGGTGGGCGTGGCTTGGTGAGCGTGCCAGGGGAAGGATACTGTAAAATCTCCATTCCCACCCCACTCCAGGGGAAGGATACTGCAAAATCCCCATTTCCTCCCAATCAGCTGAGACTTGGGAGGCAGAGAATAGATAGGGGTGGGGCCAGTCAGAAATTTTACTACCGGTTCTCCGAACTACTCAAAATTTCCACTACCGGTTCTCCAGAACTGGTCAGAACCTGCTGGAACCCACCTCTGATTCAAACCGAGTGAATGTATGTTGCAAACCAGTGGAGTCAATTTATATTTAAATTACACCGTCCTTGATGATATTAACTATTAACTTAGAAATCTGTTAGATGGAACACTGGTGGATAAGCATATTTTAAATCATATAGTTGGGAGTAGGGGTTACAATAATTGATCTGCATATTATATATAATTATAATCTGTGTCTGAGTGCATGCCCCTACAGGCATGTACACACACATACAGATCTGCAATTAATATATGTACAAAATTGCTCACCTTTTATAGCAATAGCACTTAGACTTATATCCTGCTTCACAGTGCTTTACAGCCCTCTCTAAGTGGTTTACAGAGTCGGCATATTGGCCCCAACAATCTGGGTCCTCATTTTACCCACCTCGGAAGGATGGAAGGCTCAGTCAACCGAGAGCTGGTGACAATCGAACTGCTGGCAGTGGGCAGAATTAGCCTGCAATACTGCATTCTAACCACTGTGTCACCACTACTTCTCATAACTGTGCATGTGTGTGTGGCTTGGTGGGCCTAGCAGGGGAAGGATAGTGCAAAATCCCCATTCCCGCCCCACTCTGGGGCCAGCCAGAGGTGGTATTTGCCACGTCTCCGAACTGCTCAAAATTTCTGCTACCAGTTCTCCAGAACTGGTTAGAACCTGCTGGATTTCACCCCTGATATACTCCAAATGATGGCTTATCACTATTATCTGCATTTTGATTAAACTTCCCGAAACATGAGCTTGGTGGGAGAAGGCATAGTTTTCAGCTTCTACAATTCTCCATATTTACAAATATTAAACAGAAGATACTGAGTGCTTTGTAATATGAGGGGTCCTTGGTGCTTGGTGATTTTCTTGCAGATGTTTCATTACCCAAATTAGCTAACAACATCCGTGTTAGAATACAGAGCAAACCCCACTGCCTTCTAGCATTGATGATGTTACCTAGTTGGGTAATGAAACATCTTGCAAGAAAGCAACCAAGCACACAGGGCACCAAGGACCTCTCATTTCAGCCTGGAGCTACAACTACAGGTAGTCCTCAGTTTATGACCACCATTGAGCCCCAGGTTTATGTTGCTAAGTGAGATGTTTGTAAAGGGATCTTTCTTGCCACAGTTGTTAAGCGAATCACTGCACTTTTTAAAAATTTATTTTTATTTTTATTTATTTATTTATTTATTTATTTTATTAGATTTATATGCCGCCCTTCTCCGGAGACTCAGGGTGGTTTACAATGCATTAAGCAATAGCCTTCATACTTTTGTATATTTATACAAAGTCAGCTTATTGCCCCCACAACTGGGTCCTCAATTTACCCACCTTAGAAAGGATGGAAGGCTGAGTCAACCTTGAGCCTGGTGAGATTCGAACTTACAATAATTGCAGACAGCTGAATGTTAATAACAGGCTTTAGTCTGCTGAGCTATCCAGGCTCCTGGATAGCACTTGATCAATTAGTAACATGATTGTTAAGTGAAGCTGACTTCCTCATTGAGTTGGCTTGTCAGAAGATCACCAAAGAGTGATCCCATGACTCAGAGGTGGGTTTTAGCAGGTTCTGACGAGTTCTGGAGAACCGGTAGCGGAAATTTTGAGTAGTTTGGAGAACCGGTAGTAAAAATTCTGACTGGCCCCGCCCCCATCTATTCTCTGCCTCCCAAGCCCCAGCTGATCAGGAGGAAAAGGGGATTTTGCAGTAAGCTTCCCCTAGAGTGGGGTGGGAATGGAGATTTTACAGTATCCTTCCCCTGTCATGCCCACCAAGCCACGCTCACCAAGCCACACCCACAGGACCGGTAGTAAAAAAATTTGAAACCCACCACTGCCATGACCTCAGGACACCATAATGGTCGTAGGTATAGACCAGCTGCCAAGCATCTGAATTTTGATCACATGAGCAAGGGGTTGCCATGAAGGCCGTAAGCATGGAAAACAATCATAAGTCATTTTTTTTTTCAGTGATGTTGTAACTTGGAATGGTCATTAAATGCTGTAAGTCAAGGACTCCCTCTATTCTCCTTTATTGGCTTGGCAGTATTTATCAACTGCAGTTTGAGGATAAAGCATGCTGGACAGGGCCGGCTGCCTTATCAGCATGTGGCTCAAAAGGAAATAATCCGTGGCAAAAAAAAAATTTTATGTTGCTGTTAGTTTCAAGGTTATCTAAACTGAGCTGAGGAACCTTCTCCACCTTCCTTGTGAAAGAAGCTTTTTGGCTGCGAGCTGTAAGAGGTTTTTTTGCTAGCTGTCGAGTCCATTTATAGAGAAACAAGGGAAATACTGTATATTGTCAGCAGTGTTGTTTTTAAAACTTGCACAAACACTTTGAAGCTCGTCAGTTTTATAGGATGTTTGCAGGGGTGAAATGCTCCCGGTTCGGACCAGATCGCCCGATCCAGTAGTGATGGCGGTGGGTGGTTTGGAGAACTGGTAGCAAAAATCCCTGCCCACCCCCACATGCCCAGCTGAGCCGCATGATCATCAGAGGCTTTTTTTTTCCTTTTAAAAGCATTTTTTCTACAACCTCTTCCCATGAAAAAATGCTTTTAAAAGTTAAAAAAAAAGCCTCTGATGATCACACGGCTCAGCTGGGATCGTCAAGAGGCTTTTCAAAGCATTTTTTTTCTGCAACCTCTTGGCTGAAGAAGTGGTAAAAAAAAATGCTTTGAAAAGTCTCTGACGATCCCAGCTGAGTTGCCTGATACTCAGAGAGGTTTTTCAAAGGCTTTTAAAAAATGCCTCTCTGATGATCCAGGCTGAGTCACCAGAGGCTGATCACCAGAGGCTTTTCATCCAGGGGTGAAATGTAAAATTTGTTACTACCGGTTCTGTGGGCGTGGCTTGGTGGTGGTGGGTAATGTGACTGGGTAGGCATGGTCAACTTTTTTTTTTTTTTACTTTTAAAAGCATTTTTTCTACAACCTCTTCCGTTGAAGAGATTGTAAAAATAATGCTTTTAAAAGGTTCTGACAATCCCAGCTGAGTTACCTGATCGTCAGAGGCTTTTTTTTTTTTTTTTACATTTAAAAGCATTTTTTCTACAACCTCTTATTTGGGATTCCCACAAGAAGAGACCCTGTGAGAGAAAGAGAGAGAGAGAAACAGAGAGAAACAGAGAAAGAGAGTGAGAAAGAGAGACAGAAAGAGAGAGAGAGAAAGAGGGGAGAGAGAGGAGAGAGAAAGAAAGTGAGAGAGAGAGAGAGGGAGGGAGAGAATGAGAAAGAGAGAAACAGAGAGAAAGAAAGTGAGTGAGAGAGAAAGAGAGAGAAAGAGAGGGAGGGAGCCATATTTGGGGTTTCCCTTTTCTCTCTTTCTCTCACAGGGTCTCCTGAGAGAGAAAGAGAGAGAGAGAAACAGAGAGAAACAGAGAAAGAGTGAGAGAGACAGAGAGAGAGAGTGAGAAAGAGAGAGAGAGAAACAGGGAGAGAGAAACAGAGAAAGAATGAGTGAGTGTGAGAGAGAGAGAAATAGAGAGAGAGAGAGAGAAAGAGAAAGAGAGAAACAGAAAGAGAGAGTGAGTGAGAGAGAGAAATAGAGAGAGAGAGAAAGAGAGAAACAGAGAGAGAGTGAGTGAGTGAGTGAGAGAGAGAAACAGAGAGAAACAGAGAGAGTGAGAAAGAGAGAGAGAGAGAGAAAGAGAAAGAGAGAGACATATTTGGGATTCCCCTTCTCCCATTACCTGCGCTCTCCATCCAAGGGATGGAGAGCGCAGTCCAGCAGTCAGGGCAAAGTGAGGGCAGCCGGCTTCCCTCGCCCACTGCCCATGTGCAGCCCTTTGGCACATGCTCACTTCGCTGGGGGGGGACGGGGACGGGGGACGCTGAGCATGAGCAGAAGCGAAATTTGAAAGAAGGAGAAGAAGGGAAGGGGGGAAAAAAGGGCTTCATCGGATCAGACATCTTGAGCCCGCTGCGCGTTAAGAGCTTAGACTAGCGTGGCGAGCCCCCCTTTGTGTTGGTGCAGGTGGGAAGGCATTTCCCCCACCCCACAACCCCGCGGGCTTCGTGGCCTGCCTGCTCTCCGTCTTCCCGGGCTGCTCGGAGCATCAGTCCCCCCCCCCCCCGCATCCTCCCTCCATCTCTCTCCTCCCACCCCCCATCCCTTCCCCGCTTGCATTCCTCTTAATCCTTCCCGAGACGAGATGGCAACGCCGGCGGCTGTTAATCCACCCGGTGAGTAGCTGCTGCTGGTTGGCGAGTCCGCAGCGTCTTTGCAAAACTGAAAAGTCCCGGTGGAATCGGCCAGGGCGCCTATGCACTCTCGCAAACACCCCCCCCCCTTTCTCCTTACACCCGCCCCAAGCAGGCAAGGCTGTCTTTAGGGGTCGGGGGTCGGGAGGATGGTCGGTGAAATCTCTTTGGACCAGTCAGCCACGGCTCGCGCCTCTCGAATGCTTGCAAATCAAGAGAACGGACTTTTGCTTTGCAAGCTTTGGGTCGGGAATGAAGCAGATCTCTCGGGAGATTTCGGTGGCTGTGATGGCAGGAGGTGGTATTATTCGGAGTAACAGTAGCAGAGTGGGAAGGGACCTTGGTCCAACCCCTTTACTCACGCAGGAGAGCTGTGCTAGGGATTCGAACCACTGAACTGCTGACCTTTCTGATCCCAGTGGTTAAATGGACCTCTGGTGCTTGGTGTGGAACCCAGCTGTCTCGAGTCAGCACGTCACCGTAAGCTAACCCCCTCCTCCAAGGGTTGGCATCCCACAAAGCGCCCGGATCAAATAGGTGGGTCAGTGCATTGTAGGAGCGTAGCCAGAGAGGGCATCCCGGGCTCCTATAGGTAAAGGTAAAAATTCCCCTTGCACATATGTGCTAGTCGTTCCCGACTCTAGGGGGTGGTGCCCATCTCCGTTTCAAAGCCGAAGAGTCAGCACTGTCTGAAGACGTCTCCATGGTCATGTGGCCGGCATGACTAAATGCCAAAGGCGCACAGAACGCTGTTAGCTTCCCACCAAAGGTGGTCCCTAGTTTTTCTACTTGCATTTTTTACCTAGTTTTGAACTGCTAGGTTGGCAGAAGCTGGGACAAGTAACGGAAGCTCACCCCATTACGCAGCACTAGGGATTCGAACCACTGAACTACCGACCCTTCGATTGACAAGCCACTGAGCCAGTGTTCCTTCGGGCTCCTATATTCACCCATAAGAAGCACCTCTGTGTCCATCCAGAAGGACCAGCGATGGCACCCAGAGATGGAGACCTAGCAAGCCAACTGTTCCCTCCCCCCCCCACACACAAAGAATGGGTTGGGTTCCTTTCCCCTTCTCCTTTTGCAATTGACTTCACTTTGCAGGGAGTTGACCACTCTTCTGGAGATGGCTAGCATTTCTGACACTGTGTCCCAGGCCAAGTTTGAGGATTTTCCCTTAGGATGAAAAAACAATTCTGGTTTTTTATTCAAACAGACCAGCAAGACAGGATGTTGGTTTTTTTTTTTAAATCTGGGCATAGATGTTAACCCCTCACAATGGCGGAAGATCAGGGTTAAAATCCAGTAGGTTCTGATGGGTTCTGGAGAACCGGTAACGGAAATTTTGAGCAGTTCAGAGAACCAGCAGCAGAAAATTTGAGTAGTTTGGAGAAGTGGCAAATATCATCTCTGGCTGGCCCCAGAGTGGAGTGGGAATGGAGATTTTGCAATATCTTTCCCCTGCCACACCCACAAAGCCACGCCCACAGAACCGGTAGTAAAAAAAATTGGATTTCATCACTGTGGAAGATGGAAGCATTAGGGATATCCCAAATGTGATAGGCAGCACCAAATTTATTAGCAAGGTTGGCATTATGTATAAAATGTTTGTGACTGGCTGGCAGTGGTCCTTCTGCAGCTTTAGGGATACTTATAAAATAGTTAGACGTGGCATTTCAACATCGGTAAGCCTTGGGAAAAACTGGCCTTTTGGGGGTTGCATTTTGGAAGTGTTCCCCAAAACTTGCCACTGTCTTTTAATGAGAAAAAAAAGTTACAGCTTTCCCTTGTTTCTTAGGGAGCCCAAGTTAATTCGGCTAGGACTTAACTTTAAATTGATCAAATATTTGGAGTGGTGCCCAGTCAACTCTATGGTAGCATCACCAAATGACAAGGAATTGGATAACTTGTAATTTAAAACAAGTTAAATTGTTAACTTGTTAACTTGTTAAATTGTTAAATTGATAACTTGTAATTTAAAATAAGTTAAATTGTTAACTTGTTAAATTGTTTAAAGATGCTAGCTTGCCAAGTGCAGCTTTTAAACTGTTGGTTCTAGTTCGTGGTTCTTAATTTGGGATTACAGATTTGGAAGATCCAAGGAAGTTGGATGAGAAAAACAGTACAACTTTATTTTCATTCTTTTCTTTTATTTAAATACGTTTGTCTGAGATTTCACTCAGAGGCACAAAAATGTTAAGATCCTCTGCATCATGTTCTCACTGTAAGGGAAATTTCTGTTTAATTCTAGGCTGGCTTGTGTTTAACAAGTTGGGTTTAAAGGAATTTGGCTAGTTTGTAATTTAGAAACTTAAATTTTTGCTCATTATATTGTGCAGAACCAACCCATGTGGCTGTTTCATTGTTTGTTCTGTTGCATAGATGTAGAAGGTTGGTTTAATTCAGCTAATCCCAGGTAAAGGTTAATCCTGGTTAATTATATTGTGATCACAATCTGCTTTACAAAGAGGCTTGAAAAGCTCTCTTTTTGAAATCCTTGTATGACGAGGGTTGCATTTTAAATGAAGTTGAGAGAAATGTTAGTCTGCAGTACGTCACAAAATATCATTGTGCATTAAATCACAGCGTCTACCGTTTAGCTGCCCACTGTGCAAGCAACCTATTTGCAGTGTTATTAAACAAACCATAGTTTAGAACAATGTAAAGGGCTCAATCTCTGCACATAGAACAAAGAACAATAGAATTGGAAAAGGGCATAGACGTCTTCTATTCAACCCCATGATTGAGTAGGAGATCCTGCACCCATGATGGTGAACCTATGGCATGCATGCCAGAGGCGGCCCGTAGCGCCCTCTCTGATGCCATGTGAGCCGTCACCCCAGTTAAGATCTGCTGCGCATGTGTGCACGCTTCCTGCTAACCAGCTGGTCTTCAGGTCTCTGCCATGCATGCGCAGGGGTCAGGGTGCATGCAGTGGGGCCATTCGCAGACATACGGGCAGGGTGCATGCACAGGGGCTGTGCGCACATTGCATTTGGGGGGTTTGGGCACATGTGCATTCGCCCGCACGCACTTTGGCACTCGGTCCAGAAGAGGTTAGCCATCACTGCCCTACACCATTTTAAACAAATGGTTGTCCAGTCCAGAGAGGGCTCGCAACATGGGTGTCCTCCTGGATACGTGGCTGTCTTTAGAAGACCATATGATGGCTGTGGCCAGGGGGCTTTTTATCAGGTTCGCCTGATGTGCCAGTTGTGGCCCTTTCTGGACCAGGATGCCCTGCGCACGGTCACTCACGCCTTCGTCACTTCCCGTCTGGACTACTGTAATGCTCTCTACATGGGGCTCCCCTTGAAGAGCACTCGGAGGCTCCAACTGGTCCAGAATGTAGCCGCGCAGGTGATTATGGGTATGACTTGATGCACCCACGTAACACCTCTCCTGCGCGAGCTGCACTGGCTCCCGGTGGTCTTCCGAGTGCGATTCAAGGTGCTGGTTACCACCTTTAAAGCGCTCCATGGCTTAGGACCTGGATATTTACGGGACCGCCTTCTCCCACCGATAGCCTCCCACTGGCTGGTAGGCGCCCACAGAGAGGGTCTCCTCAGGGTGCCGTCGGTCAAATTATGTCGACTGGCGACCCCCAGGGGAAGAGCCTTCTCTGTGGGGGCTCCTGCCCTATGGAATGAATTGCCCCCAGAGATACATACGATCCCTGATCTTCATACCTTCCACCGTGCCCTGAAGACTTTATTATTTCAACAAGCTGGTCTGACGGAATAATGATTTTTAATGGGGTATTTTTTAGTCTTGGGGTTTTTAAAGAAATATCATTGAATACGTTTTAAATAGTTTTAATTTTTGTGTGATATGTGTTTTACTATGGCTGTACACCGCCCTGAGTCCCTCGGGAGAAGGGCGGTATAAAAATGTAATAAAATAAAGAAATAGATTTTGGAAAACCACCAGTGATGGAGCATCCACAACTTCAGGAGGGAAGCCTTTCCCCTGGTTGATTGCTCGGTTAGGAAATTTGTCCTTCGTTCTAGGTTGCTTCTCTCCTTGATTAGTTTCCATCCATTGTTTCTTGTCCTGCTTTCTGGTGTTTTGGAGAACAGCTTGACTCCCTCTTCTTGGTGGCAGCCCCTCAAGTATTGGAACAGTGCTGTCATATCTCCCCTAGTCCTTCTTTTCACTAGACTAGACATTTCCCAACTGCACATGAACCTCCCCATTGCTTAGCCCAAAGCTACCCTGTTTCCCCGAAAATAAGACCCTGTCTTATATTTTTTTGAACCCTGAAATAAGCACTTGGCCTTATTTGGGGGGGGGGAGGTCATTATTTTGGGGCACATGGAGCAAGACAGAACTCCTCTTGCTGTCTTACCTGATTTCCAGCTCTGTCTCCCTAAACCTAAGCAGAGGAAATGGTGGGGACCAGCTGCATATGCATTTAAATATTTTCAGGGAGGGCTTATTTTTGGGGAGGCCTTATTTTAATGCAGGCGCTCAAAAGCCCAACGGGGCTTATTATCAGGGGATGTCTTTTTTAAAAAAAATAGTTTTTATTGAATATTTTACATTTTTAAAACCAAAACCAAAAATAATAGAAAAAGACAAAAAATGGGGAAAAAAGATGAAAAAAAGAAAAAAAGAAAAGAAAAAACATACACATACTCCAAACAGTAAAATACAAAATATAAATAACAACATTGTATAATATTTTGCAACTTTCTGCACTGACAATTATCTTTACTTTTAAATTCAATCATCCTAATCATTCTCTTATTCTTGTATAACCATATTAAACATTCTTATAAACTCAATTGTTATATATACTTCCATCCTATTTATTAACATTTTAATGTCAATATTTTATCCTTACTACTATTCAAAGCTCTTAGATTCCAATTGGTCAAATTTTGATTTACATTCTTATTTCCTGTTTTGATTTCTATTTTCTAGCCACGTATAGAATCTGTTCCACACTTTATAGCAGTCCGAATCATCTCTTTCTTTAATCTCCATTGTCATTTTATCCATTTCAACACATTCAAGGATCTTTTTAATTGCTATTTCTTCAGATGGGGGTGTCTTATTTTAGGGGAAACGGTACAGAGTCATGGTGATGGAATGTGCAGCTGGAGAAGGAGTGGGGACAGGAGGAAGGTTAGCAATGGCACTTTGGCTTCCTTTGGGGGTGGGGAAGACAGCAGATTTCAGAGTGGGGGGAGGGGTCCAAAACAAAGAGACTGCACTTTCTGAACTGGATGATAGAGAGATGAAAAGGTTTAGACTCAATTGGATTTCACTGTGTCTTATGCCTGACAGCCATAGACTGCTGATTTTTTAATGTATCGATTGTATATAAATCTTTGCACTTCAACCTGTGCAACATGAGCAAACCTTAACTGTGCTTTTGCTGAACAGGGACATATTATCATCCTGATTTTTTAAATCTTTCTTCAGAGTAGCTAACTATTTGTTACCATGTTTCCCCGAAAATAAGACCCTGCCTTATATTTTTTTGAATCCTGAAATAAGCGCTTGGCTTTATTGCCATGTGCTCAAAAGCCCGATTGGGGTTATTATCAGGGGAGGCCTTATTTTGGGGAGGAAACAGGGTATAAGTTATAGGCAGTTCAAAAGCAACACCTTTGCTGATCCAAATCTGTTCATTAGGGGCTCCAGGTTTAGGTGTAATCATCTGGGAAGAAACACCAGTGAGATGAGCAAGGTCTTCATGCTACAGTGGCTGAAGGTGGGAAGCAGATTGAACTTTTAACTGGAGATACTCAGCCAATGACAAGGCTCTGCTTTTAAGGAGAAGTAGAACAGTCATGCATAGAAAACTCTTGGAAAGGGAGAGCAGGAAGCAGGATCTCTGTCAAAGGAAAGAAATATTGAGATTCTGTTTGGCTGTTTGGCTAGCAGGAAACACGCTTTGATCCAAGAGGATGGATCATTCCTTTTCTTTGGCTGAAGTCCCAGCAGAAGGCATTGTCCAGCTTCCGGAGAAGGTCTAGGAGTGTTTTTGAAGTAGGTCCTCCCCAAGAGTTGATTCTGCTCTCCCTTCACTTATTTCCGGTCAGGATTTGAGAACGTTCCCATGCATTCCTGGATGCCAGCTGTCAAGCCCTAGAGAGTGGGATGAAAGCAAGGAACAAGAATTGTATCATGGCATCTTACAAAATAACAGAGTTGGTAGGGATTGTGGAGGTCTTCTAGACCAACCTTCTACTTGAGCAGGAGACGCTATGCCATTCCAGAACCAATGGCAGTCCAGCCACTTCTTAAAAACCTCCAGTGATGGAGCACCCACAACTTCTGAAGGCAACCCATTACACTTCAGGAAGTGAGGGGAGCCGAATGTCAACTTGCAAAGCATCCTTGGCCTACGATTCTCAGAATATTTCAGGTAGTGTCTTCCCAATTGCTTATCCCGTCTGCCAAATTGCCATTGGTGAGATAAGCTATCGTTGGACTCAATTCCTATATGTTACTTCGTTCATGTCAAAGGTCCCTTCCATTGCCCATTTCTCATCATCTCTCCAATCAGATTTGTTCATCACTAGTGTGTGTGGGGTTTTTTTTTCCCTTTGAGGAATGGTAAAAGCATCAGTGCAAGTTGTTGTGAGATGGTGGTTTCCTATCTAACAGATGTACTTCATGTACTATCTGGAAGAGGCCATATCTGAAGCAGTGTGCAGGCAGCTACCAAAAAAGCCAACACAATTCTGGGCTGCATAAACAGAGGGATAGAATCAAGATCATGTGAAAGGTTAATACCACTTTATAAGGCCTTGGTAAGGCCACACTTGGAATATTGCATTCAGTTTTGGTCGCCATGATGTAAAAAAGATGTGGAGACTCTAGAAAGAGTGCAGAGAAGAGCAACAAATATGATTAGAGGACTGGAGGTTAAAATATATGAAGAATGGTTGCAGGAACTGGGTATGTCTAGTTTAATGAAAAAAAGGACCAGGGGAGACATAGCAGTGTTCCAATATCTCAGGGGTTGCCCCAAAGAAGAGGGAGTCAAGCTATTCTCCAAAGCCCCTGAGGGCAGGACAAGAAGCAATGGGTGGAAACTAATCAAGGAGAGAAACAACTTAGAATTAAGGAGAAATTTCCTGACCGTTAGAACAATTAATCAGTGGAACAACTTGCCTCCAGAAGTTGTGAATGCTCGAACCCTGGAAGTTTTAAAGAAGATGTTGGATAACCATTTTGTCTGAAGTGGTGTAGGGTTTCCTGCCTAAACAGGGGGTTGGACTGGAAGACCTCCAAGGTCCCTTCCAACTCTCTTATTCTATTCTATTCTAAATGGACCTCTGCTACTTTCCACCTTCCCTTCCACTGATTAACTACAGAAATCTCTGCAGCATCCTTGATGTTCAAAGCAGATGCTCCCACGGGCAATAGCATTACACCATAATGTTTTTGTCAAGCATTTCCTAAGCATAAGCCAGAAAAGAGGAGCTATTGATTAAGACATTTTCTTCCTGGAAGCTTTATCCATTGTATCTATGAACCCTCCATCCAGTTCTGGCTCTAAGAGAGTTTGTGCGTGGGTTGCTTCCAAGTCAAGCAGTGATATAGCTTTTAATTTTAAAACTGTCACCAAAACCATAACTTGTGATGAAGGGCCACTGTTGCTCTTGACAGTTTTGATTTACAGAGGAAGATGCAAGAGAGGGTGCTGGGAGTTATTATTTTTTTTAAAAAAATTCATTGCAAGGGAGGCAGACATTCAAAGGACTTTTTCAGTTCCAAAGCTTTGAGCATGTTCACTTTTAAAACTGAAGAGTTTTAATTCCATTCCATTCTGTGGAACTGTGGAACACACTGTGGAACAATGGAATGGAATGGCGAGAGGGGAGAAGAGGACGTGGGGAGGGGAGAGGGGAGGAGGTGGGATGGAGAGGGGAGAGGAAAGGAAAGGAGATGGGTGGGGAGGTGAAAGGAGAGGGAAGGAGAGGAGGTGGGGAGGGGTCAAGAGCAGAGGGAAAAAGAGGTGGGGAGAGAGAAGGATTGGAAGTGGGGTGGGGAGGGGAGGGGAAAGGGGAGGAGGTGGGAGGGGAGAGGAGAGGGAAGGAGAGGTGGGTGGGGAGGGGAAAGGAGAGGAGAAGAGGTGGGATGGAGAGGAGAGGAGATGAAAGGAAAGGAGATGGGTGGAGAGGGAAAGACAGGAGGTGGGGAGGGGAGAGGAGGTGGGGAGGGGTCAGGAGTAGAGGGAAAAAGGTGGGGAGAGAGGAGAAGGATTGGAGGTGGGGTGGGGAGGGGAAAGGAGAGGCATGGCAAGGAGGCGGGATGGAGGGGAGAGGAGATGAAAGGAAAGGATATAGGTGGGGAGGGGAAAGGAGAGGGAAGTAGGAGGTGCAGAGGGGTCAGGATTGGAGGGGAAAAGAGGTGAGGGGAGAAGAGAAGGATTGGAGGTGGGGTGGGGAGGGGAAAAGGAGGGGAGGTGAGTGGGAAGGGGAAAGGAGAGGGAAGGAGCAGAGGGGAAAAGAAGAGGTGGGGGAGAGGAGAGGGATTGGAGGTAGGTTTATTTGGCCAAATGTGATTAGCCACACAAGGAATTTGTCTCCAGTGCAGAGACTCTCGGTGTGCATGCAATGCAACAGAGCAAAAATCATCATCATCGTCATCATCCGCCGCGCCCTAAAAACGTTTTTATTCCAACAGGCGGGTCTGACCTAACTTTCCCTTTTAAATTGGGTTTTAAATGTTTTATAGAAATTGGATGTTTTTAAATTCTGTTTTTTGAGCCTAAATTATTTAATCTATTTTTAATAGCTTTTAACTTTTGTATGTGGTTTGTATTTATCTTGGCTGTTCACTGCCCTTAGTCCCTCTGGGAGTAGTGCGGTATATAAATTCGATAAAATAAAAATCAATAAATAAAATAAAATATCAATAGAGGGGCTAGTAAAGAAAACAAGGCTAATAATAATGCTACAACCGTACAACATGGGTAAATGCTTTCGTTTAGATCGATTAGCAGGATTCAAACTGAGGTTAGGACTGCAATTCAGAGCAGGAGTGGGCAATAGATCCGTCTGTCGATCTTCACCATGGTTTCACCTAGGGCTCGGTTATTGACCGCTGAAGGTTGACAGGACTATCCAAGGGTTGATAAATTAGAAATAATAATTGGGTGGCCATTTTAAAGTCACCCCCCAAAACTGGAGAGTTGAGTAGCATGTCATTCTGAGGGTCCTGGTTTGTGTATCTTGAGCCAAAGTAGTTTTCGGATAGCACCTTCAGTTGGGCTGGTCCTGAAGGACCATCTTAAGAGCCATGGTGGCACAGTGGTGAGAATGCAGTACTGCAGGCTACTTCTGCTGACTGCCGGCTGCCAATAGTTTGGCAGTTCGATCCTGACCGGCTCAAGGTTGACTCAGCCTTCCATCCTTCCAAGGTGGGTAAAATGAGGACCTAAATTATTGGGGGCAAATATCCTGACTCTGTAAACAGCTCAGAGAGGGCTGTGAAGCATTGTGAAACGATATATAAGTCTAAATGCCATGCTATTGCTATGCTCATTTAAATTGTTGCCACTAATGGGATTTTCCCAGACTTAAGTAATGACCAGTGCTGGTTCTCCAGTCTTCCATTTCTGGAATCCTATTTTGTTTGTTCCCTTTAGCTCCTTCCTTCCTTCCTTCCTTCCTTCCTTCCTTCCTTCCTTCCTTCCTTCCTTCCTTCCTTCCTTCCTTTCTTCCTTCCTTCCCTTTAATTTTATTTTCCTAACTCTTATTTCTACTTGTCTTTGCTTTGTCTTTCCTTCTCTTGGATCTTTTATTTTCTCCAATCTCCTGTGTCTAACCAGCCGTTATTGCTCATCTATTACAGTCCAGGGAAACTGCTTGTGAGATATATTTTTTAAAGCCGCTGCAGAGTTACATTAAGTTCTCATCAGGTTTCTCAGTGACCATTGTTTAAAGAAGCACTGAATGCTGGGATTGCACAATGAATTTCAAGTGATCTCAATTCAGTGGAGAGAGTGATTCAGGGTCTTTTACTCACAGAAAAGAGAAGTAAATTCCTGAAACACTTAGCTGCGCTTACCGACTTGGTTTTTAACAACACTAAATCAGTGCACCATTTTATTTAGCCATTAGCAAAAGATCTGGGCTGCAATGCACCTTCTCCAGAAGCCCAAACAAGGTTGTTTGAAGTTGTTTTGATGTCCTTTCTTGCTCTCTTGTTTCTCTCTTCTGGGCTTGGGCCAGAATTGGGGAATTGTATAAATTCACAGGGATGTGGTGGCTCAGTGGCTAAAATGCTGAGCTTGTTGATAGAAAGATCGGCAGTTCAGCGGTTCAAATCCCTAGTGCTGCATAACAGGGTGAGCTCCTGTTACTTGTCCCAGCTTCTGCCAACCTAGTAGTTCGAAAGCATATTAAAAAAAATGCAAGTAGAAAAACAGGGACCACCTTTGGTGGGAAGGTAACAGTGTTCCATGCGCCTTTGGTGTTTAGTCATGCTGGCCACATGACCACGGGGATCTCTTCAGACAGTGCTGGATCTTCGGCTTTGAAACGGAGATGAGCACCACCCCCTAGAGTCGGGAACGACTAGCACATATGTGAGAGGGGAACCTTTACCTTTACCTTTACAAAACGTACAGAGACGATGTCTAGGCTATTTGTAGGAGAATAGATGGGGCCAGTCAGAGGTGGTATTTGACTACTTAAAACTACTCAAAATTTCCGCTACCGGTTCTCCAGAACCGGTCAGAACCTGCTGAAACCCACCCCTGATGCAAATGTAGCGACTGATTTTAATACATTTGTCTAATTTCCAGGTTTGGAAATTCTCTTGTTTCAGAATATTGGCTACTGGGGGGCGGGGGAGGAACAGGAGAGAGAGAGCTTGTTGCTGATGTCAGTGGGTGCACCTTAATTTCCCCAAAAGTGTCCAATTGTCGATAGCAGACTGTTCAACCAGATGGAGATCGGTTGGATCCACAGAGCAACTCTTACATATGCTGATAGTATTATAAATAATGAAAGCACATTTGGTTCATGGGCAAATTTGCAAGGCTTTGCAAAATATTAGACCTGACAATATCGGCGTGCAAAATTCACAGGGACCTAGCATGTCCTATTAATCCCACAGAGGAAGGAGAAGTTCAGGTTTAAGCTTTACCAGCAGATACTTTGAGAGGTTTACCTGGAGATCACAGTTTTTCCCTAAGGCCTGAATTGGTAAACTACTTAACCACATCTTCTGAGCTGGTTTTTGTTTTTCTATTAATTTGCTGCTCGCATTTGACCATTCATTCAATCCTTGGCAGTTTTTCCATCCCAGTTATGAGTTTTTATCGATTCCAGAAATATCAATGTTCAGCAGAACTGACTTGGCTTAAAAGTTATACTTGTGTTGTGGCCCACCAGCAGCCTGCATGGATCGTGGCTGATCCCGACGAGGAGGAGGCTGGTGTGTCACGCCAGCAGCCTGAGCATCCGGTGCTCATGTTGGACAGCGAGGAGGCTGAAGAGGATGTGTGATGCCAGAGGCAGAGACTCAGCCAGGGCCTTCAGAACCTCCAGAGGCTCCTTCCAATGGAGAGAGTGAAGTTGAGGAGCCTCTCCTCAATGCTCAGGCACGCTGAGCTGCCAAAAGGCAGGAGTGGCTACTCAGGAGGAGGAGGTCTACTTGAGAGTAGGGCTTGAGGATAATTGGCCACTCCCTTAGCCTATTTAAGTCACACGCAGCTAATGCTTTCTTGCTAGAAGTCTCATTACTACAGAGCATCTTGGAGAGCGAGCAACTTCTCATATCTGGTTTTCTGGGCTGGTTGCCAACCTTTGTCGGACTTTGTTCTTAATAATTTTGATAAGGACCCTTTGCACGGGAATCCTGCATTCTTAAAAGGGGTTTGTTTGGAATTAAACAGTGTTTGCGAAGCTTGGTGTGTGTCACATTCTCTGGGAATCCGAAGCTGGGGCAGAACAACTTGTGAAGTGATGGACCAGGAAGATAGATGGAACTAGGGAAGGAACTTCAAGACTTTCTAGCCGGGTTGGTCAAATATATTTTGCAGACTCATTGGGAGGTGCTTGTCAGAATTACATTTTATGGGCATCCACGCAGTAGAATGAGGCTAACTCTACCTGGTTGAACTTTGTGAGTGTGATACACAATGGAAGAAATCCTGTCTCCTAATGAAAGAGCTGGTTGACCCTTAAAATGTTTTGAACTGAAGACAGATTACAGATTAGCAGACTTGGAAGGGACCCTGTAGGTCATCCAGTCCAACCCCCTGCCTAGGCAGGAGACCCTCCACCATTTCTGACAGATGGCAGTCCAGTCTCTTCTTGAAAGCCTCCAGTGATGAAGCTCCCACAACTTCCAAAGGCAACTTCTGTTCCATGGGTTGATTGTTCTCACTGTCAAAAAATTTCTCCTTATTTCTGGGTTAAATCTCTCCCTGTTCAGTTTCCATCTATTATTCCTTGTCAGACAGCACAGAACTTCCATTTTCCAAAGCAGTTGCCTTGATTTCAGTGGACAAATGTAGTATAAACTTAACCCTCCATCCGCAGAGTCTGAAGCAATCTAGATCATTGGTGTAATTTATATCATTTGCATCATTGTCAGTCATTATTATAATGACATAATCAAGGTTCTCGTGGCCATTGCGTCCCATCACGACCTAGAATGGCTGTTGTGTAATATAATTAACATCAATTATGTCAATTGCATAATTACCCAAATGATGAAAAATAACACAGGTGATTAAATCAGAGATAACAGTTACCTCCCTCCCCCAATAGCTTCTCTTAAACTGAGATATTTACCGTGTTCCTGATGCAGAAGATAAGTTTTCCAACCTGAGACTTGTAACAAATATTTGGTGCAGGGGTGAAATTCAGCAGGTTCTGACAGGTTCTGGAGAACTGGCAGTGGAAATTTTGAGTAGTTCAGAGAACCGGCAAATACGACCTCTGGCTGGTCCGAGTTGGGTGGGAATGGAGTTTATGCAATATCCTTCCCCCAGGAGTGGGGAGGGAATGGGGATTTTGCAGTATCCTTCCCCTGCCACGCCCACCAAGCCACGCCCACAGAACCGGTAGTAAAAAGAATTGGGATTTCACCACTGATTTGGTGCATTGTCTCTTCAGGAACGGCCAACATTTCTTTATATGTCAACCAGAGCCTTGTAGCCTCTTGTCTGTTGTTGTTCTTGCTGTTGTTATAGTTTTATAATCTTGGTCTCCTTGTGGTATCTTGTGTAGTTGACATGTATCGAACGGGATGTTCCAGTGAGAAAGATAAGAAAATGTGTGCTATGTACCAGAATCAAACTATGGATCAATAAGTATCTGTGCTCTTAAATTAAATGAGGATAAGGCAGAAAGTTAGAAGATGATGCCCGGCATCTCATGTTGAGGAAGAAAAGAATGAGAAAGCAAGGTTTCACAGAACAGGAAGTAATACAGAAAATATTTTCATGTGCAGGAATGGACAAATTAACTTTACAACTAAAAGATAAGGAGGACTCAAATCATTATATTATATGGAATAAATGGTACCAGTGGACAAATCAGAGGAAGAGGAAAAATGAGTAAAGATGGAATCTAGAAGAAATTAACGCAATTAAAAACAGCACTGTCAGATGGATATAGTTGGAATAAATTATTGGGTGTATGTATATATGCATATGTATATTAAAAAAATAGAAATTAGTCAATATGTGAAGTTGAGTATAGTATAAGTATGTTTGTCTTTTGTTTTTTTTTCTTTCATTTGACTAAGAAATTTGTGTATTTTAAATGTTTGTTTTTAAAGTCTTAATAAAGGTTTGTTTTTAAAATTAAAAAAATTTTTTTAAAAAAAGAGAAAGCAAGGTTTCAGAAAATGAAATAAAATACAGTCTCAGTGTTGATTAGCCTCACGCCTCACACACTGACTGAGGGATTCAAGCAGTGGTGAAATCTTCCCTGGTTTGTTGCCTGTGCAATGCGCGCCAAATGTGGGCTGCGCATCGCACATGCACAATGCGTGCAAAAAGCACGCTGCACGCAAATTGGCAGTGCTCGCCAAACTCAACGCTGCACGCACATGCATGCACAGTATGGACCAAATGCATGCTTTGTGCGGAAAAAAGAAGCTTGGGAAGGTAAGTAGGCTAACGAGGGGGGGGGGGGAAACAGCTATGCTGAGCGATTTAGATTCATTAGATTCATTAGGAAATCCTGCTTTCTGGCGATTTCAAATCGCGCGGCACAGCTGATCGTCGGAAATACCGATTCCGAGGAACCGATAGCTTGCTTTTTTTTTTTTTTTTTTAAACTACCAGTTCTCCTGAACTGGTGCAAACCGGTAGCATTTCACCGCTGGATTGGAGTCATACAACGCATTCGTTTTTGCACTATACACAACTGGGTTGCACTGTAATAGTTTGTGTTATGCAGTCAGTTAAACACCCTCGCCCCCTCCCCAAAAAAACCAAGGTCAAAACCAAACAAGCTTATTAGTATTCAAGTGACTTATACAACACCTATTTCTTGAGTCTTTTCTACCTAAAAGTCCATGGAGATTCTCCGTCATCCAGGTCCTGGTTGTCCCAAAGGTGATTTTTTCAGGAGGCCACTGGACTTTCATGGATTTAGCCATGGTTGGCCTACCGGGGGTTGAAAAGCTCAACAAATTGCGTGCTGGCAGGTGTTGCACATTGGCGGTTGTGACACATATTTTGAGTGACAGGGAGCTGCAGCAGAGGGGTGAAAGAGCCACATGCGGCTCCAGAGCTACAGGTTGCTGACCCCTGCCTTGACTTTTTTTCCTTTGAAGATGTTTCGCTTCTCATCCAAGAATCCTCACTCAGCTCTGACAGGATAGTGGGGAATGGAAGGATTGATATTCCTTGCAGACAGCTGGTCATTCGCATCCTCCAAGTGCTTCAACGACCCTCCAAAAGGATGCAAATGACCATCTGTCTGCAAGGAATATCAATCCTTCCATTTCCCCACCATTCAGTCAGAGCTGAATCAGAAGCTTCTTGGATGAGAAGCAAAACGTCTTCAGAAGAAAAATCAAGATGCCTCCTGAAAAAGCATTTTGGTCTACCTAGTTGGGTTGACTAATAAAATAATCTTATTGAAAAGTCCACTGGTTATAGATCCCGGTGAAGAGGAACCTGTTAGAGTTGGGCAGACACAGAATCGAGTTTTACTGGGAGATTCAGGAAAAAACAGTCAACCGTGTGACCGTGTTCTCTACATCATTTGGGATCTCTCTCCCTCCTCCTCTTTGCAGATAGGAGGCATAGGGCATTTATACACAACTCCTCTGTGAAATTGCTTATTTGACAACGGCTGAGTTCTTTGGTATGCCATTATGCTGGCTTCCTTGGCTGAGTAGGAGTCAGGAGAATGCAGCTGCCAGAACTGTCAGTCACCCTGGAGTTTATGCTTTGCTCTTGTTTTGCATGTGAAAAGGCTGCTTGGCTGCAGCCTTTTGTCTCAGTATGAGAGAGGTTGGGAAGGAATGGAAGGGTCTCTCTTGTAGGTAAGCATTCAGCTTGCCTGCTGGATTTTTTTTTAATGTGCAGATGTTCCCTTTTTGAATGAAAAGAATCTCTTGTGAGCAAAAACCAGAATATTTTCCAAGAGATTAGGTAGAAGTGTAACTCTTAAGTGAATGACATGGAGAACTTTGCCTATGGGAAAATTTAAGTCCAGCAAAAACAATCAGGTTGGTGTCAGTGAGGAAGATCAAAGGGTGCTGGTTGGTATCATTTTGTACCCCCAAAAAGCAAGCAACTTTCATATATTATAAATGTCCGGATATGTCACATTTTGGAATCACAAAGGGAACGTCGTCTTTTTACTTCTTCTCGTTCGTGCACCATGCCGTACAGATTTAATTGGCCAATTTAATGCTCCTGCTACTGATCTGACAAGCTGTCACTATTTAGATGGCAGTTGTAATATGAACTTTTATGGCAATTTCTGCCTGGGGTAATAAAGAACAAAGACAGCTAACCTGAACAATTTTCTTTCACCAACTGGCTGTGCTATGTTTTTTCCAGACCCCAGCAAAGCATTCCTTAGACCAGGGGTCTGCAACCTTAAACCCTCAAAGAGCCATTTGGACCCATTTCCCTCAGAAAAGAAAACACCGGGAGCCACAAAACCCTTCCCGTGCCTGACTATTTCTTGAGTGGCCACAAAACTAGCATATGTAGTTGAATTAAAGATTCTGTTTTCTTCTGAAACTTTTCTTTTCTTGGATGTATCCATGGTTGGCTTACCGGGGGTTGAAAAGCTCAATAAATTGTGTGCTGGTAGGTGTTGCACATTGGCAGTTGTGACGCATATTTTGAGTGACAGGGAGCCGCAGCAGAGGGGTGAAAGAGCCACAAATAGCTCCAGAACCGCAGATTGCTGACTTATCCTCCAAAGACAGCAAAGCTGAGAAGAGCCAGCTTTTGTGACTGAAGGACACAACATTTGGGCTTGGAGAGATCGTCTTCAGTACCATGACAAACTTTTTGAAGAAAGAGTAATGAAAAAGCTTAGTGTTATCTTCTGGAAGGCATTATGATTTTTTTTTTCTATCTTCAGTTGAAGGGCATAAAATAGCAACTTGTAGGAACAAAGATGATCCAAGAAATCTTTCCTAGAATGCTGAGGAGCTGCTTACGTTGCTACATTAACGTTGCCCCCAAATATATATTTGATACAAAATCAACACTTCTAGATTAAAATGTTGCGACGGAAGGAGTGTAAAAGAAAACAACTTTGCAACTAATGTAAACTCCAAAACATCACCAGAAGGAATTCTAAAGTACTGTGGGAAGAGGTAGCAAAAATAGAGTATTTTTCAGAGAGTAAGGAAATATTCAGGAAAGGGAATCCCAGATTTTTAATTTAATTAATTCATCTGCATTTAGTTTAAGGGAAATTTTATTATTATTATTATTATTATTATTATTATTATTATTATTATTATTATTATTATTGAAAAGTTTTTTAAAAAATTACAAACAATTTCCCCACCCCACTCCCCCCTCCCAAACCACTCCCTCCCCAGACTTCCCAGAGCAAAATACAGGGTATAGCATTTAACAAACATAAGCTAACATGTACAAACTATCTATAGCCTCCTATCTCCCTCTTGCACTTTAACTCCCCCTTACATGGCTAAATATAAAAATTCCCTTAAATATCTTTATTCATTCATAAGCTACTTGAAACTCTTTAGTCCCATATTTATTTTGAATATAATCAATCCATCTTCTCCATTCCAATATATATCTTTCATTTGAGTGATCCTTCAATGTTGAAATTTTAGCCATCTCCGCTAAATTCACTACTTTTAGTGTCCATTCTTCAACAGTAGGTAAATCTTCCTTCTTCCAGTACTGCGCCACCAAGAGTCTAGCTGCAGTTATTAAATTTAAAATCAATTTAGTCTCTATAACCGTGCAATCTGTAATTATACCCAGCAGAAACAACTGTGGAGTAAACTTTATCTTCTTTTTAAGAATATTTTGAATAATCCACCATATTTTTATCCAAAATGCTTTGATTTTTTTACAAGTCCACCAAATATGATAATAAGTGGCATCATCACAATCACATCTCCAACACTTAGATAGCAGATTCTAAGTACATGCAGGCTAACTTTTTAGGATCTAAATGCCATCCATAAAACATTTTGTAAACATTTTCTCTCAAGTTTGGGGCTTGTGTAAATTTCACATTTCTAACCTATGTTTTTTCCCAAGTTTCCATCATTATTGGTTCCTCAAGATTTTGTGCCCATTTTATCATACAATCTTTAACTAACTCCGTTTCTGAATCTATTTCTAAAATGGGGTTTTCTTTGTGAGAGAGATACTTAAAAAGAAAATCTTTAGTTAAGCCTCTCAGAATGTGATGCCGTATTCTCCTACAAATAGCACAGATATCGTCTCTGTATGTTTTGTAAAGGGAAAGGTTCCCCTTGCACATATGTGCTAGTCATTCCTGATTCTAGGGGGCGATGCTCATCTCCGTTTCAAAGCCGATGAGCCAGCACTGTCCGAAGATGTCTCTATGGTCATGTGGCTGGCATGACTCAATGCAAAAGGCGCACGGAACGCTGTTCCCTTCCCACCAAAAGTGGTCCCTATTTTTCTACTTGCATTTTTGATGTGCTTTCGTACTGCTAGGTTGGTAGAAGCTGGGACAAGTAACGGGAGCTCACCCTGTTATGCGGCACTAGGGATTCGAACCGCTGAACAGCTGACCTTTTGATCGACAAGCTCAGCGTCTTAGCCACTAAGCCACCGCATCATTATGCATACCAAAAACATCTAGTTTCCGTGTAAGGAAGGAGATGAAACCTTATATCTTAATCCACAATCAGAGCCTTCTTTTCTGAGGATCCGATAAAGTCAGGAAGGTCTGTGCATATTCTTCTTCTCAACTCAGCAGAATCTCAGGACTGCTGGTTGCAAAAAGTAAAATCGATAGATAAATTAATTGGTAGGAAAAGGTGCCGTTAGGTTCTGAGAGTGTGCAAAACATTTAAAACCTTTTTCAAGCACAACGTTTTGTGGAATGTCCCGTTTTGCACACGAAACGACTCAGAACAGTTCCATCAAATTTCCTGTTCAAAACAGTTTGGATTTTTATTGTTTGGTTGGCCCCTTTTAGGGTGCTGCTGTTGCCCTTAGAAACCCATTTAATGCTGGCTTTTTAAATGCTTGCATTGAGCAGGAGACTTCTGCCTTGCTGATCTAGCAGGGAGCAAAATCACGACAGCTGTATTTAAAATAGTGTAACGAACGCTACACTCTTGAACGTTGTGTCCCGAATGGCTACTTAATCATGGTTAAAATCAACTCATTCTCAAAGGGGGAAGAAGAGACGAATGCTGTAAAATGCTCACTGAAGAATAGCGAGGAGAGTAATGTGACTGAAACTGCATTTTGGGTAGTCCTTGACTTATGAACACAATTTAGCAGAATTTTAGTTGCTAAGCAATCATTGTTTAAGTCAGTCATCACATGTGTGGACCCAATTTTATGACAATTTTTCACCATAGTTAAATAGCCCTTCATTTCATGCCCTTCAGTTGTGTTGGACTTCAGCTCTTCAGTTGCATGACATCAAGGTAGCATGGTCAACACTGAAATCTCGCCGAATGAGAGGCTCCAGACTGTAGAAAGAATGGAGATGGTAACAGAAGGCTTTTATCTCAGGTTACTTACCTTAAAATGGCCGTGGGATCTGTGATTGATTGTCAACTTATCCGAGTCATAGACCCCTAGCCCTGTGGGCAATGAGTTGGTGGACTTGTGTATGTCAGCCTGTTACCATACATCAAAAGCTCTCTTCCATTCCAGTTTCTGCCTTCCCTGCAGACCTCAAATATTTAACATCGATGTTCCCCCTCCCCTGCAAATAAATCGATCAGTATGCAAGATGTTTTGTTCCTTGCTGAATCATAGGCTGCTGTTAAGATAAACGGATCTGCGATGACAGTTCTGAGCGGAGTACCAATCTAGCGATGCTTTTTCCCGGAGGTTTTTGACATTTCTTATGAATTCCTTTTGAAAGAAGGTGCAATCCCAAGGAGAAGGGGAAAAAAAAAAGACATATTTGTTGGACCGCTTCTGCACAGGTGGGAGAGAGAATTGATCTAGCTCGGAGCAGGGCGCGTGGACGAGCGTTGAGCATTAATGTGGATGGGGTTGAGCTGAGCCTTTGCAATAATTTATTAATCCAATTCTTTTAAATCATAGCGGCACAAATCTGTCTTTAAAAATCTCTGGCTTTTTTTTTGGTGTTGTTCATGTCAATATTATCATGTGAATGGAGATGATTAACGTTATTTTGTGCAGCATATGCTTTTATGAAAGATTTGATTTAGCTTTTGTGGTTAATTGCCAAGCTGGCATTATGTCTCTCTCCTTGCTCTCTCTCTCTCTCCCCCTCCCTTCCTCCCTTTCTCCCCCTCTCCCTCTCCATCCCTCTCTCTCCCTCCCTCTCCCTCCCTCCCTCTCGCTCCCCCCTTCCTCCCTCCCTCTCTCCCCCTCTCTCCCCCACCCCTCTCCCTTTCTCTCTCCCACCTTCTCTCCCCCATCCCTCTCCCTCCCTCCCTCCCTCCCTCCCTCTCTGTGTATGTCTTTTCCTTTCTTCCTTGTTCTCTTTTTGCATTTGATGATCAAACACTTCCTCTAACTGCATGATAAAGGTTAAGGAACAGGCATCTACTATATCTAGCATTCCTTAAAATTGTATTTTTAAACTCTCTTTTACTAATGTTGAGTATTTGTGTTTCTCTTCGACATTGATGTAGCACGGAGAGTTGTTTGCTGGGAACTGCTAATTCATGGAATGCTGATAATGTAATTAATAGCATCATTTTTTTAAAAAAAACGGTGTTGTAATATTCTTGTATGTTTCAAAGAATTATTTGTAAGGGCAACTACATTGGATCCGACAAATTGTACAGATAGCCTAGCATTCTGACAACCTGGAATTTTTCTTTAATTATTTATTTCTTAGAAGTTTCAGGTTACTTAGCTCCAAAAAGATTCTGCACAGCTAACAAATATTTTAACAACTCATAATCTAAAAAAAGGAAAACGTTAAGAAAAGCCATTGGCCTATTACTTTTACAATGTTATTCCCCAGAAAGTAGCATCCGATGCTTTGTTTCCAGGCTACCATCTCTCCTAAGCATTTGAAGGATTGCAGTGGGAATAAAATGTAAATGTTGCATTCAAACCAATTTGGTGGTTTAATTTATGACTTATTTATTATTTTTATTAGAACGCTTGTAAATATCATTAAGGCCTAAAACTTAGCAATATAATGGATTTGGAGTTGAGGGGGAAATGGAAGCATAGAATGATGCTAATATAATTTATCTTGATTTAACGGACTGATGGAGGAAAACGGTGCCCATAAGATCCAAATGTCCATTAAAAAGCAAATGAAAGTTTGCATATTAGTAAAATGATTTTTTTTTCATTTGTATCGGAAGTCTGTTGAATAAAAAAAAAATAGGTAAATCTCAGATTTACTACATGAAAATCCTTTTTTTTTTTTTTTTTTTTTGGTGTGTGTGTGTGTGCTACCTTTGAGTCAGTGTCGACTCCTGAAGAAGGACCTGCTGTTTTCTTGGCAAGATTTCGGAAGTGGTTTGCCATTGTCTCATTCCTAGGGTTGAGAAAGAGTGACTGGCTTAAGGTCACCCAGCTGGCTTTGTGCCTAAGGCAGGACTAGAACTCACAGTCTTCTTCCTGGCTTCTAGCCTTATACCTTAACCCCTAAAATGTCAAACTCAAGGGCTGCCCTGGAAACAGCGAAGAACCAGCGAAGGACGCAGCCTCTGCCAGCAAAAACAGAGCTCGGGAGGGCCACGGGCAGTCCTCACAAGCTCCATTTTCACTGGCAGAGGGTTGCAGGAGGCCATTGCAGCCAAAAACGGAGCTTGGGAGCCCGTTTTCACTGGCAGAGCACTTGGGCCACCACAGGTGCCCCTGACATGAGTGATGTCGAGCTGGCAATGGCCACCCTGGCAACGCCCCCTGGCCGCACACCCCCAGCCCCCCCCCCCGAGGTCAAACACAACCCTGATGCGGCCGTCAATGAAATTGAGTTTGACACTCCTGCCTTAACCCCTACATCAAACTGGCTCTCTGTCTAATCTTAGCAGGTTTAAAGAGTCACAGGTTTAGCATTTTTCCTATGCATTCTACATCCATGGTGAATGGTGAATTAATATATTGGCTCAAGCAACCACTGAAGTTTAGAATAATTATATTTGTAACAGTTCAGATGGCATTGGCCTTTGGAGGGAACGACATCTTAAAAATGAACCACTGGGACAACTCCCTGTTTTCCATCTAAATTTCTTTTTAAAAAGGGGGTTCCCCTCCCTGAAAATAGAGAAATTTGATCATTTCGGTCTCCTTTTTTCATGAGTAGACCATGTGTATCCAAGAGACTTTCCTTAGCAGCCATTCTGTAAATAAGGAAGTCTCCCGGGGAAGCCATTTTGTGAATGAGCTCACTGCAGAAACTTTATCAAAAGCTCAGCTATGCCAGGAGACCATCACGCCATTTGCCTACCAACTGAAGCTGATGCTTTATGTTCTGTGTTACAGAAATGGCATCGGACATACCAGGGTCAGTGACGCTGCCAGTGGCACCCATGGCCGCTGGTCAAGTGAGAATGGCAGGATCTGTGCCTGCCAGAGGGGGAAAAAGGCGTTCTGGGTAAGTAAGCATCACTTTTTTTCAAAATAATGTTGAATGGATGGACAATATATTTTCAAATTATTTTTCTTCCTCTTCCTCTTCTTCCTCCTCTCCTTCTCCTTCTCCTTCTCCTTCCTCCTCCTCCTCCTCTTCTTCTTCTCCCTCCTCCCCCTCCCCCTCCCCCTCTTCTTCTTCCCCTCCCCTCCCCCCACCTCCTCCTCCTCTTCTTCTTCTTTTTCTTCCTCTTCTTCTCCTTCCCCTTCTCCTTCTCCTTCTCCTTCAACTCCTCCTCTACCTCTTCTTCCCCTTCTCCTCCTCCTTCTTCCTTCCCTCCCTCCCTCCCTTTGTCTCATGCAAATACACAAACACACACACACAGATACATGCTAAATGGCTGCAAATTTTGCACAAATACTTCATTTAGAATGGAGAATGAATGGATTTAGGATTTAGGAGGGACTGATCCTTTTTCTTTTCCATTAGTACACAGGTCTTCTCTCTAAAGGTCACTCTCTGATGGATTTTCTAACATTTGGAGGGAAAAGAAGAGGTGGTATTGCGAGATGGATAAATCATGTAACAATAAAGGTTGGAAATGCCAGGACAATGAAGAAACATTTTATCCTAGGTGGTGGACACATACATACATACATACATACACACACACTAAAATAACTAGAAAGAAGTAGACCAACCTGTTCAGAAATTTCTGAAAATAAAATATAAAGTAAAACCGCAAATATTACGATCCCAAAGAAGATAAATGAAAGGTATCATAATTTATTAAGAGGGATGCTGACAATGGCCAGAATCAATCTGGTACGAGATTGGAAAAGGGAAAAAAAATCTGCCGTGAAGCTTTCATCTTCTCTAAAACGATTTTCAGCCACTAAGCACTAAAAAGGTTTTCTACTCCCTGAATTAATAGTTTCCACCTTGTGTTTTTGATTGAAAGCTAAAGTTAGATGCAGTCATATTTCTTGAGGAATGGATTTTTTTCCCCTTTTCTTTTTCACTTGTGTCAAATAAATAACATGCAGTGAAATTTCAGGGTGGAAGGAGCAGTCTCTTTGAAGGACTGCAAGCCAGCCAAACATCCGTCTGAATGAAATGCTGTGAACGGTAAATTTGTAAAGGAGGGAAAGCTTAACCTTGGTTTGATTTCAAATGTATATACTGATCTGCAGAGGAGTTAAATGCAAATGGAAAAAGACGAGCAGCTTGAATGACCTTAGAGGAAAAGAAAAGGAAAATTCAAAATCTATATTTTTGTAAGATCTGGTCTCGAAATGCCGTTTTGAGTATTTACAAAACAGTTGATAGCTTTTGAGCTCCCTAAACCATTTAATCAAGCAAGATGTTTACAAAATCTAGGGGTGGGGGGGAATGCATTTCCAAATATTTCTACCCTTTGTGGAAGACACAGATCCATCAGGAAGTGGACAATGAATCTGATTCATTTTATTAGCTACCCAAGTGACCACTGGAGGTCACTGTTTCTCCACCAATCAAGGACCATCAGCACACCAACAAATTAAGGAGCTGGGAAAGACCAGCTTAATTTCAATGAAAATGAGAGCATTCTCCCTACAGCTGTTTGCTCAGAAATATGTAATGATGACATTAGGAAAGGTGGACATAATTTAACCAAAATTAAAATTTAATTGAGAAACGGCTTGGCACAGCCTGACTTTTCCCCTATTCTCACCTCTTAAAGGTAGGTTTGGGATGGTGATTTAGGGAGGGAGATACTGTATATGGTGGTCCTTGCTCTAGGCGAAGCACATATTTTTGAGTTAAACAATCTTGTCGGACTTCAAAACTCAAAGAAAGTGATAAAAATAGGGCAATATTAGGAGGGTAGCAAGGGTGGTGGTGGAGGAGTTGTGTTTGCAAAGAAAGTTAAGAGGGGAACTGGAAGAAATGGATTTTTTTTGGCCCAGCTGACCAGAAAAGTAACGGGTGAAGAAATTGGGCAGGCTTTGAAGATGATCTGGCTGTAACACACACAAAGCAAGAACAGCCAAATAACAGGATAACTTTACCAGAACAGAAACATTTGACTTCTGGCTTACTTTTAATGATCAGCTGGATGGAAAGGAAACCAATGAAAGTTCAAGATGGCCAACAATTCTGCTTTTGAGCAGTGCTAAGGAGAGGGAACATTAAGGAGAGATAGTGGCTTTATGGATATCAGAACCCAGTTTCCCTCACCCCATGCTGTTGACCAGGCAGGCTGGGCCTGATGGGATTTGGAGTCCAGATTATTTGGAGAGCTGCAGATAGCCCATTTTGCCTGATTTTAGGTTTGCTCCAAAGAGAGAAGAGACAGAATTGTTCATAAATTCTTAACAAAAAGGAAGAACTGAAAGTATAGTGAGCATCGCTAATGAGCAGAGAAAGGGGAGGCACCGTGAGAAATGGTCGCCACGATGTAAAAAAAAAAGATGTGGGAGCTCTAGAAAGAGTGCAGAGAAGAGAAACAAAATGATTAGGGGACTAGGAAGCTAAAACATATGAAGAACGGTTGCTGGAACTGGGCATGGCTAGTTTAATGAAAAGAAGGACTAGGGGAGACATGATAGCAGTCTTCCAATATCTCAGGGGCTGCCCCAAAGAAGAGGGAGTCAAGCTATTCTCCAAAGCGCCTGAAGGCAGGACAAGAAGCAATGGGTGGAAACTCATCAAGGAGAGAAGCAACTTAGAACTAAAGAGAAATTTCCTGACAGTTAGAACAATTTATCAGTGGAACAACTTGCCTCCAGAAGTTGCGAAGGCTCCAACACTGGAAGTTTTTAAGAAGATGTTGGATAACCCTTTGTCTGAAGTGGTGTAGGGTTTCCTGCCTAAGCAGGGGGTTGGACTAGAAGACCTCCAAGGTCCCTTCCAACTCATTCTATTCTATTCTATTCTATTCTATTCTATTCTATTCTATTCTGTTCTATTCTATTCTATTCTATTCTATTCTATTCTATTCTATTCTATTCTATTCTATTCTATTCTATTCCATTCCATTCCATTCCATTCCATTCCATTCCATTCCATTCCATTCCATTCCATTCTACTCCTTATTCCATTCCATTCCATTCCATTCCATTCCATTCCATTCCATTCCATTCCATTCCATTCTAAATAATGCATAATTCACCTCATCTTTTCTTAATCCATGCAGGCTCTTCCAGCTATATTCCAGAGATATAATTGTAATACTCTCTCTTTTTTCTCTCCCAGAATGGACTTTGATGATGAAGATGGTGAAGGACCCAGCAAATTTTCAAGGTGAGCTTTTAAAAACAGGCTCCATCGAGGTATATAAATGGATGCGGGAACACATACTGCACATTTACTAATGCTATTACCAGAAGGAAACCCCTGTGATCTCAGCAAATCTGCATTAATCTGCATATGTTTAATATTAAAGAGCATGAAACAAAATGTAAAGAAAATTCAAGAGTGGCCCTCGCAACTCTTGACAAGCTAACCATTTTTGAAGTGTGTCTCTGTGAGCATGTTGTGCACATATACACACCGATGTTTGTGCTGCTTTATTAACCAGAGGCATTTTCTTTAGCTGATCAGCCCATTGCTTTGATTAGGATTTGAAGAGGAGACCTTGGGGAATTTCAGAAGACACCAATAGCAAACTATTTGGGGTTATTGATGAGAAGCAATGTACGACAATATTTCTGTGAAGTTCCTGGTAGTTATGCTGGACCTGATGGGTCCTTGTGCTTTCTGAGCTTGTTTGTTTTCTTGCAAACATTTCATTAGATAGGCAATTCATCAGTGCTAGTCTACCTGTCTGTAGATGAGCACTAATGATGTTACCTAGTTTGGGTAATGAAGCGATGGCAGGAAAAGCACCAAGCTCAGAGATCACCAAGAAGGACTCCTCCTCCTCCTCTTCTCCTTCTCCTTCTCCTTCTCCTCCTCATTCTTCTCCTCCTTCTCCTCCTTCTCCTCCTCCTCCTCTTTTTCTCCTTCTCCTTCTCCTTCTCCTTCTCCTTCTCTTTCTCCTTCTCTTCTTATTCTCCTCCTCCTCCTCCTCCTCCTAATCTTTCTTCTTCCTCCTCTTCCTCTTCCTCCTCTTCTTCTTCTTCTTCTTCTCCTTCTCCTTCTCCTCCTCCTCCTCCTCCTCCTCTTCTCCTCCTCTCTTCTTCTTTCTCCTGCTCCTCCTCCTCCTCTTCTCCTCCTCCTCCTCTCCTTTTCTTTCTTCTTCTTCTCCTTCTCCTCCTCCTCCTCTTCTTTCTTCTTCTTCTCCTTCTCCTTCTCCTCCTCCTCTTCTTTCTCCTCCTCCTCCTTCTCCTCCTCCTCTTCCCCTCCTCCTCCTCCTCTTCTCCTCCTTCTCCTCCTCCTCCTCCTCTTCTTCTTCTTTTCCTCCTCCTCCTCCTCCTCCTCCTCTTCTCCTCCTTCTCCTCCTCCTCCTCCTCCTCTTCTTCTTTTCCTCCTCCTCCTCCTCCTCTTCTTTCTCCTCCTCCTCCTCCTCCTCCTCCTCCTCCTCCTCCTCCTCCTCCCAAATCTCACTCCTTACTAGCACTGACGATGTCTGGGTAATGAAACATTTCCAAGAAAAGCATCAAGCTCAGAGAGCACCAAGGACCCTTCAATACAACCCTGAGCTAGAAATATTCTATTGAGCTGGACTTGTCTGCAACCCCCCTTTTTAAAAAATATTCCATTCTTAGAAAGAGAATTTATACCCTCGGCTGCAAAGCGGTAGAACTATCCAAATAGAATGGATGGAACACAAGAATATTTTTTTCCTGTAGGTGAGCAAATCACAATCCTGCAGTGCCCCTTCTTGGAAATGAATCAGAGCGAACTACCATCCTTCTGCCGACCCTGTGACAAACTCCCTGACCGTTTATTACTGCTGCTTTATTGCTCTGTCCTTGCACAATCTGGCCCAGGACCTCTGCTTGAAAATACCGGAATGACAAAGCAGTATTTATAAGCTTGGCGTTCCTTGGAGCGCCTTCCCATCCGTTTGACATATTGTAGGTGCGATGAAAACAGCCCTCTCTGGGATTTCAAGCGCAAGGCTTTGCATTCCTCCTCCTTTCAATCCAGAGGCAGCTTTTAAAATGATTTTTGAACAAGGAAGCTTTCAGATAGTTTGCTCTACTAAGTGAGGTGCGAAGGCTGTTTGTCAGGATTGGTTTAGTGAACTTCAGGGAGACAGGGCTTGGCATGGATTGGAAATCCCTTCTAATGCATTCCTTCTGTGATTCTTCATACTAAAAGCATAAAGAGACTTTTTTTTAAAAAAAATTGATTTATATGCCGCCCTTTTCTGGAGACTCAGGGTGGCTTACAATGCATTAAGCAATAGCCTTCATACTTTTGTATATTTATACAAAGTCAGCTTATTGCCCCCACAAACTGGGTCGTCAATTTACCTACCTTAGAAAGGATGGAAGGCTGAGTCAACCTTGAGCCTGGTGAGATTCGAACTCACAATAATTGCAGACAGATGGAGTTAATTACAATTACAAAAGGCTTGTCCCACAGGTGGGTTCCAGCAGGTTCTGACCGGTTCTGGAGAACCGGTAGCAGAAATTTTGAATAGTTCGGAGAACCGGTAGTAAAAATTCTGACTGGCCCCGTCCCCATCCATTCTCTGCCTCCCAAGTCCCAGCTGATTGGGAGGAAAAGGGGATTATGCAGTATCCTTCCCCTGGATTGGGGATGGAATGGAGATTTTACTGTATCCTTCGTGGGATGGGAATGGAGATTTTGCAGTATCCTTCCCCTGCCATGCCCACCAAGCCACCCCCACAGAACCGGTAGTAAAAAAATTTGAAACCCACCACTGGCTTGTGCCAAAGATGCTTTTTTTTCAAGAGGCAACTGGATTTTCTTGGTTTTTTCTTTGAAGACATTTCGCTTCTCATCCAAGAAGCTTCTCCGGCTCTGACTGGATACTGGGGGAGTGGAAGGCTTTATATTCCTTGCAGACAGCTGGTCATTTGCATCCTTTTAGAGGGTTGTTGAAGCACTTGGAGGTTTATCCGTGTCCTCAGTGTCACCTGAGTAGTTGTTCTGCCCTAGCTACGGATCCCAAAGAACACAGCACACACAAAGTTTGTGCAAAACTTAATTTACTAAAATAACTCAGTCTTTTTCAAAACAAAAGGCTGTTAATAAACTTTCTTAATAGCCTACAAGAAACCAATATAAAGTAATCACAATCTTAGGACTCAGAAGGTGATGGGGAGGAACTGATAAGGCCTCCCTCTCCAGGACCCTCCTCTCTGGCAATGCCTCAGGTTCCATCCAAAGGCCAAGAGGAACAGCATGGAGTATGCCAGGAGGAAAGCATATCGGAACAACAACAGATAGGGAGCGAGGATGATGAATCCTGGCTTGATCCCAGGCAGCGTCGGAGGGAGAAGCATGCACAGCAATGAAAGAGACATGGGAGGGCCAGAGATTGAGTTGAGTCACTGAGCCACACCCCACAAGGAGTAAAAGTGGGTGTGATTGCTCTTCAGGCTTTGTGACGGTCAAAGTTAAAAACCCGAGAGTCACATGGTGTTACCTGAAATCTGGCTTGTGCATATTTGGATTGGACCTTGGCTAACTCTTGCTTCGTGGAACCAGACTGAGGATAAACTCTCTCTTGCTTACTGTGAGTGAAAACTGACTTGGCAGGCATTTTGCAGTTTATTGCCAAAACTCTTTATCTGCAAGGGTTTCTAGTCTGACTGCATAATAAAATATTGGCAGGCATGCCTGGTTGTGTGTTTGCCTGTGTGGGGAAGGGGGACAGAACAGTCCCCCCTCCTCCTTTCCCACACAGGAGAAGGTAGCAGCATGGAAGCTTCTGGCCTAATATGGCTTCCAAAGCTGACAACAGCTTAGATTGGGCTGTAAAGCACTATGAAGCAGTATATAAATCTAAGTGCTATAGCTGTTAGTTTGACTGCAGTGATTCGCCTAACAACCCTGGCTAGAATTGGGCGCAACTCACTTAGCAACAGAAATTCTGGTCCTAATTGGGTCGTAAGTTAAGGCCTGCTGAGATGTCATGGATGAACCTTCATTTGTCTTTGTTGTTGTTGTTGAAGCTTGTGTGCTGTCTGACTCCCAACCCTTGTGGGTGGCTCACGACAAACAAAGAAATTACAATAAAATCAATAGAAGATTAAAAAAAGATAGCAATCACAACAGGCCAGATGGAATGAAGAGATGTCTCCCTGGTCCGCGCGCCGATGGTCTGGGTGAAGAGACAGGTCTTCATGTCTGAGCCAAGACAAATACGGTTGTTGTTGTCTTTTTGGATTTTCCTCTCCTTTTCCTGGTACCTCTGCAAGCTTAAAGCGCTACAACTTTTAAACTCGCTGCCATTTATCATGCCCTCCAGAGACGGCAAAAAACTCCCATGAAAGCAAAGTTCATTCCAATGAGAGGTTCCCACCCTTCTTTGTAATTCTAACTAACTCATGACCCATTTCAAGTCAGTGCATAATCTGTGGTCTCAGAGATGTACGTAGCTCTCTAAAACCTTGGCTATTGCCCCAAAACAATCTCTCTCTTCAGCTGGCGCCAAAAGTGGCCCTTTGTTCTTTTTCATTTTATTTTGCCATTTGGCGATCAACAAAACGCTGCATTAAGCCAACAACTTTGGTAAGGCCACACTTGGAATCCTGCATTCAGTTTTGGTCGCCACAATGTAAAAAAAAGATGTGGGGACTCTAGAAAGATTGCAGAGAAGAGCAACAAAGGTGATTAGGGGACTGGAGGCTAAAACATATGAAGAACGGTTGCAGGAATTGGGTATGTCTAGTCTTATGAAAAGAAGGACTAGGGGATAAAAGATAGCAGTCTTCCAATATCTCAGGGGCTGCCCCAAAGAAGAGGGAATCAAGCTGTTCTCCAAAGCACCTGAGGGTAGGACAAGAAGCAATGGGTGGAAACTAATCAAAGAGAAAAGCAACCTAGAATTAAGGAGAAAGTTCCTGACAGTTAGAACAGTTAATCAGTGGAACAACTGAAGTGGTGTAGGGTTTCCTACCTAAGCAGGAGGTTGGACTAGAAGACCTCCAAGGCCCCTTCCAACTCTGTTATTCTATTCTATTCTATTCTATTCTATTCTATTCTATTCTATTCTATTCTATTCTATTCTATTCTATTCTATTCTATTCTATTCTATTCTATTCTATTCTATTCTATTCTATTCCATTCCATTCCATTCCATTCCATTCCATTCCATTCTACCCTACCCTATTCTCTATTCTATTCTACCCTATCCTACCCTACCCTCCATTCTATTCCATTCCATTCTATTCTATTCCGTGCCGTGCCGTGCCGTGCCGTGCCGTGCCGTTCCGTTCCGTTCCGTTCCGTTCCATTCCGTTCTACCCTACCCTACCCTACCCTACCCTACCCTACCCTACCCTACCCTACCCTACCCTACCCTACTCTATTCTACTCTACTCTACTCTACTCTACTCTACCCTACCCTACCCTACCCTACCCTACCCTACCCTATTCTCTATTCTCTATTCTCTATTCTCTATTCTCTATTCTCTATTTTCTATTCTGTGCTGTGCTGTTCTATTCTATTCTATTCTATTCTATTCTATTCTATTCTATTCTATTCTATTCTATTCTATTCTATTCTATTCTATTCTATTCTATTCTATTCTATTCTATTCTATTCTATTCTATTCTACCAAAAGACAGAGAATTGTAATCCTGAATTCGTCAGAAGAGGGAAGCCAGGGAACACATGGGAAAGGGCGGCATACATTTGTAGTTCATTAATTAAACAAAAACAAAACAACCCCACCGCCCGCCCGCAATTTTGTTTCATTGTCCTTGCTCTAACCAGTCTTTGGAATGCAGCCCCTTAGAATACTACTCAAAGCCCAAGTTTGTCTTTTGGCTTAGAAAACGAAAAAAAGTTACGCATCTCTGGTTTAAATGAGCCGGAGGGCTCCAAGTTAAAATGGAAGAAAGCTGTTCTTAGTTTAAAATAGGAAGCAAGATCTTTTGGGTGTCCTTGATGCCTCGGTAGAGGAGAGGACTTCTGAGTTCTAGAAGGCCAAAAGCCCAGACAGAAGAGCCTGAGACAGACAGGTCCATGATTATAATTATGCAGTGTTCTTAACTGTCATTCTCGCTGAGAAATTACCTCTTTCCGTCTTTTCTGAAGAGAAAAAGAGATATAAAGTTTGCGCTGCCGTGCTTAAACGTGGGACTCAAAATTTGGCAGCTGATGGGTTTTCTGCTCTAATTATGGCTTTTTTAGTATCTGCAATAAAAATAGCTGATCCAAGGTCTGTATCCTTCAGTTTTTGCCTTCTGGCTTTCAAGTTTGAATAATAGCCTGGGTGAAGCCAGACAGGGACGAATAGACGGGGACCTTGAGGATTTAGCAGTCTCATGCAGATACATCTTACAGCAGTTCGTTTAGTGACCGTTTCAAAGTTACAACGGCCACTGGGGAAAAAAGTGACTTAGAAGAGTTTTTCACAGTTACTCTCTTTCCAACATCCCAACAATCATGGGATCAAAATTCAGATGCTGGGCCACTGGTTCCTATTTGTGACCCGTGGTTGTGTCCCAAAGTCATGAGATCCACTTTGGCGACCTTCTGATGAGCAAAGTCAGTGGGGAAGTCAGATTCATTTAACAACAGGGTTACTCACTTATCAAAGGCAGTGACTCACAACCGAAAGGTTGTAAAATTCACTTAACCAATAGAAATGTTGGGCTCGATTGTGGTCATAAGTCAAGGACTACCTCCATAGGGAATTTGATGCACTCCAGATGATTTTATGTATCAGTTTGCCAAAAACCTTTGCTATTGGTCATGCTCTTTTCAATTGGTGGGAACTAATGCCCACAGTCCTTGGAGGTTCCCTTGTTGCCAGGGGTGAAATCCAGCAGGTTCTGACAGGTTCTGGAGAACCAGCAGTGGAAATTTTGAATAGTTTGGAGAACCGGCAAATACCATCTCTGGCTGGCCCCAGAGTGGGGAGGGAATGGGGATTTTGCAATATCCTTCCCCCAGGAGTGGGGTGGGAATGGAGGTTTTGCAGTATCCTTCCCCCAGGAGTGGAGATGGGGATTTTGCAGTATCCTTCCCCTGCCATGCCCACCAAGCCACGTCCACAAGAACTGGTAGTAAAAAAAAAATTGAATTTCACCACTGCTTGTTGCCTATCCCAACTGGCTGAGAATTATAAGGCATTTGCCCATACTTTCAATATGGTTTTTTAATTAATTTTTTTAAATTTTTAATTTGATTTATATGCCGCCCTTCTCCGGAGACTCAGGGCGACTTACAATGCGTTAAGCAATAACCTTCATACTTTTGTATAGTTATACAAAGTCATCTTATCGCCCCCACAATCTGGCTCCTCATTTGACCTACCTTAGAAAGGATGGAAGGCTGAGTCAACCTTGAGCCTGGGGAGATTCGAACTTAGAGTAATTGCAGACAGCTGGTGTTTAATTACAATGCTTAATCTGCTGAGCTATCCAGGCTCTTTTTCATCTTAACCCTTGTTGTTTGCCATGTTTTGGTTATGCTTTCCTTTTTTTTTTTTCCTCCGCAGGTATGATGATCCAATCTCTGTTGATAAGGAAAAAATATGCAAGGTAGCCGTTGAAAAAAAAAAGGGAAGGGATAATCCTAAAATAAACGAGGAAAAAAAAATCCATCCAGTCTTTTGTATTTCAGTCTAAGGAGTTAGTTTTCTCTTTGGGGGGGGGGGGAGGAGTGTGTATCAAAATAATGGCTGATCCAGAAAAAAAAAAAAGGTAAGATAGGAGATACCTTCTGGAAGGGGCAGTCTTAGAAAAAGGGTGTAAAACGGATGAAATCCAGCAGGTTCTGACGAACCGGTAGGGGAAATTTTGAGTAGTTCGGAGAACCGGCAAATACCACCACTGGCTGGTCCCAGAATGCGGTGGGAATGGGGATTTTGCAATATCCTTCCCCCAGAAGTGGGGAGGGAATGGGGATTTTGCACCATCCTATCCCCAGGAGCGAGGAGGGAAGGGGGATTTTGCAATATTCTTCCCCCAGGAGTGGGGAGGGAATGGGGATTTTGCACTATTCTTTCCCCAGGAGTGGGGAGGGAATGGGGATTTTGCAATATCCTTCCCCCAGGAGTGGGGAGGGAATGGGGATTTTGCACCATCCTATCCCCAGGAGTGGGGAGGGAATGGGGATTTTGCACTATTCTTTCCCCAGGAGTGGGGAGGGAATGGGGATTTTGCACTATTCTTCCCCCAGGAGTGGGGAGGGAATGGGGATTTTGCACTATTCTTTCCCCAGGAGTGGGGAGGGAATGGGGATTTTGCACTATTCTTCCCCCAGGAGTGGGGAGGGAATGGGGATTTTGCAATATTCTTCCCCCAGGAGTGGGGAGGGAATGGGGATTTTGCAATATCCTTCCCCCAGGAGTGGGGAGGGAATGGGGATTTTGCACCATCCTATCCCCAGGAGTGGGGAGGGAATGGGGATTTTGCACTATTCTTCCCCCAGGAGTGGGGAGGGAATGGGGATTTTGCACTATTCTTCCCCCAGGAGTGGGGAGGGAATGGGGATTTTGCACTATTCTTTCCCCAGGAGTGGGGAGGGAATGGGGATTTTGCACTATTCTTCCCCCAGGAGTGGGGAGGGAATGGGGATTTTGCACTATTCTTTCCCCAGGAGTGGGGAGGGAATGGGGATTTTGCACTATCCTTCCCCCAGGAGTGGGGAGGGAATGGGGATTTTGCAATATCCTTCCCCCAGGAGTGGGGAGGGAATGGGGATTTTGCACTATTCTTCCCCCAGGAGTGGGGAGGGAATGGGGATTTTGCACTATTCTTCCCCCAGGAGTGGGGAGGGAATGGGGATTTTGCACTATCCTTCCCCCAGGAGTGGGGAGGGAATGGGGATTTTGCACTATTCTTCCCCCAGGAGTGGGGAGGGAATGGGGATTTTGCACTATCCTTCCCCCAGGAGTGGGGAGGGAATGGGGATTTTGCACTATTCTTTCCCCAGAAGTAGGGAGGGAATGGGGATTTTGCACTATCCTTCCCCCAGGAGCGAGGAGGGAATGGGGATTTTGCAATATCCTTCCCCCAGGAGTGGGGAGGGAATGGGGATTTTGCACCATCCTATCCCCAGGAGCGAGGAGGGAAGGGGGATTTTGCACTATTCTTCCCCCAGGAGTGGGGAGGGAATGGGGATTTTGCACTATTCTTTCCCCAGGAGTGGGGAGGGAATGGGGATTTTGCAGTATCCTTTCCCTGGAGTGGGGTGGGAATGGAGTTTTTGCAGTATCCTCCCCCTGCCACGCCAACCAAGCCACACCATGCCCACCAAGCCAAGCCCACAGATCCGGTAGTTAAAAAAAATTGGATTTCACCACTGGTGTAAAATCAAAGCAGAGCGTACTTGTTATGGAGGCAAGTAGATCGCTTGGAAGTGGATTACTATGAAAGGAACAGAAAAGATGCTACATCCCACTAACTTGTTGGACTTGATTCAGGTGAAAATTAAACGCAGTTCCAACCCAGGATTGGAGATATTCCTTTCCACCTATACAGACATACTAGGTTGAATTCACATCATCTTCTTTTAATGACCCCATAATCCCTTGCAGGGTGGAGCCTGTCTGGGCAACTGAATGGAGCGGAGTGTTTACTGGCCAGATGCCCTCCCTGTTGCCAATGCGGAGGGTTTTTTCAGCAGATAATATTCTCATTGTGCCCAAAGAGAGAAATATCTGCCTCTACCTAGGATCGAACCCACAGCCTCCTGATTGTGAGGCGAGAGCGCCACCTCTAGGCCGCTGCACCACTACTAGGTTGAATTCACACGGCCCTTTTAACCTGATTGTTGAATTAACTCTTTTTGTTGCTGAATCGTAACCCAAACAAATTGATTTGAGTTGGTAGAAAACACCAAGCCAGAAACCTTGCTTGTTGTCAGAACATATTTGATAAGTGTTGACTGGCTTAATAGCACGTTGTGTGAATGCAACCCTAAAAGGTTGATGGAGCTAGAATGCCGTCATCTTTCTACAGCACAGCGGCTTTCTAGAGCAGCGGTCTCCAACCGGTGGTCTGTGGACTACTGGTGGTCCTTGAGAAAATTTTGGTGGGTCTGCAGAAAAATTATTTGCATTTTTTATATTGCACTAAATCATGGGTCTTCAAACTATGGCCCCTGGCATGGATACGTGCAATGAACATTTGTGTTGCTGCAGAGAGTCTCCCCCTTCAGGGTCTTTTTGTGTGGGGCAGAGGGGGGCAGAATTTCCAACTTGGGGTCTGTTTCAGCCTCCTGGTGTGGGGCTTTGGGCAAAGGCTGGAGGGAAGAGCCGCTGGTGGCAAAGAGCTGGAGGGCCTTGTTCCAATGGGACTGCATCATGGCCTGGAACTAGCTGACCATCTCAGCCCATTGAGCCTCCAGGCGCCGGTACCTGGCCTTGCACTCCCACAGGTCTTCCCTCTGCTTGGAAAGCCTATGCTCCTAGTCCTCAGTGAAGTCCTTTACTGAGCCTCCTTCTTAGTCAGATCCAATTTGAACTGAGCTGTTTTGCCAACTCTTTCTCATGGGGGCTGCTTAGCGCCAACAACTGCTTCTTGTTGGGGACCTAAGGCGCCTGACCAGGCAGGTGAAGAGTGCCTGGGAGGGGAGGGGCGAGTAGAGGCCAGCAAGGCGCCCCTGGACTTGAGTGATGTCGAGTTGGCCATGCCCACCCAGTCACATGACCATCCTGCCACGTCCACGCAGCTGGTCATTAGGGCAGATCATATTAGTGGTCCACAGGATTTAAAATGATGAATGTAGTGGTCCCTGAGGTCCAAAAAATTGGTGAACTCTGTTCTAGAGTTTCCAAAGAAGGGACATAACTTAATTTGCAAAGATCAAGCTTTGCTGCAGAAAGTTGTTGTCATCTCCCTTTCTTTTAGAGAAGCAGATAGCAGGAATTAAAAATGGATTGAAGGAAAGTAGTTGGGGAAAGACTACAGAGCAGGTCGGGATTGAGTTTACTCCAGAGGTGGGTTGCAGCAGATTCTGACCAGTTCTGGAGAACCGGTAGCGGAAATTTTGAGTAGTTCGGAGAACCGGCAAATGCCACCTCTGGCTGGCCCCGTCCCCATCTATTCTCTGCCTCCCCAGTCCCAGCTGATCAGGAAGAAATGGGGATTTTGCAGTAATCTTCCCTTGGAGTGGGAAAGGAATGGAGATTTTGCAGTATCTTTCCCCTGGAGTGAGGTGGGAATGGAGATTTTGCAGTATCCTTCCCCTGCCACGCCCACCACGCCACACCACGCCCACCAAGCCACACTTACAGAACCGGTAGTTAAAAAAAATGAATTCTACCACTGGTATAACTTCTTGTCTACTGGATTGGATGCATCGCCCTTCCTGGCTCTTCTTAGAAGTAGCTCAGTGGTTTATGAGAAGCCCATGGTATTTGTTTGCATGAGGGGCAATATATCAAGATGGCTTTATGGTTTGACCTCCTTGCCCTTGAGATATTGCAGAACATTTGGAAACAATGAGGGCAGGAAAGTGGTGCTGTGTGTCCAATGCATGGATGGTTCTCGTGTGCATTCATACATTCAGGGACGCCCTCATTTTCTCCCATTCAGATACACCTGCACACATGGAACTGTTTTATAAGCCCTTAAACTCTATGTCAGGAATCCCCAGTCTTGGGAGTTGGTGAGTAATTTGGAATTTTAGGAGCATCTCATAGCTGCTGTTACAAGATATTTGCCTTGCTTTCTACTTCAACCTCCTGTTTCCTAGAATATTCTTTCTAGCCTCCATTTATTGTTCTCTATCTTTCTTCTTCTCCCTTGGATGTGGTTCTAAATAGAACCGGAGGCTACAGCCTGAGGCTATTTCCTAAAAGTGATGCACAGACTTTGCTCCAAGCTACCTTCCTGGGAAAATATCTGTCTCAATAAAATAGAATCAAGCATGCAGGAACTGGGTATGGCTCGTTTAATGAAAAGAAGGACTAGGAGAGACAGGATAGCAGTCTTCCAATATCTCAGGGGCTGCCACAAAAAAGAGGGAGCCAAGCTATTCTCCAAAGCACTTGAGGGTAGAACAAGAAGCTATGGATGGAAACTAACCAAGGAGAGAAGCAACTTAGAACTAAGGAGAAATTTCCTGACAGTGAGAGCAATTAATCAGTGGAAAAACTTGACTCCAGAAGTTGTGAATGCTCTAACACTGGAAATTTTTAAGATGTTGAATAACCATTTGTCTGAACTGGTGTAGGGTTTCCTGGCTAAGCAGGGGGTTGGACTAGAAGACCTCAAAGGTCCATTCTATTCTATTCTATTCTATTCTATTCTATTCTATTCTATTCTATTCTATTCTATTCTATTCTATTCTATTCTATTCTATTCTAAGTAGAGGATGGAGTTTAAGAAAGTTACTTTCAGATGGCCTACTGGGGACCTGGGCCCTTGGTGAAAAGCAGACAAACAGACAAGTTATTGTTCTTTTGGTAATAATCTGTTGCCTCATGCCAACATTTACTTTTTGGGTGAAGAACATCCCTCTGCTTCCTGCTTTCCTGGCCTCTCTGAACACGTCCAGAACACATTTCCCTCCTCCTCCTTCCCCTGTTCGTTTCCATTATCTTCCATGCTTCAGTGGAGGAAAACTTGGAAATGGGGAATTGGCTTTAGGCATGCAAATTCTCTGTCTGTTTTAGAAGATGGTTGTGTTGAGAGTGAAAGAGAACAGATATATTTTAAGCAAACCTAAATTCTAGGGGTTGCGTTCAGTGAAGCTACAGGAGAAATGCAGAAAATGCAGCTAACGGTAGAAATGAACTTGCCAAGAGTTTTCCCCAGTCCAAACCCCCCACCCACCCCCCTGTAAAAGTATCCATGTTTACTGCTCGTGCAAGTATGTTTGGAAGTTTCTATATAGTGTGTGTGAAGAAAGAATGGATAGTCTTTACTTTGCTCTTGTATAAGGTAAAACTGGGAATGAAATGTAAATGAGTGAATCCAAAGCACCCATTTATGCAAATTGCAGAATTCTATCCCTGGAGCAGAATCTGAGTGGCCTTGGATGCTATTGCTACTATTGTCCTTGTTCTATGTAACATGATGCTTGATCAACCACGTAAGATTTTGCTGAGACACTGACTAAATGTTCCATTACGTTTTGTACAAAATGAGGGAAATGTTTCCATTTTCCTCATTCCCCAAGTTTTTCTCCCCATTGTGGAATTTTTTTTTTTTGCCGTTCCTCATTGCTTCCTTTTCCTCAAGATGCCAATTGGTCGTTCTGGTGCAGAGTCTCTGCCTGTGTATTTCAACACATGCATGAAACTCCCCGGCTTGCCAAGACCTATCTGTTTCATTTCAGTGAAGGAGGAAGATCTGCCTGGGCCACGAAATCGGAGTGTGGATCTGCTTCCTCCATTGCAACTTCAGGTTTTGTGGGCAGGGGGGTTCCATGCGTGTTCTCGTGCCTGTGAAAACCAGGGTTATTATGTGCCCTAATTTTCTAAGCAAGGGGCGGTGGTGGGGTGGTGGTGGATGAGATGGCCTTGGCTGGGACCTTCAGTGCCTCTAGACAAGAAATAGAAAATAGGGTGTCCTACCCAAATGGCATGGCAGGATTCGTGGTTGAAAATAGCAGGGATTTGGGAGAGCAGAAGATTTGGTAGACCTGGTATCGTCAGAGAAAGACCTTCCTCTTTTTGGCCCCCAGAAGTCCCTCTTGATGGACATTGGACAATCACTGTCCAAAGTGGAAGCTGAAAGTCCATGTTCTTTGCAGTGGAATGGATGAGAGTAACTAGGATAGTGTAAATATTGGTTGTGGGAAAAGTTGGTCCACCACTGGGCTGTAGATAAAAATGACCGATCCTTATTAAAATTGTTTTGTCATTGCTTTTATTTTTATTACCTTGTTTTATTTTTATTACCTTGTGGTAGCACAGTGGTTACAATGAAGCATTGCAGGCTAACTGTGGCTACCGCGAGCAGTTCGATCCTGACCTGCTCAAGATTGACTCAGCCTTCCATCCTTCTGAGGTCGGGAAAATGAGGACCCAGATTGTTGGGGGCAAGAGGCTGACTCTGTAAACCACTTAGAGAGGGCTGTGCTGCACTGTGAAGTGGTATATAAGTCTAAGTGCTATTGCTAAGTGGGAAGGAAAGGAAGGAAGGAAAGGAAGGAAGGAAGGAAGGAAGGAAGGAAGGAAGGAAGGAAGGAAGGAAGGAAGGAAGGAAGGAAGGAAGGAAGATCCATGATGGTGCAGTGGTTACAATGCAGCATTGCAAGCTAACTCTGCCTACTGCCAGCAGTTCAATCCTGACCAGCTTGAGATTGACTCAGCCTTCCATCCTTCCGAGGTTGGGAAAATGAGGACCCAGATTGTTGGGGGCCAGAAGCTGACTCTGTAAACCACTTAGAGAGGGCTGTAAAGCACTGTGAAGCGGTATATAAGTCTAAGGGCTAAGTGTTATTGCTCTACTCTGGTCCCTTGCATTTCAAGTCTTTGGGATGCTCGGGCGTAGCGCCTCCCCTTTTGAGCCCACCTGGATCTGCTATGCCAATTTCCAAGCACTGCATCTTTTACCGACAGCATCTCGCTTTCTCTCTCGGTTTGCTCCTTCTCATGTGTGCTTAGGGAGAACCATAGTGAGATCGAGAGACGCAGGAGGAACAAGATGACCCAGTACATCACCGAGCTCTCTGACATGGTGCCCACCTGCAGCGCCTTGGCGCGCAAACCCGACAAGCTGACCATCCTACGCATGGCAGTGTCTCACATGAAGTCCATGAGGGGCACTGGGAACAAATCTACCGATGGAGCATATAAACCTTCTTTCCTAACCGAGCAGGTGGGTGGCTTTGTATAAGGCCGTAGAGGGTCTTGCAGGGGTTGGAGAAAACAGGAGCACCTTTTCTGACATGTTACAGGGAGGCTGGATTGCAGCTCGTCCTGCATTAGAAATGTCTTCCGTTTATCTTTAGAACATTCTCCTTCCGTTGGAATGGCAGGGATTTTCTTCCAAGGAAGAATAGATGATTTTTTTTTGTTTCTTTATGAGGATGCTGGGGTTTGGGGCAGGGGTGAAATCCAGCAGGTTCTGACAGGTTCTGGAGAACCGGTAGTGGAAATTTTGAGCAGTTCAGAGAACCAGAAGATACCACCTCCGGCTGGCCCCAGTGTGGGATGGGAATGGGGATTTTGCAGTATCCTTCCCCCAGGAGTGGGGAGGGAATGGGGATTTTGCAATATCCTTCCCCCAGGAGTGGGGAGGGAATGGGGATTTTGCAATATCCTTCCCCCAGGAGTGGGGTGGGAAGATTTTGTAATATCCTTCCCCCAGGAGTGGGGAGATAATGGAGATTTTGCAATATCCTTCCCCTGGGTGGGGTGGGAATGGAGATTTTGCAATATCTTTCACCCAGGAGTGGGGAGGGAATGGAGATTTTGCAATATCCTTCCCCCAGGAATGGGGTGGGAAGATTTTGCAATATCCTTCCCTGAGGAGTGAGGAGATAATGAAGATTTTGCAATATCCTTCCCCTGGGTTGGGGTGGGAATGGAGATTTTGCAGTATCCTTCCCCTGCTGTGCCCACAGAAGAGGTAGGGGAAAAAATTGGATTTCACCCCTGGTTTTGAGGGGGGGAGGGGGTTTCCTTGCATACAAGATGGTTGAAAGGTGACGAGCGAATGTCCTGTCTTTCCGAGTGCTTTCTGCTTTCTGGAGGTGAGCACTCCATCTCAGGTAAACCAGATGAAAGACAACAGTGTGGGTGGTCTTTTAAACAGAGGTCTTAAAACATGTGTTTACTGAAACAGCTGTAGAAACACAACCTGGCAAGTCTGTGTGTGATTCCTCCTCCTCCTCTCTCGTTTTGACTGCTAATGAACTAGAGAGGGGCTTGTCTGAAATGTTTTCTCACGTTGCTTTCTTGGAATGGGCTCAAGCCCCGTTTATCTAATCATTTTCTTGGGAGCGGCTCTTCCTCCTTCCTTTATGCCTTCTTCTCGGCTTCCCACCCATCCTTCCATTCATTCCCAAGGACGAGTTCACCCTTGGATTATTTTTTTTTTTAAATTTGATTTATATGCCGCCCTTCTCCGGAGACTCAGGGCGGCTTACAATGCGTTAAGCAATAGCCTTCATGCTTTTGTATATTTTATACAAAGTCAGCTTATTGCCCCCACAAACTGGGTCCTCAATTTACCTACCTTAGAAAGGATGGAAGGCTGAGTCAACCTTGAGCCTGGTGAAATTCGAATTTACAGTAATTGCAGTCAGCTGGTGTTAATCCCAATGCTTTTAGCCTGCTGAGCTATCCAGACTCCTGAAAGATTGAAGGATTGAAAGACAAGGCAATTATGGGGGCTGCAGAAACCTCCTTTGTATTTCTGAAGGTCTCTCCTCTAGCACAGGTTCTTCCCTGCTTGTTATTAGCCCATTTAAAGATGGGACAGTGGACAAAGAAAGAACTTTCTTTGTCCACTGTCAACCTCATAACAACCCAAACCTGTAGCTGCTTTCTGAGATGCTCTCAAGTCTTTGTCCTTACGTTGAACCTTTGGTTACTCTGGACAAAAGTATAATGAATGTTTGCAAGCTCCCTGAACCCAAGAAGATGTAAATCTCAGTCCCACAACCACACATGGCTTCACTTGATTGCTAAGCCTGAAATTAGCAATTAGTTTAGTCTGCTAGTTTACCTAACCCCATAAATGTGAATGAGAGACTCCCACAATGTGTCTCTCTCAAAGAGCCACGGTGACCCAGTGGTTAGAGTGGAGTACTGCAGGCTACTTCTGCTTTCTGCCTGCAATTTGACAGTTCAAATCTCACCAGGTTCTAAGTTGACTCAGCCTTCCATCCTTCCAAGGTTGGTAAAATGAGGACCCAGATTGTTGGAGGTAATATGCTGACTCTGTAAATTGCTTAGAGTGGGCTGTAAAGCACTGTGAAGCGGTATATAAGTCTAAGTGCTATTGCTATGTGGGAAGGAAAGGAAGGAAGGAAGGAAGGAGGGAGGGAGGGAGGGAGGGAGGGAGGGAAGGAAGGAAGGAAGGAAGGAAGGAAGGAAGGAAGGAAGGAAGGAAGGAAGGAAGGAAGGAAGGGCCATGGTGGTGCAGTGGTTACAATGCAGCATTGCAGGCTAACTCTGCCGACTCCCACCAGTTCGATCCTGAATGGTTCAAGGTTGACTCAGCCTTCCATCCTGCCGAGGGCAGTAAAATGAGGACGCAGATTGTTGGGGGCAAGAGGCTGATTCTAAGGGCTAAGTGTTATTGCTCTTCCCGGTTCTTGCATTTCAAGTCTTTGGGACCCTTTGAGCCCACCTCTTCAACTCAGCTGAAATCTCTTAGACACTTGACATAATGTGGCTACCTAAGAATGTTTTCTTATTGCAAACTACAATAATGTCACATTGAATTGTTGAGCACTCTGTGTCAACATGAGGTTGCAATTCACCCTTGCAACCATGGCTTGTTGGTTTCCTCCTCCTTTCCCATTCTCTTTGCCCCTGTGTTTTGTGGCTTTGTAGCAGAGTAGTTGTTGATGTAATTGACATCTCCTCCCTGAGAAATATCATTCATGCTTTTCATGGACGCTCTCTTTTTATTACGTCATACTTGAAGTGTATGTATGGATCATTAACTTTTGGTGTTGCTGCACACACACACATACAACACACAAATTGTTTGTGGTCTATATAACGCTCCACCTTAGGCTAAAAAGGGTCTTGAATAGTTTATGATTCATTGTGTTGTAGGCATCCAGCTAGTGCCTTAACCCCAATATGATATTTTATTTTGGCTGGGCATCGTATGTATATTCCAGACTGTAAGAAAAGAACACATGATGTGAGAGAAGTAATAATCTGTGTTTTCTAAAGTTTAGAGACCGAAGGAACGGGTAACAAATTATAGTTCATTCGCAACAGAAACACTTGTGATTGAATGGGGAGTCGGTTATTTGTGTGTTGGGTGATCTTTCTGCTGAACATCACACCCAAAGTTTCCTTTCTCAAACTCAAGACTTCAGGAGAAAAAGAATGGAAGTCCTTGACCATATCCAGGAAGGTCCGAGGCTGTTTGAAATAATGGCTGGAATACAATGTAATTGTATTCAGAGCACTTTAAATGCACAAAGTGTGTATTCTAGACACACTAGATGGTACAAATGCATCGATCCATGTCAATTTTCTTCTGTAATTTAAGCTCAGAGGCAAGAATGGGGACGTATCTTTTGGAGAAGGAAACGGTGGTAAGACAGTTCATTTCTTTTCAACCAAAATACAATATTATTTTATCCAGAAGGCCCCTGAGTGTGTATAGCAAGGATGGCAGCCAACAAGCATGGCAGCTAATGGCTTAATAAATGTCAAAACATAGTCAAAAACATTACTGAAGAAGCGTAACAAAGAAGTATGACAGAATACAATGAATAATAGTCACAGGGAATTTGAAGATACATATTCCAAAACAAAAGGAGAGGGTTATACAATAATAATTCTAGCACAGGATGTCCTCTCTCTATAAAAGGGCTTTAGCAGTAGACTTTGCTTTCTGACATACTTGTCTTCCTTCTCTCAAGGAATTGAAGCACCTGATCCTTGAAGCGGCTGATGGTTTTCTCTTCGTGGTGGCTGCCGAAACAGGTCGGGTGATCTACGTTTCGGACTCGGTGACGCCAGTCCTGAACCAGCCCCAGTCGGAGTGGTTCGGCAGCACCCTCTATGAGCAGGTTCACCCGGATGACGTTGAAAAGCTGAGGGAGCAGCTCTGTACCTCTGAAAACTCCATGACGGGTCAGTGGCTTCTTGAACAGCTTCACTTCACTTGTTTGGGAAGTGGTGGTGGTGGTGGTGGAGATGGATACCCTATTACAGCTGGTTGGGGAATTCTGAGAGTTGAAGTCCACCAGGCTTAAAGTGGCCAAGGTTGGAGACCCCTGCCCTAATGGGCACTTCCCTTGTCCTCATAGCTTCCGGATCAGAGCTGAAATGCTACCGGTTCGGACTAGTTCGCCCGAACAGGTAGTAAAATATGCTACTGGTTTGGACAAACTGGTCATTTCGAAGATTTTTCCATCCTTTTGTCTTCCTTACTGGCCACCTATTTGGTCCCCTATTTACAGCACAAAAGGTGTGTGGATTGCTGGTATGCCAAGTTGTAACACACACACACACACACACACACACACACTATCCCCACCGCCTCCTGAAATCTGCACAAACGTCTCGTCTCAGGAGGAAAAGAACAAACAGACAAACTGAAGCACTACTACCTGTTGCTTTTGATTAAGAAATTAATTGCAACTAACTCTTCCCCTTGCAAAAAAAACCCAAAAACCAAAACAAAAACCAAGAGTGCTTCCCTTATGCCGTAAATTATTCATTGTCATTAGTTATCGATTTGGATATCTGGCCTGAAAAGGATTCTTCCCTCTCTCGGGGAAAAAAGAAGCCAGAGTTGGAAGTCCCGCCCCCCCAGACTTCTTCTCCCTCCTTCTCCCTCCCATTTCACTAAGGCTGTTCCTTCCTCCCTTCCCCCTCTAGCTGATTTGTTGGGTCCTAACTGTCCCAGGCATTGAAAAACCTAGGACTGCGATGGCGAACCTATGGCACGCGGAGCCGTATCTGTGGGCACGCGAGTGTTGCCCTAGCTCAGCTCCAGCACGCATGCGCATGCCAGCTAACTGATTTTCAGGTCTTCCAGGCCCACAGAAAGTTGGAAAATGGGCTGTTTCTGGCCTCTGGGGAGGGGGGAAAGGCCATTTTTGCCCTCCCCAGGCTCCTAGAAAGGCTCTGGAGCCTGGGAAGGTGAAAAATGGGCCTTCCGGTTCTACTGGAAGTTAGGAAACAGGCAGTTTCCGGCCTCTGGAGGGCTTCCAGGAGGGTGGGAAGGCTGTTTTCGCCCACCCCAGGACCACCGTCCCTTCATGTTACAAAAGTGGGGGGAGCACCGTGGGTGTGTGTGTCACACGCACATGCATGGGGGGCAGGGTGCATTGAATTATGGATGTGAGCACACGCGTGCATGACCCCCCCCCCCGCACTCCCCCGCTCCAGCCCTATGGAATGAACTATCCCCGGATATAAGAAAGATTCCTGATCTCTGTGCCTTCCGATGAGCCCTGAAGACTCTGTTGTTTCATCAAGCCGGTCTGACTTAAATCTGTGTTAAATTTTTAAAAGGTTTTTTTTATGGCCAAATAGTTTAATTATTTTATTAGTTTTAATTTTCATATGTGATTGTTTTAATATGGCTGTAAACTGCCCCGAGTCCCATTCAGGAGAAGGGCGGTATATAAATGCAATGAAACCTTAAAACCTTAAACTTTTGGCACATGATGGCAAAAAGGTTGGTCATCACTGAGCTAGGATGACACTTCCTTCTGTGTATGGGCTGCGACCAAGCACCTGGGAGGGAGTGGCCGTGGCCATTGTGCCAGCGCAAAAGATGGCGGAGGGCCAGCCGAAGATAAAAATTTGTGGCTAATAACCCAGAGGCGAAAACTTCAAGGCAAAACAGGCAAGGCGAAGAGACTGAGCCCAAAAGTCCCATTCCGGGCTTACGATGCCGTGTCCAAGTTTGCAGCTGTATTTTATTTAGTAATTAAATTTATATGCCACCCATCTCACTGCCAGTGACTCAGTATACTTCGATTTGGGTGGGGAAAAAAAAGGGCACGTTGGTGCAGGAAGGAAAAAATAAATAAATGACAGCAGCAAGACAGCTCACTCTGTCAATGACGAATAATTGCATTTGTGCTTATTTTTCATCTCCCCTTCCACTATCCCTTGTATTTCTCCCAGTTTCTCCTTGTTTTCTCCAAAGAAACATTTGCAGTGTCAGCTCCTTTCTGATTTATCCTCCTCTCCCTTCTATTTGTGTGTGTGTGTGTGTGTGTGTGTGTGTGTGTGTGTCTTTTGGGTTGTTGACGGTTTTTCATGGCACCATCTAAATTTAATCGCCAGCTGTGCTGATACAACAATTTTTTCCCCCCAGTGTTAAATAGGTTGTGTTTGGTTATGACACTTAAAAAAAAAAAATATCTGTAAATTTGGAATGCATACAAGAGAAGCTCCAGGTCTCTTGAAAGTTGTTTTTTTGTGGTTTTGTGTGAAATGCATATTGGTGAGAACAAAGGGAACCAAAGATTGTTTGTGATGTGGTGCTGATTTCTAGGTAGTTGGTTACTGTTGTTCTTTTTTTTTTCTTTTTCTTTGAGCCACTGCCTCCATTTCATTTTGGCCATGGGTTCCCCCTGTCCCTTGGCTGTGCTGCTGAATTTCCATCTACAGTAGTTGTTTGCAAGAGATGCAGAGGGAGAGGGGGGGGAGGTTAGAGGGGAGATTTCGCCTCTGGCTTTCGTGCACATTTTTTTTTCTTTTCCAGGATTCTCTGTGCTGTTTATGGATTTGACTTCCTTTCCTTTTTGAGTTGCTGACCCTAAATGTACTCTTGTTTTTTCTTGAAGGACTTTCATCTGCTTCTGTTGCAACTTCTTTCTTTTTTTTTTCTTTTTTTGCATGAAATTTTTACCAGGGCTCCAAAAAAGATAATAATACATTGTTTTTGTTCTCCCCCGTTGGTACCTTCTTCCTTTTGTCTCTGTTTCTCTGGCATCATATTTTTCTATCTGGCATCCCCTCCTTTCTCTCTTTATGCCTGAGATTCATATTCTTATTCTTTTCCTTCCTTCCTTCCTTCCTTCCTTCCTTCCTTCCTTCCTTCCTTCCTTCCTTCCTTCCTTCCTTCGTCTGTCTGTCTGTCCGTCTATCTATCTATCTATCTATCTATCTATCTATCTATCTATCTATCTATCTATCTATCTATCTCTATCTATCTATCTATCTATCTATCTATCTCTATCTATCTATCTATCTATCTATCTATCTATCTATCTATCTATCTATCTATCTATCATCTATCATCTATCATATGTCTGCCTCTTTCTCATCTATAATATGTCTATCTGTCTCTCTCTCTATTCTGTCTGTCTATCTATCTATCTATCTATCTATCTATCTATCTATCTATCTATCTATCATATATCTGCCTCTCCTCAATCTCTCTCTCTCTCTCTCTCTCTCTCTCTCTCTCTCTCTCTCTCTCTCTCTCACACACACACACACACACACACACACACACACACACATCTTTCATGTATAATCTGTCTGTCTGTCTGTCTGTCTGTCTGTCTATCTGTCTGTCTGTCTTTCTGTCTGTCAGTCAGGCACATTTTGGAACCACCCATTCGCTCACAGAGGGACTGTTATATATATTTTTTTCTCCCTATCCCTCGTCCTGACATTTGTTTTTAAAGTTGACCATTTTTTCTATACTTCCGACATCCTCTTTGTATCTGTCTTTCTGACACTTATTCTAACTTTATTTAACCTGCCCTCCCCTTGTCCAACCCCCTCCCTGTTCTCTTTTTGACTTCCTCCGCTTGCTTCTGCTCCATCTAAAATATTATGTTGCAGACTTTTTTTTTTAAAAAAAAACAACAAACCCATTTGGATTCACATACTTAGGAATGAAATTCTGCAGAAGAGCTGCTGGTGGGTTTTTTTTTTCTTTTCTTTTCTTCTAATCCTCAACTTCCACCGATGCTTTCACAGGTTTTTGGAAAAGGCATCAAATCTTCTTTGTGTGTGTGTGTGTGTGTTCCATCCAGTTCTTTTTGTGGCTGGTTTGAGACTCTCTGATCTTAATAACTACTAAAATGTTTTTAATGGACGGTATTTGTTATTATTTTTTCTCTCATTGGATTGTTTCGCTTTAACCTTGCATGGGTTAGCAAGCTTGGAAGGAGAAGCAGGGAGGACCAGAGCAAACACACAATTTTTTCCCCCTCCCGGGGGAGTATGATGTGGCTGCCTTGATTTTGAACTTGGCAAATCATTTGGCTACCTCAAGGCCCTTTCCCAGTACTGCAAACAGATTTTTGCACAGAATAAAAGGTCAACAGAAGCCTTCAAAGAGACTTGTACTTCAGGATGCCCAGCTGTTCCCCCATTTCCCCCTCCCCTTTCTTTATGTCCCCCCCCCCCCCTCCACAAAATCTAGTTCTCCTCAGGCAAGAGTTGATCTAGTTTGATGTTCCTCTAGTCATCAAATCCTCTATTAGATTGAGGAATCAAAGAGGCTTTTAAAAGATCAGAGTACTTCGTTGTACCTTCTTCTGCATGTCCCTGTCCTCATCTTGCCAGAAATTAAGGTTTCATGAGCTGTGGTGGCTCAGGGGTTAGAGCGCAGTACTGCAGGCTACTTCAGCTGACTGCTTCAGCTGACTTCAGTTCGGCAGTTCAAATCTCACCGGTTCAAGGCTGACTCAGCCTTCCATCCTTCCTTCCGAAGTCGGTAAAATGAGGATCCAGATTGTTGGGGGCAACAGGATGACTCTGTAAACCGCTTAGAGAGGGCTGTAAAGCGGTACATCAGTCTAAGTGCTATTGCTAAAGTGGAAAAGAAGGAAGGAAAGGAAAGGAAAGGAAAGGAAAGGAGAAGGAAGGAAGGGAGGGAGGGAGGGCCACGATGGCACAATGGTTAAAATTCAGTTCTGCAGACTAATTCTGCTGGCTGCCAGCAGTTCGAATCTCACCAGGCTTATGGTTGACTCAGCCATCCATCCTTCCGAGGTCGGTAAAATGAGGACCTAAATTGTTGGGGGCAAGAGGCTGACTCTATAAACCACTTAGAGAGGGTTGTCAAAGCACTGTGAAGCGGTATGGAAGTCTAAGTTCTATTGCTAAAGTGGAAAGGAAGGAAAGGAAGGAAGGAAGGAAGGGCCGTGGTGGCACAGTGATTAGAATACAGTATTGCACGCTAACTCTGCCGACTGCCAGCAGTTTGGCAGTTCGATCCTGACCAGCTCAAGGTTGACTCAGCCTTCCATCCTTCCGAGTTGGGTAAAATGAGAAGCCAAATTGTTGAGGGCAAGAGGCTGACTCTGTAAACAACTTAGAGAGGGCTGTAAAAGCACTATGAAGCAGTACATAACTCTAAGTGCTATTGCTATTTCAGCAAAACCTGTCTAAAATAATGATAACGAAGGATGGAGAGAGGAATTCTTTTTTTTATACTTGCCCGACAGAGAAGATACACCATGATGGTTGTTGTTGTTGTTGTTTTTTAAAAAAGTGGGCTTATAAATTAGGGTAATTTAAAAATACAGGTAAACAATGTTCTGTAGGGAGAGAACAAGAAACTGTGCAACTGAACATAATTTGCCTGAGGCACCCCCAACCCACTCAGTCTAAATGCATTTGGATTACAAGATCTATGAAAGATATGAAGAACGGTTGCAGGAACTGGGTATGTCTAGTTTAATGAAAAGAAGGACTAGGGGAGACAGGATAGCAGTCTTCCAATATCTCAGGGGCTGCCACAAAGAAGAGGGAGTCAAGCTATTCTCCAAAGCACCTGAAGGCAGGACAAGAAGCAATGGGTGGAAACTATTCAAGGAGAGAAGCAACTTAGAACTAAGGAGAAATTTCCTGATAGTGAGAACAATTAATCAGTGGAACGACTTGCCTCCAGAAGTTGCGAATGTTCCAACACTGGAAGTTTTTAAGGAGATGTTGGATAAGATAAGATGAGATGAGATGAGATGATGAGATGAGATGAGATGAGATGAGATGAGATGAGATGAGATGAGATGAGATGAGATAAGATAGAGAGAGAGAGAGAGAGAGAGAGAGATGGAGATAGAGATATAAAAACAGGAGGACACCAACATACATAAAAAGATAAAGGAAAAGCTTTATACAAAAGACTATCTACTTAATAGCTTGGCAGATTCTATTTCTTCCATGCCTTTACCATGCACATGCCTTTTAACGTGCAAGATTGTAATCTCAATTGCTTGTTTTGAGATAAAGAAAAGGAATTCTAATTCATATTAGGGCATATAACGTTTGTCATTTGGCTTAACTTTCTGAAGGAAAACAATGTGGTTTTGGGAAGCGGGGGGCGGGGGGGGGGGAGATGAGAATGAAATCTTCCCTAATCAAGTTTATGGCTTGCATTTCTCCTCTGAGAAATAGTTGAAAGGTTAAAAGCAAAACAGATGATCAGGGGGCTGAAACAATCCCTGCTTTTTTTTCTTATTGTGTAACCGAAAAACATGACTAAGCAGATTCAGTGGATCTTATTTTATTTGGCATGTGAGCAGGATTGCATCCTCTCATTTGCACCATGATTTCGTAAGGAACCATAACAGGAAATACGCTTACATTATAATGGAAAGAGCGACAGAGCAGGGATCGGCTTATTTTGATTAACTGCCTTTTATTGAATTAAAGGACACGAGTTTTGCACAGAAATCAGTCTACTGTAATAATAGAATCGGAGTCTTGTAAAACAGTAGGGCGTTTGCAGAGATTAAGACCAGCGAAAAACAAGTCTGCCTTTCAGAAGCCGTCAGATCCGCAGATGTTGATAGCTTCAGCACAGCTGTATGCGGCTTTAGTTCGATGTCCGGTTGCAAGGAATGTTGTTAGCAAGCAAAGTTTGCACACCCAGAGGGAATCCAGATGTTGAAGGAGTCAGATTGTCTGTGTGCAAATGGAAGATGGATTAATCAGCAAAACAGTGCTGTAGCAAAGTGACATCAGACCGAAGAGAGGATGCGAGAACTTTTAACACTCTTGAGTCACTTTGGAATAAATAACCCCGGAGTTAGAAATTTAGAAATCATTTTGTCCTTTGAAAAAACGGAATAAAGTAGTATCTTGTTTATCTGCTAAGAGCTTTTGTGACTGGGTTCTCATACAGTAAAAAGCCATGGTTTGTTACGTAAACTACTATTGACGCCATGCAATTTGCTAAGCTTAAAACAAAATTCATTTTGCTAAGAACGCACTAAGATTGTGTGTTTGAAGCAGTGGTGAAATCTATTTTTTTTTTTTTACTACCAGTTCTGTGGGCTGAAGGATACTGCAAAATTTCCACTCCCACTCCACTCCAGGGGAAGGATACTGCAAAATCTCCATTCCCACCCCACTCTGAGGCCAGCCAGAGATGGCATTTGCCGGTTCTCCGAACTACTCAAAATTTCTGCTACCGGTTCTCCAGAACCTGTCAGAACCTGCTGAATAGCACCCCTGGTTTGAAGGCAAGGATGATTCAGAATGGTTGATTCATTCTGAATTATGGGAATTATGGAATTATGGTTCAGAATTTTGATTCATGTGCAGTTTATCTGTCTTGCTGCACTCGATAAGGAAGGCAACAAGCTAGGAAATGTTGGGCACAGCAAATCAGAAACTAACCAGGAAGCAATAGCTTCCTGCGACTTTTGAAGCCAGATTTGCCCTAACATTTCCTAAGCGAAAACCAGTTTCAGATGCTGGCATCTGTCTTCAGTTTTTTGGGACATACAAACTGGGAGCTTTGATGGGAATAAATGTAATAGAAATCAAGTTTTGACTTTCTTCCACATGAAAGGTTGGACTTTCTTCCTTCAAAACGTATCATGTTACTCTTTTCTCATTCCTCCGAATTAAATTATTTTCTCAAGGCGAAACATTTCCAATTCTTTCAACTCTCTCCTAAAGTCTTAATTTCTAATCTCCTGATCATCCTTGCTATGCTTCCTTTGGATTATTTCAGATTGCATCTTTCTTAAAGGGTGGGGCCCTAAATGGAATTACTCCAAAGCAAACGTCACAGGTCATGCCAGTGAATTCCCCGTTCTTCTCTTCCTTTTGCCTTCTGAACGTGACCTAAAATGAAGTCTCTTGATATTGTCCTTTTATGTTTGACCCTTTAACAGAGCTGTCTGCAGTGGGATCCATAAATATCCCTGAATTCTGGCACTTGCATTCGTATTTCTGTTTTGTTTTTTTGTTTTTATTTATTATTTATTTATTTATTGGTCATATTTCTATGCTGCCCATTCTCCAAGGACTCTGGGCGGCTTACGCCAAAGACAGCATACTAAATAGCAGATTGCCCCCAACAATCTGGGTCCTCATTTTACCCACCTCAGAAGGTTGGAAGGCTGAGTCAACCTTGAGCCGGTGAGATTTGATCCGCTGACCTGCTGAACTAGCAGTCAGCTGAAGTAGCTGCAGTACTGCACTCTAACCACTGCACCACCTCGGCTCTTGTAATGGCTCTTTTGACCCATGCTTTCCTTGTAGCTGTCAGCATTCCAAGTAATGTGCCCATAGAAAGCAGAACTCCGAGGCAGATAGATTCCGCAAAGGACAATTTTATTGGATAGATCATATTGGCACAACTGGTAAAAACCGACTCTGAAAGTTCCCGCAGTTTTCACCTAATTAAAAGAGAAAGTTTTTCCCCCTTCCCCAAGTCATCAGTCACACGGTCCAATAAAAGTGCAGGCCAGTTGCTTGGTTACTTCACTCCTCCTCTCCCAGCCACCTGTTAGAATGACCTTGGTTCCCACAGGAAAGCTTATTATTTTAACTATAACACACCAGCTAACTATTTCCCTCCACCTTTCCATCTAGTGGCAGCCCTAAAGCCTCAAAGATGGCCCCAGCCGGGTTTGCTTCAGGGTCGACAGTAGCAGTATCATATGGAATAGAGAATAGAATAGAATTATTTTTATTGGCCAAGTGTGATTGGACACACAAAGAATTTGTCTTGGTGCATATGCTGTCAGTGTACATAAAAGAAAAGATACGTTCATCAAGAATCATAAGGTAGAACACAATGATAGTCTTAAGGTACAAATAAGCAATCAGGAAACAATATCAATATCAATCGTAAGGATACAAGCAACAAAGCTACAGTCATACAGTCGTAAGTGGAAGGAGATGGGTGATAGGAACGATGAGAAGACTAATAGTAATGCAGACTTAGTGAATAGTTTGACAATGTTGAGGGAATTATTTGTTTAGCAGAGTGATGGCGTTCAGGAAAAAACTGTTCTTGTGTCTAATTGTTCTGGTGTGCAGTGCTCTATAGCATCGTTTTGAGGGTAGGAATATAGAATATTCAATATACATATTTATATTTTGGAATAGCAATAACACCTAGATTTACATATATCACTGCATAGTGCTTTTATAGTATTCTCTAAGCAGTTTACTGAGTCGGCCTATTGCCCCCAACAGTCTGGGTCCTCAATTAACCAACCTTGGAAGGATGAAAGGCTAAGTCAACCTTGAGCTGATCGGGATCGAACTCCAGATGTGGGCAGAGTTTGCCTGCAATATTGCATTCTTACCACTATGCCACCATGGCTTATTGATATTGTTGGTAATTCCTGAGTAATGGAGAGCCAACCTTGCTTCAATGTGAGGAGAGTGGTATGGGTGGGGTCTACATTGGACATATAAATTGTGGCCTTGGATTGCAGGTTGATTTTGTTTTGGAAGAAGTTCCAGGAGGGAAACTTAGTTAGGAGAGAAGGAGTGGGGAAATCCTTCCTGTCTTTCAGCAGACCTTATATGAAGCAGGAAAAACAAAACCATGGACTAATCAGAAATTGGAGAGGTAGACATTGGAATTTCCTTATCATTTCTGCATAAGTTGACCATTTATGTACTGTAGTGTTTTACCTGTTTACTATATTTAATCACATTGTAGTTTTGTGCTAAGCACATTCTCAAGATCATTTCTGAAGTAGACACGTTTTTTAAACTGGGAACCATAACAGAGTTTTGGATTAATTATTAAAATATTCGTCATAGGCCAAAGATGATCCATAAGAAAAAAAATTAAGTGTGAACCATTATGGGGAAGCTGGGACAGGAGTGGAAGACTGAACAAACATAAACAATGAAGTGATAGTGGGGGATGTGTTAGTTGACAGTTTATGTCAAAAATGCCAACTGAATCCAGATGATATGACCCTTGGGAAGAAGGATTTCAGATCCTTCAAAGGGACATATATAATGCTCACGTGCATATGAGCATCGGTGAGAGATAGCATAAGCAAACAGTCATTCTGTCTAAGACTTGCAAATTCCCTGACTTCTCAAATGTTCATTTCCAATTCAAGGGAGCACTTGATAAAAGAATTTCTGAGGGATTTTCAGTGCTCTCTGAACTTGGTTGCTTTCATTACCTAAACCAGGTAACATCATCAGTGCTAGTAAGGAATGGGGTTTCTCTCAGTTTATGTTCTAGTGCAGTGATGGCTAACCTTTTTGCCATCGAGTGCCAAAAGTGGGAGGAGCGCGGTGGGGGTCACACGCCCATGTGCACACATCCATAATTCTATGCGCCCCGCCCCCTGTGTTCCCCCCCCCGCTATTGGCACGTGATGGCACCGTGGGCCCGTTAGTCCCGTTTTTTGCTCTCCCCAGACTCCAGAGCCTTTCTAGGAGCCTGGGGAGGGCAAAAACGGCCTTCCCCACCCCCACCAGAGACCCTCTGGAGGCCGGAAACAGTGTGTTTCCTGACTTCTGGTGGGCCCAAAAGGCCCGAAAATCAGGTGGCTGGTGCACGCATGCATGTCGGAGCTGAGCTCGCGTGCCCACTGATATGGCTCCATGTGCCACCTGTGGCACCTGTGCCATAGGTTCGCTATCACGGTTCTAGTGTCTTGCCCTATCAGTGTTGGTCTGGATGATCTTAGAGATTCTTTGGTTGAGCTGTTTGACGGTTTCTTGATTGGGGTATTGTTTACTTGATTGTTGGGTTCTCCAATGAAGAGGGGAGGGGAGAGGAGAGGAGAGGAGTGGAGAGGTCTTAGAGATTCATTGGTTGGGCTGTTTTCTTTTGGCTTGTTTGGCAATTTCTTGATTGGGGTATTTTTTACTTGATTGTTGGGTTCTCCAGAGAGGAGAGGAGAGGAGAGGAGAGGAGAGAAGAGGAAGAGAGGAGAGGAGAGGAGAGGAGAGGAGAGGAGACTTTCCAAAATTAGAAGGCTGGATAATCATGAGGATTGAAGAGTGATGGAGCAAGCATTGAATAACAAGGCAAAACACCAAGTACAGGGCCAGCATCAGCTCACAAAGCCAGCTAGAAGGCATTGTCCCAAGAAATTCTGAAGTAATTTTCAAGCAGCCTGAGAAAAACAACCTCATTCATGGTGGGGAGGAAAACTTTCAGGAACCGTATTAGTTTCATCATTGGAGAAAACCTTGATCATCATTTGTGGTTGATGGCCTCTCTCTCTGCCATGCTTTTATGGAAGCCTAACAGGAAGTTGTTTTTGAAGGTTACGAGAGTATTAGTCACAAAAACAGGCCCGTATTAGTAAGCCTCATTGCCAGAGAATTTGGAACCACATTCCAATTTATTGTGATTAAAACAGCATCGGATAGTTTTGTAGTTGCTTATGTTTTTGATTAGGTTCTTCATCATCTGCTTTTCTACACCATTACCTTGCAAGTTCCTCGTTTCTTTATATTAAAACAAAGGAGAAATAGTTTAGAGTCTACCAAGATTCTTCCGGTGTTTGTTTGTTTTTTTTAATTCCGTTTTCTGTTGTTTTTCCCAAATAGCCTGTGGAATATTTTTCTTGGAGTAGAATCTTTTTTTGTGAGGAGGGGGATTGTTGTTATTATCTTATCCAAGTGAAACTGAATTTCTCTTGTATAAGGCAACAGCAGGGAGCATAAAAACAAGTGCACAGGGGCATTTAAGGATATCAAAATTTACCTCTGTCTTACTGAGACTGTAGCTACATTTGTGCAAGTCTTCTGTAGCTGCTGAATTTGGTTGGGGTCTCCCCCCCAACCGAAAAAAGATGCAGTAAAAACAAGGGCATGGATCTTAGTTTGAGAGGTAGACTTGCTCTGAGGTGCATTCACACATTTTTTTTTATTTGTCAAACATGTATTAGATAGCAGATAAAAGTATAAACGTAGGATTTTAGTTTTAGAAGTAGCTTGTTGTGTACCACTGAATCAAAGGTTTTACAGAAGTCTATGTAAATTGTGTCTATTGCTTTGCCCTGATCGAGTTATGTAGTCCATACGTTTTTGCAACGTAGGTAGGAGTTGAAGATTACAGGATAATTTTTTTCTGAAACCAAATTGTTTGTTAGAGAGTAGGTTGTTTGTGCCTAAGTGGAGGGTAATGGATTGGTTAATGATGGATTCCATACCTTGATGGTGATGCAACATAAAGAGATCGGTCTGTAATTTTCAACTAGGCTGGGGTCTCCCTTTTTGAAGACATTATACAACATTGCTGTAGTGTAGGATGCTTTTGTTATAGTTTGTTGAACAAGACGCATAAGAGCCTGGATGGCAGAGAATGTGAAGTCAGGTTGGATGATTGATGCATTATTTGAAACAAAATGCATGGGTTTGTATGAACTAGGGCCAAGTATCTGTTGCAAAACTTTGGAAAATCTAGGTAAATGTGTTCCTTTTTTTTTTTCTTCCTAAAGGGAGGTATTTGTGAAACCTATTTCCGGAGTACTTCATCCAGTTGTTCCTACCAGATCTATGGTAGGCTAATAACCAGCAGCTATTGTCCTGCTGGTTATTAATTTAATTTAATTTGGACAACATGGACAGTTGATTTCTAGCCCTTAGGCACATTTTCATTCCAACATTGCCAGAAAATGCTTGGGGAGTGGTGCGCTGGCCTAGAGGTGGAGCTCTCGCTTCACAATCAGGAGGCTGTGAGTTCGATCCTAGGTAGAGGCAGATATTTCTCTCTCTGGGTACAATGAGAATATATCTGCTGTACGAAACCCCGCATTGGCGACAGGAAGGGCATCTGGCCAGGAAACACTCTGCTAGCTCCATTTGGTTGCCCAGACTCTACCCCGCGAGGGATTATGGGGCCGTTAAAAGAAGATGATGATTGCCAGAAAATGCTTGGGATTTTCCGAAGATGTGTTCTTGTAGAAGATTTTGATTCAGGAAAAGTTGCAAAATGGAGCAAAACTCACTTAACAAATTTCTCACTTAGGGGCATAAATTTCGAGCTCGGTTGTGGTCGTAGGTCTAGGATTATCTGCACTATAGAATCTAAGAATCCAAGAAAGAAAGAGAAGGGCAGTTTTGAATTAGGAGGTCGAACCAACTGCTTTAGTGGGAATCGCAAAAAAGTGGGCGAGAGAATGAAAAAAAACGGGCAGTGAACTTTGGTCCTGGTTTCATCATTTTGTGGGGAAAGTGATGGGGCAACGATAAATAAACAAACCTTTTTTTTTTCTTTTTTTTTTTTTTGGCACAGGAAGCCATAGGCTGGGGAGGTGACAAAGTTCAAATTATGACCTTGTTTTCTGAATTTCTTTCTTTTGAATAAGCCAGATCCTGGTAGGGTGAAAACTTGGGAAAAATGAACAATTTACTGGAAAAAAAAATGGGAAAGGCATACTTTCCTTTGAACTTTTATATGCATTGCTTAATCTTGAGAATTTAGGGATTTCCAGTATAGTCTGCTGGGTTTGAGTGATTATTAGTTTGATTTGCTGTGCCATGAAAATCTGCATCTTGCACATGACAAACGCAGCAGTGGGTACCCGCAAATGATTGGAGGGTTAGGTCATCCATTTGTTGTCCTACTTTCTGAGACATCTCTGAAAAGAAGGTCATTTGGGATGGTGCAGTGTGTGATTCAGGAGAAGAAGAAGAAGAAGAAGCGGGTGTCTGCTAATCATCTTTCAAACATCTCCAAAAGCATTCCTAAGTGAAGATGTAAGGAGTCAAAAATACGAGTGTGGGCAGTTTGCTTCATTAAGGTATCCCGAGCCAGAAAAAGCAGAACAAATTACGATTTTCATAACTGTCTCAGCACTGGGAGAGAAGGAAGAAAGAATCACATACGTTTTCCCGTATGTGACTTAACTGTGAGCATCAAGCATGGGGATTTTTTTTCCTTCTTTACTAGATGATTTATGGCTGAGGTTTGTAATTCATTGTCCTGTTGCGGCAGGGTCCAAATTCTCAGAATGTATGCTTGCTTTCATTGGATGCTTTGTTTCTCCTATACACAGTACATTTTATGGCTGCAAGAGCCTATAAATCCTTCCATTCCAATCAATCTTCACGGCTTCTATTGGTTTAAATGTGGTTTTACTTACAATTATTTGAGCCTCCTGGGCTGATATATATTGGTTTAAATCAAGGATCGGCTTTCTAATTCTGCCAAACTTAATCCTCTCCTTTCATTGTGGCCGATTATTTTTTCTGATGAATAAACCAAAACGTCATTACAATTGCATAGACGTTGACACAGGTTTAATCTGTGCCTACTACAAAAATTGGTATCCCTGTCCTAGGAACTCTTGACTTCTGCTTAGAATTTGTGTAACGCATTCACACATTTTTATGACAGTTTCAACTGCTGAGCTTCTAATGGGCGCAGCTATAGCCATTGTAGAACAAGGCACTGTTGGTACATTTCAGAGTGAGTTCAGAGGTGTAGCAAACTAGCTAATGTGAAAGGCTTAATGAAGATACTATAATTGCTGGATTGGTCCACTCTGCTGTTATTTTTTCCTCCTTTCTGCCAGTATTGCATGGAACTATAACACAGTTCTGAAATACTCTACTCCTAACACTGTAAAATGATTTGAATTTAGGCTGTGGTCTCTTAAGTCAAATTGCGTTCTTGGTGACCCATCTTTTTCTCCTTTTTGTTCTCGTTTGCGCTTCCCCTTCCCGCTGCGTAGGGAGGATTTTGGATTTGAAAACTGGCACAGTCAAGAAGGAAGGTCAACAGTCTTCAATGAGAATGTGCATGGGATCCAGGCGTTCCTTCATATGCAGAATGAGGTATGCTGTTCCTGCTTTCATCCTTAAGGGAAGACTAGAACCTTTGGGACCGCCTTCTGCCACGACCAGTCCGCTCCCATAGAGAGGGGCTCCTCAGGGTGCTGTCGGCCAAACAATGTCGACTGGCAGCCCCCAGGGGGAGAGCCTTCTCTGTGGGGGCACCTGCCATCTGGAACGAGCTCCCCCCGGAGATAAGGAGGTTACAGGACCTACGTACCTTCCGCCGCGCCTTAAAAACATTCTTATTTGAACAAGCTGGTCTGACTTAGCCTCCTTTTTATATTGGGTTTTAAATATTTTATATAATTGGATTTTAAATTGTTTTCTAGCCTCAATTATTTAATTTGTTTTAAACGATTTTTAACTTTTGTATTCTATTGTATCTTATCTTGGCTGTTCACCACCCTGAGTCCCGTCTGGGAGTAGGGCGGCATACAAATTTGAATAAATAAATAAATAAGTAAATAAGTAAATAAAACCTCCCTTCTTAGCCCAGTACCTTAATACCCACTGCACCACACTCAGTGCTGGGATTCAAGTAATTTAACAACCGGTTCTCTGCCCTAATGATTTCTTCCAACAACCAGTTCACCAAACTGCTCAGAAAGTTAACAACCGGTTCTCCCGAAGTGGTGCTGAATCCCACCACTGACCACTGGCTGGTATTCATTCATTCATTCAATCAATCAATCAATCAATCAATCAATCAGAATAGAGTTGCAAGGGACCTTCTAGTCCAACCCACTCCTCAAACACGAGACCCTATACCAATGTTGGCAAACCTTTGAGAGTCAATGAGGCCATGCGTGTATGTGTGGGCATGCTGGAAATCGGAAGAGCAGCTGCCTGGTGCACATGGAATGTGATGATCAGATGATCCGGTTTCTGGATGTGCATGCGCACCAGCCACCTGGTCTGCTTTCTGTCATGCATGCATGTGCAAAGACCAGCTGGCCAGTGCACATATGCACTGGAAACCGGAGATCATCTTCCCGGTGCGCGCATGTGCACCAGGCGGCTGTTTTTCCAATTTCTGGTGCTTAACGCATTGTAAGCCGCCTTGAGTCTCCGGAGAAGGACGGCATATAAATCAAATTAAAAAAAAACAAATTGTTCCACTGCTTATTAACCGCCAGGTAGAGATTTTTTCCCCCCTCTATTTGAGTAACAGTAACAGAGTTGGAAGGGTCCTTGGAGGTCATTTAATCCAACCCCCTGCTCACGCAGGAGACCTGTACTAGGGATTCGAACTGCCGAACTGCTGACTTTTCTGATTGACAAGCTCAGTGTCACCTTAGCTTCTTATTCTGACTTCAGGTGCTTTGGAGAAATAAGTGCTACAACTGTCAGAAAAGAATGATCCCAATTGCAAACTAGCCGTTTTCAGAAAGCGGTGCTTGTTTTCATTAATAATATCCATAAATCTGCATCTTGTGAAGGGGTGGGTTCTACTTACCTTTACTACTTTTTAAAAAAAATTTGATTTATATGCCGCCCTTCTCGAGAGACTCAGGGCAGCTAACAGTGCGTTAAGCAATAGCCATCATACTTTGGTATATATATTTTTTATACAAAGTCAGCTTATTGCCCCCACAATTTGGGTCCTCAATTTACCTACCTTAGAAAGGATGGAAGGCTGAGTCAACCTTCAGCCTGGGGAGATTCGAACTAGCAGTAATTGCAGACAGCTGGTGTTTAATCACAATGCTTTAGTCTGCCGAGCCACCAGGCCCTACTGAGCCATCTGCACTACTGGTTGTGCAGATCCTCCATTATGATGTCCACATGGCTGGGCAGAGCCTCTCGCCTCTTTTATTACCAGTTCGCAAGAAGCGGACAGAACAGGTTGCAATGCACCACTGATCTTGTGGTATTTTTGAAACTTATGAGTCAGTCACTCACATCCTTTCCTTGGTTGTGTTTACCAGAACCTAATCATCACATTGACCATGGAATGTTGTGTCATCCTACTATATTATTATTCAAATTATTATTTCTGAGACCTAAGATCGGAATGGAAATGTGGCCTTATTTCTGTTTCATAACAAACCACATTTTTTATTCATAAGGGGAAAGAACACAAATAACTAATCACCCAGCTAATTTTAGGCACATGAGCAATTTTTGAGAAGATCTGCATTTTTCCAAATTTGAAATACTTTAGGTGTCTTTAAATACTTTATTTTTTTAAAAAAACCCATCGTATGGCAATAATTAAGCTTTCTCTTGGGCCTGTGGCTTATGGTTTAACCATTTTTTGGTCTAAAATAAATATTTGGGATTCTTATACCCATCTTAAAGCTGTCACTAAACATGGACCACGTGATTTGGCCATCAGCCGTCTTTGACTCTCCTCCGTTTGCTTTGTTTACCATTTTGTCCAAAGAAGAGCTTATGTAATTGAAATTGCATTTTATTTTACGATCTTGAATTAGCCTAATACGTTTGTGGTGCTACTATAGATTGGTACCCCCATGATCAGAACAGCTTCTTTCTTTCTTTCTTTCTTTCTTTCTTTCTTTCTTTCTTTCTTTCTTTCTTTCTTTCTTTCTTTCTTTCTTTCTTTCTTTCTTTCTTTCTTTCTTTCTTTCTTTCTTTCTTTCTTTCTTATGCCACCCTTCTCCGGAGACTCAGGGCGGCTTACAATGCATTAAGCAATAGCCTTCATACTTTTGTATATATTTTTTTTATACAAAGTCAGCTTATTGCCTCCACAATCCGTGTCCTCATTTTACCTACCTCAGAAGGATGGAAGGCTGAGTCAACCTTGAGCCTGGTGAGATTCGAACTTGCAGTAATCGCAGGTAGCTGGCAACTAAGTGCTACTTTAACAGCACTTAGTTCATTGTGCCACCAGGCTCTTTTTAAAATTTTTGTTCTTAGGTGTTTTTCTTCTTCTTCTTCTTCTTCTTCTTCTTCTTCTTCTTCTTCTTCTTCTTCTTCTTCTTCTTCTTCTTCTTCTTCTTCTTCTTCTTCTTCTTCTTCTTCTTCTCCTCCTCCTCCTCCTCCTCCTCCTCCTCCTCCTCCTCCTCCTCCTCCTCCTCCTCCTCCTCCTCCTCCTCCTCCTCCTCCTCCTCCTCTTCCTCTTCTTCTTCTTCTTCTTCTTCTTCTTCTTCTTCTTCTTCTTCTTCTTCTTCTTCTTCTTCTTTATGGATTTATCCATATAACTATGGAATCCTACATCAAATGGTTAGCCTGACTAGGTGGCTCAGTACCTAAGATATTGAGCTTGTCGATCAGAAAGGTTGGCAGTTCGGCGGTATTCTCCAAAGCACCTGAGGTAGGACAAGAAGCAATGGGTGGAAACTAATCAAGCAGAAAAGCAATTTAAAAGTAAGGAGAAATTTCCTGACAGCGAGAACAATTAATCAGTGGAACAACTTGCCTCCAGAAGTCGTGAATGCTCCAACACGAGAAGTTTTTAAGAAGAGATTGGATAACTATTTGTCTGAAATGGTGTAGAGTTTCCTGCCTAAGCAGGGGGTTGGATTAGAAGACCTCCAAGGTCCCTTCCAATTCTGTTATTCTGTATTCTGTAAGGTTGGAGTTTTTATCTTTGGCTAGTATCACTCCTCCAGTGATTACATAAAGCTACAACAAAATGACTTCTGGATCAGCCTACAGAGAGATACAGATTAACGGTGTTAAGAAGGGATCTTGTAGGTCATCTAGTCCAACCCCTTGCCCAGAGAGCAACAAAAGGAGAGCCACCTCCTTTAAGATGACACTATTAATTGGATTACTTCTTCTTAGTTCTGGGTTGGATCTCTCTTTGATAAGTTTCCATCCATTATTTCTTCTCTTGCCCTCAGGTGTTTTGTAGAATAGGTTGTGACTTCGATGCGAACCCAAAGCAAAGCAAACACCAACCCATGGTCTTTAAAAGCCCCAAGGTTTCTGGCTGCAGTTGTGTTACTCTAACGTTGTGGTTTGTTCCCTGCAATCAAGTAGAATTGCTAACTGTCTTTACGCTGTTTCATTTCTAGATGTGGAAATGCTCCATTGGATCATTTGCCTCTGAACAGGATAACAACTATGAGGAAAAGATACAGGTTGGTGTTTTCTGTTCCTTCTTTGGCATAAGCCTTAGTTGGTTAGGTCGTTATCCAAAACCTTTAGAAAAATGTTGACTTATTACATAATAGGCCCTATTATGTAATAGCAAACCTATGGCATGTCTGCCACAGGTGGCACGCAGAGCCCTCTCAGTGGGCACGCCAGCTGTCGTCCCAGCCCAGCTCCACTGTGCATGCATGGGTGCCTCCTGCCGGCCAGCTGGCCTTTGGGTCTCTGCCGCACATGTGCAGGGGGTGGGGCGCATGGGGGATGCAAATGCACGGGGCGCATGCATGGAGGGTGCAGATTGGTGCAGGAAGCTTTCCAGGCCAAAATGGTGGTATGGGGATGACAACAACACGCAAGCCCCCCTCCCCCCGTGCCCCATTTTAGGCCTGGAAAGCCTCTTGCACCAACCTGGAAGCCAAAACAGGCCCCAGGGGGGTGATGCACATTCCCGTAGGCAGGTTACATGCCTGGGGATTGCTCGCATTGCATTTTGAGGGTTCTGGCACATGCAAGTACATTTGCATGCACACTTGCATGCTTTGGGCACTCGGCACCAAAAAGGTTAACCATCGCTGTAAGAGGCAATGCTTGGGTTGACAAGATAAGTCTCAGAAGCATCAATTCACATTCTTAATGGCCTTGGGATCAGTGATGGCGGAGGCGTTCATGTTTGACACACGGACCCCAAGGAATTTCACAAACGTGCCAGTGGGCTAGTTGAATTTGAACAGACCCATCAAATTAAAACATTGGCAATGTAGCCAGTGTCCGTTTACCAAAGTTTAGGACTAAACCACAATTATTCTTAGTGTTGGAGACGAGCATCTGTTTTTTTAAATTGCAGGGTTTAAAATGTGCTCAAAACAAGATTTATTATTTGTCATTGTTCCTGTTAATTACGTTTCATGGGGAATATAATTTAAGGAAATATGTGTGGTCTGTGCACATTTCTGCTTAATGGCTGCCTGCATGCATTTGCATGTGTGTATGCGTTGAAGTATGTCTGTGTATTTATAAGCGACATTTAAATATATATATATATTTGTGTATACTTAGCTGTATTTCAAATAGAGAAGACCAAGAAGGGAATATAAATACTGCAACGAATTTGGTGGCTGTTCCTTTCAATGGGTTCTTTCCACGTATATTCATTTGCAGATTTCATATCCCAAATGTTTTGTTCTGCTCCAAGATGTGAGAAATGACATCCATTTATTGGCAATATTTTCTTTTAAAAGGAACACCAACTTCCAAATGATCTTACAGAAGAAATAAATTGTGGCTTTATCCTTGTATGTGACTCACCCAGTTTCTTCTATAGTCTCTTTCCGTGGCTTCCAATTGACGTAAGGGAGTGCTTGAGTTTGGACCTTGGTCCAGTTAGGAAACATCTCTGCTTCAAAGAGGGAGTCACTGTGATTGAACTATGAAAAGAGGATTCAGAGGGTAGCGGTAATAAATTTGAAGGATTGTCTTGATTGAAAAACAAACATGGTTTTTTTTTGTTTTTTTTTACTCTGCTTTCGATTTAGAAACGGCCTGGGCCCTGTGAAGGAAGGAGAGGCACAATATGCTGTGGTCCATTGTACCGGGTACATCAAGGCATGGCCCCCAGCAGGTAAAATAGATAAAGCAGAGTATAAAACCTTCCATATGAATATCTTTGCTTTGGGTTGTTTCCAGAAGTGAACAAGAGAGGCGTTTGGAAGCTCATTCATGACCAGGGATTCTTGGCCAAGGTTCGTTCCTTCCTTCCTTCCTTCCTTCCTTCCTTCCTTCCTTCCTTCCTTCCTTCCTTCCTCCCTCTCTCCATCCCCCCCTCTCTCTTTTTCTTTCTTTTTCTTTCTCTCTCTTCCTCTTTCTTTCATTCATTCTTTCTTGGAACAAAGAAGCTTCTCTTACATAGACCTTAGGGAACTTCAAAATTTTAGAATCCCAGGCAGGGGTGAAATCCAAAATTTTTCCCTACCGATTCTGTGGGCGTGGCTTGGTGGGTGTGGCAGGGGAAGGATACTGCAACATCCCCATTTCCACCCCTCTCTTGGGCCAGCCAGAGTTGGTATTTGCCGGTTCTCCAAACTTCTCAAAATTTCCACTACCGGTTCTCCAGAACCTGTTAGAACCTGCTGGATTTCACCCCTGATCCCAGGGCTTTGAATCACATTCTATATGGCTTTCCTACATGAAATCAGCATTCACAATATCTTTATCTCTGTGGTTTTTAACTGTATATCACTGGGTGAGAGAACACGATTCAGAATTCCACACCTACATGCCAAGGCATTTTTGAGTCTTTACTCTCGAGCAGCCATCAATACACACTAAATTCAAGTGATATTTATCTCAAGAAATGGACCCCCTTAGCAAATTTCTACAGGCCACGCTAGGATAGGCAACATAGCACAGTTCCTCAGGTCCATAGCTGCCATCTATATTAAAAAAGACCAATGTTTAAAACCCCGGAAGCCTTTATACATTTTTCTCCTGCAGTAATCTTTCCTCTCTGATGGCCAATTCTGAACCTAGGAGAATTTCGAAAAGATTTTTTTTTTCGGAGAGAAGAAAATCTGATTTTTATTTTTATTTTTTTAAAACCCTATACGTAAGCCTTCATTCCAAGCTACCACACCCTCCATTTCTTCAATAAAGCATTTCTGTTTTGAATGAGGTCTTCTGGGAATATATATATATATATATTTTCTTCTTGGCCCATTGCACTGTACTCTAAACATGCTGTAACTTAATATCACGCACGGGGATATTTACATACGGGAAAATGTGAAAAACAGTTGGAAACCCAAAAGGGGATTGTGTCCAATGTTGTCAAGAGATGGTTTGGCTGACCTTATTTCTTGGATCTGCTGAAGAGCGTCTTTTCTCTCTGACAGCCCCTGCTGATGGTGAATCAGAACAGGAGTTAACTTTGGTTGTGGATATTTGGATGTATTACCAGCCTAAAGCAGTGATTTTTTCATTTCCTTGGGGTTGCAAATATCACTGTGTCCCATCCTACTAAGGCTGCAAGAGGTTTTAGTCTGGTTGAACTTACTGTAGAGCTGTAGGTTTTGCTCGTGGATCATATATTGTAGTGTGGCTCTTCCAGAGGTCTGCAAAGAATAATTATGTTGTGTTCAGGGAAGGAAGAGGATTTTGCAGGATCCATTGGGACTATAGGTTTAGTCTTCCAAATTTCCAGACTCATCCTGGAGCCCATCCTCAGGGAATTTCTCTCCCACCAGAATGTGTGCTTTGGGCATAGAATAGCCCAAAGCACGGGTTCTATTTATGTGGTGCTTGGTTGTGTGTGGGGTTTTAGTTGTTTATTGGGATATTAGTGGCCAGCTATGAGCCACACAGAACCAGGCACCATATAGAATATAGAATAACAGAGTTGGAAGGAACCTTGGAGGTCTTCTAGTCCAACCCCCTGCTTAGGCAGGAAACCTTACACCACTTCAGACAAATGGTTATCCAACCTCTTCTTAAAAACTTCCAGTATTGGAGCATTCACAACTTCTGGAGGCAAGTAGTTCCACTGATTCATTGTTCTCACTGTCAAGAAATTTCTCCTTAGTTCTAGGTTGCTTATTACAGAATGTAAATATGTGGGCTAGTGCAAAGTTGGGTGAATCTTTCCAAATGTGGTTATATCTTAAACATGTACAACGGAATTAGCAACCATTTCAGATGCAGAAGGCAAAAGAGTTGTGGTGGCGCAATGGTTAGAAGGCTGGATTACAGGCTAACTGCTAGCAGTTCGATTCTTGCTGGCTCAGGGTTGACTCAGCCTTCCATCCTTCTGAGGTCAGTAAAGTGATGTGTTGAGGATGATATGTTGACTCTGTAAACCGCTTAGAGAGGGCTGTAAAGCACTGTGAAGCGGTATATAAGTCGAAATGCTATTGCTATTGCTAAATTGGGAAGAATTGCTAAATTCTCTCTTCCCCCCCCACTTTTCATGACCAAAATATCTTGTATGAAAACCCCGTAATCTTGTGACCAATTGCCAAATGTTCATGATGTCTTCTGAGAGGTGGCCTAGTTTTCTATTATCTTAGAAATCTCCTGAATTGCAAATGTTTGTAATTGCGTTAGGATAATTTAATTTTGTGAAGTTGTTTTTGAGAAGGGGGCAGGTTCCCAGGTCCTTCACTTGCCAACTCCTAACTTTCTCTTGAAGAGGTTATTTGAGCATTAAATTTTAGTTTTTCTCTTGATTTACTTCTTTAAAAACTGCTTGGAGGAGTGAGAAAGCACAGGTTCGTTGGTTCACATTAGCAGTCCAATGTAATAGCCATACGTCGCTGCCGATATAGGTAGTCCTTGACTTACAACAGTTCATTTAGTGACCATTCAAAGTTACAAACAGCACTGAAAAAAGTGTCGTATGACCGTTCTTCACACTTATGACCATTGCAGCATCCCTCTGGTCCAAATTTAGATGTTTGGCAAGTCACTCACATTTGTGACGATTGCAGTGATTCCCTTTTGCGACCTTTTGAAAAGCAAAGTCCGTGGGGAACCCAGCTTCACGTAACAGCCGTGTTACTAATTTTACCAACTGCAGTGATTCACTTAACAACAGGGGCAAGAAAAGTCGTAAAATGGGGCAAAACTCGCTTAAAAAATTTCTCACTTAACAACATAAATTTTTCTGTGGTGCTCAACAGAAGTTGGACACTACCTGTAATTTCTTCTTAGAAAAATGGGGAAAGTTGGTTGCCGGCATGTAACAATCAGACAGCCGTGTTTTTGTTTTTCTGTGGGGTTTTTTTGTTCCTTCTTTTTTTAGATTCAGAGATGGACCATACATAACGGCAAACAGCTGCTTTCTAAAGCATTTCCCCATCTTAGAAAGGAAGAAATTGCACGTTTTTTTAAACTTTGAAGCATTTCAAACATTTTTGGGAAACGAACGTTTCCATTGTAATTGTGTGTATATTTGTTTTAAGGAATTTCTCCAGAGAAGTCTGAGTGATGAGTTGCATCAGATGTCATAGTGAATATAGTGAAAAGAATGTAAATGGCGCCAAGTCTGTTCCAACTGCTCTTAAGCAATGTGTGTATGTGTACTTGTTGAATGCGTGCAAAAATATAGCACACCCTGCATACTTCGGGCCTTTCAGGAGCCTTTGAATTATGGCTTAGCCTAATTGGCTTCTTATGGTAGCTCTGTACCCTTCAACAATGGAAAAAATGTGGAGGGGGGGAGTGGATTCTTTCATGGCATTTTCAGATGTCTCATAAGGGTCTTATGAAAAACAAATACATTTCGACTTCGTTGTGAAAGAATCAACAAAATAATTGGAAGATGGTAAAGTCTCCACCGAAATGTAAGAACATTTGCTTATCTCACCAGTGACGGTGATGAATAATTACATTAATGGTTCTTTTCTGGCTTAAAAGCTTATTATTTATGTTGGCCTTTCTCCACTGGGTGCCTTGCAGGGAACCATGGGAAATTTGGAGAACTCTAGGTGCTATAAGGGACGCGATGGCTCAGCGGCTAAGATGCTGAGTTTGTCGATCAAAAGGTTGACAGTTCAGCGGTTTGAATCCCTAGTGCCGCGTAACGGGGTGAGCTCCCGGTCCTTGTCCCAGCTTCTGCCAACCTAGCAGTTTGAAAGCATGTAAAAAATGCAAGTAGAAAAATAGGGACTCCCTTTGGTGGGAAGGTAACAGCGTTCTGTGTGCCTTTGGCATTGAGTCATGCCGGCCACATGACCATGGAGATTTCTTCGGACAGCGCTGGCTTTTCGGCTTTGAAATGGAGATGAGCACCGCCCCCTAGAGTCGGGAACGAAAAAAGAGGGAGTCAAGCTATTTTCCAAAGCACCTGAGGGCAGGACAAGAAACAATGGGTGGAAATTAATCAAGGAGAGAAACAACCTAGAACTAAGGAGACATTTCCTGACTGTTAATCAGTGGAACAACTTGCCTCCAGAAGTTGTGGGTGCTGTAATGCTAGAAGTTTTTAAGAAGAGATTGGATAACTATTTGTCTGAAATGGTGTAGGGTTTCCTGCCTAAGCAGGTGGTTGGACTAGAAGACCTCCAAGGTCCCTTCCAACTCTGTTATTCTATAATTTCTGTTCTTAATCAGCCTCCGCCATTTTCAGCTTATTCTACCGTGTGGAATATCTAGGTCAGTAGGAGGTCTTCCAGTTGGATCTTTGGCAGTAGAAACCATATCACTAGCTCAGTATATTTAAAAAATGAACTTCTCCATCATGGTCTGCTATGCACAAGCAAATTCCCTTTCAAATCAGTTAAATAAGTATTTGCCATTCTTTTCTCTCTTTTTTTTAAATATACTTTGTTTATTTGTCACGGACTGATGCAGGCCCTCAAATTCAGCAAAATTTGTACTGAAGCCTGATTTTGGACCTATAACTTTTAGCAAGAGACAGAACCATCTCCGGCACTCGCTTGTATACACAGTAGACCCAGCACACAAGAAATATTGTTAACTGGGGGGAAATTGAATTTGTTCAAATTCCTCTACTCTATAATGGAATTATGGCTGTTAAGATCAGGTCCAGAGGAAATAGCAAATTTCTGGCTCCTGTCTGCTTTGAGAGAGAACTTTTGGACCACCCCTTATTGAGCAGTGAGACCGATAACTTAGAAGGTTCTCGGTTGACCCCAGAAATTTGCAGAACTCAAAATGATCCTCTGATATTTGAGTATCTGGTTTTTAGTTGCTACCATTGAGGCTGTTTGTATAAACTGTGACTGTGAAGATTTTTCTTTTTCTGTTGGAGTATAGTTTCTCATGATCTAGTTCAAAGACACAGCAAAGGAATGGCCAGCATCCCAGTAGTACAGCACATACTTTTCATGCAAATTGCCCCCGATTTCAAGCCACAGATCATCCCACTGAAAACGGGAAGCACATTTTACCTTAGATTTTCCACCAGAGTGGAGAACGTGATCTGCGGTGTGGGCAAGTTATCAGCTTGGGAGTAAGCCAGCTTTTAACACTCTTGAGAATTTAGATCAATGGATAGATCTATTTCTATATTGCAAACTATGATTTGGGAAATACTTTTCAACGTGTTCTGTTTTTCTAAATTTTATCCAGGGCATCTGTCTGCCAGATTACAGCTTGGGCATCTTGACTCAGAAGGTAGCAGAGATAGAGCCCAATGGACATCAGTGTAATAGCAATTTTTTGCCTTGGAATCTGCACTCTTTTAGTCCTGTCCGACTTTTCTTCTGACCTAACAATTTAAAAACAGTGATGAGGCATCTAAGGCCCTCTGAAAGTTGCTGAACTGTAATTCTCTATACCCCTCACCACTGGTCCTTTGGGAATTGTAGTTGAGCAATATCGGGCAGCCACAGTTTTCTTAGCTTTTCATGAAAGCTCTTGTTCAGCCGATCAACATTTTGCATTCATATTCCATGAGACCCTTTGTTTCCTTTTCAGTCCTGCTCTGCTTTTCTAACCTCCTCCCAATATTTCTTCTATCTCAGTTCTTATTTTATAATTTTAGGAGCATGAGATAAGAAGGGAGTATCTGTCCAGTCTGCCCCCAGTCAGAATGCAATATGCGGATTATGTTTTAAATATCTAAATTGCCTCTAAAGGCCAGCGAAAACACAATATCTTTTCAAATTAAAAAAAAAAACCCCTATCATAATGAGAAGAAAATACCAATCTCCACTCTTTGCCAGCTCTCCTGTAGCTTTCTGTTTATTGTTTGTTTCATCCAGATGGGAGAATTGTACCCTATTGTTATGGAAGCCATTCAAAGCTTCCCCAGTTATTCAGATAAAAGCTGGGTCAAGCCTTTATCTGAATGATCTTTTGGGTCCTGAAAGAAATTGGAAGATTGAACATCACTAAATCTTCTGGCTTTATTGGGTGTATCTTTCTCTTTCTCCCTTGCCTTTTGCATCCCTTCTTTCCTCAGCTATTTGTAAGGCTTCCTCAGACAGCCATTTTGTTTTCTTACCTGCCTTTTTCTTTGGGATGGTTTTAGTTGCTACCTCTTGTACAATATTGTGAACCTCCGTCGATAGTTCTTCAGGCACTCTTTCTAGCAGATCTAATTCCTTAAATATATTTGTCACCTCTACTATATAAGTATACTGTATAAGGGACATGGTGGCTCAGTGACTAAGACACTGAGCTTGTCAATCGAAAGGTCAACAGTTCAGTGGTTCGAATCCCTAGTGTTGCGTAATGAAGTGAGCTCCCGGTCCTTGTCCCAGCTTCTGCCAACCAAGCAGTTCGAAAGCACGTAAAAAATGCAAGTAGGGAAAAATAGGGACCCCCGCTTTGGTGGGAAGCTAACAGTGTTCCGTACACCTTTGCCATTTAGTCACGCCAGCCACATGACCATGGAGGCGTCTTCGTACAGCGCTGGCTCTTTGGCTTTGAAACAGAGATGACCATCGCTCCCTAGAGTTGGGAACGACTAGCACATATGTGAGAGGGGAACCTTTACCTTTACCTTACTGTATATTCATCAGAAGGACTCGCCGGAGAGTGCTGGGAATGATTGAAGGCAAAAGAAGAAGGGGATGACAGAGAACGAGGTGGCTGGATGGAGTCACTGAAGCAGTCGGCATGAGCTTAAATGGACTCCGGGGGATGGTAGAGGAGAGGAAGGCCTGGAGGAAAGTTGTTCATGAGGTCGTGGTGGGTCGGACACGACTTTGCGACTTAAAACAACAAAATCTTCTGGCTACAGCCAGAATAAACCACTAGGATTTATAAGCAGAAGGAGAAAATCCCGCTTGTGTGTGTGGCTTGGTAGAAGCCATTCTGCCTTCTTAAACAAGACCTCGGGTTACGATTTTTCCATTAAAACAGTACTCGCTTGCATCCAAAGTTGGAAGCCACGGAGCTGACCTCTCGGAAACTCAGTATGACTTTATTTCTGTCCTTTCTTTAATACCAAAAAACAACCCCATGTCTGCCAGACATTCCACACAGTCCTATGCTCTTTATTATATAGCACCAAACAGATGTCTCCAAATAAAATAAAAAACAGATCTCGTTGTGTCAGATTCATCTGAGTTACACGCTCAGCTGTTCAGCTCTGTTGTTGCAGTTCGGAAGAGTTTCAGGGAACAAAGGAAGAAATCTTTGTTTCCTCCTCCACACCAGGGGTTGATGGAGGGGGGGGGTTGTTTTTTGGCTCATTTTTGCCTCCTTCCTGAGGTTAGAGTCACCAGGATCTTTCTTCACCCCCAGTAAATAAAGGATGCTAATTTTATCTTCTTTTTTTCCCCTCTCAGAAGGCCATTAAGAAGATGTTTTTATTCTCTCTCGTCCATGCTGAGAGGAGGCTGAAAGTTCTCCCTCATAAATAGAAGGAAAGGAAGTGTGACAGGCCTTTCCGGAACCATCTCTCGATTATTACCTCAGCCTCCCCAACCGCCTTTCGCGAGAAAAAGCACCACATTTTTCAAGGTTGTATAAGTAATTTGGGACATGCAGTGCCTAAATTGGAGAGTGTCTGCTGACTCCTTGCCAAAAACAGCATTGCTGGGGAAAAAAGGGATGTTGGTTTGTGCAACATTTGCATCTGCTAATGGATAGTCCTAGAGGCATCTTTAGAAATAATTGCTAGGTTTTAAGGAGAAGTGCAAAATATTTCATTATAGCGGATGAAGGCGATGTCCAAATAGTCTCTACATCTACTACTCAGTTCTACCATCCGGACATGATTTTGACATGCCCTTTCCTTTCCCTTTCATATTTCATTTGGATGATTGTCTATGGAGATTCTCAGTCATCCAAGTCAAGGTTGTCCCAAGGGGGCCTTACCAGTTCTGAAGAAGCTTCTTGGATGAGAAACAAAACATTTTCAAAGAAAGAAACAAGAGGGACTGGAGGCAAAAGCATATAATGAACACTTGCTTGGAATTGGGTATGTCTAGTCTGAGGAAAAGAAGGACTAGGGGAGACATGATAGCAGTCTTCCAGTATCTCAGGGGCTGCCCCAAAGAAGAGGGAGTCAAGCTATTCTCCAAAGCAACTGAGAGCAGGACACGAAGCAATGGGTGGAAACTGGTCAAGGAGAGAAGCAAGTTAGAACTAAGGAGAAATTTCCTGACAGTGAGAACAATTAATCAGTGGAACAACTTGCCTCCAGAAGTTGTGAATGCTCCAAAACTGGAAGTTTTTAAGAAGATGTTGGATAACCATTTGTCTGAAGGGGTATAGGGTTTCCTGCCTAAGCAGGGGGTTGGACTAGAAGACCTCCAGGATCCCTTCCAATTTTGTTATTCTAGTCTAACTAGGGTCAGTTGCCTTTCAAACAGTACCTTTGCGACATAAAGAGCCTGGATGACTCTTTATGAAGAGGACATCTTGAAACCAGCTTTTAAGTATCAACTAGAGATCTCAGCCACAGCCATGTTTATTGTGACCACTATCTTGGTTGGCTTTTTTTTTTTTAAACAATCCTTCCCTGCATGCCTTTTTTATTTTTTGAAAGAAGAATTTCAGTCACCCAGCATTTTCATCTTCCAGAGCCAGGCTGGAAATAGACATATTAAATAAAATAAAATAAATAAATTAAATCTAAATAAATAAATAAATAAATAAATAAATAAATAAATAAATAAATAAATAAATAAATAATAAATAATAGCAGTTTTTAGTGCTTTGCTTTACAATGGTTGACATCCTTTCTTTCTAACTGACATGGCGAAACATTAAAAATCAGCTGGGACCGAGGATCAGATGGGTGTCCTGAGTTATTTCCATGGGCAGTGGTGGAATTTAATTTTTTGTTTACTACTGGTTCTGTGGGCGTGGCTTGGTGGGCATGGCAGGGGAAGGATACTGCAAAATCCCCATTCCCATCCCACTCTGGGGCCAGCCAGAGGTGGTATTTGCTGGTTCTCTGAACTACTCAAAATTTCCACTACCGGTTCTCCATAACCTGTCAGAACTCACTGAATTTCACTCCTGGTGTATTGTTGTCCATGAGACCAATCCCTGATTCTAATGGCTACCACCAGAAGCATGCACCAATCATGATTTATTTTTGGCCAACGATAAAGCCAAGAAGGTGCCTTCATTCTGGCAGTTTAAAGTTTGAGCTGGACACGGAAAAAAAAATTGACTCTAAGAATTGTGCGTGACTCTAGTGAAATGAACATGAGATTGTAATGAAAAACTAAAAATAGATTGAATAAGGCTGATCTGGACTCATCAGTGATGTACATGACAATAAATTAAAAAATTTGATGCTGGAACATCAGTAGATAAAATGCCCTGTTTAAATTCTATCCTCAAATTTTTGTCCATATACTTTGCTGCCAGTTCACTGAGAGTGTCTTATATCTCCAAAGCACTGCATTTACCCAGCCCATGAATTGCACCAATGAAATACACTTTTCCCACTACTTGGTATGTACGTTTTACCAATTTAATTTTATTTAAACAACCGTTGGCCTTCCCCTCCCCTTGCTCCATTTCAATTAAGGGATCTCATATTTCTGAGAAGGAAATAAATTTTGATGCAGTCCATATGATGTTTTTTTCCCCCCTTAATCAGATTTGTTCACTGCATGACAATGAGGGGAAAATATTTGCTAGAAAGGCATGCTGTAGTTTGATGTCCATGCCTGCAGGAATCGAAGTAGGACAAATGTTCCCCTCCAGACTGCACATTGGTGCACGTCTTGCACAGTAATGTTGATAATACAAAAATTTCTTTCTTTCTTTCTTTCCTTCCTTCCTTCTTTCTTTTTTTCTTTCTTTCTTTCTTTCTTTCTTTCTTTCTTTCTTTCTTTCTTTCTTTCTTTCTTTCTTTCTTTCCCTTCCTTCTTCCTTTTTTGCTTTCTTGTTTCCTCACAAACTTAGATCAAACTCAGAATGTCCTCACAAACTCAGATCTGATGTTCAGTATATGAGCCCTGGTAGGCTGGGAGCATGTAATTAATTAATTAATTAATTCTCACAGTTCATCCAAGAAGAAGAAAATGGAACTCGTATTAAGGAAAGAGCATCAAGTGTTCCTAGGTTACTCTTCCAGGTGCTGTAGTAAAATGATAACTGTCTTTGTCTGCAGCCAACACCAATGAGCTCATAATGCCCAGTGAATACATTTGAAGTATGCCAAATGCATGCGAATCCTTCATGCAACAGTGGCACTGGTTAAAAAGCCAGTAGCACCATGGAGAGGGCATTCCTCTTCTTGGCTCTCCACCAGCACCTAAAATATTGGTTTTCTTTAAGGCTTTGGCTTAATTTTGGGTGCAACACTTGGACAACTGTAATGGTTTTGTGATTAATGTAGTTTTTCACTGGCAAAGCTACTAGCAACCTGATCATTTTCTTACTTATTCAGAAGCCAGTCTTAACACCTAAGTGTCAAACCTTTCTTATACACAATACAATTGAGCCCAATATTTCTGTTGTTATGCAAGGCAATTGTTAAGCGAGTCCTGGCCCATTTTACAATCTTTTTTGGGGGGCATGATTGTTAAGCAAATCTCTGCAGATAAGGCTTCAGTCATTTCCCTGGCTATTTTTGTACCTGCTCGGCCAACAACCTTAGCAGCTGCAAAATTTGAATGTATGTCCTTGTTCATTTGCAGTATGAGGCTACCGGTGAGAGGTTGGGCCTCCTCTTCTGCCTGTTCTTGCAATCTGGTAAAGCATGACCTTCCTTTCTCCTCAACCTGACTAAGGGGCCAAAATTTCTTCTCCCAATGATTCAGTAATCCTGTATGATGTGAATCCCAAACACTCAAGGGAATAAGGAAGGCTTTAAATAACTCAGTCAAGAATTTATAGGAAGTTTCTGGCCCCAAAACTCAATTTGGGAAATCAGATTACTTAAAAGACTTGGATGGGGAGATTATGCTGATGTACCAATCAAAGGTATTTGCGCAACCCCCAAGGCACTGAAAAAACAGCATTCTGACCTGCCTTGTTTTTAAAACATATTTATAGCATTAAATTCCATTAAAAGATTGCAAACAAAGTGGAATGAAACTCCTTGCCTTTTTTTTCCTTCAGGCAGCTGTTTCTTTTCAACATCTTACAATATGTTGGTGATTTACAGTAAAAACAACTGCCCTGAGATGACAAGTCTAATATCTGGATGATCCTATCACTTTCCTATTTTTATTCTTATTTTGCATTTATAGGAATGTCTGTAAACATCTACTTGGTTTAGCATGGACCAGCAAGGCAGTATACAAAAACAAACCATTAAAAGCAAATTACTAATGAAACGGGTTCAAGAACCAAAGTGTTTCAGGACTAAAATGAGAAGAAATGTGTTTTTCAATCTCTGAAAATTATTAACAGCAGGACAGCTTCAATATGTTTTTATTGGTACCAGAAAATTAGTTCAAATTGGGCCATCTTGTCTTCCCAGGGTAGCTAACGAGATCTTTCTCAGTTTTCTGATCCTTCTAACTTTTTTTAAAAAACAAATTGTTGTTTTGGGAAAATAATTTTAGGAATGACCATACCGGAAGAAGATGCTGAAGTGGGACAAGGCAGCAAATATTGCCTGGTAGCGATCGGAAGGCTTCAGGTAAAAAATACTTTTTGGTTACAAATAGGCTTGCAAAAGTTAACTCTGTGGCTTGATTGCTTGCTTGCTTGTTTGTTTTAAATTATTATAAAAGCTAATCTCCAAAGCACCTGAGAGCAGGATGAGAAGCAATGGATGGAAACTAATCAAGGAGAGACGCAACCTAGAACTAAGAAGAAATTTCCTGACAGTTAGAACAATTAACCAGTGGAACAACTTGCCTCCAGAAGTTGTGAAGGCTCCAACACTGGAAGTTTTTAAGAAGAGATTGGATAGCAATTTGTCTGAAATGGTATAGGGTTTCCTGCCTAAGCAGGGGGTTGGACTAGAAGACCTCCAAGATCCCTTCCAACTCTGTTATTCTATTCTAATTTATTGGACTTCAGATAACAACAGTAACCCTAGCTGAAATGTAAGGCCAATAGAACAGATATATAACAATGCTACCAAATATATCACTATCCGAATACATGTAAGATCTACATACTTCATTATGTATAATTCAGGATCACTTTTTGATGTCTAGAGGTGTTATTCTTCCTTACCGAGGAATCTGTTTGGGGTCAAAGCTCTGGATCGTCTAATGCTTAAGGTGGATAGTCTTCTTTCTGCTGTGTATCACATTATCTACAAAGATAAGAGACAGGATTGAAGTCAACGCAGGTTAGAATCAATGCCCAAAGTAGAATGGGACCTCCATTCCTTTGCAACATTCACCCTTTCCATGTCTTCATCCAGCAGCCCATGGGGAAAGGAAAAGCATCTCTTGAAAAAGGAGAGGTTCAACCTAAAAATAAGGAGTTATTTACTGACTGAGAGCAATCAACCAATGGAACAGATGTTGCCTTCAGAACCTGTGGGAGCTTCATCCCTAGAAGCTTTCAAGAAGAGACTGGATTGCCATCTGTAAAAAATGGTGTAGGGTCTCTTGTTTGGGGGGGGGGTTGGACTAGATGACCTACAAGGTCCCTTCCAACTCTGTTATTCTGTAAAACACTGCTGGCTCTTGCCAGAAGTCTGAAATGTTCTCCTGCTACAGGCTTTGGAAATTACACCAAAGGCTATTTGTATGGTACTGTATGTCCCAGTTTTTCCACTTTGAGGCATCTTGCAGCAGGGATTTAATACATTAAGATGAGGAAAATTGATCTACCTGGCAGAGACTCTCCAGCATTGGTTTTCATACCTGGTTGGAGATGCTGGAAACTGGACCAGGGAACTTTGAGATACAAGGCAGGTACTCTGCCTCTGAGCTATGGCCCAGTCTATCCATAGAAGGAACATAGAATAATAGTTCAACTTCCAGCCCATGTTAGTTTTTGCCAATTTTAGGCCATTTTCAGGTACTTCGGTGCCTGTGAAGACTAGCTGGCTGGCTGCTGGAAACCAGAACAGAAGCTGGCGACATCGCAAGTGCCCACAGAGAGGGCTCTGCATGCCACCTCTGGCACGCGTGTCATAGGTTCGCCATCATGGCCCTATGCTCTTCTAGAAAAATGGCTGCCCAACTCTTCTTGAAAACCTCCAGTGATGGAGGACCCAGAACTTCTGGAGGCAAGGAAGCAGCATCAAGAGGGCCTTGTCCTGATCGTTGCCTTCTGATGACCATTGATCTTTGTTTTGACCAGTACGTGAAGTTCCACATCACAGGTTGAGTCCATACACACAGATCAGGGTCAATGGTCAATAATAGGAGTGACAAGTTTTCATTGAATAAGACAAAGCCAGGGATCTTATTTTACATAGTAACTAATCAGGTAAGCTGGATACGCAAATAAGACTCCTACGTTAGTTTTTCATGAATACTATTAAAGGTAGATATTCTCACGTTAGAATAAAATAGAATAACTGAGTTGGAAGGGACCTTGGAGGTCTTCTAGTCCAACCCCCTGCTTAGGCAGGACACTCTATAGCATTTCAAATAAACGGTTGTCCAATCTCTTCTTAAAAACTTCCAGTGTTGGAGCATTCACAACCTCTGGAGGCAAGTTGTTCCCATGATTATTTGTTCTGTCAGGAAATTTCTTCTTAGTTCTAAGTTGCTTCTCTCCTTGATTAGTTTCCACCCATTGCTTCTTGTCCTGCCCTCAGGTGCTTTGGAGAATAGCGTGACTCCCTCTTCTTTGTGGCAGCCCCTGAGATATTGGAAGACTGCTATCATGTCACCCCTAGTCCTTCTTTTCATCTGGAAGGATGCTTTGGAATCTTTAATCACACTTGGTTTTCAATGTCACCGACTTCCTTGAAGAGGCAAAATGTGGTCTTGGCACTGCTGACTTCTTTACGCCTTAAGTACAAAAGCCAAACATTACTTTGGGGTTGCAGAAACGGGGAGAGGAAGAACATAATCTGCTAACGGTGCAGCTGTCAAAATAAGTCTGCGGTTCTGAAGGATTATTACACGATATGTAGAGTACCAAAAGCCTTTCGCCCAAGCCATGCTGTGAGGTCAACAGCTAGGGAAGCGTCACCGCAAAGAACTCAGGAAGAGCGTACATGATGAACTCTTCTCTCCCCAGGAAGTAAATAATTCAGCTGGAATCCAACCTGTTCTCCTTCCTTAGGGTGAACAGGTTGACACGGTTTCAGTTCTGGGGGCGGGGGAGAACATTTAAGGGCTAACAACGCTGGGACGTGTTTCTTTGCTTGAGAAGTGCATCTGGCACACTGTGGGGTAAAGAGAAGAGTTCACACAAGAGCAACCTGGTTTTGAGCCCATTTTGTCATAATACCCTCTGTACTCGCATGGCTTTCTCGGCTGGCCAAGATCTCACTCATTGCTGCCAAAAGGTTGGATTGCTGCTGAAAAACTCTTTATAGTAGGTACTACTTTTTAACTCAGGGGTGTCAAACTCGCAGTCCGTGGGCTGGATGCGTCACACATTAGCCACAGCCACAGCCGGTTTAGCAAAGGGGGGAAATTTTATCCCAATGACCATATTCCTCAGCAGCAGTTTTCTGGGAAATTTTCATTCCTGTTTTCAGGTGTGTTCAGGCAGTTCGGGTCTGATTTTTAATGGAATTATTAGCACTGAATGGAGTCCTTCGTGTTTTAATTTTTTTGCTTCCAATGTTCTGGTTGTTTTGAACATTTTCAAGAAGGTTGTTTAGAAGCCCAGCCTGGCCTTTTTTAAAAATATTATTTAATTGTCCTGGATGCCAGACCTTCCTTTGTCCTATCTGATTGCTTGAATGATTGTTCCCATTTGAGGTGGGAAGTTACAGGCTCAGATCCATAACCATTCGATCTTCTATTGAATATTGCATCCAGTTATACACTGTTATACAGTTTTCTTTTCACAAGCACCAGTAAAATCATTTCTTATAAGTTGTATTTTGATGATTCCCCCGCTCCCCTGCCATTTTTGTGGAATAAAGCATGTGTAAATTATTTTTCTCAGGTGACCAGTTCGCCGGTCTGTATGGATATGAATGGAATGTCGGTCCCCACAGAATTCTTATCCAGACATAGCTCAGATGGAATAATTACCTTTGTGGATCCAAGATGCATCAGTGTTATTGGCTATCAGCCACAGGTCTGTTTGTTCTTTTTGCCTAAATCACCAAATATTCAGAGTTTGCCTGTGAATATTTTTAAAGAGGGCCAGAGCCAGAAATGGAGGACTGGGGTTTCAAGAGAGAGGAAGGAAGGAAGGAAGGAAGGAAGGAAGGAAGGAAGGAAGGAAGGAAGGAAGGAAGGAAGGAAGGAAGGAAGGAAGGAAGGAAGGAAGGAAGGAAGGAAGGAAGGAAGGAAGATTGAGCCTTAAATGGCTTAAATAACATTCCTTTCTCATCAAATCATATATCTTCTATAAATATATATCATGTTAGTCTTACTGGCTCTTCTCCAGGAGTGGGCTGCTGAGGGTTCGCAGGTGTTTGGGAGAACCTCTAGCTAAGATTCTGTGCAGTTCGGAGAACCCCCAAATCCCACTCCTGGCTGGCCCCACCCAGCCCTCCCCTTCCATCCCAGGAGTCCCCACGTGGCCTGTTTTGGATGCAGGTAAGTTCAAGGTGTGTGAGGAGGCTTGGGGAGGGTGAAAAATGGGCCTACTGGAAGTTTGGGAAGGTCGGAAACAGGCCCATTTCCGACCTCTAGAGGGCCTCCAGAGCCTGGGGAGGCCATTTTCACCCTCCCAGAGGCTCAAGGAAAGCCTCCGGAGCCCGGGGAGGGCAAAAAGGCCCCACCTCTGTGGTGCAAGAGGCTGTCTAGGTCATGCCCACCATGGCCACGCCCACTCAGCAACCGGGCAGAGAAGCCCTTGCTAAAATTTTTGAAGCCCACCCCTGCTCTTCTCCATACATAAAGTGCAAGTTTCAAGTGTAAAGTGAAAAACTATGGTTGATTCAGTTGTATTATCGTGTGATAGATACTTTGAGACTGGAAGCGTCTGAAATCAATTATCCTTATCCTTGCTACTGTTTTGTAAGCCACGTCTTAAGACACTGTATTCATCTGACAGATATGCAAACAAATTATTGCGGCCTTGCTCATTTTTTTCCTATTAAGTAGCTCTAAAATTTATTTTTAAACATTTAGGGAATTCATTGTTAGTAAACTATTTCTCTGGCAATTTGTAACATTTTTTTTAACTGGTGGTTGTTGTTTTTTTTTCCTCTCCTTCTATGGTTTGCTTACCAGGATCTTTTGGGGAAAGATATTTTAGAATTCTGCCATCCGGAAGATCAAAGCCATTTAAGAGAAAGTTTCCAGCAGGTAATGTCCTCTTTATTCATACGGTCTCTTTGTATCCTTCATCCCAATGTGAAATCAGGCCTAAGATAATAATAGCAGGCAAATATGTAATAGAGCATAAATAATTATATTTAATGTAAAAGAAACTTAATTTAAGTTTGTTAATCTTGAGTTCATTAATAAACCCACGCTTACTGAATCCAGTTCTGATCCCCACAATATTAAAAAAAAAAAAGAGAGAGAGAGACTCTGGAAAGAATGCAGAGAAGAGCAACAAGAATGATTAGGCTAAAAGATACAAGGAACGATTACAGGAATTGGCTCTGTCTAGTCTAATGAAAAGAAGGACCAGGGGAAATATGATAGCAGTGTTCTAATATTTGAGGGGCTCCTACAAAGATGCCAAACTATTTCCCAAAGCACCAAAAGGCAAGGCAAGAAACGATGGATGGGAATTAACCAAGGAGAGAAGCAACCTACAACTAAGGAGAAATTTCCTAGGTGAGAGCAATCAACCAAAGGAATAGCTTTCCTTCAGAAGTTATGGATGCTCCATCACTGGGAGGCTTTTAAGAAGAGACTCGACAACCACTCGTCCAAAATAGTATAGGGTTTCCTGCTTAAGCAGGAGGTTGCATTAAAAGACCTCCAAGGTCCCTTCCAGATCTGTTATTCTATGTTCTGTATATGCTCTGTGTGTTCATGTCAAAGGAAAGTTCTTAGAACTATATGGAAGCACAAAATTATATTCTCCAATACTCTCTTAAGCTGTTCATTGCATGCAGAAATTCTGTTACAAATCATAATTTGAATCCTGTGTATATATCAATCAGTGGTGGAATTCAATTTTTTTTTACTACTGGTCTGTGGGTGTGGCTTGGTGGGCGTGGCAGGGGAAAGATATTGCAAAATCTCCATTCCCACCCCACTCAGGGGCCAGCCAGAGGTGGTATTTGCCAGTTCTCCGAACAACTCAAAGTTTCCACTACCAGTTCTACAGAACCTGCTGAATAGCACCCCTGGTATCATTGCTATGTATCAGTATAGTCTTCTGTTTATCTTGCATGTTAGAACTTCAAGTTCAGGTCTTTTTTAGTTGTGAAAATGTGCTCCATACACCATCCCTAGTTGTCATCTTTTATCTCATGTTTAACAAAACCAAAGCTGTTAAAATGCCTGTAACTCCCACAGCCCAAGCCAGCGAATGCTATTCTGCCAATTTTGACTCTCTTAAGCTGTCAAGTCATGCATTTGGAAAATCTCAATCAATGATTTATAGATAATCGGATTATTTTTAAATTTTCTTAACAACTGGTAATAATAAATGTCTAGCTCCCCAAAATTTTCACTCAGCAAATAATTCAAATCAAAGAGCTAAAGAACATGTGGAACCAATTCTATGCTGAGCTCCATGTTTCCAAGAGGAGAAATTGGAATTTTTTGTCATGGTAAGACAAATTGATTTTGATTTATCCAGCGTGCCTTTTGACAAATCGCTTTGGCGGGTTACCAGGCCCACATTCCAGCTGCTTTCCTTGCCATATTTAGCTACAGGTTAGACCGCTTTGGTCCTTACCTGAAACTCAGCATTTCCTTCTTTTCCTACTGAAAGGCTGAATTTTAATGGGTTAACTGTTTGGGATGTGCACAAGTTCCTTGAGTTTCCTCCAGCTTATAAGTTATCCATTGTAAAATAAGAAAAAACAACATTCTGTAGTGACACAGCGTATTTAAGATGTTCGCTGGCAAAAGAAGAGATACACACTTGCTGTTCAAATAAATACCCCGTTTCCCTGAAAATAGGACCCAACCTGAAAAATAAGTCCTAGCATGATTTTTCAGGATGCTTGTGAGTTGTAGTTGCGCCCTATCCCTCAAAATAAGACCCAGTTAAGATTGTCAGCCAGATGGATGCATTTAGTACTATATTTCCCTCCAAAGTAAGATCTAACCAGAAAATAAGCCCTAATGCATCTTTTGGAGCAAAATTTAATATAAGACTTGGTCTTAATTTCAGGGAAACGCAGTACTACTACAGTAGTGCTTGACTTACAGACACAACTGAGCCCATAATTTCCTAACGTGACCTTCCCTAAAAGTCACATACAAGGATAAAAGCAGCTTACCTCATCAGGTGAGGCTCTCCAGCTTAAAAAGCAAGCTTTTGAAAGTGGAGAATTTGGCTATTCTGTAAACCTCCCCTTTGGACTGGGACGTGATCTTCTTTTCCTTTGATCTTTACAATGATTCTGCAGGTGGTGAAGCTGAAAGGCCAGGTGCTGTCTGTGATGTATCGCTTTCGTACCAAGAACCGGGAATGGATGTTAATCAGGACTAGCAGCTTTACATTTCAGAACCCGTATTCGGATGAGATTGAGTATATCATCTGCACCAACACGAATGTCAAGTGCGTCCTTTAAACGCTAAGGAATGTCTTCCTTTCTCGAAAGCAGTTTTGTTTTTAGAATGAGGGCTGTGTTTCTGGGTTACCTTCTGTGGGTGGGTGGGTGTTTTGAGCACAAAATTACACAACAGATCCTAAGAATGACTGTGCACGTCTGCTAGGGGTGGGGGTGGGGGAAGGGGGGAATAAAAACAATCAAAGTAGCAGGTCCAACCATGCGACCATGTCAAGGCCTCATGAGTGTTGTGTGACCACAAGGGTTTGACTGTCTCCTTGACTTTTTTAAACCCATGTTTGAGCCATTTCATAGCAATAAACCATGGCTTGTTGTTGGCTGGATTCCCCTGGACCTCTGTGCTTAAAAGTGTGCTAGATCTATACCTGATCTGGACCAGGGGTGGGATTTTGACGGTTCAGGCTGGTTTGGTCGTACTGGTAGCTCCGATGATCAGCTGTGAGTGAACCGTTTCGCACCAACGATCAGCTGGGCCTGTCCACCTGCCCCTGCGCTTTTTTGCATTGGCATCCTTCAGTCTCAAGAGACTATGGTATCGTGCTCTGGAAAGAGGTCCTAAAACAGATCTAGTGTGACTAAAAAGGCCAATTCGAGAGTTGCCATCCCTTCCACACTGAGGGCAAATACATTCTGTCCCCTGCCCAGCCCCCAGATTTCACTGGTTCTGGGACTGCCTCTTTGCCTCAGCCTGCCAAACAAGTGTCTCTTCGAATTGGAGAAGGCCATGCTGCATCTTTAGCCTTCAAGCTGAACTATCAGAGGTCAAGGTTTCCCAGTTGTTAATGTCCATTCCCAGGGCCTTTAGGTCCCTCTTGCAGATATCCTTATATCAGCCCCAGCACTATACCTATCTTTATTTCCTTTGCTTGAAGCCCAGCTGATCGGCGCGGCAGCGGATTGCCGCACCTCAGCTGTTTTATTCACCGGAGCTGCAGTAGAAGGTGCTATTTTCAAATGTACTGCGTGTGCGCAGATTGTGCATTTGGCGCACGCACGAAGCAAACCAGTTGTTACACTTGTTGAATCCCATCACTGATCTGGACCCAGGAATTTAGTTTGAAGATATTCCCTTGAACTACCATTGTGAACAGATACTCTGGATCTCGTAATCCCAAAAGCATCCCAAAGGGCCTTTTTTCAAAAGTCAACTGGACTTCCTTGTTTTTTCTCCCTTGAATCAGTTTTGCTTCTCATCCAAGAAGCTGCTTCACTGAGAAGCGAAACTTTTTCAAGGAAAAAAACTTAAAGACTAGTTGCCTTTAAAAAAAAACACACACACCTTTGGGACAACCTGGCCTAGATGATTGAGAATATCCATAGACATCTCCCCGCCTTCTTATATCCAGTGAATTAGGGAAGAATCTGCCTGTACCTCTTCCAAATGTTACCTCATTGCTTCAGTGTTTCAGCAACTTTCCCCTAATCTCTGTTAAGGTCATCTTCCTGTTCTGCCCCAGCTACGGACCCCAAAGAACACAGCACACACAAAGTCTGTAAAAACCTTACTTTACTAAATTAAATCAGTCTTTTTCAAACAAAGGCAGTTAATTAACTTTCTTAACAGCCTACAAGAATCCAAAAAATAAATAATCGTAATCTTACTATGATTGGCAGAAAGCCCAGAAGCAATTTGCAGAGAACTAAGATCAAGACGCGAAGGAGAGTAAACAAAGTTGTTCCCTGCAAATTGCCTCAGTCGTCGTCCTTTCTTAAATAGGCTAAGGGAGTGGCCAATTAGCCCCAAGCCTTACTCTCGAGGAGACCTCCTCTTGAGGAGCCACTCTTGCCTTTTGGCTGCTCTGTGTGCCCGTGCATCGAGAAGAGGCTCCTCCTCTTCGTCCTCTTCACTTAAAGGAGCTTCTGGAGGTTCTGAAGGCCCTGGCTGAATCCCCGCCTCTGGCACCACATCTTCTCCAGCCTCCTCATTGTCCGACTTGAGTGCCAGCTGCACAGGCTGCTGGCGCAGCACCACACCGGCCTCCTCGCTGTCGGAATCAGCTACTAGCTGCACAGGCCACTGACGGGCCACAACATCTTCCTTACTTCCTACACCAACCATATCTGGACTTGACAGTTAAGTTGGTTAGTACCAAGATCAGTGATGGTTAACCTTTTTGGTGCCAAGTGGCCAAAGCATGTGCAAATGCATGTGTGTGTGCCAGAACCCCCAAAATGCAATGTGAGTGCCCCCCTGTGCATGCGCCCCGCCCCCCACACTCCATTTTGGGCCTGGAAAGCCTCCTAAACCAACCTGGAAGCCAAAACATGGTGCAGGGGGTGCATGAAGCCTCCACCCATGTCCCATTTTGGGCCTGAAAAGCCTCCTGCACCAACCTGCACCCCCATGCATGTGCTCTGCCCCCCGCACATGGGCACGTGTCCCCATGCGCTCCCCCGAGCATGCACAGCAGAGACCCAAAGACCAGCTGGTTAGTGGGAGGCACACACACACATGCACAGTGGAGCTGGGCTGGTGCGACGGCTGGCATGCCCACAACAATCTGGGTCCTTATTTTACCGACCTTGGAAGGATGGAAGGCTGAGTCAACTTTGAGCCAGTCAGGATCAAACTGCTGGCAGTCAGCAGAATTAGCCTGCAATACGGCGTTCTAACCACTGTGGCACCATAGCTCCTCAAGAAATAAATAGGACCTTGTTTGAAATCTCAATTTTATTTTACGGCAATCTTGTGACATACAAGGAACAGGATTTCCTTGGGGTTGCCCCTATACAATAAAATTTTTTCAAGTGGAAATGATTAATTAAAATCATATATTTCATCACTTTCAAGGTAGATGGCTAAGCCTTGTGGTTTTCTCTTGTCCATTTCTCCTAAAGCTCATTCATTTCACTTTTTTTTCACGAAGTTTGAGGACCTGCGGTTAAAACAACACAGACTCTTTCCAGAATGCTATTCTAATGTTTTGTTGATAAGATCAGTAGATTATTTTGCAGTTGACTTGGGTCCAAAGAGGAACCAAAACCTGGATAATAAATAAATGTCTATTCTGCATGGTCAAATGGTAGAGGCAGGAGGATCTATAGCTCATAAACAAACTTCTGTTCAGCCAGAAGTCTTTAGGCCGACCTAAAAATAAAAAAGCCATTTATTTGGGCCAATAAATTACTTATGTTGACACTGAGCAAGGAATTTTCCCTTTCAAGGTTGCTTCTATAGCATTGCACTTGAAAAGAAATTGAATGTTTAATCCTTCTTTGGATTCTGTCATATTTATCCTCAATTGACTTAGCAAAACAAGCTAGGCGTCCTTCCCTAATATGGGGGTAGGCTGCTATGGGGGTAGTGATGCTAATACGTTACTGTTGCTCTTTTCTAAGGGAGCAATAAATTGTGAGAGAAAGCCTTCTTAACTGGTTTTTAGAAAGTTGCAGTACATCTGTAGCATTCTAAATAACCGAAGGAGCTAGAGATACAGTTCGTTGATTACAGTTTTACAGACCCTTTAAAAATGTTTAGAAACAATCTGGATCTGAAATGAGTGGATCAGATTCTTTGAGAGACCAGAAAGGAAGCTAAGTGTCATTGATGGAATTGGTCAAAAATTATCATCTGGGGTAAAGGTAAAGGTAAAGGTTCCCCTCGCACATATGTGCTAGTCGTTCCCAACTCTAGGGGATGATGCTCATCTCCGTTTCAAAGCCGAAGAGCCAGCGCTGTCTGAAGACATCTCCGTGGTCATGTGGCCGGCATGACTCAATGCCAAAGGAGCATGGAACGCTGTTCCTTTTCCACCAAAGGTGGTCTCTATTTTTCTACTTGCATTTTTTACATGCGTTCGAACTGCTAGGTTGGCAGAAGCTGGGACAAGTTTTGTGGCACTAGGGATTCAATCCACTGAACTGCCGACCTTTTGATCGACAAGCTCAGTATCTTCGCTACTGAGCCACCGTGCCACTGCATCCCTGGGGACAGATACTTAAATGTTCAATGGATCGGAGAGCCTGCTATAAGGCAGTTATGCTCTCTGCTGGATAACCCACATTTTTCATTCTCCCCAAGACCCAAACCAATGCTATATCAAAGGTATTGGGAAAAAAATCAAAATAGTGTCCTGCGATGAAGGAATGGCATTGAAAGAAGTAGTGCCTTTTGCCATAGATAAGATCTATTAATTGCTGGATCTAATTTTACAATGGAGCCCACTTAAATGGTAATTAGGAATTGATTGGCGTTATAAGGCCTTACTCCTTGCATACTTTTAATGGATAGTAAGTCTAATGACAAATATTTAGCTAATGAGGTTTTTCCAATGAAAAACTATTGGTCAAAGAGGAAGAATAAAGAAAGAAACATTTCTCAAATAGATTATTCCCGTTTTGGCTAATCAGGCTTGTCCCCTCCAGCTGCTCCCATCTGCATTAATACAAGAGCAAACCTTTTAAGACTATAGGTTTTTATAAGTCAAAAGTTCCCCCCTCAAAAGTCAAAATAACTAAGAGGTCAAAAGATCGGAAAGACTTCAGATTGTAATGTTAAAGTTATAGGGAAGTCAAGGGTGGGGAGGGATGGGTTAGGGAGGGGAAGGGGGGGTGAAAGGGGGAAAAATTCTGTATTTGTAAAACATTTTCAATAAAAAAAAGGAAAGACTTCAGATTGTGTAAATAGAAAGGGCTAAATAACACTCTAGAAGTATGAAGGTGTGAAGAAGAAACAAAAGAGACTTGATAGATATGAAGCTATTTAGGGTTTGGTTTGGTTTTTAAATAGAGAGTTATAAGGACACTGGTAATTATCATCAGAATTGTGTTTATTTGATACTGACACCTGGCTCGACGCCATCAGCTTTCCAAATCTGGTTTCTGTGTGGAAAGACAACTAAATACTAAGTTCAAATGTTCATGTTCTTCTCTGCAAAAGTTGGTTTTGGGCATAGTCACCCAAGCTCAGAAGTAAAACATTGGCATTTAACATTTCTTTGTTTGTTGAAAAAGAGAATCTAATGTAAAATACAGTGTTCGCCTTCCTACATACACACAATCTTTCCAAGGTCTACTTAGTTTCGAAATTGAGCTGTTCTGCCTTCTTCCCTTTGCATTTCCTCCCATGACAACACAAAAAGATATCGTTTCAGTATTTTTGGAGGGTTCTAAGTACTAATACTCCACATTGGGTCAGAAATGCAGTGAATGTAGGATATCAATGGCATTTGTGCATAACAAATTAATTTCCTGCGTTTGTTGAAAGGTCAAAAGTTCTCCTGAACTTCCTGCTTGGTCTTCAAGGCGTGATCCATATCAACAGAATGAATGCTTGGGTGATCTCAGTCGCATCCATTGACTGTATGATGTTGATACACATGAATGTGTATTAACTGATTGGTTCACTAACTAAAAAAAAAAATGAAGAAGGAACAACTTGAACATATTTAAAAGATAGCCCCATTAACTGGAAAGTGGATGTTAGCATTTTCTTAATGTTATTTTTAAAACCCACAAAACCTGTGAACATGTAATAAGGAAGTTCTTCGCAAATAGCAACAGCACTTAGATTTATATACCGCTTCACAGTACTTTACAGCCCTCTCTAAGCGGTTTACAGAGTCAGCCTATTTCCCCCAATAATCTGGCTCCTCGTTTTACCCACCTCGGAAGGATGGAAGGCTGAATCAACTTTGAGCCGGTCAGTATTAAAGAGTTAACCTGCAATACTGCATTCTAACTACTAAGCCACCATGACCAAATGGTTGGATCATAATTCCAGGTTTTCCCAGGCCCATAGTAGACATGATAACTCTGGCTGATAAAAGTTAGACTGTGCCATTTCAAACTGGAGAGGGTCATTATGGTACTTCAAGCTTTGGAAGACTGGAGAAGCCATTCATTCAAGAAGTTGAATTTGTGTTTGTGCATTGTTTAGCCTGATCTAGAAAGGTTGTGGAAAACAAGAGGGAAAAGCGAGACTGTGCCATTTTGATCTCCTTGGATATATGAGTGATGAAATATTTTTTTCAGAGTTGCCTTAGCTTTGATTAACCAATCAGTTACAAATGGAAACTAATCAAATTAATTGCCTGCGATTAGATAGACACACAATGTATAAACTATTTTTTTACAGGTTTCAGATTAAGGCCTTGCTGTGATTCTCTCAAAGCCCTTGATGCTGGACAGAGTTTCTACCTGCCCTGCATTTAAATGACTTATAGAGGTAGTTTGGATGGATTTCAACATCTCTTTATTGAATTGGATGTGTCCGGTTTTCTGTGAAGTGATCTCATAACTCTTCCTTTGAAGTTTTACTAATCGGATTGTGATCTCTAGGCTTTATTGACTCTGTTCTTATTAAGCTGAATGAAGCTTTAGAATGACTTGATTGGCATCTTGGTTTTTGATTGGCAAATTGGCAGGACAACCCAAGTCTTCCTCCATGACAATCTCAAAGGAATTGATTACCACTGCTCTTCTCGTTTCCTTTCAGGCAGCTTCAGCAGCAACAAGCGGAGTTGGAAGTCCACCAGCGAGATGGACTTTCCTCCTATGACTTAACTCAGGTGAGAGGCCCCTGCTGAATTGACCTTGGGTTCTTTAAAATAAACCATAGCTAAACCAAGCAATTTGCCACCAGGAGATTTGTCAATAGCTTTTAAAAGAGGGCCAGATTAATTCACAGAAGAGAGGACTTTTAGTGATTTCCCACACCTTCAGTATGATCTGGAGAAATTTGTTAGCTTCTTTAATATTTATGGTGTTCCAGAATGCTGGACCAGATGACTCCTTTGACTGATCCTTCAAGGGTTTTTGCCTTGGTTTTGTGTCTGATGCCATCTTCTCCCAGGAAAGGGACAAAAACAAAGGCATATTCCCAGTTTTCCTGTGAAGTTCTACTTTGTTTTCAATCTGCATTTCTTGTGGGATTTAAGGTGCTATATAAAACACCGCTGACCACAGTCAGTGTTTTTCTTCTCTGTCCGTCATTTATTTCCATCCCAAATTTGTCAATAAGAGAACTTCTATAGAATAACCTCTCAAAATTCTGCAGAATCTTTCTACCTAGAAGCACCTCGAGATGAGTGAACGTGAGAATGCTTCTGATATCCTGTGTTTGTCTTCTGTCACTTGGTGTCTCTCACCCACCTCAACTGCAGGCCACTTTAGCTGGATCCATACCATTCAAGCAACAGGTTCATGACTGCTGCAAACTATCAAGCCAGCTTGCCTACGGTCCAGGGAATAATAAGAGCAGTACAAAAACAAAATATGTCTATTGCAGAAAGCAAATTGGGGAACAAGGGCTTGTTTCTAACTAAATTGGGTGGAAATTTAGCCATCAAAGAAATTGTGGTTTTCTTCTCCCTTGCCTGTTGTAATTAGGTGCCAGTTCCAAGTATACAGTCTAATGTTCATGAGGGGGGAAAAGCAGTGGAAAAGCCGGACACCATCTTCACCCAGGAAAGAGATCCAAGATTTGCAGAGATGTTTGCTGGCATAACTGCTTGTAAGTAAAATACGTTCTCTAAGTTTCATTTTCAGTATAAGTTAAGTTTATTGTTACTTTGGATTCTCAGCTGACATTCCATCAAGAGACCCTAATGGGAGAAATGCTCTGAAGTCTGCTACCGGTTCGCTTCACTACCGGTTCACTTTGTATGCGCATGCATGGTGGGCACCAAATGCGCGCTTCATGTCTATGCACACCACAGGCGCTACCATGCAGCGCTGAAAAAGGAGAATTAAGAAGCCTTTTTTGAGTCTACAAAGGTAAGTAGAACAGTGAGGAGTGGGGAACAGCTGTGCCGCACAATTTAGATTCGTTAATTTCTTGCTTTCTAGTGAATATAAATTGCATGGCACAGCTGATCGTTGGAAATACCAGTTCGCCTGAATCGGTAGCATTTATTACTATCTGTTCGCGCAAACCGGTCCAAACTGGTAGCATTTCACCCCTGAACCCTAAACCCCACATTCTATTTCAGTGGAAAGCACATAACAGGGAAAAGGAGACATTCAAACCCAAGATGAATTGTTCTACGTTAACTCCTTGCTTGTGGATTTGGGAGACCATAGATGATTGCACCTGGAGAGTGCTAACGCTCTCACAAAATGGCAATGTAGGAAGGTGTCTCCTATTAGTATTAGCATTAGATTCCCCTATGCTATGTAGCATATCAAGCAGCAAGTATTTTCAGTTTGGGGTGACTACTTCAGCATTGTCCCATGTGATATTTAAGGTCTTTAAGTCATCTACAAACATTCTTTAGCATGTTTTGAGGGCATCCTCTTGACCATTTTGCATCAAGGGAAAGTCCATCTCATTGCCATCTTGCAAATTTGATTGTTTGATTATAGAGCCCTGGTGACACAGTGGTCAGAATGCAGTATTGCAGGCTAATTCTGCCGACTGCCAGCAGTTCGATCTAGACCGGCTCAAGGTTGACTCAGCCTTGCATCTTTCCAACATCAGTAAAATGAGGACCCGGATTGTTGGAGGCAGTATGCTGACTCTGTAAACCGCTTAGAGAGGGCTATAAAGTACTATGAAGCGATATATAAGTCTAAGTGCTATTGCTATTCTCCACATGAAGTATATGACCTGCATGTTGGAGTCTTCTGATGCAACAATTATATATAATTTGCGCGTAATTTGGAGCACTTCTTCATTGGTAACATGGTCAAAATAGCAGATTTTTAGGATTCGATGAAGGCATCTTTGTTGGAAGATGTCGAGTCTTCTCCAATTAGGAGAAATTAACATTTTAAAAAGCCATACCTAGCCCTTACCAAAACGGGTAAATTCGCCCAACAAGAAACCCCAGTCTTCAGGATGGTTTGTAAAGACATGACTTCTTTGCATGCAGAGGTCTTAACAGCTGTAGTAGCTGACTGACTATCCTTTTATTTTCAACCTATTCTATTCTTAGCAGAGGATGTAAGAGTTGACTACTCCCCAGTTCCCAATTCATTGCTACATATTTAATGGAAAATCCTGGATTTCTTCATAGGGGAAGGACTTGGATTCAAAACAGTCCTTTCAGTTGTGTGTTTTCGCTATTTAAGGGAACAAAACAAAACAATGGACCCGTACTTTTAGGAGTATATGACACACTTATTCCCCCCTAGAAGAGGGTGGAAATGTTGGTGCATCTTATACACTGAGTACAGCCATTTTTGGCCTCCCCAAATCCCACCCCACGTGTCCCTTTTTGCCAAAAACAGGCCCGTTTTTTGCAAAAACAGGATGCGCAGAGGGTCTGAGAGGCCTGTGGAGTGCTCCTGGGGGCTGGGGAGAGCAAAAACACGATGCGTGGGGGGTTTGGGAGGCCAAAAATGGGCCTATTTTCACATTTTTTGCCTCCCAGCCCCCCCCTTACGCATCACATTTTTGCCCTCCCCAGCCCCCGGAGCACTCCACAGGCCTCCCAAACCCTCTGTGCATCCTGTTTTTCACAAAAACAGGACGTTTAGAGGGTTTGGGAGATCTTTAGAGTCCTCCTGGGGGTTGGGAAGAGCAAAAACCAGATGCATAGAGGCAAAAACTATTTTTTTCCCTGTTTTCCTCTTCGAAATCTTGGTGCATCTTATACTCCGGTGCATCTTATAGTCCGAAAAATACGGTACTTGCATCTCTAATAACTGTTGTCAGCTGATAGCTGGGCACGAATAGCAAGTCGATAAATCAACCTAGCTTTTTCCAGAGAGGGGACAAAAATGTTGTTGGGATTTTTTTTCCAGAAGTATTTTAGGATTCTTTCTATTGTGATCTTTCCCTCTGTTTATTGTTCATAACTTTCCCTGTTGCCGATGAAGTTTTAACATTTGTTATTAATTAATCACCATGCAAGGCGTTCTTAGCCAAGGCAGAAGCATCTCACTGTTTGTAACAAAGGGTCATTGGGAGACAGCAGCACAGCTGGGCCTCCTTCTTTCGAGATGCCGTCATCTTTCCTCCATCCATCATGGAAAATGTTTTTTTAACAGTTATGGCTCCCTGAAGCTGGTTATTTCCAGTGAGAACAATAGCCCTGAATCGCTAGGTGAACTTCTAGGATCTTGCAAACTGAACGATCCCCCGCCTGTTTAGAATTTCACACCTCTTTATTTCTCTAAGCAAAATACAACCCATATTTATGTTATTCATTTAAACAAAAGGCACAGGTATAGTATATGTGGTACCTTGCTCAATAATAATAACTGTGAGGGGGATCTTGGAGTCCTAGTGGACAACTATTTAAATATGAGCCAGCCGTGTGCAGCAGTTGCCAAAAAAGCAAAAACAATTCTAGGCTGCATAAACAGAGGGATAGAATCAAGATCACGTGAAGGGTTAATACCACTTTATAAGGCCTTGGTAAGGCCACACTTGGAATCCTGCATCCAGTTTTGGTCGCCATGATGTAAAAAAGATGTTGATACTTTAGAAAGAGTGCAGGGAAGAGCAACAAAGATGATTAGGGGACTGGAGGCTAAAACATGTGAAGAACGGTTGCTGAAACTGGGTATGTCTAGTTTAATGAAAAGGAGGACTAGGGGAGACCTGATAGCAATGTTCCAATATCTCAGGGGTTGCCCCAAAGAAGAGGGAGTCAAGCTATTCTCCAAAGCATCTGAAGGCAGGAAACCCTACAACACTTCAGACAAATGGTTATCCAATCTCTTCTTAAAAACTTCCAGTGTTGGAGCATTCACAACTTCTGCAGGCAAGTTGTTCCCCGGATTAATTGTTCTCACTGCCAGGAAATTTCTCCTTAGTTCTAAATTGCTTTTTTCCTTGATGAGTTTCCACCCATTGCTTCTTGTCCTGCCCTCAGGTGCTTTGGAGAATAGCCTGACTCCCTCTTCTTTGTGGCAGCCCCTGAGATATTGGAAGACTGCTATCATGTCTCCCCTAGTCCTTCTTTTCATCAGACTATAGACATACCCAGTTCCTGCAACTGTTCTTCATATGTTTTAGTCTCCAGTCGCCTAATCCTCTTCGTTGCTCTTCTCTTTAAGATGTGCTCACCATGTAACTCCCAAGAGATGATGCCAAGGGGTTGCAACCTTCAACTGGGAAAGTGTTTTTTATCAGGGCAACCTGGTCTACCCAAATACGCAATGGAGCATCCCGCTTCTGCTTTCGCCTTTCAGCCCCAATGCAGGAGCCTTTGCAGGCAGTCACTTTCACGACAAACTATTTTTGGCAAATATAAAATTTAACTTCAACTGGGGGAAAAAAAAATCAATTCCTTGCACTTGCTTCAAGCCATCAAGGAACCATTTTTGAGATAGGATGCCGTTAAAAAAGGAATGGAGGCAAATTACTTGTTACTTTTACATATTTTGCATAATGTTGATTTTGGATTGACTTTTTCTGAGCCAGTGCGTGCAAATAGCTGGAGCTTGCACAGAGAGGCCTATCATGCTAGGGACATTTGCTCTGCAGCCGTCAAGCACGTATCTTAGCAGGGGAGTGGGGGGGAATGAAAATATCCCCTATTGCTCCGACCATGTGTTTATAAGCAACAGTTCCTGTAAAAAATATCTTTAAAAAAAATAATACAGTTCAGGAAGAACTTTTTAATATCTGCATTTGTTGCATCTCCCAAGTTAGATATAACTCACTTCTCCTTTATCCCTGGCCAAAAAAATAGAAACAAATACCTAAATATCAGAAATCAGATTTCCTAGGTGGCTTTTTGCTTGGCAAACCTGGCTTCTTGGCTTTAGTGCTTGGAGGAGAGGCATTCAGATGATGCTGTACAGTCTCTTGGAGGAATCTGTCCTTGATTTCTCAACATCGTGGCAACGTTTCCACATTTTTTAATTTAAGCCCGAATCCAAATTTTTTATTTTCTGCCGTTGAGAAGTTCCCATTAAGAGATCCTCATGCACAATTTGGATTTCAGCTTCGGGTGTGGGGGGGGGGGAGGGTGAAAATTCTGGATAATAGACAAATGTTTGTTACTATTTTTATACTGTTTTCTGTCTGGGATGTGATGACAGCGATCCCAGATGCTATTTGTCTCCAGTTGGAGTTCCTTTCAGTGTCAAGAAACCTTGATTTACTGCAGCTGTCTTTAAACTTGCCTCCTCCAATCGTGTTGCATCGTAGTTCTGGAAATGTTCAGCCTGCACAGCCGTGCTTGCTAAGCATTATGGGAGTTGTAGTCGGGCATGTTTCGAGGATGCCCATTTGGTGAAAGTGCCTATGTCGCTCAATAGTTGAAGGAATGATTAAATGATTAATTTCAATGATTAAAGGCCTGGAGACTAAAACATATGAAAGACGGTTGCAAAAATCAAGTATGGCTACCCTGGAGAAAGAAGGATTAGGGAAGACCTGATAGCAATGTTCCAGGATTTGAGGAGCTGCCCCAAAGAAGAGGAGGTCAGCGTATCTTCTAAAGCACCAGAAGGCAAGACAAGAAGCAACGGATGGAAGCTAATCAAGGAAACAACTTAGAACTAAGGAGAAATTTCCTAACCGTGTCAATAATTAATTAGTGGAAGGGCTTGCCTTCAGAAGTTGTGGTTGCTTCATCAATGGGGGCTTTTAAGAAGAGACTGGACAGTCCCTTATCTGAAATGATATAGGGGCTTCAGCTTGAGCTAGGGGTGGAGTAGAAGACCTCAAAGGTCCCTTCCAATTCTATTCTGATTGAAGATTGATTGACTTATTAGCAAAAATAGTCATGCCAAATGTTTTTTTAAAGTTTGGCAACAAAGGTGCCAAAAATGGAACATAAACGTTCTATTATTTTGGACTGAAATTTCACATATTCACCTGATTTGGCTGCACTGCACCAGCGCCTTATGAGAATTGAATGCGCAAGTGATAAATCTCATTTATTATTCTTTCCCCCTCCTTTTTTTCCTTTTTTGAGTGTTTGTTCACTGGGCATGTGTGCATATAGCAATAGCACTTAGACCTATATACCGCTTCACAGTGCTTTACAGCTCTCTCTAAGCGGTTTACAGGGTCAGCTTCTTGCCCCCAACAATCTGGATCCTCGTTTTACCCACCTGGGAAGGATGGAAGGCTGAGTCAACCTTGAGCCTGGTGAGATTCGATCTGCCAAACTGCTGGCAGCTGGTGATCAGCAGAAGTAGCTTGCAGTACTGCACTCTAACCGCTGCACCACCACAGCTCATAATTTGCAAAAGGCATCCCTAGCTAAAAAGATTGCCAACCATAATATATTTATTCCTCTCCTGCTTTTCTCCCAAGAAACTGATGTATGGTTCTTTCTACATACACCCTGATTTTATTCACACAGTAGTCCTGTAAGCTTAGTCAGACTAAAAGGGAATGACTTACGTAAGACCACCAGCTCATTCTGGAGAAGGGAAGACTGAAATTTGACCTTCCTTAATCCTAATATTTCACTCTACTGAACTGCCCCTTCTAACACAGCCAGTTTTGTTTAGCAAATGCTAAATCTGCCCAAAATTTTCAAAGCTGATCCCACGAGTCAGTTATAAATACAATGTCTTTAGACAGTTGTTTGCAACATCTTGGGTGGATTTGCAATTTGGTACAGCTTTGCCATTGTTCTTCAAGTCATGGCTTAAGTCCAAAATAAATAAGGTTAAACTGAGTGAACTCTACTTTCCTGGTCAGCAACTTAATTTTTGAACCCGCTATATTCATGATGTGCTCCCACAGCAGCCAGGAGAGAAGCAATGGGATGCCCTTGGTGAACTTTTCTTATTAGATAATTCTATTTCTGCCTGCATTTGAGCCTTACTTCTGAAACCCTGATTTTGCAACTTGTGGCGAGAAGAAGAGGCACAATTGGAAGCATAAGTCAAAAGTTTGCAATTCTGACTCCATAATCTCCTTAATGGGAGTCTTGTGAGCAGTAAAATGAAGAGGAAGGACAGATCCAAAGAAGTGAACTGTCCTTCCTCGTGGATTGAAGATTGCAGTAGTCATCTATACACATAATCTGTTTACTGAATTAATGTATTTAATGGCTTTGCAGAGAATTTTAAAGCATAAAATAACCATACAGTAAGGTTTGGTCAATATGATAAGCCACAAAAAATGGACCACATACTATGCTTCGATATGAGCAAATGTCAAATAAGAACAGCAGAAACTGACCCAAAAGGAATACGTCAACCTAGTTGAATATGCGAAATGCATCAGTAGAATGTCTATGGAGATTCTCAGTCTATCAGGGTTCCAAGTTACACCCCCAAAGCAAGAAGACTTCAAGGCTAGAAGTTCCTCAAAGTTCCATTTTATGAGAGATGTCATATTGGCACATCTTGGAAAACCCAAATCTGAAAGCTTCCAAGTTTTCCCCACCCAATAGAAAGCCCAAGTCTCTTCCAACTACACCCACATGTCCATCACATGGTCCAATCAATGCACCTTCCCAAATGGATTTGCTTGTGAATGCACTGGCAAGAATGCCGTATGTCAGAATATCTCAATGGTGCTGCGACAGTCGGACAGAAGTAGATGCTGAGATAGATGTATCTTCCTGAGCATTCTCAGGAAGTACATGGAATGAGGGCCAGGATATGGTTACGAAGTCAATTTGGCAGCCACAATAGTAGGACTGAACCTGATTTGTATGATGATTGCCTTGTTTTATTTATTTATTTTACTTATTTTATTTGTCAAGCATGTATAAGATAACAGATATAAGTATAAACACAATTACGAATACAGGAAATGGATATGAATAAATGGGGACAGTAGGACAGGGACGGAAGGTATGCTGGTGCGCTTATGCACTCCCCTTACAGACCTCTTAGGAATGGGTTGAGGTCAACAGTAGATAGTCTAAGGTTAAAGTTTTGGGGAAGAAACCACGAAGTCAGGTAGAGCATTCCCGGCATTGACCACTCTGTTGCTGAAGTCATATTTTCTGCAATTTGGAGTGGTTTACCTTGAGTTTGTATCTATTGTGTGCTCGTGTATTGTTGTGGTTGAAACTGAAGTAGTCATTGAGAGGTAGGACATTGTAGCAGATAATTTTGTGTACTACGTTTAGGTCAGACCGAAAGAGGCGTAGTTCTTAAATTGTCTAAGCCCAAAATTTCAAGCCTGGTGGCATTTTAATTTTTAAATGGTTAAGGGTTTGTCAGTCGTGATGTTTTTAAATTGTGGGCCAAAGTGTTTAATTCTTTTATTAATTTTTAAATTTTGTATTGAAATGTGTTGGGGTTTTTTTGGCTGTGCACCGCCCTGAGTCCATTAGGATAAATAAATAAGTAAGTAAGTAAGTAAGTAAGTAAGTAAGTAAGTAAGTAAGGTATTTTGTTGTGAGCAGAGGAGTGGAGGACTCTTCTCGTGAAATGTCTCTGGACTCGCTCAATTGTATTAATGTCCAATATGCAGTGCAGGTTCCAGACAGACGAGCTGTATTCGAGAATTGGTCTAGCAAAGGTTTTGCATGTCCTTGTTTGCAGTTTTTGAACCGTCTCTTTCTGTTGATTACACCTGCAGCAGATAAAAAGATGATGCCTTCAGCTCCCACAACAGGAAACCAGCAGATCTACTCTCAAGGGAGCCCGTTTCAACCAGGACATTCTGGGAAATCATTCAGGTACTGTGACTTGTGGTAGAATAAATAAAGGCAGCGAATCAACCCTTGGCATACACTGAGCAAGCATTCGTGAATAGGCTCTTTTGACCTCAGTGTTATTAGGGGAAAACTGGAGTTCAGAAATAGCCAGATTCAACATATAGTTATAGCAATAGAAGAGAATATTTGTAGCTCGGGTTTGAAATGAGAGGTCCTTGGTGCTCCTGAGCTTGGTTATTTTCTTGCAAACATTTCATTACCTAACTAAGTAATACCATCAGTGCATTAATAGTCTTTACTTATTGATTGTATTAATCTTGGCGCTAATCTCTGCTTATCTTGGTCTTCTAGCACTGATGATGTTATTTAGTTGGATAATGAAAACTCTGCAAGAAAACAACGAAGTCCATAAACACCAAGAGCCCCACAGTTTCCTCCTCCTCCTCCTCCTCCTCCTCCTCCTCCTCCTCCTCCTCCTCTCCAGAAACCCCACTTCTTCCTAGCATTGATGATGATATTGCCTAGTTGGGCAATCAAATGTCTTCAAGAAAACTATCAAGCTCAAAGAGCATCAAAGACCTCAACCTCGCATACAATTATATCTGGACTAGTCCACGTAGAATGAAGGGACTAGAGGTCAAGCAATCTTCTATCTTCCAAATCCCTTTTCATTTTCTTCCTTGCAGCTCATCTGTGGTCCATGTGCCAGGCGTCAACGACATCCAGTCCTCTTCATCAACAGGACAGAACCTGTCACAGATTTCTCGGCAGTTAAATCAAAGCCAAGTCGCCTGGACAGGAAGTCGCCCTCCATTCTCCGGACAGGTATGGCAATTCATTTCAAAAGGCTGGCTTTAATGACACCTGTTTTTGGACAGAGCAATCGGGTATTACATTTTGGGCTCTATCGTCTGGATCACAAGGGGCATATTTGAAGGTAGAGTGGTAACGAGACTTCCTCTCCAGAGGATGCTTTGGAATATCCCTGAGGGAATATAGTTTCTGTCTTGACAACACCTGAAAGCAGCATCCCATCAGGTTTGTGTCTGCTGCAAATTTGAGAAGCATTTCCTCTAACGGAATAGAATGGAATGGGAATGGGAATAGGAAGGGAATGGGATAGGAATAGAATAGAATAGAATAGAATAGAATAGAATAGAATGGAATGGAATGGAATGGAATGGAATGGAATGGAATGGAATGGAATGGAATGGAATGGAAAAAATAAAAAGAGAAGAGAAAAGAAAAAAGAAAAGAAAAGAAAAGGAAAGGAAAGACAGAATAGAATACAATAGGAACAGGAAAAGAATAAGAATAAGAATAGAGCTGGAAGGGACCTTGGAGGTCTTCTAGTCCAGCCCCCTGCTCAAGCAAGAGAACTTATACCCATGCTGGCAAACCTATGGTACGCATGCCCGAAATAGCACACAGAGCCATGTCACCTGGCACGTGCGGCGTCACCCGTTCCTCTTCCAGGTTTCTGGCGTGCATGCGCACAAGACAGTCAGCTGGCCTTTGTGCGTGTGGCAGTGCCGGAAACCCGAAGAGCTGGTTTTCCATCTTCTGGTGTGAGCATGAGTGCCGGCCAGCTGATCGTCCTATGCGCTTGCTCAGCAGTAACCGAAAGACTTGCTGGCCGGCTCGCATCAGCGCCCCGGAAACCAGAATTACCTTATCTGGTGCGTGCATGCTTCTCTTCCAGGTTGTGGCCCTGACCAGTATGAGCGTGGGTGCAAAGTGCTCCCTTTTTGGTACTTGTTGCGCATGTGCACTCCCTTTTCCGCACTCGGTGCGGAAAAGGTTCTCCATCACTGACCTATACCATCTCAGACAAGTGACTGTCCAGTCTCTTCTTAAAAACCTCCAGTGATGGAGCGCCCACGATTTCTGAAGGCAACTTCTGTTCCAACTGGTTAATTCTCAGTTCCACAACTTAATTGTTCGGTTCCACCAAACAATCTTTGAATTACAATAGCCAAGCAATAAAAACGAAAGCAAATGACCTAATTAGCCCTGTAAAAAGACGCTGATATTGTAATGCACGAGGCTGTCAGGGCTAAGCTTGGATCTCTGTTGGATTGCTTCGTTTCTTATTTTTATGTTTTGGAGAAACGTGGACAGATATGTCATCTTTTTTGGGGTTTACTCTCCATTCAGCAAATTCCTTCGCAAGCGAGCAAGGCACAGTCGTCGCCCTTTGCCATTGGATCAAGCCATACTTACCCTGCTGATCCAGCTTCCTTCAGCCCCCTTTCTAGTCCAGCTACGTCTTCTCCAAGTGGAAATGCCTATTCCAGCCTAGCTAACAGGACGACGGGCTTCGGTAGGTATGGAGGTTGCTCATAACTGCATTAGCGCATTAATATATACAGGTAGTCTTTGACTTACGGCCACAATTGAGCCCAGGAATTTCTGTTCCTAAGTGAGACATCTGTTAAGTTGAGTTTTGCCCCCATTTCCCGACCTTTCTCACTGCAGTGGTTAAGTTAGTAACACAAATCTAGCTTCCCCATGGACTTTGCTCGTCAGAAGATTACAGAAGTTGATCACAAGGCCCTGTCATAAATAGGAGTCAGTTGCCAAGCCTCTGAATTTGGATCACATGACCGTGGGGAAGCTGCAGTGGTTACTTTTTTACTCATTGTATTGAAAAAACTAGAGTAATTGTCCAAAAGAAATAAAGCAAGATAGTATACATAGGGTAGTTGTTGCATCATAGAAATAGCAGGTATGAAGGGTCAGATTGGTGCAGGGGTGAAATCCAGCAGGTTCTGACAAGTTCTGGCGAACTGGTAGCGGAAATTTTGAGTAGTTCAGAGAACTGATAGCGGAAATTTTGAGTAGTTCGGAGAACCGATAGCAGAAATTTTGAGTAGTTCGGAGAACTGATAGCGGAAATTTTGAGTAGTTCGGAGAACCGATAGCAGAAATTTTGAGTAGTTCGGAGAACCGATAGTGGAAATTTTGAGTAGTTCGGAGAACCGATAGTGGAAATTTTGAGTAGTTCAGAGAACCGGTAGCGGAAATTTTGAGTAGTTCGGAGAACCGATAGCGGAAATTTTGAGTAGTTCAGAGAACCGGCAAATGCCACCTCTGCTTGGCCCCAGAGTGGGGTGAGTGGGGTGGGAATGGTGATTTTGCAATGTCCTTCTTCCAGGAGTGGGGAGGGAATGGAGATTTTGCAGTATCCTTCCCCTGCCACATCCACCGAGCCAGGCCCACAGAACCGGTAGGGAAAAATTTTGAATTTCACTCCTGGTTTGGTGAAGTGGTTATAGACACTAAGTCTAGAAACTTGGAGACTGTGAATTCTAGTCCCACCAGCTAAGTGACTTTGGGGTCGTTCTTCTCTCAGCCCTAAGAGGGAGAAGACAAAGCAATATTCTGAAAATATTGTCTAGAACTTGGTGACTTTTAAGATATGAGAGCTTCGACTGCCAAAATTCTCCATGCTGGCTGGGGAATTTTGAGGGCTGGAAGTCCACATATCTTAAAGTTGCCAAATTTGATTGAAAAGAAAAAAAAACACCCACTGGTCTGGAAGATTTGACTCCATGGCCCCTATCAAGGGTTATCTTTATTACTCCTGGCAGCTTCCATGACACTGGCTCTTGTAAGCCCTTTTCTCTGAAATAAAATACAGAACAAACTTTTCCAAAAGTGATGCTAGCCAAAATACAAGACTTGAACTCTCTGTGTGCATAAGGGCCATTGTGACTACAAAAAAATAATAATAATAAACTTAAGAATTCTGACTGGCTAATAGCCCAGTATTCTTCCAGGCTGATTCCTTTTCATCTGACAATTTGCTCCTGTTTGAATTAAAAAAAAAAAAAAAACCCCGGGGAGGGGAATGGGGGGGGGGAATTGAACAGGACGTGTTTTCAATTTAGCAAATTGACAATAAAATATCCCTGACCAAGACAGACTTCACTGAAAATTCAGAAGAGGGTGTGAGTGGAAATGCCAGAAACAAAAGGTGAAGGGAGAGCATATAAACATCAAAGCGTACGCAAACAAAAATATCTGTGTTTTTCTTTCTTTCTTTTTCTTTTTTAAAAGTTCTACAGTGAATTATTCCAGCCTAAGGCAAGGAGAAGGGGAAACAAAACTAGATTTAGCTGTTCCGGACACTAAATCGAATGTCTAGCGTGTGTGTTTTTTCAGGACACTGGTTCTTCTAACTCAAAAGTTACCAACAGGATTTGTTTTAAAAAGATCAGCATCGAACGATGTTTATCTGCAAAAACATGCGGATAATTATACCATTGTTTGTATTATTAATATAAGATAAATACAATATAATATTAATATAAAAAGTAGGCCTTTTGGACTACATTCACAAATAGAAAAGTTAGCGCAAGTTTCTAATTCTTATTATAATAAAGAAGTTTAATGTTCTCCTTTGGGAAGAATGAACACACAGTTTGAGGAATCATCCTGGGAAGGCTCTTCGTTTTCTGGAGGGTTGGGAGCAAAATGTCTCCTTTTGACTCCTGATGGACCTTTTTGTAAGCATTTAGGTAAAGTTTTAAAGAAGGGGCTTCTTTGCGTACCACAGGAATATTGTGTGAAGTGACAGAAAAGAGGGGGAAGCCCTACCCTAAGGATCAAAGACAAGCAATGAGTCTTAACTAAGGGTGGGCTTCAAACATTTTAGCAAGGGGTTCTCTGCCTGATTGCTGAGTGGGCGTGGCCTAGTTGGCCTCCTGCACCACAGCAGGAGGGGGGGCATTTGCCCTCCCTGGGCTCCAGAGGCTTTTTTTGAGCCTCCGGGCGGGCGAAAACAGCCTCCCCAGGCTTCGAGGCCCTCTGGAGGCCAGAAATGGGCCCGTTTCCGGCTTTCCCGAACTTTCTGGTAGGCCCATTTTTCACCCTCCCTGAATCTCACACATGCCCTGCATTTACCTGCACCCAAAACAGGCTGCGTGGGGACTCCTGGGGGGGGACAGCCAGGAGTGGGATTTGGGGGTTCTCTGAGCTGCACAGAATCTTAGCTAGAGTTCTCCCGAACCCCTGTGAACCCCCCCACAGCCTATCCCTGGTCTTCACCTGTGTTAAGGATATTGTTGAGTTAACCAACCAGCAGAGTGTAGAGCACAGAGAAACGGTGCTGAGAGCAATGAATCAGATACAAACTGGTTTATCAAAGGTTTACTTTATAGTGAAAAAACAATCTCATAGTCTTTAATCAACCCAAGTCTTTTCCAGTTAAATCAGTCCAATGAAACAAAAATCTTCTTACCGTACAAACAGTAGTGGGTTAGAATAGCAAGTTCATGCAAGTTCACAAACCACGATGGTAGCAGATCCATCCACGATGATAGCACAGTGGTAGCAACTCCACACACAATGGTAGCATATCATCAACTGACTACATTTCACTTCCCTTCTTAAATACATTTACAACTAGTGATTATCTAATTACAGCATGACTCAGCATTACAACTTAAAGTCATATAATACATATTCATGTTAAAGTCATAGAATACATATATTGCCTGGACAACCTGTTAGGCTCACACCATATCCTAACAACCTGTATTCTGCAAAGACCTTGCTCAGATTTTCTTCAGCCTGGATAACACTGTGGCTCTCATTACCTTAGAGAAAGGGAGAATTTTTTTTTCTTTCCACAGAGAAGCATAGAATGATCTCATGGAAGGTGAAACTCTATTGTTGATCACCAGTTGATTTTGTTCACAAAACCAGGGCTTTGGAAGGAGGAAAGACTTAGAAGGATAAGGTATTCTGTCTGCTGGGATCTTGTTGCTAACGGATTCAGTCCGATCCACAGGCATTTGAAGGTTCCCAGTGTTGGCACTAATTCACCAACAGACAGAGTGCTAGCATTATCATCATTTTGTTTCACAGAAAGGGGTGCTTCTAACAAGAATCATCACGGTGGTTCCCTTTTCTTTTTGTTTCTTTCAGCGGAGAGCAGCCAAAGTAGTGGACAGTTTCAAGGACGGCCTTCAGAGGTCTGGTCCCAATGGCAAAGCCAGCACCATAACCAGCAAAACAGTGAGCAGCATCCTCACCAGCAAACTAGCCAGACAGAAGTGTTCCAGGTAAGTGCGAACCACCAAAATACTTTTGGGCACCATAGTTCTAGCTTTAGGGATTCCATAGAGTCGCCGAATTGGAAGGAGCCAAAGCAACGCTTACCAATAACTCCTGCTCACTATTGAATTTCACGTTAAGGCATCCGTAACAACTGCCCATCCAGTCTCTGCTTGGAGACATTCAGAAGAAGAGAGCTCCTTAGATAGCAATAGCAACAGCACTTAGATTTATATATCACTTTACAGTGCTTTACAACCCTCTCTAAGTGGTTTACAGAGTCAGTATATTGCCCCCAGCAATCTGGGTTCTCATTTTATCCACCTTGGAAGGATGGAAGGCTGAGTCAACCTTTGAGCCTGGTGAGATTTGAACTGCTGAATTGCAGTCAGCCGGCAGTCAGCAGAAATAGACTGCAGTACTGCACTCTAACCACTGGGCCACCATGCCTCTTGAAACCTAAACTTGGATCTCCAATCCAGAACCGTTAGTAAAAAAAATTGGATTTCCCCACTGCTTACCACATACTAGAGATTGACAGAAAATGGGCTACATAAGCACAGTGGGAAATGTATGCATGTATTGTGAATGTATTTACATTCATTGAGCAGCATTGAATTCAAAAAATCAGGAGATCATGGCTGACTCATGGACAGCCTTGGGTAGCTGATGAAGGATACCAGGTAGAGATACCCTTGGTCTTATTTTTATTTTGGAAGCATTTCTCTGCCATTTGCTCTGCTCCTTTTTCAATTAACTCCTTTGCAACCAAGCAAAGTGTTGGTCTTGGATCGCAGAAATTTCAAACGAGTGCTTTTCTTACCCCCAGGTTAAACCAAAATCACATTTTCTTTTGCTTTTTCGTTCTTCCACAGGATATGTTACCTATTCCAGGGGATCCAACACAAGGGACTGGCAATTACAACATAGAAGACTTTGCTGATTTGGGCATGTTTCCACCATTTTCCGAGTAAATTTATCTTGCCAGATAACCTGCTCTGGCACAGGGGTGGCGGAAAACCTACCGCTGTAGTCCGGGCTCTGGTTTTTGTTTGTTCATTTGTTTGTTGATGTTAACATTACCATAGAAGCTCTTCTACAAGGAGCCTCCATTCTTTTCTTTGAGATAACTTGCTCTCCTCCTCCAATGCTAACCATGCAGGTTCTAATAATTTACATCGTATTAGACAGGACTCGTGTAAGGGTTCAATTTGTACAGGCGGTCCTCGACTTACGACCAAGCTCAAAATTTCTGTTGCTAGGTGAGTCATTTGTTAAGTGAACTTTGCCCCATTTTACGACATTCCTTGCCACAGTTGTTAAGTGAATCACTGCAGTTGAGACATCAGTAATGCGGTGGTTAAGTGAATTTGGCTTTCCCCTTTTCTTGTCAGAAGTTTGCAAAAAGAGATCACATGACCCCGGGATGCTGCAATGGTCATAAGTCTGAACTGGTTAGCAAGCATCTGAATTTCGATCCCGTGATTATAGGGATGATTGCAAAGGTGGTTAACTGTGAAAAATGGTCATAAGTCTCTTTTTTTCATTGCCGTTGCAGCTTTGAATGGTCACTAAATGAACCATTGTAAGTTGAGGACTATGTGTATTTCATTCCCATTGGCAGAAATGGTCAGGGTTGGATGGGTGAAGGTAAGGGGGGAAAAAAGAATGGGGAGGCACTTTGTGGTTGGTTTTTTTTATTCCGCTGAGCCCTTAACATCAGAATGTGAATCGTTGCTAATTTCCCATTTCCACGCTTAAATATTAGGTGCGCCAATCCTTCACTCACTATTCAAAACAAACCCACCAGATTTCTCTAGAACTGTGAACAAAGGACAGGCTTAGTGAGTAATGCATAGCAGTCTTGGGCTGGGATGGAGGAAAAAAAAGACAGTTCAGTCTTCATAGTCTGCTTCACTGGGGGAAGACACTTAAATTGCCTGATAGGCATTTCTGGATTTTATCACTAAGCTCAACCCTTTAAAAAGAACTTGACTAACAAGGCCCTACTTACTGTAATTCTAAACTAATTTTTTTCCTGTATATATATATATAGGCTGAGTATATGGTAGCACCAGGGGTGGTCTTCAAAAATTTTAGCAAGGGGTTCTCTGCCCAGTTGCTGGGTGGGCGTGGCCTAGTCGGCCTCCTGCACCACAGGGGAAGGGGTGAATGTTTTTGCCCTCCCCAGGCTCCGGAGGCTTTACTTGAGCCTCTGGAGGCGAAAATGGCCTCCCCAGGCTCCAGAGGTCCTCTGGAGGCCAGAAACAGGCCCGTTTTTCGCCTTCCCTGAGCCTCCGTGCATGCCCTGTACTTACCTGCATCCAAAACGGGTCACGTGGGGACTTCTGGGAGGGGAGAGGGAGGGTAGGCAGGGACAGCCAGGAGTGGGATTTGAGGGGTTCTCCGAACTGCACAGAATCTTAGCTAGAGGTTCTCGTGAACCCCCAGCAGTCCATCCCTGGGTGACACGGACTATGCACAACACAAAGGTATAGAATTATTATGGTTGTGAGGTTGTAACCAGTTCTCAGCTCACATCGCAACCAGGGTCAAAGTAGGTTGAATGTTTGTGATGCCTTTTTTGTGTGCGTGTGATGCCTTGAACATGTGGCGGTATCAGTTAAAATAGTAACAAGCAACAACAACAATAGTAGCCATCCTGGATCACAAATGTTGTAGTTTAGATCAAGAATGTCCAGGATGATAACATTTATTGGCTAGAGTAGACAATGGACAGCTTCTCTATTCTTAGGATCTGCTCTAGATTGGAACTATAGGATAAAAAAAATATCAAAACCGAAACCAAAGCTGCTGTGCCATATGATTTTACCTTCAGCATGATTGTCTATGCTTCATGATGCTCCTTGCCACCTATTTATAAAGTTTTGTAGCAATTAAAAAAACTTACATAGAAAAGCATCTTTGTACAGAATCCTATGCTGCATACACATACATGTAGTAATAGAAAAACATACAATGAAGTGGCATTGTTTTGTGTTTAAGTAAAAAGAATAGATCTGTGACATGCTAACACATCAGTTTTCAATTAACTCTTTTTTTAATAGTTGAAGCTCTGGCTAACTCCTTTCCATCAAATCTTTTGGTTATACAATTTGGACAATAAGGTTGTTAACAATAGAAAGAGCATTTAGGCTTATGTACCGCCCCATGGTGCTTTGTAGCACTCTGGATGGTTTACAATGCAGAAGCATTATTTGTATATTGCCCCCAACAATCTGGGTCTTCATTTTCCTGACCTCGGAAGAATGGAAGGCCAAGTCAGCTTTGAGCTGGTCAGGATTGAACTCCAGGCTGTGGGCAGCACTTGCCTCTAATACTGCATTTTAACCACTGCGCCTCAGGGCTCAAGTTAGTAAGGTAACTGTTCTGACTCAGATCCCCAAACACAACAAAACCTCTGAATTTAACTCAAAGATTCCTTTATTAGGCGCACCAGCAGCCCCGGCAAAAAGTTTCTCTCTCACCGGAGGCTTAACAAGTCCATCTGACTGGGAGATGAATAGTTGTCTGCCACATCTATTCATCTCTGCCCCCTGCCTTTTATCCCCAGAGCTAGGGTGGGGCTTCTCTAGCAGCGGTGGCTTTTCCATCCCAAGGACCAGCCCATAGATTTCCACTGCTCTCCTCTCCTCTGCCTTCTGTGCATCCTTGCATCAGGCACTGGACCCAGCTGTTGCTCCTCGTCCTCATCAGCCACCTCCAGTCCTGGAAGCTGTTGATTCTCCATCTGAGGGGTGACGGACGGCCCAGGCTCCACCTCTCTCTCTCTCTCTCTCTCTGACAGATCAATTCCCTCTTCCCCCTCGGGGCTCTCAGATTGCCTTGATGCTGACTCTCCTCCTCCTCTGATTCAGTTTCTGGTGGGGCTGGTAGCCGACAGGCCACAACAGTAACTCTTACTAACTTGAGCTCTTTCAAAGTCTTTCAACCATTCCCCACTACCCCCAAATTGGCACTAAATATAATGCTAATGTAGATCATCAATGACACTGAAATAAATATATTGTGGATATAGTGCATAGAAATTACGTTGTTATGGAGTACAGCACACACTGCAAAATCTACTTGTTCATACCGTTGTTTGGTGGTCTCGTGTTTTGCAAGCCACCTTATTTAAAGGTGATGTTTTTGTGGCTGCAAAGAAGGATTAACAGAAAGATGGTGACTTCTATGGCAGGGATCACTTAAGTGGCCAGTTAGTTGTGAGATTGGACCAGTGATGATGTGGCTCACCCATTTTCTTGAGGAAAGTGTGCATGCCTGTGTTAATGCCTTCGTTATTTATCTTATAGTCATTCTAGGCCAGTTTGAATGTAAGGTTACATTCCTGTAATCTGGTGCTTTCTGGCAAAAAAAAAATAATGTTTATGGTCTTTCTAACTCCATATTAAATCCAGCTAAACTTGAAGATGTAGACATTTTTATACCATCTGTATATCTAGTATCATACGAAATCAGTTCTTTGTGTCTGTCTCTCTGTCTGTCTGTCTGGATTTGAGTTTGCTATAGAAATGGGAAGTCTGGAACAAAGGAAGCTGTTTGGACAGGGTGCATGATAGCATGGAATCTATAAAACAAACTTAAGGGGAAGTTGACCTAGGTTGAGATCTAGTAAGCTCTTCTCTTTGGAACAAGAGGTATGTACATGTCACTGCATTAGTCCAGTTCATCCAATCTTCCCTTTTCTTTCTGTGAAGAAAGAACAACAGTTGTTGAGTCATTGTGGCTTTCTTTACACATGAATTTGCAGAATCCTTGATTGTCCAGAATTTAGCACCCTCCAAATGAGTTGGGGTACAGCCTCCTTCATCCCTGGCACAGGTTTGCTGGGACTTGCAGTTCTGTGTCTCCAGGTTACGAGAGAGGCCATTACCTACAATCAGTGATAAACCTATTGGTGGAATGTCACAAGTTCAGACTGCAGCTGAGTTTATAAATAGCACAATGTGTTTAAGCCATGGGTTTAAAAATGAAACGGTCCCTACACCACAGGTGGCTAAATTCATACTTTTATTGCTGAGCCATAAGTCATGGTTTACAAACCAATGCTTGAGTTTACAAATTGCGTTAAGCCAACTTTTGGCATATGCACTGAGTATTCTTTATGTTCAGTGCCTTGGCTACTTGCAGATGTGACACAGTCCAGCAGATTTATAGCTGTAGATCCAGAAGAATCCATCAGACTGAAGGAACAACTTTTACATTCAACCAGAAATAATCTTAACTACAGGCAAGAAAAAGTGGCTGGATCCACTGATCTTGCTAAACCCAAGTTGATTAAAATAATTCCTGCATTTGCATAACATGCTGGATCCAAACAAACCCCACTGTGACTTAAGGTGATGCCTGTTTCTCCCAACATCCTGAATTATAGATGATCAATCCCATTTTAGCCCACCCCAGCATATCCTGCAAACATAGCTAATATGAATAATAATGTCAACAGAAAGGATGTGAACAAGGGTAGCAGGAAACACTTCTGATGTCTGGCTCTCACACTTGATACAGGAAATTATTTTCATAGTAACCCAAGTTGAGTGTAATAAGAAGTTCCAACTTTTGGGCTGGTTGCACACAGCTTGAAGCCATAATATGGTTTTGTTTGTATTTAGCTTAACGTGATGTTCTTTGTGTGATATATCTGTCCGTCCGTCCGTCCCCCCAAAAAAGGACATCATGGGCTTTTTATGACAAACCATAATTTAAAATCTTACTTTCTTAAGATTATACATTGTGTCTTGTTTTAATCAGGGCTTCAACTTATATCTGAAGCCAAATGTAAAGTTATTTCTGTACTCTGCCCACTTTTTTTTTTAATATATTGGCAAAAAGAATAGAGAAAATTGGGAATTGCCTAAAAAGTCCAGATTATTTCACTAGTTTATAAGATTCACTCTGCCTTGTTCTAACGTCTTCAATCCATATTTTTTTAAAAGCCTAAATTAGTGTTGTTAATATTAGTAAATTAGCTCAGTTTGTACATAGTATTAAGCCTTAAGCGATGTTTTTTTTTTACAGTGTTTGAACATAGTTTGAAGTTACTGGCAAACCAAGCCAGTGTAGTGTTTTGTTTGTTTGTTTTTTCAACAAATCTGAACTTAAAAATCTCAATTTTGTGTTACATGTGAATTCCACCATTGTTTTGCTTATCAGTGCCTATAAATAGTTTGGTTTCTTTGCCTGGCTAGAAAGCAAAATATGGAATTGCAAGATGATCTTTTCAAAGTTCTGAATTCATTTTAGTCCAGCATTAACAATATTAATGGATTTTCTCTCCCCCCGCCCAAACTAGTGTTAGTGTATACATTTTTACATGCACAACAGGGGTGGGTTCTAACATTTTTTACTACCGGTTCTGTGGGCGTGGCTTATTTTGTGGGCGTGGCTTGGTGGCCATGTGACAATTCTTTAGGATTTAGCAGAGGTACTGGTCTATCAGGCTTTTAACTGCTTGCAGAGCTGTACCGGTCTACTCATTTATTTTTGCAGGCACCGGTCTACTCATTTGTTTTTGGAGGCATCGATCTACCACCAAACTGTCTTTTACCACTGATCAGCTGTAGGGCGGCCCTTTGAAGCCCCATGGCAAGAGTTTAAACAGTTTTTTTCCTTCTAGCCAATCAGCTGGGACCCAGTAGGCAGCAATAGATTGGGGGTGAGGCCAAATAAAAGGTAAGAATAACGCGGGGTGGGGGGGGGGCAGAACCGGTTCGGTGATATCATATCATCACCGTTACCGGTTTGGCGGAACCAGGAGGAACCCAGCACTATGCTTCTCTCATCACCCCTCTTTTAAATGTTTGGCAGATGTGCAGTTTGCATAATAGATTATATAATATGTAATAGATATTATATAGGCTATCCAATAGATATTTTGTTTAATTTGGGTGAGTTTCTTTGAGGGACAGCTAGAAAGAATAAACCTTAGTTTTTCAAATGAAGGGAGATATTACTAAATGTGGATAGGTTTGGGATACTATTAAGACATTTTGCAATGACTATGGAACAGGGGTGGGTTTTAAAATTTTTTACTACCGGTTCTGTGGGCATGGCTTGCAGGAGGTAATGTGACAGTGGGCGTGGCCAACTTTTTTTTTTTTTTTACTTTTAAAAGCATTTTTTTCTACAACCTTAAGAGGTTGCAGAAAAAAATGCTTTTAGAAGCCTCTGACGGTCAGGCAAGTCAGCTGGGATCACGAGAGGCTTTTAAAGGCATTTTTTGTAGAAAAAATGCTTTTAAAAGCCTCTGAGATCCCAGCTGAGCCGTGCGATTATCAGAAGCTTTTTTTTAAACTTTGAAAAGCATTTTTTCAGCTGAAGAGGTTGGTGGGGTATGAGGTGGGCAGGGTAAGCGAGCGGCGACCGGAACGGGAACCGGTTCAGGGGCGTGGCCAGTCAATGTTATTACCAGTTCTCTGAACTATTAAAATTTTTTACTACCAGTTCTTGCGAACCGGTGCAAACCGGGAGCAACCCACCACTGCTATGGAGGAGCAGATATTTTACATTGATGATGATGATGATGTTATCCATTCAGTCATGTCCGACTGGGTGATTCTATGGACCAGGTCTTTCCACTACTTCTCTTGAGTTTTTCTGTGATCTGGCTGGTGTTGTCTTTGATGGTGATTTTATGGTATCCATCTGCATCTCCTGTTTACCAACTGCATGGACACACAAGATATTGGCTGTTAGGTGCAAGCATCCTCTGGTCATCCTTAATGCAATGTTGATCTTAGTTGGGAAGAAAGTACTGTAATGCAGAATAGTTGAGGCAGTCTGGTGGGGCTATTGACAAATTAATATACTGTAAATCAGGGGTGTCAAACTCAAGGCCTGTGGGCCACATCTGGCCCATGATGTGGTCGAATCCAGCCCGTGGGGCTGTCCCAGTCTACCTGCATCACTTTGGCCCGGTCTACCCAAAAAACTTTGGGCCAGTGTGGCTTCCTCCCAGTCTACCCAATGCAAGCAGTTTGGGGAGTGGTGTCAAGCTGGCCACGCCCACCCAGCTGGCTATGCCCATCCAGTCAGCCACGCCCACCCAGCTAGCTACGCCTGGCCAGCCCCCACAAGGTCAACCACAGCCCTGATGTGGCCCTCAATAAAATTGACTTTGACACCCCTGTTGTAAATTGTCACATTAAATATTTTTAATATGAATTGAGTTTACACTAAACACGTAGCAACGGTGTGGTTGATTGATGGTTTTTTGCTCGGTACACTGGATTAGGTTCACCCATTACTATATAATCTGGCCCAGCCTAGATTTTTGATCTGATAAATTCCTTCAAGATTCTCACCGCCATCCCATTCTTCTCCAGCTTCTGTCCTTCTGATCCTTCCTAGATGAAGGCAAGAGGGAAATATTTTTGATCTTCACCCACTAGCAATCTTATCTTCTCCTGAAATAAATGGTGAAATCATCTGAGTTTATTTCAGTGGGGGAGGGGGGATGCTTGAAAATTTCCCATTGAGATCACAATGTGTTCATTCTTTGCTCTGGATGGAATGTTATTTTGCATCAGGTTTATTTAAATGACTTTTCTTAGAGTTCAATCTCTGTTGAACTCTTTCATGTCAGTGTGTGGAATTGTGCTGTGGATAAAAAAATGTGTTTTGTATTTCTGAACGTCCTATGTAGCAAAAGCAGTTTTGTGTGTCGATATAATGAATAACTTGCCTTTTAAAATTTCATTAACATAATAAAAGGTCATAATAAGCTACTTACCATGGAATGAAGAGCTGTTGTTGATTTCAGTCTGTAGGATAAGGTGGTTCCTTTTATTGATTTAATGATTAATACTTAAGATTTACTTTTTAAAAATAATACAGGATTCCACTTTGCCTTTCTTTTGCTTATGTTTATATATTGTTTCTCCAAACGAATTTGCAAAGTGGCTGATGGTATAAAGCATTTTAGTACTGTACAAAAAATCAAAATCCTAAAATGCTTGTCAAGTTCAGTGACAAAGAGGGCGGGCGAGCAGGGGATTAGTCTAGAAGATCTCCAAGGTCCCTTCTAACTCTGTTGTTCTGTTAAGGTTCATTTAGAGAACATTCTCAAAGATTGTTGGTACTGAAGATAAGCAAACTTTTTTTTGTTAGAAATCATCACTTGGAAGCCTCTGCTCCAAGGAGATACCTGGACATAATTTGCAAATGAAAATTTTGGGATGTCTATCTCTAGTAGATCTCAATGTGGAGAGAAGTACTGTATTTTTCGGAGTATAAGACACACTTTTTCTCCCCAAATTTGGGTGTGTCTTATACACCAAATGTAGCCCCATCCACCTGCTGGCTCCCACCCTTTGGCTTCTGCCTCCCAGCAATTTACCTCCTTGCAGCAAACAGCAAACAGCCCGTTTCAGCCTGATTAGCACAAGCAATTGATTGTCAGTTGGATCCGCCTCTTGACCGTCAGCTGTTTCAAGCTGCAGGGATTGCCATTGTTTATTGCCGCCCTGGCCTCCACTGTTTGCTGCAAGGAAGCAAATTGCTGGGAGGCAGATTTTTTTCTTTTCTTGTGCTAATCAGGCTGTGTTGAAAATGAAAATGAAACTAAAGCAGGCTATTTGCTGCAAGGAGGCAAATTGCTGGGAGGCAGAGGCAGATTTTTTTTTCCTGTATTGCTTAATGCATTGTAAGCCACCCTGAGTCTCCGGAGAAGAGCGGCATATAAATCGAACCAATAAATAAATAAATAAGTGCTATTATGTCTATGTTATGATTTAATCTCTCTACTAAATCCCCCCCCCCCCACTTTCCAAGCACAAGAAGGTGGCAGCGTGGAAGCTTCCGGCTTTAATATGGCTTCCAAAGCTGACAATACCGTCTTGCTAGGAATAATTTTTGTATAATCATCACAGCTGTCCCTTTGCTTTGTTCAACTATGTTTTGCTGTGACCGAAAATTTGATTTCTCACAAGGCATTTATTTATTTATTTTATTGGTTCGATTTATATGCCGCCCTTTTCCGGAGACTCAGGGCGGCTTACAATGCGTTAAGCAATAGCCTTCATACTTTTGTATATGCCTACTTAGTAGGGCTTTTGGGCCCCCCTAAGCGGTGTTGTTTTTTATACAAAATCAGCTTATTGCCCCCACAATCCGGTTCCTCAATTTACCTACCTGGAAAGGATGGAAGGCTGAGTCAACCTTGAGCCTGGTGAGATTCGAACTTGCATTAATTGCAGGCAGCTGGCAACTAAGTGCTATTTAACAGCGCTTTAGTCCGCTGCTCCACCAAGGCTCCTTAATCAGGCATCAGAACATTACTGGTATATTGGCTCACCAGAATGTCAAAGGAGACTTTCAAATCCAGCTTTCCCCTACTGGATCAGAACCCCCTCTTCTCTATGGACAGACAGTCACATGTTCCTTCATTCAGATGTGTTGGAAAACTGGTATTTTCCCAGTTCTGACCCAGGTTCTTTTTCCATGACACTCCTCTCCCAATGATGCCAGTCACCAGATATTGCTTCTTGAGAAAATATTTCAACAGTAGCTGAGCAGCTGTGTAAATATATTAAGGATAAAAAAATACCAATTTTTTTCACATTGTAAGAAGAAAAATCTTGATTTTTCTCTTCCTTTAATCTCCACACTTAGCCTGCCCTGCCAAAAGACCTACAGGGAAATAAAGATCCAAGCCAGAGAAGAAATAACAATAATAACACAAAAAGTCAACAAAATTTGAGACCTTTCCCCCTTTTTTTCCACTTGGATCTAAATGTACCCTGACATCTGCCCATTTGGAGACAACCTCCAGCTTTTCTAATTGACCATGTTCTAGGAAAGCTTCCTTCCTTGGCCTCGAGGCTCAGTTAGTTAAAAGTTGTGTAATTCTGAAAATCCTTCCCTGAATTAGAGGGACAAACCAGGCCTACAAAGTACTGGGATAGCTCCAGATGACTGCATGGGGACTTCCTCTGTTCCCAGCATTGATAGGTAAGTATTGCTGGTAACATAAAAGCAAAATTAGCCTCCCCCGCAAAAGCAAGCAAAGACTGGAGTCACACTGTGCTAACCTACAAATGTAGGTTGTTATTTTGGGGGTTTTCAGGGAGGTTCTATGGAATCTAGTCAATTGTCATTTAACCAATAAGCCATCATTGAGCCAACTGCAGCTTCAATCTGTCAACCACAGTGTCAACTCAGAAAGCACCTCTGCCCTGCTCTTGAGTTGCCATAGGCAAGGGGGATGGGAAACCGATGAAGTAGCACGGCAGCCAAAGACAGGAGCACATTCCAGACATATCTCTCAATGCTGTCTCCCAGGGTTATCCACAGCGGCAGGAGGGGAGTGATCTCTACAACCCACGAAATTGCTCCATTGGTGAATGTGATTGAGGGGGAGAGGGGGGAAACAGTCATGATTGGGATGTAAATTACATGGGGTCAGAGTTGGCTTCACCTGGAACTGCTGACATGAAGCTCCTAATAAATAACTGGATTTCTTTTGAAGCTTGGCTCGAGGTTCATGATTTAATTAGGGCATCTGTTGGAACCCTGACACACAGCAGGGAGAACATGATTCTTGGCTCAGTCACCTTGTCTCATCTCCAAAAGAGACAGATGAGAAGATAAGAAGAAAATCTTACATCTTCTGAACACTGAAACCTGTCCAACAGCTGGTTCTGAAAGACATAAACTCTCTGATACTCACTGCAATTTATTGAATGTAGATGGTTGCTCACCTCAATATCATGTCTCCAGGCAGCTAATAACAAAAATAATTATCACAACACCACCACAATAATCATCTTTGCCGGCTCCTCCTCCTTTCTAGAATATTCCCCCAGATGCAGGGTCCACTTTTTGATCATTGAACGCAGGGGTGGGCTTCAAGGGATTCTCTGCCTGCTTGCTGGGTGGGCGTGGGTGTAGTGGGCATGGCCTAGTCAACCTTCTGCACCATGGCGGGGAGGGGGGGTGCGTTTTTGCCCTCCCCAGGCTCCGGAGGCCCTCTGGAAAGTTCAGAACTGTTTCCAGCATTCCTGAACTTCCGGCAGGCCCATTTTTCACCGTCCCTGAGCCTCCGTGCACGCCCTGCACTTACCTGCATCCAAAACAGGCTGTGTAGGGACTCCTGGAAGTGGAGGGGCAGGATTAGCGGGGCCAGCCAGGAGTGGGATTTGGGGGTTCTCCGAACTGCACAGAATCTTAGCTAGAGGTTCTCCTGAACCCCTGCGAACCCCCAACAGCCCAGCCCTGATTGAACGCGACTTTGCACGGTCAGCTCCCATCTCCAGGGTGCAGGCCTGTAACTTGCATATCTTTGTTGATGGTGTCTTGCCATCTCTCAACAACATCTCTATAACACCACAATAGTACGATAAATACAAACCAGCAGCCAAGGTAAAAGCTACAGTAATCCCACAGGCTCCGTCATACATCCTAACTCTGATGTCCAGTGGTAAAAGCCAACTCTTCAAGGCCTTACAAAAGCTCACGAAGGTTGAGGCTAATCTGATCTCTGAGGAATGAGGTTCCAAAAAGCAAGCATTATGACAGAAAAATGTATGTTTGTGGGTCCTACCAATGGAACTCTTTATTAGATGGGTGTCTCTACTCTAGATCTGGTGGGGCAGCTAGTCATAAATGAGGAGAGATGTCCCTCAAATGCCCATGGAGATTCTCAATCATCTAAGTCATGGTTCTCCCAAAGATTTTTTGAGCGATGAAACATCTTAACATAACATCCATTGCCACATTACAGCCTAAAGGTAAAAGGTAAAGGTTGCCCTCGCACATATGTGTTAGTCATTCCTGACTCTAGGGGGCGGTGCTCATCTCCATTTCAAAGCCGAAGAGCCAGCGCTATCCGAAGACGTCTCCGTGGTCATGTGGCCGGCATGACTCAACATCAAAGGCGCATGGAACACTTACCTTCCCACCAAAGGTGGTCACCTATTTTCCTACTTGCATTTTTTATATGCTTTTGAGCTGCTAGGTTGGCAGAAGCTGGGACAAGTCACAGGAGTTCACCACATTACACAGCACTACGGATTCGAACCGCTGAACTGCCCACCTTTCGATCCACAAGCTCAGTGTCTTAGCCACTGAGCCACCACGTCCCTATCATTACAGCCTACCCCTCATCTAACCCAATGCTGAGGGAAGGGAGCCATGTTTTAAAAGCCTGTTCAGACATAACCGGGTTAGGTGCCATATGAATCTCTTCAGCAACACAGAAAGTTTGTTTACTGTTCCCAACAGATGACACAGTTTATGGAGCAGGGTGGGTTAAGCAGTAATAAGATAGAGGTGGAAGTAGTAGTAGAAGAACTCAAGATAAATACAGATGTTATCATCTGTACCTTTGATCAAATTCTGTGAGAAAACAGAATTGCATAATACATTCCATATCTGAAGGCATCCTAAGTAAAAATTGCATTTAGAGCTAGATGTTTCATGTTAAAAAAACTCCTATAAACCTGTATTTGGTTTCTGAATTTTAAGTGTCAATACAATGGACAAAAAAAAAATCAAGTCCCTTGAAAGAAATATGGTTAGGATGCTAATTCTTTGAAGAGAGTCTTAATTTCCTTTTGTAGGCTTCTACTGGGTCAAATCATGGATATTGGTCAATGAAAAGTTTGGGAAAGTACAAACTGGCAGAAAATGGAATTGGCAAAAAAAAAAGTCTTTAAAAAAAACAGTTTAGAAAAATACTGCATACGTATTTGAGTTGAAAAAGTACAATGCATCTGGATGGGAATTTCTGAAACACATCTACTGCCTCATAGAAAAGGCACAGTAATACAATAATTAAAGCAACATGAATGTGATCACTTCCCAAGTACTGAATAAATAGAAATTGTGATTTATAGCTGGTTTTGGCCAGGAAATTTCTCAAGCTAAAGGTTCTTTCACTTTGTGTTCTGGACCTGCTGAATCATAGCCTTCCTCTTTTCCTCCAATTGCTGCACTTATTTTATCATTTAATGTAGAAAAATTGGGTAGTTGTCTTTGCGAAATAAGGATGTACATTCAGTTTGATTAAAAAATTGCTGTGCTGCATCTGCTAATTCATATGAATAATTTCCGCAGTTCTGAAATAATATTTGCATTTTGCCCAATTTTACCTTTCACCAGAAGAAACAGGAAAATTTTTTTTTTCAGTATTACTACATCGATATCGGTATTGAAATAATGCACGTATCAAGATAATGCACGTATCAAGCACGTACCCCAAAAGAAGTTAAACCAATAACTGCGTGCTCTATGTACAGAAAAAAAAAGAGAAAGAGACAGAAGAAATCTGTTTCATTTTAAAGCAAGCTAACATGATTATGACACATACGGATTTTACTGTAAATGTATTCGCCACAATTTTGTTTTCAGAAATTAAAACTCTAGAATTGCCTTTGTGAAAATGAGGATGTGCCTACCATTTAATAGAAACATTGCTATATCTGCAAATTTGTGGGAATAATTTTCCAGGTTTAGAAGAATACAGTGTTTACATTTTGCTTAATTTTGTCTTTTCCCAGAATAAATCTGTTTCATTTTAAAACAAGCTAAATTGATTTTACCATTTTTATGAAGCACACAGATGTTACTGTAATTGCGTTCCCCACAATTTTGTTTCCCGAATGATGTACCATAAAATAATGGCTAAAGAATATTTGCAATATTTTCCGTCAAAGAAATTAAAAGGGCTCACACAATATGGTAAGCACTTTGAATGGGCTTAGTATTTTATGCACATTCAACCAACAATAGAATAAAGGTGAATTTATCCCATGACTAGCTTCACACATTATCCAAGCCTGAATTGCTTTGACCATGATTACCAAATAAGCCACCATTTCCTAGTTTCACACCAAACAATAGTTAAGTTATTAAATCTATATGCTGTCCAACTCTGCAAAATATTACTTTGAGTCAGTGGCGAAATCCAATTTTTTTTACTACCAGTTCTGTGGGTGTGGCTTGGTGGGCTTGGCAGGAGAAGGATACTGCAAAATCTCCATTCCCACCTCACTCGGGGGCCAGTCAGAGGCAGTATTTGCTGGTTCTCCAAACTACTCAAAATTTCTGCTACTGGTTCCCCAGAACCTGTCAGAACCTGCTGGATTTCATCCCTGCTTAGAGTGTTATATGAACCAGGCCAGTACAGTATCTATAGTCTGTCAAGCATTTTTTAAAATCATAGTAATAACTAAAAAAAAATTTGCTACTACTCTTCGCTAATGCTGCTTAGAGATAAAGGTGAAGATTTCTCAATTCTCATTTCATAATAACTGTATTGCCATTGTTGTTGGTATTTCTTTCCAGCAATACAGAGAGTGCAATAAGAGCCTTGGTGGCGCAGTAGCTTAAAATGGTGTTAAAGTGACACCAGCTGCCTGCAATTACTGCAAGTTCGAATCCCACCAGGCTCAAGGTTGACTCAATCTTCCATCCTTCCGAGGTAGGTAAAATGAGGACCGGGATTGTAGGGGCAATAAGCTGACTTTGTATAAAAAAAGAACACCGCTTAGGATGGGCTGAAAGCCCTACAAAGCAGGTATAAACAAAAGTATGAAGGCTATTGCTTAATGCATTGTAAGCCACCCTGAGTCTCCGGAGAAGGGCGGCATATAAATTGAACTAATAAATTGAACTAATAAATAATAAAGAGTGGGTATAAAACCAAGGGACTCTCAGCATCTTGGCCTTTTCTCCATTTTTTTTCTTCTTCAACATCTTCAAACCCGTGGTCCTGCTATCCACCATTAAACCTTCTTTCCAAGCAGTCTCCATCTTTCCAGTGTCTTTTTCCCTACTTGGAACTGAACCCAGAAGGACATTTCTTCCAACCCTAGTACTGATGATATTACCTAGTTGGGTAAAGAAACGTTTGCAAGAAAACAGCCAAGCTCAGAGAGTACCAAAAACCTTACAATATTAACCAGGTCTAACCCTCATTGTATTTTCAGGGTCAATCATTGTTTGCATAGGAATTACCACCTGCTTTGACTCTCCATCCATCTGAATCTCTCTCTCTCTCTCTCCTTCTCTTTCACAATATTTTTTTCAAGTTTTCAGTCTAGCCTGTACTCTTGAGATGTATCTATATGTTAACCAGGGAAATTTGCTCTCAAATTTCTAGGCAAAAGAGAAAAAGAGGAAGTTCTAGTGTTGATATTTCCAACAAGGCAGTGGTTATTCATTCAAGAATTGATATATGAATAGAAGCTCTTGAGTTGATGATGGCACAGAATAATCATGAGCAAACTGTAGGATAAGTTTAAGAAAACAATAAAGGAGGAAATGGCAAGAAACGCACCCTGAGGCTTACGGAATCGCTCAAAGGAAATTGTTCCATTGGGGAAAGGATGGGTGGGGTTTTTTTAAAAAAACAATCCCTTTTCTGTATTTGCTCCCATGACCTCTTTTCCTTAAATGCTGATGTTAGCAGCAAGGCAGAGTAATCCTAACGGATCAGGGTGGTTGCAGAAGTAAAATTGGCAATCGAAAACTGCAATTTACTGATTTTTCTTTGCATTCACATTTTTCTTGGCATGAATCAAAGGAACTACTCTGTGGATTGTCTCTACTGTACAAGCCCTACCCTACGGAGAAGGCTCTTGTCAGGATGTGGGAGACCAATAGAACTTTATTTTTTTTTTAAAAAAATAAAAACTTGCAGAATCAGGCTGAGTAATTTCCTTATATTGTGATATCAGCTAAAGCTTTTTGTAGCACACTGTTGGTTTAGCTGATTTGCTTGCCTAATTTTGGTGCGTCAATTCTTCTTTTATGAAAGGTGGTTTTGATGCCTGCCAATACATCCAATTTCCAGGTGGAGGGGGGAAAAAAAAGACAGAGTAACATCCTTCCTTACTATGCAAGAAAATTGCAGTATTTCCATTTCAAGGTCTCCAGTGAACGAACAGAACAAGGAAAGTCATCAAGCTACTCATAGGGTGGAAGTGTGTTAAGAATTACGACACTATCATCTATAAAAGAAGCCCTGGGATTTTATTAGTAATGTCCTTACAACGGCACCGTGTTCTTTAAGCAGTAACCTTAATTTGAGTAAATGGATTGAAACTTGCAGGATGTAAAAATAAAACTAACGTGATTTACTGTCCCAATCCAACTAATTTGAAAGCAAATTTGAGCTACAACACTGAACATGCAGATTAGGGAATCAAATGTATTCTTGGGAAGCGATTCCTGGATAACCTGAATAAAGACGTCCCGGTTAATAACAATAGCTACAGATTTTATATTTTATATAAAATTGTTATTAACCGGGACGTCTTTATTCAGGTTATCCAAGAATGCTTCCCAAGATTGAATACGTACGTACGTATGTATATACCCCCACACATACATACGTGTGTGTGTGTGTGTGTGTGTGTGTGGCATTAGGAGATATTACAAAAGTCCTGACCTCAGCCTTTTTCAATGGATTCTGTCCCAAGGGAGATAAATGTGTTATGGTTATATATAATAAATTGTTTATAGTGTATTGTATAAACAATTCATTTATAGTTCATTCATTTATTTATAAACAATTTATTATATATAATAAATATAATTGTTTCAACTTCTACCCTCAAAACAATGCTATAGGGCACTGCACACCAGAACAACTAGACACAAGGACCGTTTCCCCCCCCCCCCTTGCCATCACTCTGCTAAACAACTAATTCCCACAACACTGTCAAACTATTTAGTAAGGCTGCATTACTATTCTTCTTCGCATCTTTCCTATTATCCATATCCTTATCTTGTTTTGACTATAACTTTGTTGCTCGTATCTCTACGATTTATGTTTTTTTATTTAGTTTTTAGTATGATTTATGTTGATTGCTTGTTTAGTATCCTATGACTATCACTAAGTGTTGTATCTTATGATTTATGATGACTATGATCATGATTTATCACTTATAGCTTTTATGTACACTGAGTTTATGCACCAAAGACCAATTCTTTGTGTGTCCAATCAAATTTGGCCAATAAAGAATTCTATTCTATTCCTATTCCGTATTCTATTTAGGCAGTATTCTATTTTATTCCTATTCCTATTCCTATTCCTATTCTATTCCCATTCCCCATTTCTATTCTATTCTATTCTATTCTATTCTATTCTATTCTATTCTATTCTATTCTATTCTATTCTATTCTATTCTATTCTATTCTATTCTATTCTATTCTATTCTATTCTATTCTATTCCTATTCCTATTCCTATTCTATTCCCATTCCCCATTTCTTATTCTATTCTATTCCTATTCTATTCTTCTATTCTATTCTATTCTATTCTATTCTATTCTATTCTATTCTATTCTATTCTATTCTATTCTATTCTATTCTATTCTATTCTATTCTATTCCTATTCTATTCCCATTCCCCATTTCTTATTCTATTCTATTCCTATTCTATTCTATTCTTCTATTCTATTCTATTCTATTCTATTCTATTCTATTCTATTCCTATTCCTATTCTATTCCCATTCCCCATTTCTTATTCTATTCTATTCTATTCTATTCTATTCTATTCTATTCTATTCTATTCTATTCCTATTCTATTCCCATTCCCCATTTCTTATTCTATTCTATTCTATTCTATTCTATTCTATTCTATTCTATTCTATTCTATTCTATTCTATTCCTATTCTATTCCCATTCCCCATTTCTTATTCTATTCTATTCTATTCTATTCCCATTCCCCATTTCTTATTCTATTCTATTCTATTCTATTCTATTCTATTCTATTCTATTCTATTCTATTCTATTCTATTCTATTCTATTCTATTCTATTCTATTCTATTCTATTCCTATTCTATTCCCATTCCCCATTTCTATTCTATTCTATTCTATTCTATTCTATTCTATTCTATTCTATTCTATTCTATTCTATTCTATTCTATTCTATTCTATTCTATTCTATTCTATTCTCCTTCCCTCCTCCTCCTATTTTATTCTATTCTATTCCTATTCCTATTCTACCCAACCCATGTTTTGCTTAAGGCTGAGGTCAGGACTTTTGTAATGCCAAATAGATCTACTCAGAAGCAACACCCCCCCTCCCTTGGACAAAGTGGGGACTTCTCCCGTGTCAGTCTGCATAGAGCAACCTGAAACACGGATCAAGCCGAGGTCGTCTGAATAGGACCAGTCACCAGCTAACGGCCCGGCTGCCTGCACGTGCCAAAAGCCGGCAAAACTAGGGCGGGATTGTTCCCGAAGCAGCAGCAGCAGTTTTAGCTGCGCCTGTCCAGGGGGCAGTAATAAGTCGCGGGAGGACTCTATGGTTAATACGGAGAAGGGACGAAAGGCGGTGGAGAACGCGCAGGCGCAGAAGGGGTGAGATGGAGGAGGACGAGGAGAAAAAAAAATAAATCCCCAGCCCCTCTTCTGATTGGTCGATTGACCTCCCCCCCACCTCTTTTTCCTCTCCCTTCCGGCGGCACAATGTAAAGTGCTCCTCTTTCGCGGCCCAGCCGTGGGAAACGGGGCGGGCCATGACCCGGAAGTGAACCCTCTCTCGTCGCCGACTCGATTGGGAGGAGGGAAAGGTAGTCCCGGGAAGAAGACGAGGACGAAGGGAGGCCCGGCCTTGCTCTGAAGCCGCCGGCTCGCCTCCTTCCCCGCTTCCTTCTCGGGACGCCCCTTGCAGCCGCCTGGAGGACGGAGGGACGCGGGGAGGAGGGAACCGCCTGACTATCCGGGCCTGGTTTTCTCTCGAGGCCTTCTCGTTCTGTCCCTTGGAGCCCCCCCTCTCTCCCCCATTTCCTCGAGGCCGCCTTGAACGTGAAGAAGGCCTCAGGCTGGCTTAAGAGGGCGGGGGTCGTTTTGGCAGGGTAGGCCTTTCCCTTTGTGGGACTGCTTGGGTGGGGGTCTCCTTAAATTTGAGGGGGAGGATAAAGCCAGAGGGAGGGGATCTAGAAGGCCTCAGGCTAGCTTAAGAGGGCGGGGTTGTTTTGGCAAGGTAGGCCTTTCCCTTTGTGGGACTGCTTGGGTGGGGGTCTCCTTAAGTTTAGGGGGGGGATAAAGCCAGAGGGAGGGGCTCTGGCGGAGGCTGGGAGGGTGAGTTTCAAACCAGGCAGGTGGGAGTCCCAAGCATTAGAAGCCTCCAGATATTTAAAGGGAAGGAGGAAGTGGTTGTGGAGGGGTATTTGGGGGTGATTTGAGGCGGGCTTCCTTCAGGAAGGGAATAAAAGCTTGGAGTAGGGGCTGCCATAATTACATTAAAAAAAAAAAAAGCCTCATAAAGGTGCTGTGTTTTCCTTAGAAGAGAATTATAGAGTTGCTCTTTCCATAAGCCAGGAAGGATCTTTGGCATCTTCCATGTTGGTTTAGGGAGGAGGGGGGGAGTCCGTAGAGATCATGCCAGGTTTAGGTACCTGGGGTAGGTGACAGTTTAGAAGAAAAGGCTTCACGGCGGATGAAAAGAGAGGCTGAATGTCCAGCGGCTAAGGGTCACGCCCGGAAACCATCCTTATTGGAGTTTATAGGAGGCATTTCACAGGAGGAAAAATTGAGGATGGACTTCATTTCTTGGCGCCCGTTTAGGTGTTCCTAAGAAGCCATGGACTTCTTGGGCGTGAATTTTTAAAGAGTATAATAATTCGGCGAGTGGATGAAAACGGGTCGCCTCCGATCTGTGTCACTTGAAGTGAGAAACACGTTTCCTCCGGGGATCGTCTCGAGTCCTTTTCCCCGTCTCTTCTCGGCGCGGTTTTCCACCCAGCATCTCTGATGCCAGAACAAGGCCCCAGAATGAACGGTTTCTCTCTAGGCGAGCTATGTTGGCTCTTCTGCTGCCCGCCTTGCCCCAGTCGCATAGCGGCCAAACTGGCTTTTTTGCCCCCGGAACCCACTTACACTGTGATGCAACTAGAACAGCAAGAAAGCGCTGCTACGGTGGGGACGCCGACCAGCAGCTGTAGCCTCCATTTGACTGAACGGGCCGACTGGCAGTATTCCCAACGAGAACTGGATGCCGTTGAAGTCTTCTTTTCGCGCACAGCCCGGGATAATCGGCTGGGGTGTATGTTTGTGCGCTGTGCCCCTTCTAGCCGGTATACCCTGCTTTTCTCTCACGGCAATGCTGTCGACCTGGGCCAGATGTGCAGCTTCTATATTGGCCTTGGCTCCCGCATCAACTGTAATGTCTTCTCTTATGATTACTCGGGTTATGGAGTCAGCACTGGTAAACCATCGGAAAAAAACCTCTATGCAGACATCGATGCAGCTTGGCAGGCTTTAAGAACCAGGTAAATGCAAGATGAGCCAAAAAAAAAAAAACCTGAGGAAATGGTGGCAGGTAGTTTTGATCGCATCTTTGGGGCGCTATATCCTGTTTGGAGCAAAATGATGACAAGAGTTGTCACTGATGCAACTATGTTGACTACTGTATTCTTTGTTTGTTTTCAGTCATGTTTGCAATGCTGACTTTGTTGCGGTCCCAAATATTCAGCTACTCTCAGGCTTTGCATGTAAGAAACTTTTGTCCTTCTTAAATAGAGAACTGCTTACTGCCAATGCTGCACAACAAATCTTTCTTAAACGGTTGATTTTTATACAAAATCGCAGTCTTTCTTGAGTGTCTCTGATTGAACTGAAAATGGGAGGTTGCTACCAGGGTTTCACAAGCCTTTAATTGTACGTCAGGTAACAAAAAAAGACAACAGTGATGTTTTGTAATTCATCTCTTTACCGTGAGATTTGGTTTTCTGCATTCTTGGACAACACAACAATATCATAGTGACGGTTAAAATACAGCTATGGTTGCATTGTGCTAACTAGATAGTATCAAACCTATTATGTTGGACTGCTTAACCTGTAATACCTAGGTGAGGAGAGTCACATAAAAATCCCTTCCCTCGCCAAGATAGATTTTAATAAATTCAAAGTTCTTTTTCACAACCTGTAATAATCAGGAAGTGTAGTATTTGTTGGCTTTTAGGGCTTTTGCTTTATGAAAGATGGTGTTACCTGAGAACTCTGAAATTCAGGAAGTTGTGATAGCCTACTTTAATCTTTGGCAGGTTGTTGCTGGTATAATATATGTGTTTCAAAGAAGATTGATAGCAAACGTACTATGGATTGAGCAGTTTAATTTGAGTATATCAGTTTAGCGTCTGGCTTGAAATTAATATTGAGTAACTGCAGTCTTGAAGGCAGATGTTAGGAGATAGTTCAAGTTCAAATTGGCCAATGAGAGCAATCAACTTTGAGGTTGAAGTCGTTTATATTTTCTTCCAGCTCCTCAATCTCAATGAAGAGGGAATGAAAATTATGTTCAGTTACCTGGAAATGAGTCCATTTGAGCAGAATAGAAGGCATTACAGGTAGTCCTCAACTTAATTAGGACCAGAATTTCTGTTGCTAAGCAAGCCTGTGGTTAAATGAGTCATCCCCATTTTTAAGACTTTTTTTTTTTTGCCATGGTGGCTAAGTAAATCTGACTTCCTCCGTTGACTTTGCAGGCTTGACTAAAGCCTGCGAATGCTGATCACATGACCCCTGGCGCATTGCCACTGTCATAAATATGGTTTCCAAGTATCCAAAGTTTGATCCAAATTTTATGGGATGCTACAGCGGTTATAAGCATGAAAATCTGCTATAAGGCATTCTTTTCGGTTCCATTGTAACTGTTGCTAAACAAACGATCGTAAATCAAGGACCACCTGTATTGAATACTTATGCTCAAGCTTACATAGGATAATATGCTGTATGAATAGTAATCTCAGTTTGGTATATATAGGTGAGACCTAGTTAATATTGTTGCCATTCACGCAGTCAGCTGGAGTTGAGCTCAACTCAAAGATGTTTTATTTTTACTGTCTTCTATTTTGAAATGAACATCAGAATAACAGAGTTGGAAGGGACTTTGGAGGTCATCTAGTCCAGGGGTCGGCAACCTAAACACTCAAAGAGCCACAAAGGTCTTAACCGGAAGCCCCCAGTTCAATTCTGGAGCCAATCGGAAGTCTGGTTTTCCCCCACCATAGAGTCTCCTCCTAGCGTGGTGTCCTTTTTCCTCTACCTGTCCTAACCGAAAGCCCTATCAATTGTGGAGCTGACCAGCAACAAGCAGCCACAGCAGAGGGATGAGCCACATGCGGCTCCAGAACTGCGGGTTGCTGACCCCTGCCCTACACCATTATATGTATATAAATATAATACATACATACATACATACATAAATAAATTTCAGAGAAGTCAGTTCAGATTAGAGGGTGAAACTCCTTCCATCATAAGGAAATTGAGGTGCAATTTTTTTCCCCAACCCTTCCTTCACACAGATTCCTTTATCAAGATGACAAAGCGAGCTCCTTTCATTTTGCATCTGTGTATTTTTATAATTTCTGTAATCTAAGTAAGAGGAATTATCTAAATCTGTTTGGAACATGGTGACTCCCTTTCCAACTGTGATGAATTCACACATATTTAGCTCTTAACGTTTTATTCTTTGTGCAGTATCGAACAAACTTATTTTTTTCTAAACCAGAAAGGTACATGCTGTGTCCTCACCATAGAATAATCACAGGTTATTAGTCATAGTCCTATTTAATAAAAGGACTGAGCATATTCAGTCAGAGAACTGAGATACAATGAGCTGGCATAATTTTTGTTGAGCAGAGCTTTCTGTTTTAATTGCAAAGTAATATTCAGTAACTGATAACAAAGAAAAGTAATTGTTTAGAGGTCTGATCAAGGTTGGAGCTCCTTATTATGAGCTGAGAAAGATTAATTTCTTCCTCAATTGCTTCATTTCAGTAGATTTTCTAAAAAGTTAACTAGAGAATCAGCAATGCTGCAAGAGTAGGTTTGTTGTATGCACGTAACCATTGGTTTATTCCCCAATTGGCTTTAAATGATATGTCAAACTGTGATATAACTCAACTGTCTTGAAATAAATAATTCCTAGTGTGATTAAGTCAGCGATGTTTCCCTTTTCCTATGGTTAAGCTTTTATTTATTGCTTAGATTTACATCCAGTCTTTGGATAGTGATTCAAGTCAAGATACTAGTTTCCAGATTCGCTGTATGTGACAAAAATACATTGACTCAGCCATACTTTTAAAACTGTTTTACTAAGATGACCCCTTTTAATTTTTTGCTTTTATCGTGTTTTAAATGATAGAGTCTGGGTTTCAAAAAACATCAGTAACTTTAAAATACTTTTCCTGCAAGTCAGTAACCAACTTTCTGATATAAACCTATGTGGTGAACTTCAACTAATGTCTGGCTTTTATACCTTAGGCTGCATTATTTTGCCAGGTTTATATTCAATAATCCACAATCTGAAAAACTGTATTAAACTGTTTGCCATGTTTTATAAACCATACCAGTTGGTTTTGCGCACACACTAATCCACAATGAAAAAAAAATAGTGTGAGAATCTACACTATTCAACAACAGTGGCTTAAAAATCCTTATTGGTTGTTATGTGCATATACATTGCATAAGCACTAATGTTACCACATGTTACGTCTACACCCCACTGTGCTCTAGGAAGCTCACATGGGGTGTCTCCATTTTATCTCCAAAAAAAGAGCCTTTGAGGTAGATTTGGTGGAGAGAGTAACTTATCCAAAGTCACTAAGTAACTGGTGGCTAACGTTTTCTGGACTGAGTGCCCAAAGCAAGTGCGCGTGCCCGAACCCCCCAAATGCAATGCTCATAGGGCCACCATGCATGCGTGAATGGCCCCCTGCATGCGCCCTGCCCCCCCTGCATGTGCACGATCCCCACACACGTGCCCTGTGCACGGTCGCTGCGCATGAGAGACCCAAAGGCCAGTTGGCCGGTGGGAGGCGTGCGCACATGCGCCACATAGCGGGATTGGGGCGACAGCTCACGTGGCGCAATTGGCGCATCGTGCCACAATGGGATGCACGCCATAGGTTCACCATCACGGCACTAAGTGAATTTGCCTGGATGAAGATGGGTTTGGATCCCACTCCTAAACAGCAGTATTCGTTATATAGTTGTTGTTTTTCTAAGTGGTCTGATTTCCTGGTGCTATTTTTACTCATCACAGGTGGGTGCTTATTTATAAAACAACTTCCTGTTAATTTAGATGCCTGTAAAGTATTCAGATTGGGGGATGGGAGGGGAGCTTGTATCCTGTTCCAGAAAACCTGGAGGAGAACTTCCTCTAATGGGTATCTATTGCAGAATGGTTCTCCAGAGCTTGAGTTTGAACAGATATTGTGTATCGCTCCAATTAAAAACAAAACAAAAAAAAAACACAATAAAGAAATGTAGCTTTCTTCTGAATTATTAATCGTTTGGTCAGTGAAGGGAATCCTTAAGCAGCTTCCTGTTCGTGATAAACAATCCTTGAGATTTCGACTATTTCCTTTGCTGAAGGACATCTCCAATTAAATGCAACTAATTAAATGTGTGTAAAAACACACCATGGAAGTGTTTATGGTTGTAACTCAAAAACCCAGGTTTTGTGTTTAACCTCATCCATTGCAAAATTTTACGTCATGCTTTGCAAAGAATTTCCTTACGTTGAAGAAGTCTAGTAGTACCGGGTACCGATGCTAGCAGTTGGTATAAGAAGCGACAGTTGCATTTAGATCCGTCCACCCTTTTCTATAGAAAAATAACTTGGGAATTCAGAGAGTAAGAGGCAATTAGCTTTGAGTAACAGTTTGCACAAAGTACTATATTGGAAAAGCCAATGTAATATTTGTTCTCATACTAATGTTCCAGATGGGGGGGGGGGGTGTAACACTATCCCAGAGCCATATTTGCAAAAGGACAGGTAGAGCAAGTCCCAATGGGTTTTTATTTAAGCTGCCTTGGAATCTTTCTGAAATTAAAAAGGTAGCATGGTAGTAAAAATCCTAATTTTGTGCTGTTCAAAAAAGGAGGGGGGGCTAATGGGAACACGGACGCGGTGGCTCAGTGGCTAAGACGCTGAGCTTGTTGATCAGAAAGATTGGCGGTTCGAATCCCTAGTGCCGTGTAATGGGTGAGCTCCCATTACTTGTCCCAGCTTCTGCCAACCTAGCAGTTCAAAAGCACATAAAAAATGCAAGTAGAAAAAATAGGGACCACCTTTGGTGGGAAGGTAACAGCGTTCCATGCGCCTTTGGCATTGAGTCATGCCGGCCACAAGACCATGGATACATCTTTGGACAGCGCTGGCTCTTTGGCTTTGAAACGGAGATGAGCACCGCCCCCTAGAGTCGGGAACGTCTAGCACATATGTGCGAGGGGAACCTTTACTTTTTAATGGGAATAGCAATAGCACTTAGACTTACATACCGTTTCACAGAGCTTTACAGCCCTCTCTAAGCAGTTTACAGAGTCAGTATATAATCCCCAACAATCTGGGTCCTCATTTTACCCACCTCGGAAGGATAGAAGGCTGAGTCAACCTTGAGCCGGTGAGACTCAAACTGCTGGCAATCAGCAAGATGAGCCTGCAGTACTGCATTCTAACCACTGCACCACCACGGCTTCTATGTGATTTGTTTGGGTACAATTTTGGCGGGGGGGACAGACGGGAGGGGGACTTTTTAAGGATTTCTCATTCTTAACAGTATTTCTGTAAGTTAGAAAAGATCACCCCAATATTGTGGGAGAAGTATCTCATTTGGGGGGGAGGGGGGAATAGTAGCTTGCAAGGCAGCATCAGCCCAGTGCTATTTATGTGCAAAATTGCTGCTGTTGAAGCACCAATCTGGTTCCTCCTCTAGCTTAATAGCTATGTTTTTATATATGCAACTACCCCCATCCTCATCCCCCCCCCCCAAAAAAAAACCTCACAAAGACTGATTATTAGAGAACAACAGGGAAAGAGTTGGATGCTTTTTTATCAGATCCTGAACTGTAAAAGAAAAAGAAAAAAAAAACCTTTGAAATCTTTTCTCGGCATTTTTGTGTATCAGAATATACACGTTCTGGTACATTAGTAGTTTTATCATAACAAATTGGCTCTCCTAGCAGCGTGGATACTTGTTTACAGTTTAGATTTTGTTTATTTTATATTTTGTTTAGTTTATTTTGTTGCAGATCTGTCTCCTCCCCCCCTTCTTTCACACAGTTGTTGTTTTTTTTTTTTTAAAGCAATGCCGTTGTGGTCTTAAACTCATGCCATGTTTAAATTGGTTTGGGAAAAGCTGGACCTGTCATTTCTGGTGTACTTTGATTCATCTATGTGGACACTGTGTTTTTATTTCAGAATGCAAGTACGCTGTCAGCCAGCCCCAAAATGTACTAAACTTTACCTTTTCAACCCTGTATCTTTCCACTGTGTCCATCTTTTCTACTCCCTTCCTCCAAGTGTGCCTTTGGCATCCTGTTGTTTTAGCGATTTTTGTAAGGGATGATCTGTCCAGGAGCAGCTTGCTCATAAATTTTATTCTGCATGTTCCATAAAGTCACATCATTTTCTGTTTTCTTAGAGACATTCTCCCCCTCCCCCCTCTTTTTTCCTTCAAAGAAAATATTTTTAAGAGTGAGTCCACAACTTGCCTTTAAAATGTTTGGGGCACTCTAAAGCCAGACTACTAGGGACTGTGGCTCAGACAGCCTAAAACTTATACGTACATCAGGACAAATATGTTCGAGTAAGGCTTTAAATATATTTTTGTCATTATCTCTGCATACACCAAAATCACTCATGCTGTAGTCATACACACTTTATGATGAATGCCGAAGTGTCTTCATATCAGCCATTAGAAATAAGCAGGATTTCCCACTTTACAAGCAGGGAAACTGATGCAGAAATAAATTATCGTTCAGATCCACGTAGTGCCTTTGTAAAGAACTCAGAATTGTGCTTCATGCCTAAGCCTGGAGAAGCCTAGCGTGGTAGATATTTGATAAAATAATGTATAATAATTAATTGCCTCTTTCATTCATGTTTCTTGGATTCCTTGCTTCGCCCCATCCTCTCCTAACATCCTCTTCCTGCATGAGGAACTTGGCATTGGCTATCTGAAATATTGATATCTAGCTGAAATAGAGAGTATTTATTAAGAAAATTTATTAAATGCTAGGAATGTGGCAACACAGGAAATATATTTCTCTGACAGAGAAATATAGTGGTAGTTACTGTCCAGATATACAGAATTAAGGCCAAAATGATAACTTGGTTGATAAATTTGTGCTTTTCTTCTTTCCTCATATATTTCCCATTATCATACTCCAAGTGTAATTCATGTGTTGCATATGAGCTATAGTATATATAAAGCCATATCAATAATATATTCCCAGAACTGTACAGAACCACCTCAGGATTTGACAGTATGTTAGTATATATCTTATATATAAAAAAATGTTGGTCTTTTTTCTAAAAAACTCATATCTAAAAAATTGGGTTGTTGTTTTTTTTTTAAAAAAAAAAAGAATAAATGACTTTTTAAAAAATAAGGCACATATCTGATCTCCTTTGCTTTCCCCTTGCAGGTATGGTGTCAGTCCTGAAAACATCATTCTGTATGGACAGAGTATTGGAACTGTTCCCACGGTAGACCTGGCATCTCGGTACGAGTGTGCAGCTGTAATCCTTCATTCACCTTTGATGTCCGGATTGAGGGTAGCTTTCCCTGACACCAGAAAAACGTATTGCTTTGATGCTTTCCCAAGGTATGTGCAGAATTCCATCGGTGGGAAGCATCATTCATTAAATAACAGTTAAATTCCATATATAGACTTAAAGAAAAAAACTTACAAGTACATTGTAAATTGTGAAAGGGGTAATAAATAATCTGGGTTCTCTATTCTCTAACACAGTGTTTCTCAACCTTGGTAGCTTGAAGATGGCTGGATTTCAACTCCCAGAATCCCCCAGCCAGCGCTGCTGGCTGGGGGATTCTGGGAGTTGAAGTCCACCCATCTTCAAGCTACCAAGGTTGAGAAACACTGCTCTAACAGAATAGCAGCACAACGACTGAGCAGCACTAGAGGGGGAAAATAGCTGAATTCCATTGTCTCTGAAGTAAATCTGATCTTTGGGGTGATTACTTAGAACTTGGAGCAAGGTGTGATATTAGACTACCTGGTTGTGAAATGAGTCTGTTCGCTGCAAAATATGTAAAGCTGATTAGCAAGTAAGCACAAACTGGTTGTGCACTGTTCTTTCTGGTTGAAAGTGGGCAATTTTGAAAATGCCATTTGAAAAGTTTCCATAGAATTGGCAGTACAAATGTTGGACTAGTTGGAAAAATAAAAATTATAACTATACAGAAAATAGAATTTCTCAGGCAGCCAGGGCTGCCATCCAGCTCACTCAGCTCACTCTCTTTTGGATTCTCAAGACTATCCTTCTTTTCAGCAAGAAAGATTAGAAATACTTTGGGATCCAACAGCTGTTTCTCACTGGGAAAGCCCATCTGGCTGTCATAAGGAAGTCTCCTTCTGCCTACCTCCTATCTGCTAGTTTTTGCTGCTTTATTTCTGCATGCCCACCAGACCTGTACAGTAAAGCAAAATATTTCCCCCTGAAACATGTCAGACCGATCTCACTGTAGTACATGGACAGCTTTGGTAATTCCTTGAAGGCAGCTTCTAGGGAAATGTCCTTTATCACTTACGGAGGAGACCAAAGTGCAAACATTCACCTAACATTTTCCAGTTCCTTTTTTTTTTTAATTTAGTCTATTTACGATATCTATTGATGTCTTTTAATCCAAACATGGAAAGCAGGGACATGTTCTCAGGCAGAAGGGAATTCAGATTCCTCCATTGCTGTTGGACGTTGACACCAGTGATTATAACAAGTGTAGCCAAGGGAGGAGGATCCTAAGAGTAGCAGTTCAATAGTGGGAGGTGCACAGATGTCTAAAAAATTCTCAAGTACCAGAGTATCAGTGGGCCTGCGCTGTTCAGCGGTCCCCAACCTTTCCAGATGGGTGGCCCAGCCTCTCTTCCTTTTGGCAGCCGCTCAAATACTGGAATACTGCTATCATGCCCCACCCCCCAGTCCTTCTTTTCTCTAAACTAGCCAAACCCAAATCCTGCAGCCGTTCTTCATACGTTTTAGTCTCCAGGCTTTCAATCATCTTAGTTGCTCTTCTCTGAACTTTTTCCAAGGTCAAGGCACACGTGCACAGCTCCATTTGTGCAAGTGGTGTGCGCACGCGCCCTCCACTCGCACGAACGGAGCTTCGCCCGAGAGCGGAGGGTGTTTGTGTTCGCGCACACGAAGCTTCCATTCACACAAATGGAGCTTGCCCTCTGCTCGTGTGAGCAGAACTTTCGCACACAAGCACTTGCCCTTTTCTCCTGCGGCCCGGTTTTCAAACAAGCCACAGCTTGGTAGTGGGACGCGGCCCCGGGGGTTGAGGGCCCCTGATCTAGATGTTTGCGAAGGATGCTTTGATACACATCTGGTGCTTTTCTGAGCCATCTCTTGCTACTGAACCTCTCCATAGAATGGATGGCTTCCTTTTTTTCTTTTTTTAAAGATTTTTATTTTTATACACATATTGTAAATGTACATTCTCTTATCCATAATTAATCATACATATACATATTTTTCTAAAGCTTAACAATAAAACATTTTAATTGCATTTGGGTTTGCTCTTCTACCCTTTCTTTCCCCTCATTTTACAACAAACCTCCTCCTCCTTTCTTTCCCTTCCCTACCTCCTCTCCTCTCCTACTTTCTTCCTTCCTCCTCTCCTTCCTCTTCCCTACTTCCCCTTCCTTTCTCCCACTCCTCCCCTCTTTTCCCCCTTTCTGACCTTCTCTCCTACTCTTTTCCCCTATCTTTTCTTCCTCTTCATTCCTGTTTCTTCCATTCCTCTCTCTCCCTCTCCTCTTCTGTCTTGCCCTCTATTCCTCTTTTCTTTCTTTCTCCTTTGTTGTCTAGTATTTCCCGTATTTGGTATCTGAGCATCCCTAATTTTATATTAATATATACTTTCTTTCCAGTTTCCTTTCAGTTTTGCCTAATCTATCACTTCTATCATCATAATTGTACATTTATATTATAACATTCTTTCTTTCCTCGCCCCACCCCCCTTTTCCATTTACTCGGGTGTCATCTGGGTTTCTATTTCGTTTTGTCTTCTCCCTCATTCATCTTTCTCTTATCTAATTTGTTTATCATCTTTTATTCATATTTCTTTTCTAACCATACATAGAATCTTCCCCATGTCTTGAAATACACTGATTCCTCTTTATTCTTTTATTCTTAGAGTTAATCTATTCATTTCTGCACAATCTAAAATCGTCTTTATTACTTCACCTTCTAACGGGATTTTCTCGATCTTCCAATTTTGCACAAATACAATTCTTACTGCTGTTATTATGTGTATGATTAAATATATATATATATCTTCTTTGCTATATATCTCTCTCTGGCAAAATATCCAATTAAAAAATCTCTGGTTTTAATTCTATACGCTTGTGTAGCATTTCCTCTAACAATGTCTGTATTCTAAACCAATAGTATTTTTGCTTCTGTGCATTTTTTTTTTTAAGGAATTTAGGCCGGTAGTCGATGGCCTCCTCTTTTAGAACTCTCAAGGTCCCTGAACAAAAGTTTCAAGAAACAAAAATATGGCTGAACGTTGCATCCTCTTTAATAACGTATTTACCTTTGTGCTTCTTTCTTCAGCATTGACAAGATTTCCAAAGTCACCTCTCCCGTTTTGGTGATTCACGGTACTGAAGACGAAGTCATAGATTTTTCCCACGGCTTGGCAATGTACGAGCGATGCCCTCGGGCCGTGGAGCCCCTTTGGGTGGAGGGGGCTGGCCACAATGACATAGAGCTCTACGCACAATACCTAGAACGACTAAAACAGTTCATATCTCACGAACTTCCTAATTCCTGAAGACGCCTGCAGTACTTGATATATTTTTTTTCCTTTAATTTTTTTCCCTTTGCTTTTTTTTTTTTTTTACCTCATTTAACTGTGAATAGAAGAATTTACCTGTTTTTGCACATGCATTAACTGGATTAACTGTCATAGCTTTATACTATGAAGAAAAGCCCTTTGGATAGGGCGGATCCAATCAAGTCTTGAACTGTCTCCTTTTTTTATATCAGGAAGCTATTCTAATGGCCACTACTGTAACCCACACAATATTTTGTACTTTCCTTACACTAGAAGAGCTGGAGATGTAGAAGGACAATGGATGAACGTGAAGACACTATTTAATCTTAAGTGCAGGATAATATTTCCACAGTTTCCTATCCTGCCCTTCAGGTAGTTCGTCTTATATATCTGTATGTATAGGAATTTTCTTTCCTTCCCCTGCCCCCTTCTTTCTCCCTCTTTTTAAAATCTTCCCATGATCTGGAATGCAAAGGATCTGGACCACAGCTTCAGTCTTAAGAGCATTTCCCACATCTGTCACATTTTTAAACTGTGTTATTGTAACTGGAAAGGAATTTTGTGGTGATTTTTTTTTCATTGTGTTTCTTAGGGGAGCATTTTGGGTGACTTTTCCTTCCTAACTACAATATTGAATGAAAATTTCTGGAGAGTGCCCACAGTTTGGTGCGCTGAGGCACATTCTAGAGCAACATTTCAATTGTCTTTTTTTTCTTTTGCAAATTTACAAAATGAAATACTTGGAAAGTTATAATAACTCAACGGATATGAATTCCTTTTTTTAAAAAAACTGGAAGAGATGTACAAATTTACTAACTCCATTCCTAGGATAATGTTCTCAATCTTAATAAGAGCCCGCTTTGGCAGTTACTTGTGTGACTTGCATTCCTTTTAAAGGTTTTTTTTTTATTTTTTTAAATATTGTATATAAGTGGGTTTCCTTTAATGCATAACTCCTGGCAATTTATAAAATTTAAGTCTAGTTAACAGATTCCGGTTTGTATATGAATATGTTTTGTTATAAGTTTTTATCCCTGCCTTGCTTTGCTATTAAAGGTTTTATAAGATTACCAGGACAACTAACAAAATTGCACATTCGTTTTTTGATGAATTTGTGTAACACTTTCATTGAAACTGGTCCTTTTTTGTTTGTTTGTTTGTTAGGGGATTTTTTTCATTCTGACACTGGAATTGCACAGAATATGCAAAACACTTTTTAAATCATTACACTAAAAGGCCTAAAGTTTTGTCCCCAAGTTGAATGGCCTTACATGTACTGTAAGCCTTTGATTGTTGTACAAACAGATTGCAATTGATTATGGTTTGTGTATTTGTTGCCAGAACGCAACAACAGTGGTTGTAATGGAATAAAGGATGCATGGAATAGAGATTGCCAATTACTGTATTGCTTTTTCCTAATCACTGTACTGTCATGGAGAATGCATAACCAAATATTTCTGTTGGTGTCTGCCAAAGGATTAATAGGAGGAAGAGAAAAGCTTTCATTTGAGATATTATTTTGTTGCAGTATGGAAGCATGGCGGCTTAATGACGTTGCTGTTGGAATTTAAATCGCTAATCCCCATTTTAGAAGGAGCATCTCTTTTATGATCATTTTGTATTCTGCCCCTGTGTTGGCTATTCCGGGTTTAGTTATATTTGATTTTACACAGAGCTTCATTCTAGCTTAGATAAAGGTTTCCCTTGCACATACATGCTAATCGTTCCCGACTCTAGGGGCCAGTGCTCATCTCCTTTTCAAAGCCGAAGAGCCAGTGCTGTCCGAAGACGTCTCTGTGGTTATGTGGCCGGCATGACTCAACGCCAAAGGCTCATGGAACGCTGTTACCTTCCCACCAAAGGTGGTCTCTATTTTTCTACTTGCATCTTTTATGTGCTTTCGAACTGCTAGGTTGGCAGAAGCTGGGACAAGAAACGGAAGCTCATTCCATTATGCGGCGCTAGGGACTTAAACTGCTGAACTGCCAACCTTCTGATTGACAAGCTCAACATCTTAGCCACTGAGCCACTGGCATTCAAATACTTTAGTTCTTTAGGGACTAAAAATTCTGCCTATATGGGCCTAGGTATTAACCCATATATTGTGTCTTGAGGCCACATTGTAAACCAGTGTAGTTTTTCCTCATTCTCAAATGAGTTCTTTCTCCAATGGCACCGTTTCCTAGCATTCTGAGTCACCACGACCACAAAAATTATATGTAAGCCCCAGAAACAGACTTATAACGTTCCTCTTATGGGGAAGAAGCAGCCAAGGATGGAGAACTCCCAGCCTGCATTGCATCATGATTTTTAACTCTCAGGTTCGTTCTGTAGCGTCCCCCCCCCAATCTCTCAAAAAATGTTAATTGTGGTTTCTGGCTATCAAAAGATTGCCTATCGTGCCTAAACTGGTTGCTGGGGGGAGGGGGGGCGGCCTTAATGCAGGGCTGGGCTTGAAAAATTTTAGCAAGAGATTCTCTGCCCGGTTGCTGGGTGGACGTAGCCATTTCAGCCACCTGCACTATGGCGGGGGGGGGGGGGGAGTGCTTTTGCCCTCCCCAGGTTCCGGAAGCTTTCTTTGAGCCTCTGGGAGGGCGAAAACGGTCTCCCCAGGCTCTGGAGGCCCTCTGGAACTTCCTGAACTTCCAATAGGCCTGTTTTTTGTCCTCCCTGAGCCTCCACGCGCTCCCCGCACTTCCTAAACAAGCTGCATGGGGACTCCTGGTAGGGGTAGGGAAGGGCAGGTGGGGCCAGCCAGGAGTGGGATTTGGGGGTTCTCCGAACTGCACAGAATCTTAGCTAGAGGTTCTCCTGAACCCCTGAGAACTCCCAGCAGCCCCACCCCTGGTTTAATGGCATAGAACTCTTCCCCTGAGCACACAATGGCAGAAGAACTCCAGGGGACTGCCAAAGCTACCTTTTAATCCTGATTTTGGCACCGAGAAATTTCACCGGAGGAAATATCAGGCCCCCCTAGATGGCAAGCTGCAAAACATATTTGGCTGTTTCTGTTCCAAGGGCTATTATTTATGAGAGGCTGACACAGGCTTCTCTGCTGTCCGTTAAGTAAACTGAATGGGACAAAGAACTTCAGTGTCACAGGACTTGCCTCTCCAATCGACACCTGCCTTTCAATGCATGTAAAGCAGCTGCATAAGGAAGATACTGGAGTATTTTACAGGCAACTAATAAGTTTTTAAAAAAACATAGTTCAAGGCTCTGGCTGCAGCAGGAAAGTAGTTTCCCCCCACATCAGTGTTGAAAAAGAGAAGTTTAGTTGCTCAGTACAGCAAAGCCAGAATAAAGAAAATATGTTAATTTTAAGATGCTCCTGGGGAGGAAAGCTATAGCAAATCTAGACAGCGTACTAAAAAGCAGAAACATCACCCTGCCAACAAAAGCGCGCATAGTCAAGGCGATGGTTTTCCCAATTGCAATGGATGGCTGTGAAAGTTGGACCGTAAGGAAGGCTGAGCGCCAAAGCATGGAGGCCTCTGAACTCTGGTGCTGGAGAAGACTCCTGCGAGTCCCTTGGACTGCAAGGCGATCCAACTAGTCAGTCCTAGAGGAGATCAACCCTGACAACCCTGGAGCATTCACAACTTCTGGAGGCAAGTTGTTCCACTGATTAATTGTTCTCACTGGCAGGAAATTTCTCCGTAGTTCTAGGTTGCTTCTCTCCTTGATGAGTTTCCACCCATTGTTTCTTCTCCTGCCCTCAGGTGCTTTGGAGAATAACTTGACTCCCTCTTCTTTGGGGCAGCCCCTGAGATATTGGAAGACTGCTATCATGTCTCCCCTAGTCTTTCTTTTCATTAAACTAGATATACCCAGTTCCAGCAACCGTTCTTCACATGTTTTAGCCTCCAATCCCCTAATCATCTTTGTTGCTCTTCTCTTTAAGATGTGCTCACCATGTAACTCCCAAGAGATGATGCCAAGGGGTTGCAACCTTCAACTGGGAAAGTGTTTTTTATCAGGGCAACCTGGTCTACCCAAATACGCAATGGAGCATCCCGCTTCCGCTTTCGCCTTTCAGCCCCAATGCAGGAGCCTTTGCAGGCAGTCGCTTTCACGACAAACTATTTTCGGCAAATATAAAATTTAACTTCAACTGGGGGAAAAAAAATCAATTCCTTGCACTTGCTTCAGGCCATCAAGGAACCATTTTTGAGATAGGATGCCGTTAAAAAAGGAATAGAGGCAAATTACTTGTTACTTTTACATATTTTGCATAATGTAGATTTGCCATAGCTTTCCTCCCCAGGAGCAAGCGTCTTTTAATTTCTTGGCTGCAGTCCCCATCTGAGGTGATCTTGGAGCCCAGGAAAATAAAATCTGTCACTAGCTCCATTTTCCCCCATCTATTTGCCAGGAATTGAGAGGGACGGATGCCATGATTTTAGTCGTCTTAGTGATGTTCTGATGAAAGGAATTTTCTTTGTTCATGTTGAAAATGTGAAGATGTTCAAAAATAGAAAGCTTGGCCAAGCTGAATCCATCAACTGGCCTCCTTTGAAGTCTGGAGCCCATCATTTCTCCAGCAAGAGACGTCAGAGATGGGTTGCCACCCAAGAGCTCTTCCTCACCAGAAAGGCTGGTCCGATGGCCATGGGAAAGTCTTCCTCCTACTTCCCAACTGTTAGTCTTTGCCAGGTTCCTCCTCCTCCTCTTCCTGTCTTCCTGCTTGCCAGCCAGATGCTGACCTAAGATAGTCCAGCCACGGTTTAGGATGTCCCCTTTTTTATGATAAAGCAAAACGTTTTTTTTCCCCAGAAATGGCCCAAATAGATCTCCTATCAGGTTATTTTGCCTGCAAATGTTTATTTGAATCAATGGGAGCAACTGAGAAAATGCACCTGTTGCTATGGAAAACCTGATGCAGGAGACTTCGCCCCCACCCCTTGTTCCACCGCCCAAATAAGTTTCCCTTATGTCTATCTGGATAAAAACTGCCCTGAATAGTTATGTCTTCTCCGAACCAGCTGACTTCAGTAGTGGCCAAAATTGTGAAAACCTTTTGGGAAAAGTGTATTTTCTAAAACTAGCTAATTACACCATTTTTTTTAGTAGTACCCTAAAATTATATATCAATGGAAAGATAATTTAATCAAGAATGTAATGCAATGACTTTTATGAAGGATTTGGTATTAGAATAGCAGTTACAGTATAAAGAAGAAAAACATGTAGAAAAAAGGACATATACAAAAATGATCACTATAGAAAAAACGAGCTGTTCAAAAATGATCACCATGTCAGTCAATCCTTAGTTGGGTAACCTTTAGCATGAATGACGGCCTTAAATGTCTTCCCATGGAGTGAACCAAGTCTTTTAGTTCTGCAGCTGTTATGTGAAACCAAGATTGAATGGCTTGCTTCTATTAACTGGGTTTTATTGCTGTGTCGCTTCTGACTAACAAGTTTCTTTAGTCGGCTCCATATATTTTCAATTGGGTTAAGGTCTGGGCTATTCCCAGGCCATTCCAGCAGTGGAATAGGATTATCATGAAACTCCCCTCCAAAAAGTTAATGGTATTATTAGCCATCAAACCTCAAAAATATACTTTTCCCAAAAGGTTTCCACAATTTTGGCCACTGCTGTAGGTCCCCTCTTTCCATGAGCAAACACTCAGGAGCTGGTTCACTCTTTCCACACCAGGGAAAATGAAGCTCCCAGAACAATTCACCTTTAAATTACCATATTTTTTTGGAGTATAAGATGCTCCGGACTATAAGAGGCAAAAAATCTGCCTCTGCCTCCCAGCAACTTGCCTCCTTACAGCAAACAGCAAACATGAGGCGGCAATAGGCAATGGCAATCCCTGCAGCCTGAAACAGCTGATGGTTGGGAGGCCAATCCAACCGACAATCAGCTGCTGGTGCTAATCAGGCTGTGCTGAAGTTGAAACTGAATCAGTCTGTTGCTGCAAGGAGGCAAATTGCTGGGAGGTTGAGGCCAAAAGGTGGGGGTTGGGTGGGGGGGGCTACATTCGGTGTATAAGACACACCCAAATTCTCACCCTCTTTCAGGGGGGAAAAGTGAGTCTTATACTCTGAAAAATACGTTATTTTTTCCCCCAAAGCGGATCTGGGAAACAGTGGGTGTGGGATGGGATGGTCCTTTATCTGAAACCTGTGAACCAGATGGCCTGAATGGGCAGGCTAGATTAGACCTGTGGTTTCCACTCTGCAAGGGATGGTGGGAAGGTAGGGGTGGAGGGGTCAACAAGTGTGGTGTGGTGTGATTAGTGCATGATGGGGGGGGGAGGGAATTTTGATAAACTCTTCTTTGCTCAAATAGTCCCAAAAATCTCATATTTGGTAGAAATGTTTGGGGGAAAGTCCATTTACTCCAAGGCAAAAGAGATGGCAGAAGATGAAGCAAGCAAATAACCAGCAAAGAATGTTTAGGCTTAATGAAAAAAATGGAAGGCAGGTTTTTTGATGTTTGTAAAATTGACCATGCAGCTATTTAAATATTATTTGTAGCAGTTGGAGGGTAGAATGAAATCTAGGAAGTGCCATAATACCCTGTCTTTGAGTCCAAAAAGGATTCTGAAAATTTAACCTGGTTTTTAGAAGAAAGGTTGAATCTTAATAGTTCTCTGTGGGATCTGGGTTACAAAGACCTGTTTGAACAGATTCTCCTGGAAATCTCTGCCTCTCCTAAACCAGAGGTGGGTTCTGACCAGTTCTGGAGAATGACCAGTTCTGGAGAACCAGTAGTGGAAATTTTGAGTTGTTCTGAGAACCAGTAGTAAAAAATCCGACTGGCATCTATTCTCTGCCTCCTGAGTCCCAGCTGATGGGGAGGAAATGGGGGTTTTGCCGTATCCTTCCCCTGGATTGGTGAAGGAATGGAGATTTTACAGTATCCTTCCCCTGCCATGACCACCAAGCCACACCCACAGAAGCGGTAGTAAAAAATTTTGAAACCCACCACTGTCCTAAACTCCTGGATCAGGGGTGACATTCAGAATTTTTCCCTACAGGTTCTGTGGGCGTGGCTTGGTGGGCATGGCAGGGGAAGGATACTGCAAAATCCCCATTTCCACCCCACTCCAGGGGAAGGATACTGCAAAATCCCCATTCCCTCCCCACTCCAGGGGGAAGGATATTGCAAAATCCCCATTTCCACCCCACTCTGGGCCACCCAGAGTTGATATTTGCCAGTTCTCTGAACTACTCAAAATTTCCACTACCAGTTCTCCAGAATCTGTTAGAACCTGCTGGATTTCACCCCTGCCCTCGATCTAATGAGAAGCCAATATCTCTCTGAATTGGGGGGTGGGGGGGGAGTGAAGGTTATTTCTAAGAAGCCAAAACTTGAGAGCAAAGGTGAGAAACAGAGGGATTCATCCAGTACCTGAAGTTCTGCCTCCATCCAATTCTCTTTATATAAAGAAGCACATTTTTGAAATCCACCCAGTCCAACCTCTGATATAATCATGTAATCTGTGATCATTTGGATCATCAGCTGTTGGGGTTGGCCAAAAAAATCTCTCCTTTATCTTATGCGAGATCCCTGATATATTGAAGATTGAAATCAATCCATATCACAAAGCCTTCCACTGAACGAAGAAATAGTTGACTAAAGTAGAAAAAAAGAAAAGAAAATAGATGTACATGGCGATCAAACAGCTGGGGATAATGGGAGGTACAGTCCTGCAGGATGAAAAGAAGCAACTTGTTAAGTCAAGAGGCAAACTGAACTATCTGCTCCCTTGCCTCTTGCACTGAAATAAAGCATCTATTTACAATTGCAAACCTACTACCAAGTAATTTAAAATCAAGAAGTCATCATTCTACTAACGGATCTTGTTTCAGTTTCTTTTGGATTTTTTTTTAATATATATATATTTGGTTTTATTTGCACTGGGAAGAAATTGGCATAAAAAGTTATCTTCAATTATTTCTAGGAAGGACAGAAAGATTTACAATACAATCATTATCTTTCCAAGCCTACTAACTGATATTTATCATGGTCCCTGTGTGCGAGTTGAGCGGCCGTATAAATGATCTTATATCCTAGTTAAGGGATGTGGTGGCTCAGTGGCTAAGACACTGAGCTTGTCGATCAAAAGGTCAGCAGTTCGGTGGTTCGAATCCCTAGTGCTGCGTAACGGGGTGAGCTCCCGTTACTTGTCCCAGCTTCTGCCAACCTAGCAATTTGAAAGCACGTAAAAAATGCAAGTAGAAAAATAGGGACCACCTTTGGTGGGAAGGGAACAGCGTTCTGTGCGCCTTTGGGGTTGAGTCATGTCAGCCACATGACCACGGAGACGTCTTCGGACAGCGCTGGCTTTTCGGCTTTGAAATGGAGATGAGCATCGCCCTCTAGATTCGGGAATGACTAGCACATACAGTATGTGCGAGGGGAACCTTTACCTTTACCTTATCCTAATTACAACAGTTATTATTAACATTAAAAACAACCCTCTACTAGAAATGCACATCACGTCCGATTTGATGTAAAGTTTGTTTAATGACTATTGTTCTTTTTATGAGAGAAGCGGGGAAAACCCCTTCACTGGGTGTCATAGGAAATGTTTGTGGATTACTAATCAGTTGCTTGTGGCATTTGGACATGCCAAAAATTCAAGGTAGATGAAATCTATACGTTGTGACTATCACCTGGTATACACAATGGATGTCCCTGGGAAATTGATAGGAAGGATATTAGAAATGGGATTAATGGGTTAGAGGGCCCCCTGTTGGTCAAAGTGGAAATGATAGGCTCCTCATCTGGTGAAAACATTTTTCCAAACTTTGGAGTTCTTTCAATTGTGGCTTCTTCTTGGTGTAACACTTGGCCGTGTCTTATATTCACTAGTTTTTATGAGAGTCTGAGAAATAGTTCTGACCTTCATTAGAAATATTTCCTCTTTTTTGTTGTTGTTGCTTTTTAGTTTAGTTTTCCCCCGATAAAAAGCTTGCAATGACTCTGGAATTAGTCATGCTGCACTAAGGATGTTGAAATGAGTAAGACATTTTGACCCTGAAAGTATTATGGGGAAAGACATCACCTCTGATGGAGGCAAACCTATTATTTATCATGTGTTTATTGAATTTTACACACCACCTTTTACATAGGAGCAGGGGTGGGGCTGCTGGAGGATCTCAGGTGTTCGGGGGAAGATTTTGTGCAGTTCGGAGAACTCCAAAATACCACTCCTGGCTGGCCCCACCCACCCCACTTCTCCCCTCCCAGGAGTCGCCATGTAGCCCATTTTGGATGCAGGTAAGTGCAGGGTGCATGGGGAGGGTGAAAAACGGGCCTATCGGAAGTTCAGGAAGGCCAGAAATGAGCCCGTTTCCAGCCTCCAGAGTGTCCAAAGCCTGAGGAGGCTGTTTTTGCCTTCCCGGAGACTCGAGGAAAGCCCCAGGAGCCCGGGGAGGACAAAAACGCCCACCCCCCCACCGTGGTGCAGGAGGCCGACTAGGCCACACCCACCATGGCCACGCCCACCCAAGAACCAGACAGAGAACCCCTTGCTAAAATTTTTGAAGCCCACTCCTGCATAGGAGGTCCAGGTCCATCACCTGAGTCCCCACATTTTTAACTCTACATTTAAAAAATTGTTTAAAATTTGGTGAACTGGACCAAAGTCACCCACTCCTTTTTTTTTTTTAATTCCATTCCCAGAATCCTTAGCCAGCACCAGGTTGAGGAAGGTTGACCTGGAAAATGGATCACGCTGAAAGATTTGTGCTTGGCTAGGAAACCAGATGAGCTTGGAATAGGATGCTCAAGCCCAGGCGGTCCAGATATCCATGGAAAATCTCAATCATTCAGGTCATAGTTATCCCAAAGGTTCATTTCCAAAAGGCAACTGGACTTTTTTCAGGGGTTTTTCCCCCCTTGATAACCTTTTATTTCTCATCCAAGACATCCTTCAGTTCTGAAAAAACCAAGTAAGTCCAGTTGCCTTTTGGAAAAACACCTTTGGTGTTTTTGGGATGCTTTGGGGTCCAGAATATCTGTTCACAATTGCGTATCAAGGGAATATCTCCAAACTAAATTCCTGGGTCCAGATTGGGTAAACACCCAATGTTTCCATATTGTCAACAAAAGATTTTGAATCGATCGGGACTCGCCCATCCCATTATCAAGTTAGAGTGTGATTCAGGCCTTCCAACAACAATATTATCTGACTCAGATGAAATTGAGGAAAAATAAGTTGTGAGATATCACGTTCTTCAAATCCCCAGATGATCTCACAAAGCCAACAGCTGGTGGTGATGGAGAAAAGAACGAACAAACAGGCACGCAAACAGAACCGCTCCGAAATTCCACGGGAGTCAAACAGATGACCTGCCACTAATGTCCCAATAAAATCGCTGCAAATTCATTTCGCACGTTCTTTTGTTATCCTTGTAAGGTTTGTTAGTCTTTTTTTGGGTCCCATATACCATTTGGTTGAGAAACAAGGTTGTTTGTAAATAGTGACACTGGTTACACACTCCAGTAGCTAGATACCCGTCACGGCAAGACATAATGAGATGCTTCTCTGTTTTAACATAATATCTGCAAAACAGCCAGTGGGATTTGTAAACCATAGCATTAGCAATAGCACTTAGACTTATATACTGCTTCAAGGTGCTTTACAGCCCTCTCTAAGTGGTTAACAGAGTCAGCCTATTGCTCCGCAACAATTTGGGTCTTCATTTTACTGACTTCAGAAAGATGGAAGGCTGAGTCAACCTTGAGCTGATGAGGATCGAACTGCTGGCGGTCGGCAGAATTAACCTGCAATACTGCATTCTAAACATTGCACCACCACGGCTCTTATAAACCATGGTCTATAGCTTAGTGCAATGCATGAGCCTAGCCATTCTGGCTTTTAAAAAAAATCTATGATTTAGGGAACTGCTTAAACTGGCCAATGTATAGTCATGGTTGAGATCAGATTCAGAATTGAAATTCTCTGTTCAGTAATAAAGATTTGTTTAGAATCCTCTTAAAGAACATTGCCCCACTGGACACACTTAATATCTCCTCAGAATTGTGTTGGAGACTCACAACTGGTAGCCATCGCCTATCATGAAAACTGTATGGCTTCTCAGTTTCTTGTGTAAAAGGCAAGGCCATAACTTAATGGAAAAGCACCAGTATTCCATAGGGAAAATTCATCTCTTGGTATCAGGCCGATGGTCTTGGAAGATATTATTTTTCTTTGCCCAAGAGAACCTTTGTTGTTTGAGAAGACAATGGTGAAGCAGAAGGATAAATTTCTGACTGCTGCAACAGGAAGACGCAACTGTCTTATGATTGTGTTTCTCAGGGACAATATTTTGGGGTCCAGAATCCAGAACAGTGGTGAAATCTAAAATTTGTTACTACCAGTTCTGCGGGTGTGGCTTGGTGGGGGGCTAATGTGACTGGGTAGGCATGGCCAACTTTTTTTTTTTTAACTTTTAAAACCATTTTTTTCTACAACCTCTTTGGCTGAAGAGGTTGTAAAAAAATGCTTTTAAAAGCCTCTGCTGAACAGGCAACTCAGCTGGGATGGTCAGAGGCTTTTAAAAGCATTTTTTCTACAACCTCCTCGGTCGAAGAGGTTATAGAAAAAATGCTTTTAAAAGCCTCTGATAATCCCAGCTGAGCCATGCGATCATCTGAGGCTTTTTTTTTAACTTTTAAAAGCATTTTTTCAGCCAAAGAGGTTGTAGAAAAAATGCTTTTAAATTTTTTTTTAAAAAGCCTCTGATGATCGCGCGGCTCAGCTGGACATTGGGGTGGGACAGGGATTTCTGCTACCGGTTTTCCAAATCATCCGCTTCCATCACTACCGGATCGGACGATCTGGTCCGAACTCGGAGCATTTCACCCCTGGTCCAGAGTAAACAGTCTTTATGACACCCTTATCCATCTCTCCATCCCGTCCTCCAATGCTTCAAAGAAGGGTCAGAGAGTTGGGCTGATGATCTCTTCTAAAACATTTTTGGAATCCTCTCTACAAATTTACAATGACCTCTGCTCTGGGGAACTTCCTAGCTTCCCATCATTGAATGCCTACTTTTCTTGGAGGATAGAGGTGGAAGAAAGAGTGCCTCCCAAACTGATACAAGGCAGATTGTTATGTTCCTCAAGATTAAACTCTTGTGCAATCTTTAAGTGCAATCTCTGGGCCTGGTTTCAAAACCCTGATCCCTGGCAGGATATTGAATAGTTGTTGCGATGCCATAAATTCATCTGTCTCCCTAAGATAGGCTTTCCAAAGGTTTTGGTGATAACGGTCTGCTATCTCCTTGTGCTTAGGGAATCCAAACATCTCCAGAAGATCCCCATTGGACCAGACCAGAATGTTTTTTCAGCATCCTATTTTTCAAATGGTCAACCAAATCCTGCTAGAAAGGAAGTAGGGTAGCTGAAAGCAGCATCATTCATAAGCTCCAAATATTATCGGGGATTTCCATGTCAGTTGGAAATGGAAGCCCAATATATCTGAAGACCTGTGGATGAAAGAGAAATGAAGTGAAGGAATAGAGCATCTTGGGCAGGCCGATTTTGAAAGCAAGTTCTCCATTTTTATATGAGATGATGAGGATAGGCTTAAGTTCTAGGTCTCAAATTAAATGCCTGGATAGCTCAGTAGACTAATGCATTGTAATTTAACTCCAGCTGTCTGCAATTACTGTTAAGTTTGAATCTCGCCAAGCTCAAGGTTGACTCAACCTTCCATCCTTTCTAAGGTAGGTAAATTGAGGACCTAGTTTGTGGGGGCAATAAGCTGACTTTGTAAAATATACAAAAGTATGAAGCTATTGCTTAATGCATTGTAAGCCGCCATGAATCTCTGGAGAAGGGCGGCATATAAATCAAATTTAAAAAAAATGATGTGCCAGGGGTAAAACATTAAGAATTAGAGAAATAGCAGCTAAGGTGGGTTTTGATCTGACTTGCTTTGGTTGAATTGCACTTATCAATGCTTTTGAATCAGTGTTGGTTCCTGGCACCTGCTTGGACAAGTCTGGGCAATTTTCTTGGCAAGATTTTGAAAGGAGGGTAAGAGATGCTACCTAGGCAACCCTCAGACAAGAGGGAGGATCCTCCAGTTACTTAAGGGTCAGAGGAAGAAACTTAGAAGGGATCTACCCTAATGAATCTGGCAGTTAAAAGCTGGGGAGGGAAGTTTGTGTCTTTAGATTTGCATGATTCTATTAATGACAGGGACACTGTGGCTCAGTGGCTAAGACACTGAGTTTATCAATCGAAAGGTCGGCAGTTCAGCAGTTCAAATCCTTAGTGCCGTGTAACGGGGTGAGCTCCCGTTACTTGTCCCAGCTTCTGCCAATCTAGCAATTCAAAAGCATGTAAAAAAAATGCAAGTAGAAAAATAGGGATCTATGCTATGCTGGCTGGAGAATTCTGGGAGTTGAAGTCCATGAGTCTTAAAGCTGCCAAGTTTGAAGACCTCTGCTCTAGTCCCTACTTAGCTTGGACAAACTCACCCAATACAGAAGTGAGATTTGTTGATCTCCAAATTTGCTGGAATAATCTTCATCAGCTTTAAAAAAATATTTGTGATTTTACGTTTCTCGAGACCTGGGGAGTGATTTACTCAGGACCCATAGAGTTTGCGGATCTCTTTATTAAACCATAAATCAGGACTCTCCATTGACCACAAAAATCAAGGCATATTATGGCTTAGTTTTTTCTAGGGCAAGTTTAAGCATTCAAGAGAAGGCTGTTCATTTGAAATTTCCCCTAAATTCCAAAACTCTGTTTACTGATACAGTTGACCTGAAATATAAATATATGGCATCTTTTGCAACCCTACTTGGATGCTGCATGAAGCCTATGAGAACATTTTCTGAGAAGGCACATTGTGGAATAAGCCATAAAACATTGTTTCTTAGAATTTCAATGATAATGTTTGCTATGGTGGAAAGACCTAAAGAAGAACATTCAATCTTAACCCCTTAACACATTTCTCATGCCGGTCTCTCGCAACAGCCATAAAATGCAAGATGAAAAGTGATAATCATGAAGGAATTCAGATTAAGGGATAAATAAGTATAGAAGATGTGTAGTTTAGGGGCTGTCCAAACGATGGCTAACTTGAGAAAAGGCAAAACAGCGATGGAAGTCTTGATATTCTACACATTGTCAAATCTTTGAAAGTGCCCAACTGCTGACTGATTCTGGGCTTAGGTCAAAAAATCAGATTTATTTCAATTCTATTTCTAGCAGGACTACCTGATTCTGTAACAGCGTTGTTCCCTACATCATCTGTCTGATAAACTTGCAAGATTTGTTTATCTTGCCATGTAAATGTATACATCCGAACTAGACTGTGTTGTTTCTCTGTCATAGAATATATGTATGTATGTATGTATGTATGTATGTATGTATGTATGTATGTATGTATATGTGTGTGTGTGTGTGTGTATGTATGTATGTATGTATGTATATATATATATATATGTAGGTCTTTGGTTATTCGGGTCTTCTCCCGCGTAGAATTGGAAGTATCTTGGCGACGTTTCGATGAAGTCTCATTCGTCATCTTCAGGCTGGTGTTCTCGACTTCCAGGAGCAATTGCACGAAGCACGAAGCCGAGAACACCAGCCTGAAGATGACGAATGAGACTTCATCGAAACGTCGCCAAGATACTTCCAATTCTACGCAGGAGAAGACCCGAATAACCAAAGACCTACATACAAACACCCGCGAAAACCTCAGAAAACATATATATATTTGTATTTATTTATTCTGTCATGTTTATGTAGTGTATATTGGAGGTGGTGACCCTTTGAGAGCTGTATGCAACAAAATTTCATTTTAATGTATGCAGATTAGTGTACACTCAAAGTGACAAGATATTCTGTTCTATTCTATTCTATTCTATTCTATTCTATTCTATTCTATTCTATTCTATTCTATTCTATTCTATTCTATTCTATTCTATTCTATTCCTATTCCTATTCCTATTCCTATTCCTATTCCTATTCCTATTCCTATTCCTATTCCTATTCCTATTCCTGGGTCCTCAATTTACCTACCTTAGAAAGGATGGAAGGCTGAGTCAACCTTGAGCCTCGAACTGGTGTAATTGCAGACAGCTGGATGTTAATAACAGGCTATTCAGCCGGTTGAGCTATCTGAGGCTCCTCAGATGGCAAGGAAGGTCATAAAATGGGGGCAAAATTCACTGAACAAATATCTCATTTAAACTTTAGGCTCAGTTGAGGTTGTCCTACCTGTATGGTATAGCTTAAATGACACCATTAGCAAGACTGGAGGAACTTCTAAGATCAGTAATCGTGCAGAATAAGTTTGGCAAGAAAAAATAGTGTAAGGGTGGATTCTCAAAAACCACTCTGGCTAGAAGTGTCTTTGATTGCATAATGCACATACCTACAATTCACTTAAGCCAATTTTCTGGATTTGCACAACAGTGAACCATGAAATAATCAGGTAGGGCGACTTTGCACATCACAGAAAATTAAAACAAGAAAGTCTCATTTGGGTTAGCATCTCATGCAGCTAAACAAGCCATGATCTATGTTGTACAAACCAGAATAATAGTTTTTTTTTTTTAAAAAAAAGCCAAAGGGATGGATTGAAAGGTGCTATGTTGTGGAAAACTGTTAGAAGAAAATCTGACTATCATCTTGCAGTGTTGATAGAAAATCTCCCTGGGGTGATTCCAGTGATGAAACCCAAATTTTTTTACTACTGGTTCTGTGGGTGTAGCTTGGTGGACGTGGCAGGAGAAGGATCCTGCAAAATCCCCATTCCCATCCTACTTTGGGGTCGGCCAGAGGTGGCATTTGCCAGTTCTCTGAACTACTCAAAATTTCCGCTACCAGTTCTCCAGAACCTGTTAGAACCTGCTGAATTTCACTCCTGGATGATTCCCATCCTATCCCGTCCCCCCTTCAAGTGCGGGTTAGAAAAACTTTTGCAAGACTTGTTACGTTCTGCCTTTTTTCCAAAATGATGATACATTCTAACTCATGGCTGAGTGAGTGCTTGGAGTTGAGGGGTGGGTGGGATGGGGAAGCTATTAAAATGAGTTGCATCTTTTTCCATAAAGCAAAAGGAAAGTCTTAAATGTTAGGGCTTTTGGTTCAGATGGAAAGATGATGGAGGAGAGGGGTAGGCGAAAGGAATTACCTGACACTCATTCAAAGGGAGGGTTGGAGGAAGGAAGGAGGAAATGGAAGGGAAAGGAAAGGAAAGAAAAGGAGGAAGGGAGGAAAGAAGGAATCAAGGGGAAGAGGGAAGGGCAGAGAGGAAGGGAAGGGAAAGGAAGAAGGGAGGAAGGAAGGAAAGAAGGAATCAAGGGGAAGAGGGCCATGCTAATCTTCTCTATATCATTCCAATTTTAGTATATGTGCTGCCAAAGCAATTTGCTCTTAAATTTAATAAGAGCAGTCAGACTTTTCTGGCGCAGTACTGGAAGAAGGAAGATCTACCTACTATTAGGAATGGGCTCTAAAAGTAGCGAATTTGGCAGAGATGATGAAAATTTCAGCGTGTTTGAAGGATTACTCAAATGAAAGATACCTACTAGAGTGGAGAAGATGGATTGGTTATATTCAAAACAAGTATCGGACCAAAAAGTTCCAAATAGCCTATGTATGAAATATTTAACCAAATTTTTAGTTTTCTTTTTTCTTTGAATTATGTGGTGTTAGATCAAAGGGGAGTTAAAGACCAAGAGTGAATTGGGAGTCTGTAGAATGTTAGCGTATTTTAGTTTAGGATTGTTATATGCTATACCTTGTATTTGTTTTGGGAAGTCTGGGGGGGGGGGAGTAGGGAGTGGGGGTTGGATGGGTGAGGGAGGAAAGGGGGGAGAGGGGGGATGGGAAGGGAAATGTTTGTATTTCTGATAAAACTTTTTAATTAAAAAAAGGGGGAAGAGGGAAGGGCAGAGAGGAAGGGAAGGGAAAGGAAGAAGGGAGGAAAGGAAGGAATCAAGGGGAAGAGGGAAGGGCAGAGGGGAAGGGAAGGGAAAGGAAAGGAAAGGAAGAAGTGTGGAAAGAAGGAAGGGGGGAATCAAGGGGAAGTGGGAAGGGCAGAGAGGAAGAGAAGGGAAGGGAAGGGAAAGGAAGAAGGGAGGAAAGGAAGGAATCAAGGGGAAGAGGGAAGGGCAGAGAGGAAGGGAAGGGAAGGGAAAGGAAAGGAAGAAGTGAGGAAAGGAGGAAGGGGGGAATCAAGGGGAAGAAGGAAGGGCAGAGAGGAAGAGAAGGGAAGGGAAGGGAAAGGAAGAAGGGAGGAAAGGAGGAAGGGAGGAAAGGAAGGAATCAAGGGGAAGAGGGAAGGGCAGAGAGGAAGGGAAGGGAAAGGAAGAAGGGAGGAAAGGAGGAAGGGAGGAAAGGAAGGAATCAAGGGAAAGAGGGAAGGGCAGAGGGGAAGGGAAGGAAAAGAAAAAAACAAGGAAAGGGAAAGGAAAAGGAAAGGAGAAACTATCACGGTTTGGGTTTAATTTGCTAATCTCTAGTTCAGGAACCCATCTAACGCAGCTTGGTCAGGATCGGTAAACCACACTTAAACAAACCAAAGCTTATCAGGGAGCAAGCAAAAGGGAAAAAGCTTTAGCAAAACCCCTTTGCTAAGTGTGACTCTCTCTCCGCAGAACGGTCCCGGGAAGCCGAGCAAGCGCGACCGCAAGCGCTACACCGGAGGAGCGGAGAGGGCGGTGGGAGGAGGAGGCGTTCCTCTACCCCTGCCGGGGATTCCCCCCGCCCCCCCCCCCCGAGATTGCACATTCCGCCTCCTCCTCCTCCTCTCCCTCACCGGCTTTTCTTTTCTTTTCTTTTTTGTTTTGTTTTCCCTCTCTCCACCGGGCGCCAGCAGAGATGCCCGGCGTGCCAGGAGGCGTCACTGGCTGGGAGGAGCCGAGTCAAGAGCGCTCCGGTAATCCTATAAATAAGCGGGACTGGCGGCCGGGCAGGGGAAAAGCCGGGCACCGGAGCGCTGCAGGAGAAGCCTCGGGGGCAGCAGGAGAGCCGCTCGCTCGCTCGCTCGCGATCCCAGTCACCCAGAGGGGCAGCTTGGAGGATCGCGGCCACTCCGCTCCAGTCCGCCCCATCTCTTCCCGCGGGAGGAAAGGAAGGAGGTAAGGGAAAGGGTCAGAGTGGCGCGCCCGCTCGCTTTGCGCTCGTGGGTCCTGCGCGGATCTAGGTAAGAAGCGCTGGCATGCCCATCCGCTCCACATCGCCACCAGGGGGCGCCGTTGCCGCTGGATTGGCCGCAGAGGCTCTTCCCCCCCCCCCCCAGCGCTCAGACAGGAGGCTTCGCTTACAGTAACGAAGTTGGAAGGGACCTTTGAGGTCATCTAGTCCAACCCCCTTCCTCACGCAGGGAGACCTGTACTGGGGATTCGAACCGCCGAATTGCCAACCTTTCTGATCGACACGGTCAGTGTCTCAGCCACTGAGCCACCTAGTTCAGGGGATTGCTGCTACTTCGGAGCAGCAACCCGTTGCAACGCTTACTCCGAAGTAAACCTCCGCCGGCCGAAGGCAGAGGGAGGAATTGAGGGTTTTGGCGTGCGCGTCTTTTCCGAAATCGGATTTGCGATGGTTAAACGCGGCTGTCCTGCTCCGGGGAGCTCCAAAGTCCTCCATCCCCCAAAAAGCGGGGCAAGGAGTTGAGAAGCGGAGGAGGAGGAGGAGGCGGCGGGCCAGGTAAGCTCCACTCCGTCGCGCCTTTAAGGGAGCGGACAGAAAACAGCCGGTAGACTTGGAGAAGCAGCGTTTGCGCGGGGCAGGTGTGATGGCTCAGGTGATTCCGGAGCGCAGGAAGGTTCGCAGCTCGGGCGCCAGAAGGGCGTTTCTCTTCTCTCCTCGCCTCTCGCCGGACTTGGCGGACCGTCTCCAGGTGAGTAGTTGACCCGGTCTCCGACGCCTTCCTTTGCCCGCTAAGCCAGCCTGCCTGGCAAACCTTGGAGGGTCCGCGGCTTTCCGCTTCTCTCTCTCACCTGCAGCTGCCTACATCCCTCCATGAGGACCAAACCTGGGTCCGGGACAACCCAGGACGCGACCACACGCAGGCTCCCCACTTCCCTTCCGTGGTGGGTCCGAGAGGATGCTCTGTGCTTGGAAAGCTGGACGCCTCGCAGTCGTCACTCGACCAAGCCAGAAAGGTAAGCCCAGCTGCCCGAAAACTCCAGTCTATTCGAAACGTGTGTGTCTGTGGGTGTGTGGTTGTAGGTTAAAGTGGTCGAGCCGAGCTCCTGGGAGGGTTTTGCAAGCAGCCGTTCGAAAAAGGGGGTTGCCTTTTTTTCTCGCGCTGCCTTTTTCCCAGTCGGGCTTATGGATCTGGGATTTCCTGGTGGTCTCCTTTCCATCTTCTCTCTGAACGATTCCTCCCTCCCTTTGCTTGGCTTCCGAGTCTCAACAAGCTGGACCCGGGGCTAACTCGGGAGGAATCCCCAAGGCAGATGAGCGGCGCCGTTGAAAGGAGAAGGGGGGAGGTGTCAGTCCAGAAGAGCAGGTTCTCTTCCTTTAAACAGTTCCCCCCCAGTCCCAACCTGGCTGATTCACTGACTTTCAAAGCGGTGCTTTAGTAGGAATAAATAAACCGACGTACGGTTCGACTCCGTGCACGTGTCGGGGCTTGGCAGAGGCTTGGCAGAAAAGGAGATGCTGAGGTTGTGGAATTTGTGCCCTGACACGTGCCAGTTTGGACTGCATCCATTCATTTTTGGGCGCTGGGGAAAGTAAGTTTTGTCCTCCCTCCCTCCCACCCACCAGCTTAAGATTCTCTAGTAACTCCCTGATTGACATGGAATGGGAGGGTGGGTGTTTAAATGCCCAATCCAGCTCCCCTGAAAAATTGCTAGGGGTGGTTGGGAGAACCAGAGCATAGCACTTCTGAAATCCACAGGAATTTGGAAAGAGCCCCTGTGTGCATGTTTTACTTGATTGCTTATATTCTCCAAGGGTTCTTCTAACTTCAGCTAGTTTGTATTTGATGTTTAAAGCTGATCCTATCTCTCAGCCTTTAAGAAGGGCAGCTTGATATTTTTAATGTGGATGCAAAACTCAAGCTTGTTTGGCACGCGATACCGGGCAAACCATTTTTAATCTGGGCCATGATTCAGATGCCACCGTAAGCATCTTGTGTATGCCACATTATAAACCGGGAACAAATGCAGATTGCTTTATACTAAGCCCCATGTTTGAACTTGTCCTGTTGAAGCTTTACTACTTTACTGTCACATAAGAGGCAAAAAGGGCTTTTGAATCACAAGTGTTTGGCATAACTCTTCACTTCTGGCTGGAAAGCATGCTGTCTACATTATGATTTAATGTCCTGTACAAATTAGCCACAAGCAAGGAGAAAGAAATACTCCTGGCACAATTTATTCCTTGATGGTACTGTAGCTTCTAGGCAACCCTGGCTAAGCAGACAGACCTCGATCAGGTTGTGAACTGGAGATCGCTAAAAAATCTTTAGCGCTTTAGGCCAGCCTAGAAAATGGAAGAAGAAACAGAAATAGCAACACCATCTCTTCTAGAGTGCTGTCAAGACAATTGCCGGGATGTGTTTATAAAATCACCAGGAGTTGAACTCCACTTGAAGGCGATTTGTCTTCATATGCTATAACTGGATTATTTTTTGTTTATATCACCACATAGTCATTCCTTTAGGAATGTGGAGTCTTTGTGCCAAGTCAGCATTAATCTTGTATTGCAGATGGGGAAGCTGAAATTGCAAATGAATGACTTGGTTCTTATGACACCCTCACAACAGGAGCAGTGACAAAATTTGAATGGTGACACCAAGGAGCCTTGGTGGAGCAGCGGAGTAAAGTGCTGTTAAATAGCACTTAGTTGCCAGCTGCCTGCAATTACTGCGAGTTCGAATCTCACCAGGCTCAAGGTCGACTCAGCCTTCCATCCTTCCGAGGTAGGTAAAATGAGGACCCGGATTGTGGGGGCAATAAGCTGACTTTGTATAAAAAAGAACACCGCTTAGAGAGGGCCGAAAGCCCTACTAAGCAGGTCTATACAAAAGTATGAAGGCTTAACGCAATGTAAGCTGCCTGAGTCTCCGGGGAAGGGCGGCATATAAATCGAACCAATAAATAAATGAACGAACAAACAAACAAACAAACAAACAAACAAACAAACAAATTCTGAATTGCAGCCTTGTGCTTTTAGTCTTTGTCCAAGTTTTCTCCAATCCTGGTAACTTCCAGATGTTGTGCCTAAAAAATTCCAGAATTTTCAGCTAAATTGGCTGAGGGAATTTTGGGAGATGATCCACTCATCTGGAGGGCCCCAAACTTGGGTTTGACTGCCTTGTACTATATTTATCTATTTGGGGGGGACAAAAATATGATATTTTTGTCTTCCCTTCTAAGGGACGGTGATCTTTGCAGATGATCTGAAGAGAGCCCCTCATTCTTCAAGTCCTCTTGAAAGATGGTGGAACTCTTTGTACATAGATTCTAAGCCTTGCCCACATTCTACCATTTGTCTCTGCAGGAAAGTGTTGCTGATGTGAAAAGCTGTGGCAAAATATTCCTGGGTGCGGCCAAGGAAGCATACTGGAAGTGTGTGGGAAAAGGGCTTCTGGTTGAACACACGGGGACTCTGGTTTGACTGTCACTACTCTGAAAGGTTTTGGAGGAGCTGTGGTCTTGATGTTTGGATTCTTGGTGCCATGTCTGCTCAGATGATGGTTGCAGGAAACTCAGCTTCTTGTAGATGAAAGTGGAAAGCTCTGGGAACTCCATGCCATGAAGCAGCTGTGGCAGTTGGAGATTCTTCAGGCCAGAGTGTAACCCTGGAGATGAGACTTCTTCTCAAGATCTTCCTGTCTAGCAAATTCATCCTGTATCTGCAGTAAGGTAAGTTGAAGAATGATAATTTTTTATGCATGCCTTTCTTGAATTTGTAGGTTGCTTAAATCAAAAATAGTCTTGCTAATTTTTAAACATAAGCATGGGGGTCAAACTATACATTGCTTTAAGGCTAAGTCATTGTGACTTAATCTACCGCATTGTGCAATTTTAGCCTTAGCTTAGCCTCTTTGATGGATGCAGTGGTTCAGTGGCTAAGACATTGAGCTTGTCGATTGAAAGGTCAACAGTTCAATGGTTCGAGTGCCTCGTAATGGGGTGAGCTCCTGTGACTTGTCCCAGCTTCTGCCAACCTAGCAGTTCGAAAGCATGTAAAAAATGCAAGTAGAAAAATAGAGACCACCTTTGGTGGGAAGATAACAGCGTTCCGTGCGCCTTTGGCGTTGAGTCATGACGGCCACATGACTACGGAGACGTCTTTGGACAGCGCTGGCTCTTCGGCTTTGAAACAAAAGTGAGCACCACCCCCTAGCGATGGGAAGGACTAGCACATATGTGCAAGGGGAACCTTTACCTTTACCTAGCCTCTGTGAATGTAGATTTGTTCTTGAAATGTTGTGTATAGATGTACTATTGTTGCTGTTTTTTGTTGACTAAGAATAAAGTATGGATGTGTAAATTTTAGAACACAGATTGTTTATATGTAGTTGGAACCAGGACTGTGCTAATTGTGTTTCTGAAATTGTTTCTGTCCAATTTTCACAAGAGCTGTGTAAAGCTTTGACTCAGAGTCATTTTTGGAGGTATTTCAGTTAAATCAACCCTTCAAATAAAATTATGGATTTATTGTGTCAAAGTGAACAGAATGCTTTTGAATCAAAATCCATTTCTTTTCTGGATCAGATCAAATCCGTTTGGTTTGGATCACAAATCTGACCTGAATTAGAAATGCAAATCAGTTTGACAGATAAAATCATGTGATGACTTGGATTGGATCAAAGCTGATTAGCACACCCTGGTTTTACTCTTGTTTATATATATATATATATATATATATATGATTATTGAGCACCCTTTTAGTTTTAGTTTTATTTTCCTTTGGACAATCTGGTCAGGCTCTTTTCCCTGACAGCCCTAAAAAGCTTGTTTTTGAAAAGCTTGAGCAGAAAATATCTCAAATTGTGCAGTTGTTTTTGGAGTTTGATTGAGTAGGCCACAAATGGCTAGATTTACATGGCATGCTGAACTTTCAAAAAAAAAAAAACACGCCCCCATGGTTTACAGACCTTAATATCTGAGATTCACACATCACCCTAAGCTAACAGACAAAACCGCATAGTGGCTTGGTACAATAAATCAGTTCATTCCCCCTCCCTTTGATTATTGCTGGCTGCAAAACAATTGCTTGGTAGAATCTCTGCCTATTGAGAGCCATGCTGATTCAATCCAGTGGATGCTTTATTTTTTTCACAGTGACTGACCAAATGTCTTTGACTGACTCACAAGCCAAGTGTGATTGTGAGTGTAGGCACCTGCTTATGTTCCTTAGCAACAAGTATACCCATTTTAGGATCCCACGGGTCACATATAGTTGTTATGACAATTGCGCTATAGATAGCTTTTATCCTCTGTGGGCTTCTGTACTTCCTCGTCAGCTTCAGGTCTATGTAGATGCAACTTATAGATCTTCCTTCAGTTAACTCATTATCCTGCATTCATTTATTTAAAAATCTTAGGATTGCCAACACACCTGGACAAGTAAATGGGATCTCTTCTCTGCCTTGTTGTAGTGGTAGAAAAGAGCTTAAGAGTTGGATAAAGAATTAAAGTTCAGACCCCCAAAAATGGGGTTTACAATCTAGAAAGAGAGATAATAAAGGGAAAAGTAGAGAGTGATTAAGGAAAGTACTGGAGACCAGTTTTATGTCATGCCAGAGAAGGAATTGGTTGTGTCCAATAACAGCTCCTATTACTCGGTCTCTGCTCAGCATCATGGGAGTTGTAGTCCAGAGTATCTGGAAGGCACCAAATTAGGAAAACTAGGTTCTTCTCAGGATATCCAGATCTAGCAATGTAAAGCAGTAATGTTGGTTAATATCTGTCACTCAGCACCTTCTGTGTTCAGAGTTTGTGGGTGTTAACAGCAAACTTTGACTCCGGAAGAGTCTTGAAAAACTGTAGCGCCACCATGGACAGCTCCTGGGCCCTTTCTTAACCGTTGCATTGCTGACAGCAAATCCCAGATTTGCACTGCACTCCGTGTCTTGTTCATGCAATGATTCCCTCTTTCTTGTTCCCTCCGAGATGGGGGCAGCGAAGCTCTCATTTTCACTGTACTTCTTACTTCTGCTAGGAAGGTGTGAATGAAATGGTCCCTTCATCAGCCCAATCTTTAGTATTCGGCCTTGCCGATTCATACTCGGCTGTCTCTATCTCACTGTTCTGTTTTGATCCATTCCTTCCCACTTGGGAGAGATAATTAAAGTGAAGTGGGTTTTATAGATCAGTGGTCACCAACTGGTAGCCCATGAGAAAATTTGGGTGATCCACAGAAAAATTATTTGCATTTTTTATATTGCACTCAATCAGGGGTCCTCAAACTACAGTCCCTGGGCCAAATATGTGCAATGAATGTTTGTGTTGCTGCAGAGAGTCTCCTCCTTCGGGGTCTTTTTGTGTGGGTCAGAGGGGGCAGAAATTCCAACTTGGGGTCTGCTTCAGCCCCTTGGTGTCGGACTTTGGGTGAAGGCTGGAGGGAAGGGCTGCTGGTGGCGAAGAGCCAGAGGGCCTTGTTCCAGTGGGACTGCATCATGGCCTGGAACTGGCTGACCATCTCAGCTACTGAGCCTCCAGGAGCCGGTACCTGGCCTTGCACTCCTGCAGGTCTTGGAAAGCCTATGCTCGTAGTCCTCAGTGAGGTGCTTCTGCTGAGCCTCCTTCTCAGTCAGATCCAATTTGAACTGAGGCAGTTGTTTTGCCAACTCTTTCTCGTGATGGCTGCTTAGCTCCAACAACTGTTTCCTGTTGGGGTCATAAGGAACCAGGGCGGGCAGATGAGGAGTAGCGAGTAGAGTCTGGCAAGGAATCCCTCAACGTGAGTGACATCGAGTTGGCCACGCCCACCCAGTCACATGACCACCTTACCATGCTCATGCAGCTGGTCATTAGGCAGATCATATTAGTGGTCTGTGGGATTTAAAATTATGAATTTAATGGTCCCTGAGGTCCAAAAGATGGTTTTTAGATGGTTTTTGCCATTGTAGAACTGCTTAGATCCAGACTGGGTTCATTTGTTGTTGTGAAGTTGCCTGCTGCATCTCCTCTTTTAAGAGTTACTTTCTCTGACTTCCTTTTTGCAAGATCAGAAAAGAAAAAGTCCATGAGATTTTTTTTCCAGTCATTAATCAATGTAGTTATTGATCTTTCTCTAATCAAACCAACCCTATGATTCATTAAAGAGCATGAGGTCAAGGCTGTTCTTAAACAACAGCTGTCCAACCTTTCCTTGAATCCCTCTGGGGAGAAGAAACCTGCTTTTTCTCTGGGTCTTAGTAACTGAGGCTGTTGATTTAGGATACAAGAGGGTGGTTTTTTTTCCATCTCTAGGCCTTTGAGTTCTCAAATATGAGATCTTCATGGCTTTGCCACATTTGCCAAGACAGCTTATGGGCTTCAAAAATTTTAGCAAGGGGTTCTTTGCCCTTGCTGGGTGGGCGTGGCCATAGTGGGCATGGCCTAGTCGGCCTCCTGCACCATGTCGGGGAGAGGGTGTTTTTGTCCTCCCCGGGCTCCGGAGGCTTTCTTTGGGCCTCTAGGAGGGCAAAAACAGCCTCCCTAGGCTCCGGAGGCCCTCTGGAGGCCAGAAATGGGCCTGTTTCCGGCCTTCCTGAACTTCCAGTAGGCCTTCCTGAGCCTCCATGCACTCCCTGCACTTACCTGCATCCAAAACAGGCCACATTGGGACTCCTGGGAGGGAAGAGGTGGGTCAGAGTGGGTGGGCCAGCCAGGAGTGGGATTTGGGGGTTCTCCGAACTGCACAGAATCTTAGCTAGAGGTTCCCCTGAAGCCCTGGGAACCCCCAGCAACCCACCCCTGGCTATGTCAGGGAACCAAGCAAAATGGCTGTCAGCGTTCCAGAAAACCCTCACTGAGTAAAGACGTAGAAGCAAGCGTTTTCCAAAGTTTTCTTTACTAGAATAGGTAAACTGGCACAACTGGGAAAACCCGAATCTGAAAGGTCCGGGTTTTCCCTCAGTAAATCAAATTAAGCTGGAGGTTTGACTATATATACACTACATAAGAAAAGAGCCCTTGTGGCTCAATGATTAGAATGCAGTATTTCAGGCCAACTCTGTCTACTGTCAGTAGTTCAATTCTGACTGGTTCAAGGTTGATTTGGCCTCCTACCTTCAGAGGTCAGTAAAATGAGGACCCAGATTGTTGGGGTAAATATGCTGACTCTGTGAACCATTTAGAGAGGGCTGTAAAGCACTATTTAAGTCTAAATGCTATTGCTATAAACTCTGAAATCTTTTCCAATTCTGTAACTCTTGAATGATCATTTCCCCTGTTTGATCTGTTCACTGTTAAATCTGCAGAGTACCTTCAGCCCTGATATACATTTATAAACCCTAATTTGTATGACTATCCCTGGGTGTTGTGCCCTGTGATTCTTGACGAGTGTATCTTGTCTTTTTATGTCTTTTTACACTGAGTGTTTTTACATTGAGAGCCTAGGCACCAAAGACAAATTCTTTGTGTGTCCAATCTCACTTGGCCAATAAAGAATTCTATTCTATTCTATTTATATCTATATGTTAATTTACATCTATGTGTTAAAGAAACAAAATACCTGAAGTAGTTGAATAGTTGAAAAGTGTAATAAATAAAATCACATTATTATTATTTATCTGCATATTTGTAAAAGGTTTCTAAATCAGGGTTCTATCTGCCTAAAACCAACCAAATGGTTACACATCTGGCATTCAACTTTATTTATTTATTTATTTATTTATTTATTTATTTATTTATTTATTTATTTATTTTATTAAATTTGTATACCACCCTTCTCCTGGTGGACTCAGGGCAGTGCACAGCCAAGAATAAAAAACATTCAGTCAAAATGTAATTTTTTTTTTTAAATAATTGAACGATTGGCCCTATAATAAACATAGGTTTATTATGGAGGTCTGAGTCTCATGAATGTTGTTTGTCACACCTTTGTCTTACTCCAGACTGTCCTGGGTTGTTGTGAACCTCCTCAGAAAGCGAGATAATTTTCATTCAAGAAGATGCATTGCCCTCCCCAGGGAGGAATATAACATGATTGACCATAGCAGCCAAAGTCTTAAAACATTTGAAGACATTTGCTTCGGAGTCAGTGCTTCTGATGGCTGGAACAAAGATGTTTCTTTTTGCTCTCATATCAAGGTAAATTATTCAGCTTTATCTTTTGTTTCTCTAAATCAATTTCCCCCTAACTCAAGAGACTACCGGAGACAAGGTGCTGTGCCTCCCAGCTAACCTATTGCATATATCCTTCCTCACCCAAAACAGGGTTGATGGATGTTAACATTCAAGATAGTTGGAAGGCAGATTAGGCCAATCAACGCTGAGCCTTATCTCCCTATTAACATGATAACATTCAACACTCTCTGATATTTTTTTATCAAGTCTTTAACTTTCTTTCGAAGTAAGAAATAACTTCTTTTTTGATAAAGCTAGAAAGTCAGGGCAGTCTCTTGTTTTTAGCTCTCACTAGCCAATATTTGGCTTAAGAATTGTTCTTGTAAAGAATTAGAGCGAGTCTTTGGGTCTCTTCCTTTCTTAGATTAAAGTGAAGAACCGTTTGATCTCTTGCAGGTCAGGGGTCTGCAACAGATAAGTGGCTACATTGGCTTAGAAGCTAACTTCAACTTTTGATAAGAGTTAAATCAGTTTTCTTGTCAGCTATATCTGTCAGTACAGTTCTGTTGAACGGACTGATCAGAGTTGGGAGAGAGGGCATTAGAAAGGTAAAAACAGGCCTGTTGAAACTTGCTGTCCAAGTTTCCCCAAAACCCTACTAGAAGGAAGAAAAAATGCACATCCCTCTAGCTCAATGTTTCTCTATCTCAGGAACTTTAAGTTGTATGAACTTCAACTCCCAGGATTCTCCCAAGTTGAAGTCCATATGTCTAAAAGGTCCTGAGGTTGAGAAACACTGCCCAGCAGTTATCAGATTCCAATAGTAGCCTTTGGCATGACCACTAATCGAACGAAATTAGCATAGTTGCCTATTACCCATTTCTGTTCAATGTTTTCTGAGCACCAACTGCTGTTCAGGCTCAGTAAACCTCCTTTAGAGAATCAGATCTGCTTCTTTCCTTGCTTGGTACCCCTTTCTCTGTTCTGGACTTTGAAATTCTGAGCGCCAAAAAATGGAGGCCTTTGAACTCTGGAGCTGGAGAAGACTCCTGCAAGTCCCTTGGACTGCAAGTCAATCAAACTGGTCAGTCCTAGAGGAGATCAACTCTGGCCGCTCTTTAGAAGTCCAGATCCTGAAGATGAAACTCAAATGCTTTGGCCACCTAATGAGAAGGAAGGACTCACCAAAGAAGAGCCTAATGCTGGGAAAGATTGAGGGCAAAAGAAGAAGGGGATGGCAGAGAATGAGGTGGCTGGATGGAATCACTGAAGCATGAGCTTAAATGGATTCCAGAGGATGGTAGAGGACAGGAAAACCCAAAATTCCCAATGACCCCACAAGCCCAAGAAATATTTTGTCTGGCAGTAGCATTTAAAGGACTTGGTTACCTCAGCCTTTTATCTTTTGAAGGTAGTTATTTCTTCTGTCGGCAAAACTTGTGCCTTCTGTCTGAATTTCTTCCTTTCATTCTCTTGACCAGGGGTCTCCAATCTTGGCCACTTTAAGACTTGTGGACTTCAACTCCCAGAATTGTTGAAGTCCACAAGTTTTAAAGTTACCAAGATTGGAGACCCCTGCTCTTGACAAAAGGAAGTAGGCATGTTAAGGGTACAAGTGCCACTGTTTAAAAGAGGTGGCTTAGCTGAAATGGAATTTGAAATAATGGCCTTAAAGAAAGATGAGCTGTTATTGTGCTTGTAGATTGTCCTCCTTCTCCCCTGTCCCTCCCCTTTCTTCCTCCTCCTCCTCCTCTACCACTTTGGGTGTCAAGGGAGATACAAATTTCTGGTTCTTGCTTTTCTGGATTAATGTTTTTAAATCAAATTGACGTTTTAAATGGGCAAAGAGTGGCCTTGTACAAGAGATCTAAAGGCAGCACAACTAATTTCCACTTTTCCTGCCCTGTCCATCTTTTCCCAGGAGTACCCATTATGGGTCTGATGTGTTGAAAGGAGTCGTTCTGGATCTGATGGATGAAGTGACCAGTTGGTGAAATCACTGTTATCCATACCACCTACTCCATGTTTCCAGCTAAAAGACAAGTTCATACTGCTATCCTGCCCTGAAAAACGGATCAGCCAAATGAAAATTAATGGTATCATTTTTTTATTTTTATTTTTTAAAAAATCTTTTTCTTACACCCTGCTTTGGAGAATGACACACTGTATACCACAAAGTTTCTTCAACTAGTTTAGTCTAGTTTAATGAAAGGAAGGACTGGGGAGACATAATAGCAGTGTTCCAATATCTCAGGGGCTGCCACAAAGAAGAGGGAGTCAAGCTGTTCTCCAAAGCATCTGAGGGCAGGACAAGAAGCAATGGGTGGAAACTAATCAAGGAGAGAAACAACCTAGAACCAAGGAGAAATTTCCTGACAGAACAATTAATTAGTGGAACAACTTGCCTGCAGAAGTTGTGAATGCTCCAACACTGGAAGTTTTTAAGAAGATGTTGGATAACCATTTGTCTGAAGTGGTGTAGGGTTTCCTGCCTAAAGAGGGGGTTAGACTAGAAGACCTCCAAGGTCCCTTCTAACTCTGTTATTCTATTTCTATTCTAACTCTTTATTTTAGGAGGTTCACTCTTTTTGCTAGACAGAGAAGTGCTTTTACTAGTGGTAACACAGAAAGCTTTATTTGATATTTGATTCCTTTCCACTTTCTTGACAATCCTGGAAAACATTGGTTGCATAGTCAAGTCTTCTAGTGAACAATTACTGTTTATTTATTGTCTAAGGACTGGCAACTGACTTCTCATTTTCATCCATTGTGCCTCTGGTACTGACTGATCTTCCTGAGACTTTGTCCAAATAGTCTTTTCAAAGGGTTAGAGTTCTAGCATTGACAATTAAATGGAGCTGATTGAAGATCTGTTATTTTCCATCTGAATCTATTCCCACCCCCCCTTCTGGAAGGAAAGATGATTGAAGAAGCAACAGGGAAAAGCGAGAGAGATAAAGAGAGGGTAGCGTATCATCAAGGCAGTTTCTTAAATACTTCAAATGAGGTCATGACTTCTCATCCAGAAGTATCCATAGCAGACGAGACACGGGGAAGATAATAATTAGATTGGTGGCTTGTTTTGAATTGGGTTAATTAATAATAGGGGACTGTGGTTTGTTTGTTGGTTATTTTTAGCAAGAAAGCCCACTTTATTCTTCTATGCGGGAGATAGTAGATGGCATAGACATGAGAGCAGAGCTTGAACTTTTGACAATAGAAGATTCCTACTAGGGGTTGAATCAATGCCAGTTTTTCAGCTACAGTTTTCCTGTCCTTTGAAGGGCAGGTAAAAGTGAGGACATACTTGGCTTGCGGTTTCTTATCCCCTTCTTTGTTACATCTTCCTAGGGAGTAATTTCTTGAGTTTATAAATACATGCCCCCAGGGATGTGGTCCTGGATTTGTTTAATTGTACAGTAGTGGCCAAAATTGTGGAAACCTTTTGGGAAAAGTGTATTTTTGAGGTTTGATGGCTAATAACACCACTTTTTGGGGGGAGTTTCAGGATAATCCTATTCCACTGCTGGAATGGCCTGGGAATAGCCCAGACCTTAATCCAATTGAAAATCTAGGGAGCCGACCAACTAAAGAAACTTGTTAGTCAGAAGCGACCCAGCAATAAAACCCTGTGAATAGAAGCAATCTTTCAATCTTGGTTTCACATGATAACAGCTGCAGAACTCAAAGACTTGGTTCACTCCGTGGGAAGACGTTGTAAGGCCGTCATTCATGCTGAAGGTTACCCAACTAAGGATTAACTGACATGGTGATCATTTTTGTATGTCTCGTTTTTTCTACGTGTTTCACTTTTCTTCTTTATATCATAACTGCTATTCTAATAGCAAATCCTTCATAAAAGTTATTGCATTGCATTCTTGATTAAATTATCCTTCCATTGATATATAATTTTATGGTACTATTACTCAAAACAAAACAAAAAGTGGTGTTATTAGCTAGTTTTAGAAAATACACTTTCCCCACAATTTTGGTTACTACTGTATATACTGCTTTAGTTACAGAAGCAACTTTAGACATGCCCAGGCATTAGGATTAAAACCAACAAAATAATAACCATATAATTCCTATAATTTTGCCTATAATTTTAAGCCTTCATACTTTATTTCAGGGAAACGTCCATTTCCTCCCTAATTAAAAGGGTTGATTATAGGCTGTCCATTCCTGATTTGGGAGAATAATACTCCATCAACATAGATAGGAATGAGCCAATTGGATCAAAAGTCTGATTTGATATAAATAGCTTATTCATGATGAAGTGCTAAATTTAAGCTGTCTAGTGGAATTCCTGTGGTCTGCCCAGGTTGTGTTACGGATGGGTTGTGAGTCCTTATAGGACCAAGTTGTGCTTTGTGAGATAGCTGTTTTGTTTTATTTATTATTCAATGTATATGCTTTTTCCTCTCCTATAAAATCTTCCTTATCTAGCAAGGGCTTATCAAAGGGAGATCAAGATTAAAAACGAGGAGCTGCTGAAATCTATGGGATTGTTGGCTTTATGTTGTGGGAATTGAACAAAAGAGAAGATGTGTATGAATGGCCATACACATAGATGTGTCCTTCCTTTTGGCTTGTAGGTAGAACTGTGTTCTTGGATCTGATTGGAATGGATAAAAGTTTGGGATCATGGAAAGATTCCATCTGTTGGTACAAATGGAGGCTTCGATTTTAGTTAAATAATTTGGCACATGCACATGTGTTACAGCGTTAATCCTGTTAACTGTGAACCAACTTTGTTCTTGTAATCCCTGCTAATTTAGTACAGATAGTTTTCTATGACCACAATTGAGACCCAAATTTATGTTGCTAAGTGAGAAATTTGTTAAGTGAGTTTTGCCCCATTTTACGACTTTTCTTGCCACATTTGTTAAGTGAATCACTGCAGTTGTTAGATTAGCAACATGGTTGTTAAGTGACTCTGGCTTCTCCATTGACTTTACTTGTCAGAAGGTCACAAAAGTCCCCGGGACACTCTAAACCGTCATAAATGTGAGTCAGTTGTCAAGCATCCAAATTTAAATCATGTGACCTTGGGGGATGCTGCAACCGTCGTAAGTCATTTTTTTTCACTGCTATTGTGGGTTTTGAATGGTCACTAAGTGAACTGTTGTAAGTCGTCATAAGTCGAGGACTGCCTGTACTGATAAATTGGGACACTTTAATTTACGGGGCCCTGCTTTAATGTGGATTTTGTTTTATCTGTTTTAATTGAACATAAAGTTGAGAAACGAGCAATGATGTTTAATAAAACGTAGGCCAAAGGCCAAGGACTTTATCCAATCCAATCAATGTTTTTATTTTTATAAATTTTATTAAAACACAAAATTGACATTTACACAACATACGACATATAAATAGCTTATCCTTTTTAAGCATTGTTTCATAGTGGTTTTCCATCTGATATTTTATACTTCTTCCCTTTTTTCTTAGTCTAATATTCCTTCTTTTTCCCCTCCTCCTTTTCTTCTCTTCTTTTTCTTTTTCCTCTCTCTCTTTCCCCCATAAAGATCTATGTATTTTGATCTTCAGGCTGGTGTTCTCAGCTTCGTGCTTCCAGGAGCAATGTGAGATCGCAGCTGTTTCTTCCTTTTAACTACTAGTGGGGGTGGGAGCTGATTGGGTGGGAGCGTGGCTGTGTTCTGATTGGGTGGAGGTATGTTCTGATTGGTTGGGGGCTTGGCTGTGCTCTGATTGGATGGGGGGATTGATTGTGCTCTGATTGGATGGGGGTATGTTATGTTTGGGTGGGGGCTTGGTTGTGCTCGGCTTAGTCTGAGTTGCAGGGGGATTTGAGCTGGTGAGCTGCGTTGTTGTTTGGCTTCATGGTTGTGGCTGTGCCAGCTGTTCATGGTGGATGTCAGTCTGTTTCATGTATGGATTGGAGGGGTTTAAAGTGGCTAATGATGCATCCAATCAGAACACAGCCAAGCTCCCACCCAATCAGCTCCCACCCCCACTAGCAGTTAAAAGGAAGAAACAGCTGAAATCTCACATTGCTCCTGGAAGCACGAAGCCGAGAACACCAGCCTGAAGATGACGAATGAGACTTCATTGAAACGTCGCCAAGACACTTCCAATTTTACGCGGGAGAAAACCCGAATAACCAAAGACCTACATACATACATACATACATACATACATACATACATACATACATAGTATTTTCTTTTCTTTTTGTATTTATTTTTCTTTATTAATAGTGTTAAGCCAATGGACAGACTAACAAAAGAAATTAAAGAAAAAGAAGAGACAAACTACTACAGAATATGGAATAAATGGTATAATTGGCTTAACCCGATCAATTTTATTATGCTATGCGTTGTGTCCTTGTCAGCTTTCCAAACACTTAAATCATCGTATTAGTTTAAACATTGCCTCAGTATGGATTCCCCCCTCCCCCCGGCCATACGATGGCTTAGCGTCATGGCTTCCAATCCAGTTTAAACTGTATACAATGTAGTACTGATTTATGATCCTAAGAAACATAATATTATATATGAAAATTATGTTGCATTCCACAGAGCAAGAAAGATAATGGATGAACTGATGGTGTCAGTTTAGCTCTTCCTCTGCTTGCATAGTTGAAAAGATTTGTGGTCTTGGGTAGGTTAGGGGATGGGGAGTAAGAAATGGGATCACGTCAATTTCTCCTAAAGCCAAATCTTCCAGATCCCTTCTGGGCTTTCATATATGAGAAGATTTGGGTCATTTCCAAAGAGTGAACTTATATATAGCTTGGTAATGCAATAAATAACCGTTGTGCTCTCCCCAACAATATGTGTTGAGGACTATTCCATAAAATGTTCGTTTGTGGTCAAATCTGGCACTCCACCTACCATACAAGATAATGCTGAAGGAATCTATCCAAAATGCTTTCAGAATGTCTTTTGGGCTCGCGGCCCAAAACTTTTCTCTCTTTTTGCCTGGGAGTGCAGGGATACCAAAGCACATACTGTACGTACTAGCAGGAGAGAGCATTAGGCAGCAAAAATTAAACCTTGACCTAAAGAAATCAGTGATGTATCACCTGGGTTTATCAGGTGCTTTGCATGTGTTCCATATGATTGCCTTGTAGGGCCCTTGACTGGTCTCTGTGCTGTTGCTAACTTAAGGGGGGGAAACTCCCAGAGTCAATATGGACTGGATAGGCTAGGATGTAGGATGTAAGATAGGATAGAATGTAGGATAGAGCCAAGGTGGCGCAATGGATAGAGTGCAGCACTGCAAGCTACTTCAGCTGACTGCTAGCTGCAGTTTGGCAGTTCAAATCTCAAGGTTGACTCAGCCTTCCATCCTTCCGAGGTTGGTAAAATGAAGACCCAGATTGTTGGGGGCAATAGGCTGACTCTGTAAATCACTTAGAGGGCTGTAAAGCACTGTGAAGTGGTATATAAGTCTAAGTGCTATTGCTAGGATAGGATAGGATAAAATGTAGGATAGAATATAGGATAAGGTAAAGGTAAAGGTTCCCCTCGCACATATGTGCTAGTCGTTCCCGACTCTAGGGGGTGGTGCTCATCTCTGTTTCAAAGCTGAAGGGCCAGCGCTGTCTGAAGATGTCTCCATGGTCATGTGGCTGCATGACTCAACGCCAAAGGCGCATGGAATGCTGTTCCCTTCCCACCAAAGGTGGTCCCTATTTTTTTCTACTTGCATTTTTTACGTGCTTTCGAACTGCTAGGTTGGCAGAAGCTGGGAAAAATAACGGGAGCTCACCCCGTTATGCAGCACTAGGGATTCGAACCGCTGAACTGTTGACCTTTCGATAGACAAGCTCAGTGTCTTAGCTACCCATCCACTGCATTCCCTTTTAGAATGTAGGATAGGATAGGATAGGATAGGATGTAGAATAGGATAAAATGTAGAATAGAATAGAATATAGGATAGAATGTAGAATAGAATGCAGGATAGGACAGGACAGGACATTTTGTAACATTGCGTAGAGTCACAGAACCTTAGCACAACTCAACTGTTGCGTTGTGCTCTCTTTTCTAGGACGAGGGTGCTTAACGTGTGTGACATCTTGAGAACGATTGTTAGCATGCCATGAGATCCTTCGCAATGTTTTAACACAGCTTTTTTTAAAAACCAAATCTTTGCAAGAAGAATCAGAACGCTTGCACCAGTTAACTATTTATAGCTGTCAAAGAACCATTTTTAAAAAAACTCAACTGCAATACAACACGATTCCAGAGCTGTCGGCTGATTTAAGTCGGCTCTCTGAACTTCACACGTTCTCTTGACATGATGGCTGACACGTTGTGAACGTGGTTCTGCGAAACCAAAAATTGGTGTTTGAACTTGCCAGATTCCTTCGTGTATTTCTCAGGCCCAAACATGTGATGTCTCCTACTTGTAGCTTTGGGAGATTGTTCCCCGTGGGTGTGCCATACAGAGGCAATTAAATGCTTACTCATTTTCCCATCTGACAGCTGATGAAGGGCTGGCATAGTTGCCGAACCCAAACTGCATAATGCTTTTTATATATAGACTTTGACACAGCCTTGTCAGTTGAAGCAGGAGTCACTGCTGTTTGCAACTGAGGAATGTTGGCAAATCCTATCAAATGGGCTTGTTGACTAAGAGAACTGCTGTATTGTCCTTGATTCCTGCATCTGATAAGCTACACCCTCAGGCTTCTCTCCGAGCTGAGGTCATGTCTCCGTTCAGTAGGGCAACCTGAGAACGCATTCTCGTGTTGGCACACAATTTCAAGTTTGAACTTCCCACCAGAAGAAGGATGCTCTGGGAAGATGCTACAGGAGACGCTTGCTTGCCAAGATTCTATGGTGCACTAATACCTTTCACCTGTTGACACTATTCCATATAGCAGTCATGGCTAACCTTTTCCAGACCGAGTGCCCAAAGGGTGCCTGAACCCCCAAAATGCAATGCACGTGTGGCCCCTTGTATGCGCCCTGTCCTCCTGCGCAGGCATGACAGAGACCTGAAGACCAGCTGGTCAGTGGGAGGTGCGCGCCCATGCGCAGCAGAGCTGAACTGGGGCAACGGCTCGTGTGCCCTCAGAGACGGCGCTGCATGCCACCTCCGGGCACGCATGTCATTGGTTTGCCATCACAGCCATACAGAATAGAATAGAATTTCCCATAGTTATCATGCTAATGCGCTGTCAACTTTATTTATTTATTATTTATGTGATTTATATGCCGCCATTCTCCCCGAGGACTCAGGGCGGCTTACAAGAACAATCACAATAAACACATTAAAATGCATTAAAATCCATAAAATCATTCTAAAAACTATATAACCCCACGATCGTAATATTCTTTAAACAGCCATGTCTTTAATCCCCGGTGAAAGGAGAGGAGGTCGGGGGCCGTCCTGAGGTCGGTGGGAAGACTATTCCAGAGGGTCGGAGCTCCGACAGAGAAAGCCCTCCCCCTGGGGGCCGCCAGCCGACATTGCTTGGCTGACGGCACCCGGAGGAGGCCCACTCTATGGGAGCGCACTGGACAGTGGGAGGAAGGCAGGAGGTGGTCCTGTAAGTACCCCGGGCCTAAGCCATGTAGGGCTTTATAGGTTAAAATTTGGCTTTCGACATGCAACAACTGTCTTGATTTGTTCTTGACTTTCAATATTAGGGCAGAACCATTCTTCTGGGGAAGATGGTCCCAACGTTCTTGACATCTCTACTTGCTGGGTACTTATCAGAACTAAGAGAAGAAAAAAATCCTTTTGATTCTTGCAGCCTGAATAAACTCTATCATGTGGCTTCTTGAAAGCCTGGGTGTAGTCTCCAGGCTCCGAAAAGCTGCTACCAAATTGTAATGTGTAAGTTGACACACCGGGATTGTCTGAAGTAAGTGCTACCCTATCCAGAACCAAAGATAGAAGGTCCCTCAGCACCAGGAAGGACAGAAACCCACTCTGTCTTGTTTGGATTGAGCTGTAGTCTATGGTTCTCCATCCAGGCCCTCATGGCCTCCAGGCACTGGATAGGATTAGAGATGGGTTCTACTTACTTTTACTACCGGTTCGCAACACACACTTTTGCATATGCACAGATCTTCAATTATGACATCCGGGCAGGTGGGCGGAGCCTCCTGCCGCTTTTACTACTGGTTGTAAAGAACCGGACAGAACCAGGAGCAACCCACCACTGGATAGGATGTCCATGGCATCACTCAGAGAACCTGGGGTGGAGAGATAAAACTAAGTCTCATCAGTTTTCAAACTAATTCACCTGCCCGGAAGGCGAAATACGATGTTTATCTGTTAATCATCCTAACGCACTTAATTTAACTTAAAATTAAAACTAAATAAAATTCTATTTCTGTTGTGGCATCTGGTAGATCACTCAAGGGCTGGATTCACCTAACATGCTACAACCAAAACCCAAATTAATCCAAAGACAATTGCTGCATTTGCATAACAAATGAACCCCATTAGGGCTTAATGTAATGACCTCATTCCTAGAACATTCTACAATGAGGTTGGGTTGCACAACAGGTTGAATCACGAGTTGCCCAGCTCTGTTTTGGCCTAGAGTAGCATGTTAGGCAAACCCAACCAAAATGTAAGTGTGTCCTTTGGCGTGACATTTTGTGCATAGACTGAATTCCTATCCAGGTTGGCTAATACTTGTTTGGATGCTGTGGAAATTATAGCCCAATGTATCTGGAGGGCCCCATATAGAAAAAGTAGATTATATCTGCTTTATGAAAAAAACAAATTCCAGTCATTCTAGAAAGTGGGCAGAATACTGAGGTATTGATTTTATGCCCAAGACTGCTTTTATAATCTTTTCAAATTATATTTTGCACTAGCTGGATGCCTGTGCTTTGCTTACGAAACTATGTGCTCGGGCTTGATAAATTGACACTTACAGCCTGAAACTTAAAGTAGAATGTGTAACTCCATAGCATCAGAGTGTGTTAATATAATGCAACTGGCAGTTGGAACAGAGGGTGAGGGGGAGTAGAATGTCCCAGCCCACAGCATCCATCGGTATTCATCAGGCTAGCATCCTATCAGTGTGTGAGAGAGTTGAGGGGGTGTTTGGAAAGTGAAACAGTATTTGCTGTGTGAGCAAGAAGGAGACAGGAATGAGCCTGGCCGTGGCTTAGCTCAAGTGTTCTGTATTAAAGCTGTTTCCTGCTGTGAAAGTAAGTAAACTGAAGGTGAAACTCCTCTCCTCTGCTTGTGTTTTGCATTTGGAACAGATTTCTTTTCAGTTGGGGAGGGGGAGTAGAACTCCTTAGCATCAGAGAGTGTTAATCATAATATAGGAAATAGTAATGCTGTGTTGGTCATTTCAAAAAATCCTTTCTTATTGAGTACCTAGAAGCCAAGAGGAACATACGTGGCAAATTTCAAGTTTGTAGGCTTTACGGTTCTGGAGATTTTGTGATTACGGCATGAGTGGTTTTTGCTTTTATATATATAGATTTGCATGTTTAAACTGTGCATGTTATTATCGTAGCCTTTGGCTATTACACTGTTGTTTATTTATATTTATCTGGTATCAGAATCTTCCAGTTTGCTTGCTTTGGAGCCATTCCTGAAAATGAAGCATGAAGCAGTCTAAATCTGTGTTGTCCTCCTATACTTCTCCCTCAAGGATACCTGAAAGCTAAGGCTTACTTCCCATATATCGGAGGTGGGTTTCAGCAGGTTCTGACCATCAGAAATTTTGAGTAGTTCAGAGAACCAGTAGTAAAAATTCCGACTGGCCCTGCCTCCATCTTTCTCTGCCTCCGAGTCCCAGCTGATCGGGAGGAAATGGGGATTTTGCAGTATCTTTTCCCTGGAGTGGGGAAGGGAATGGAGATTTTATAATATCCTTCTCCTGCCACACCCACCAAGCCACACCCACCAAGCCGCGCCCACAGAACCGGTAGTAAAAAATTTTTGAAACCCACCACTGTCACACATGTAGCAATAGCTATAGCACTTAAACCTCTGTACCGCTTCACAGTGGTTTACAGCCCTCCTTAAACGGTTTACAGAGTCAGCCTATTGCCCCCAACAATCTGGGTCCTCATTTTACCCACCTGGGAAGGATGGAAGGCGGAGTCAACCCTGAGCCTCATGCCTCCCTTTAATGCTAACAGAGGGGAATAGCGCCGAGATTTAGGTGAACAAAAAGGAGTTGAGATGTAATTTTTGACTTTGTGATTGGAATGGTTTTTTTAATGTAAGACGGTCATGAATCACTGTTTTCAGGGCCGTCGTAACTTTGAACGGCCACTCAATGAACTGTTGTAAGTCGAGGATTGCCTGTAATCCACCAGCTTGTAGATTTGGGGAAAGTACCCATGCATGCCGTGGCATCCAGAGATCTAGGAAAAGAGGAGAGCAGAGGATTAGAGATCTAGGAAAGGAGAGAGCAGCGTTTTGGGTGGGTGGGGGGGGGCGGTGGCG